>JAYESD010000002.1:194763248-195963248 GCA_036927565.1 Tuctoria greenei
AAAGCTGTGGTACGCTCATACTGTCAGTAGTGCAAATGTAAAATAGAAAGAACTTCAAGAAATTTTTTGTCTTGCATTCTTTCCACTCTCCCAAGTTACCTCTCTACGAATGGAAATTCTCAACTTTCAACAAATCGAGAAGGAATCTATAAGTGCAGCCTAGGCTAGATTCTCAATGCTAATCAAATCAGGCTCGAACTTGTCTGTTGCCGAACATGTGTTAGTACAACACTTTTGTTTCGTGCTTGACAAGGATTCTGCCCTATACCTCGACATAACGGCTGGAGGTTCTTTCCTTCATAAGACACCGATTGAAGGAAGGGAAATTGTAGACCGCATTCTAGAAAATGC
The DNA here is from genome assembly GCA_036927565.1 of Tuctoria greenei. NCBI lineage: Eukaryota > Viridiplantae > Streptophyta > Magnoliopsida > Poales > Poaceae > Tuctoria > Tuctoria greenei. The sequence continues at coordinate 194,763,600 of JAYESD010000002.1, forward strand.
ATCTTTCATTATCGGTCTTAATAAACCTCCTAAAGAGGAACCTGAGTCTAGACATGAGGATGTCCCCATAGTCACCCAAGAACCCATGCAATGTTCATCTCAAGTTCTGACTATGAAATTCTCACTCGAACGAAAGACACTGAAGGAAGAAGAAATTTGACCTTCAGAGTTTCCTTTGTGCTTCGAGGAAGATCTTTTTGAAGATTTTGGGAATACCTCGAAGTATTGCTATGGAAAGAAACCATCATTACATTCCTCACTCCTTGATCTGCCAAAAGGAAAATTCCTCCAGAAAAAGATCAAGGAGTTCACGTCAATCATGAGTAGGGAGTGGACGGTGGTGGTTGAGCTTTCACCTTAAATATTTCGGGTAAACTCACCCCCAGCGACCAATCGATGTCTTATTTGAGGAGTAATGGTGAACACCCTTTATAATCCCACAGTTGGAGCCAATATCATTTCCAAGAATTGTGCTTTAGCCATTTTGTGTGATCTACTATAGGCTCCAACAAGAAAATCCTTCAGAGACTCCTATGGAAACATCAAGGAAAGATATGGGATTTTACAAAACGTGTCTATAAGACATGAGAACATCAAGTTCTTCCTTGGTTTTCATGTTTTTAAGTCTAAGACATTGATATAATGATAGGGTTACCCATTGAAAATTTACTTGTGGATGCACCCTCAACAGGTATCCTAGATGTTAAACTCGGAGGATGAAGTTTTCCATTCCCATTTTGCGATCTAGGAACACAATAGCAGAACCTCCCCCCCCCCCCCCCCCCCCCCCCGAAAGTGAGCCAATCAAGGAAGCCATGGCCCTTCAATTCTTATAATCTCGTAAAAATGAAGAAGAAGAAGAACAATTTATCCAAGAAGAGGGTGAATTGCAGGATACATTTGAATTGCCCAAAGAAGAGCCATCACAAAAGCCCCCGATTGAGTTGAAAACGCTACCTTCGGGCCTACGCTATGCTTTTCTACGTGGTGATACGGAAGCTCCTGTCATCATAAGTGACAAGCTTTCACAGGATGAAACTGCCAAACTCATGACCGTCTTAGAAAAGCATAGATCTGTCCTAGGCTACTCACTCCAAGACCTTAAGGGAATCAACCCTGCTCTTTGCACCCAACGCATTCCCACTGACCCATTAAGCACACTATCCAGAGAACCTCAAAGGAGGTTGAACAATGCTATGTGGGAAGTTGTCAAGAAGGAGGTCTTGAAACTCTTGCTCACTGGGATAATATATCTCATTCCTCATAGTGAGTGGGTTAGCCTTGTCCATGTAGTGCCCAAGAATAGAGGAATGATGGTCGTTCGAAATTAGAGGAATGAACTCATTCCTCAATGAATCGTCACAGGGTTGAGGATGTGTATTGAAAACAGAAAACTAAACAAGGTAACAATGAAGGATCATTTCCCGCTGCATTTCATTGATGAAATGCTTGAGCGGCTAGCAAAACATTCCTCCCTTTGTTTCCTTGATGGATATTCTGGTAATCATCAAATTCTCATCCACCCTGATGATCAAAGTAACACCACCTTCACATGCCCTTATGGAATGTACACCTTCGGGTTGTGTAATGAACCCGCTTCATTCCAATGGTGCATGATGTTTGTTTTCTTAGACATCATCGGGGAAATCAAGGAAGTTTTCATGGATGACTTTTCTGTCTATGGAAAAACTTTTGATCATTGTCTTGGGAATCTAGACAGGGTCTTACAAAGATGCCAAGAGAAGGACTTGGTGCTAAATTGGGAAATGTGTCATTTTATGGTCTGTGAAGGCATCATCTTAGGAAACTTGGTGTCTGAAAGGGGGATTGAGGTGGACAAAGCAAAAATTGAAGTTATTTAAAAACATCCACCTCCCACAAACATTAAGGGTATCTGTAGCTTTTTAGGCCATGCAGTTCTACCAACCATTTATCAAGGATTTTTCCGAAATCGCTATACCCCTCACTAGCCTATTAGCTAAGGATGCGCCGCTTGATTTGGATGATGAGTGTCATTAATCTGTTGACATCTTCAAGAAGGCACTCATCTCAGCTCCAATATTCAACCACCTGATTGGACGCTACCATTCAAAATCATGTGTGATGCTAGAGATTATGTTGTTGGAGCGGTCCTTGGCCTAACCAAGGATAAGAATCATCATGCAATAGACTACGCTAGCAAGACTCTAACAACAACTCAGCTTAACTATGCCATATCTGAAAAGGAGCTCCTAGTAGTTGTCTTTGCTATTGATAAGTTTAGATCATACTTTGTTGGAGCAAAAGTCATAATCTACACAGGCCATGCTACTTTGAAATATTTGCTCACCAAGAAAGATGCTAAATCTAGGCTAATCCGATTGATTCTCCTAGTCCAAGAGTTTAACTTGGAAATAAGTGATAAAAAGGGAGTAGAGAATTCTATCACTGATCACCTCTCACGTATGGAAATCCCAAATACACTAGACATACCCATCAATGATTTCTTACGTGATAATATGTTACTCAAGGTGACCGACTCTAACCCTTGGTATGAGGACATCGTAAACTTCTTGGTTATGGGGTACGTACCACTAGGGCGAGATAAGAAATGGCTCATTTTTGAGAGTCGACGTCACCTATGGGATGATACATACCTCTATAGGGTATGTTCTGATGGGCTGCTTAGAAGGTGTGTCCCAATAGTCGAAGGCACCAAAATCATCGTAAGATGCCATGTGGGCCCCTATGGCGGGCACTACGGTGTTTACCGTACTCAGGTTAAGATCTGACAATGTAGATTTTTCTGGCCCTCAATGTATGAGGACACCAAGGAATTTGTTCGAAGATGCCGAGAACGCCAAAAGCATAGAGGAATCATTGCTCGCAATGCGATGCCCCTCACATACAATCTCCACGTATAATTATTGCATGTGTGGGGGATTGATTTCATGGGACCTTTTCCAAAGTCCTATGATTGCGAGTATACCCTGGTGGCCGTAGATTATGTATCCAAATGGGTAGAAGCATTACCATGCAAACATGATGATGCCAAGACCGCTCGAAGAATGTTCCATGAAATCATTTTCCCACGGTTTCGAACTCCCCGAATGGTTATAAGTGATGGAGGGTCTCATTTCATTGATAAGACCTTCTAGAGCTTTGTTAGGGAGCTTATGGTTAGGCGTAACATTGCTACTCCGTACCATCCCCAAACAAGTGGTCAAGTAAAAACGTCAAACAAAGAAATCAAGAATATTCTGCAAAAGACCGTCTTTGAGATGGGGAATGGGTGGAAGAACAAACTACTCGATATACTTTGGGCATACCGTACCGCGTGTCACCGTTCCAAATTGTCTACGGGAAAACTTGTCATTTGCCCATAGAATTGGAACATAGAGCGTATTGGGGTATCAAGAAGTGGAACATGGATCTCCACGAAGTGGAAAGTTGCTCAAGATGCAAATTTTTGAACCGAAAGAATGGAGGAATAAGGCGTACCATAGTGCCAAGATCTACATAGAGATAACCAAGAGGTGGCACGATAAAAGAATTACGCCTGAGGAGTTCACGACTGGAGATAAGGTCCTACTTTTCAACTCTAGAGTCAAAGTTTTTAGACATGGGAAACTAAAAAGAAAATGGGAAGGTCCCTATACCGTGGTAGATATTTCATCTCTTGGAGCTATTACACTCCAAAATGATGAAGGTCATTTATTCAAAGTAAATGGGAATCATCTCAAGATATTTTTAGAACCCAAAGAAAATTTGGACAAAGAGGAAGATGTAGTCAATTTGATTGACTTTAACGCATATCCTTGAAGTTTGGTTAAATTTTCCATGTCCAATAAAGCAAACTCCAACTCTCACCACTCCTTTTCAATCATCCCACTATCCCCATTTGGCTATGTAAAAGAGAAGTAAAATTTAGAATATCATAAATACTTTCCTACTTAGGACTTAGGTGCTTATTTTGATTCTATCATACAAAATGCCTTTGTCAAATAGATTGCGACTCACTGGTGTAGGTAAGGCTGGTAGAATCTTTCACTTTTCCATGTTTTCGTGTCAAATAAAGATAGGTTCAAGAACAAGTGTGGGGGAGGTCCCATAGGCCCCCCAAAGTGCAACATGCCGAGACCATCATGAAAGAACAATTCAGGGCATTGCATGAAGGACCATGAGAAGATTTGACCAAGACATGATGGCTTGGCCCACCCTTCGTCATTAAGGCGATGGTTTTCGCTCTCTCACCTCTTATCCCTCTATACTTGATTCGGAGTTGAATATATTATGCATGATAATATCATTAAAATCAACTCATTGGAAACTAAAATTTTCTAACTTCCTATATCATATTTTGCTAGATGATGGAATGTGTCTACACCTCATTTCCATTCCACTACCATGTTCTTGAACCACATATTAATTAGGAAAAAACATGCAATCAAAGTATTTGATTGGTTTGATATGGTAAATGAGTGAAACTTGGAAACTCTCCATGCTGTAACTGAACTTTAGTATTGAAATTATTAAAGTCATCATATTTTACCATCTCTCTTATTAGAATTTAAATTCCCACCAAGGCCATATGATAGAAATATTGAAAACCACGTGCATATTCCACTTTGCATATTCATGAACTTTGTCAAACTCTTGACCCTTTTGAGTTACTTGCATGAAATCTTTGATTAGGAATTTCTTGTGCACTCCACCATGTTCCATGATTTTCACACATCCACATCAAAAGATGCTCCATGAAAATTATGCATAATCCTTTGTGAATAAAATATGCACAAAAAGGAGTAGAAGGCATGGTTATAAGAGCTCTAAAAAGGAGAGAGAGAACTCAAAAAAAAGAAAAAAACGAGAAGAGAAAGCCAATAAGTAGCCAAGCTTCATCCTTGCACATAACAAGAAAGAGAGAGAGTGAACAATTGGGAATCATTATCACCATTCATCATCCACCGTCCATAACAAGCGCACAAGAATTTCCTTAGTCATTGGTTTTTGTTGCATGGTCTTCTCATGTGGATCTCATTTTGGACTTAGTAACATAGGAATTGCAAGTGAGCCACTTTCCATCCTTAGCCATTGTTGAAATTCCCGTTGTTGGCTAAGTATAAGGCATCCTCACAGGTCTCGGGGCAGTCACTCCTCGTATGACCTGCATTGTCGCAGACCTCACATTTCATGTGAGAGTCTAAGGCCTGGACAGTGCCAAATACTTCTCCATTGACTTGACACTCTAGCTTCTTCATCAGGAGATCCAATTTGGCAGCGATCATGTCCACCTCTTTCAAAGTGTGCATTCCTCGCTGTCGGGGTTGGAGATGCTCATCGTTGCAACCCATGTTGTAAACCACCTTCTCAATCAATTCTTTGGCTTTGGCACCAGAAGCGAGAAGAAGGCTCCTCCAGCAGCATCCACATAATCACAGGCTGATGAAGTGATCCTGTTATAGAAGTTTTGGATGCCGAGCCAATCATCCAGACCATGGTGGGGACAGGCCAGGATGTACTTCTGCAGCTTTTCCCAACCCTCGGGAATGGACTCCTTGGGCTCTTGCTAGAAGCTTGAAATTCTTTCACATAGCGCATTCATCTTGCCCAACGGGAAGAACTTGGCAAGGAATGTTGTAGGACACTTTTCTTAAGTGTTTATAGAACTTCAGTTCATTTAGACCACTGTTTCGCTCTCCCAAAGGCGGAGAACGGAAACTGTCAAAGACGGATGACATCAGGCGTGACATCCTTAATCTTGAAAGTGCTACAAATCTCAAGGAATTTTATGGGTGAGCACTTGCATCCTTGTTGGCGTCCCACTGAAGGGATTAGCCTGCACCATAGTGATTAGGTAAGTCTTGATTTCTTAGTGTACGTCTCCCATGTTGACATTTGGCCCAATAGGCACAATGTCAGCAGAGGGAGCCAAAAACTCATGAAGGGTCTTCTAGGCCATTGGCTTGCAGCGTGATAGTGCGGAGATGACGAGTTTCCTAGCCGACAAAATCACCTGAGGAGGAAAGACATGAGGACTAGCTCTTCTCGGGAGTGACTTGGGAGCTTTTACGTAGTTTGTCGGCAAACGGGAACCGGTCATACACTACCTTTTTTTCGTATCAAAGAATACAAAAACAGAGGAGGGTTATCCTACTAAAAAACTACTAAAATCCAATCTACCACAGGATCATGCAAATCTTCTATGCCTTCCCTAGCAACAACGCCAGAAATGCTTGTTGGTATTTCTTAATGTCTACAGTTCATCCTAGTAGCAAAGGCCAAATTTGCAGATGTACTAGGCTAACGTAAGATAAAGCAAGATGAGTTCTGCAAGCGCAAAAAATGTATCGTTGTAGCATTTCACCTAAGAGTATTCCCTAGGGTATCATATTTGTTTATCCCGAGGGAAGGCAAAGGGGAAGAATGGCAAGATCATTGAAAGAATAGGGTGTTCTAGTGAGAAATCCAGTAGGATCAGTAAATGACGTAGTGGTGTAGTGTGACACAGACCTAAGCAAACTACTCTGAGGGGTAAGAATGTCCTAGTGAAGGCTAAGTTAGTGATGGAGCTACTCCTACTGTGCTTTAAGTATTCATATGCATAACCTATTAGTGTACATATGAGTATGCTAATGATGAGTACTAGGGCTTACTGGCCAACATATCAGGCATGGGTTTACCTTTGAAAACATCGAGATGATTCCCACCTCTTGCCGCCTACCCCTACAACCTACAGGTCTACGATACATCCAACGCTACTTAACTATCTAAGAACCACACTTACATGTTAAGTAAATACCTTATGAGCTGCAGTACAAGTACCCTACTAAGGCAATGACTAACCTAAACATCTTTGAAACCAATTTTGGAACCAAGCACTAACTTACTCATATTAACATAACCATATTAATGCCTCATTAGACTACAGTGGTGGTGTATGATGTTTATGATAACATGATATGTGCATTATGACTAGACCATAAAAAAATCTACATGTAGCACGTCATGGACTCAACAACCAAAAAAGAAATGCTTTATCCAAGTATATGAATAATGTCAAAAATGCAAGAGAAGATACATGAGCCATACCTTTCCCAATTTTGACTTGGGACTAGAGGCTCCTCTCTACAGCCTAACCTCCACTAAGGACTAAGATAGAACTATTATAATACAAAAGAGAATACCGGAGTGGTTTGTGTCAGAAGTGAGGCACCCCCCTATTTATACATGGAGTAGATGCGGTTCCTGCTACAATTAGTGCGCGAATCAGTCTTCACTGCCTTCAGGCACCACATGAGAGCTTCACGTGTTAGCTAACTGGGTTTGCCGCCAGGAAGGGGTCGGTCGAGCCCCCCAGGTCAGCCAACCTGGTCCTGGCTCCCCCTCGCTCGTGCTTTCTCCAAGAGACTGATAAGTGGGCCCGTGGTTCATCCCCGCATGAATTGTTGTTGTATTCTCTCGGATACGCCTGGGAATGGTTCCATGGATCCATGTGATGCCACATGTTGTCGCGTGATTGGCTGAGGTGGCACTTTTCAGGATTGCTTCCTTTTGATATTTCTTACGCACCACTAACAACTCATCTACAGCTAGTACACCAGAAATGCTTGTTGATGATTCCTTAGGATCACAAAATAAATTCCACAAGCGCATAAAAACTATTGATGTATCATTTCTCCTCAAAAGTGTATTCCAATGGTGTCATTTATTTAACTCCAAGGAAAGGCTAGGTTAAAGTGTGGAAATCATGAATTGTAAAGGGTAGAATGGCCTAGCTAGCGTTCTAGTGAGGACGGGTAATGGATAATTGGAGGTAGTGTGACACTCGCAAGAGCATTCTATTTTAAGGGGGGTAAATGGATCCTATAGAGAGACTAGACTAAGGGATAGTGAGTTACTCCTACAATGCTTCTATTTTACATATACATAGCCTTAGTCAATTACTAATGAATCATGTTAATGTTGAATTCCTATGCTATGTTGTTCACAACATCGGGCACAGAGTTACCACTAGCAATACTAGGACGATACCTGCCAAAGCCTGTGGCATAGCAAAACGTGAAGGATTACAAACGACTGATAGGGTTGTCACCACCTACTGCCTACCTTTTCAATTCATGGGTCTACAAGACATTCAACGCTACTTAACTATCATAGCACCATGCTAGCATATTGAGTAAATAACTTAATAGCCTAGGCAAAACCCATCCTATGGTAATGAACTAAATCATCATTGAAACCAATGTTGATACAAAGCTTAGTTATTCATATTAATATAATCATTTCATAATTAGTTATACTATAGTGGGGGTTTATAATGTTTATGATGATATGATGAGATAAATAGAGTGCAATCATATAGACTGTACCTACCACATACATAGATTCCACAATCAAACAAGAAATGCTTCATCCAAGCATACATATAATAGAAGGCTAAAGATAACATCTTTATTATGAATAAAGTCACACATACAAGAAGGAATACATGAGCCATACCTTCCCAATTTGGAATTGGGAAGAGAGACTTCCTATACTCCTTTCCCAATTTGGACTTGGGACTAGAGGCTCTGCTCTCTACAGACTAACTCCTCTAAAGACTATGGAAAGTAGTGGATACAATAGAATGAAGCTCAAGTGGTGTGTGTTGAAGTGGGGAGTAGAGGATCCTATTTATAGCGGGAGAAGGGTCAGTTCCCACCACCAAAAGTGCGAGAATCAGTCGTAGGTGTTATGAGGGCACTACAAGTGAGTGACACGTGGAAGTTGAACATGTTTGGTGCCAGGATAAGGTCGGTTGAACCACCAGGTCAGCTAACCTGGTCTTTGCTCCACTCCGCGTGTGCTTCCTTAGGGTGACTTCTAGGTGGGTCCTATTGACTAATATGGGTGATACACTGTCGAATCTTCTCGGATACGTCTGTTTTTGGGCCATTTGATCCATGTGATGCCACGTCTCATCGCCGTATGGGCTGGAATGGTAGTTTTTAGGATTGCCCCCCTCTTTCAACTCAATTCCTGTATAAAAAATCTGCATGCACTATTTTTTCAAGGACAAGTGGAAATAGGTTAAGTAGAAAGGTCAAGTGTGGAAGAAATGACATATCCTTCACATAGTTCAGTTATATTGATAGGTGAAATTTGGATATAACAGTTGTCAACAAACTCCCCCAATCTTATCCTTTGCTCATCCTGAGCAAAGGCAAGACTTTAGGTTGATGATCGGGAGTTGCTACAATGTTCTACCTTTCAAAACTACCAAGATCACAACAAAATACCCTACCTAGTATTGTGAAAATTGGCTATGATACTCTACCCTTCTTAAGTCATTATGGGGCTTATGCTTTTCATATTCATGGGTAGTTGAAAGATAGAATAGTAAATGGAGCAACCATAGCCAGATATCAAGTTCCACTTAAATTCCGAAGAGTTTCAATTTAGATTCTAAGTAACTCAATTTGATTCTCCCAATAACTCCTTTTTGTGTAGTGGAAATATATCCTCACCAAGGCATTTGTCTATACGAATCCTACCACTAAATATGGCTTATATGTGGAACTTGATAGGGAATGTAAGTAGGTATATTTGTAACACATAATATTGATAAGTCAAAAGAGTAAGCCTTAGGAGAAATCAATTAAAAACTTTCGAATCAAGACATGTGTATGTTTGATGAAGTGGATGTGGAAAGTTGAGATGGCTCCTTTTGATGTGGACTCTCTTTATTGTAGGGATGAAACATGGCTACTTTTTATTTCTTTTATCATGCTTATGATGTAAGCATGCATTCTCTTTTTCCTTTTCTTGTAGTCATGTCTTCTACTCCCTTTTTATGCAATAAACTTGAAGAGAGTACTATTCATGAAAAGCATGGAGTTTCTCTTTTTATTGTGGAATGATGATATGATGGAGTTTTGCTATCTTCTAATGTAGAAGTATATCATGAAATGAATTAATTCTCACATAAAACTATACTAGTTTGACTAACTCAATGTGAAAGTAAGTAACATATGCATAAGGTTTATCAATGTGAAACACCATACGACTTTGGTAGGTATTTCCAATAAAATGAGGGGAACTTAAATATTTTTAGAATTTTCCAAGGAAATCTAAGTTTCACTTTCAAAATAGGAATAGCAGGCCTATTACTAATTCAAATGTCACAACAACCTAGAATTAGATTGAGCTTTTGCTACCCACAATTTCTAAATCAAGGCAAAGTTAATTTAAGCATATGAAAGCAATATTCGTAGAGTAGCAAATTGTAAACTAGGGACTCAGGCAATATGAAACAGTGCAACTACTCATCATTTCATCTATGTTAATTCTAAATCATTCTTCGCACATCTTTTGAGTTTTCAATTTTTGTATGCAAGGTGAATGATGGATGAATGAGAAATAAATATGCAATGGGTGTGATACAAGTTACCTCAACTAAGGTCCTACCCCAAGCTTGTTCTTCAACTACCTCCATGATAACGGTTGAACCCTTGGTGACGCAAGTATGTCGCGAGATCTGCTTGCTGTTGTTGTAGCGTGGAGCTGAAGTTGGTGAACTGAGTGTCCGTGTGTTATTGCCAGTCTTGAGTTCCTTGGACATGGTCTTGGAGTGTGTTGTATATGTCTCCCGTCCTCACTTCAAGGTCTCCAATACGTCTATGAGACATGTGATTCCTTGTCTATAGTTATGATGAATTGTAACCAAAAAAGAGCGACGTCCTCTCATTGACGTCGGAGGCAAGCTACTTGAGCTTGAAGCTGTACGGATGGCACCCATCTGATACTCGGCCATTCATGCAAAGATGACCCTCCTGCCTCACACGATCGGGGTTGAGTCCATCTGGGTGCATCACCCATTGGGTTCTCTTCCTTTTGGTACCTATAGACCGGGGAGGTCGTCGGAGGCATGCCCATGGCCGCACTCCTTGCACGGCTCCTAGTTACGCAACTAGAGATATTACTTCTTCTAGCTTCTCCGATGGGAAGAAGATCAATGGTTAGCCTCTGGCATTTCTACAAATGAAAATCCAGGTTAGGTAACCAAATTTCATTGACAAATCCAGGATAGAAAAATATCAAAGAGCCAGTATGATCATGCTTAAGAGCATGTCATTGCACTAGATAATCTTCATTAGTCAGTTCTCGTTCAGTTTTAATGTACTGAAATAAAGTATATTCTAATGCTCCTACCCTAGTTGCAATACGGGTAATCAATGAAGTGCATTCAATTGGCCTTGTCTTTGAAATGTAATCTAACCATTGTGTCATCATGGCTTTAACTGGAGCAACTTTTAATTTCTTATTCATGGCAAACAAAATTCTCAGTTCATCGTCACAAATTACTCTAACATCTCATCTAGGGAACATAGTCATAGCCACCCATCCATGCATGAAGGATAAAGTAGGATTTTGCAAGTGGCTATTTCTAGGAGCCCTACATGTGACCTCACTAGTTAATTCATGCCAAAAACATTGTTGGTTAAATCTAAGCAAAGTGTCTAAATCTAGCAAACAATGTTTATGGAAGCCTATGATTTCACTTAATTCCTTCCATAAAATGTTGTATTCTCTTTCAAATAATCTAAATGTAATATCATCAAATCATGTTTTGAGCGTGCATATGAATTGTATAGTTAGAAGGCGTAAACCCTTCTCCTCTATGTGAGCAAAATTTTACCATCCTAAAGCACGCCTAATGGAAGAGAATTTGGAATCCATACCTATTTTGGGGATCACATTCGGATCATAAGCTTTAGTGTGATAAAAGTCATGATCTTGGAGGAGCTTGCATGCTTGATCTTCAACTTCACTTTGTATGTCAAGGTCGTTGTCATGGAGAAGTTTATGCGCGTAGCTTCTCTCCTCCGTGGGGGACTGTTCATACACACTCATCCTCCATGGACTTGGTGTAGCACTTGAGTCCCCACCATTGATGAATGGCTAAAACAACAGGGAACACCAAGCAAAACTCGAAAAGAGGTGATGTTAGTGAAAACAAAACCATTGATGAATTTTCTCCTTTAATTCTTGAGAGCAAATTGCAAATGCAAATGAAAGCAAATCTTTTTGGATTGGATTTGAGCAAGAGTGCTTCAATGAAGAGCAAGAAAACAATGTGAGCAAGAGAATGACTTGGGGAGGTGAAAAATGAGGTGAAGTGTGAAGAGAGGTCCTCCTCACGACCACCATTTATAGTATACACCCCACAACGGTCATAAGAGGCACAAAATGTAGACATTGGAGAAGAGAGAGCCTCATTGGCCCTTTCCCCACTGGTCCTTCTTTTGGAAAATTGCTTCTCAATGACTATAAAATTAGCACATTGATGAATTACCACATTTGCAGCTCAGAAAAATTGTTTTTAGAATAAAACTCTTTTTTTCAAATCCAAAAAATTTATTTTTGTGAAAAATAAAGAAATAAAATGATGGCGTAGAATATAAGATTCTTAACTTGATAGGAAAAATCGAATATGCAGTGGGAAAATAAAATGAGGTGAAAAGAAAAATAAAATAAAAGATAACAACAAATTATCCTATTGGCCAGGTCTCACCAAAGTCCGATGACATGGACTTTTCCTCCATCTTTATTTCTTTGCACCCGGGCCCGGAGGAATGGGCTCAGATGGCCTGTCTTGCTTCTTCTGCCATGTGGGGATCGGGTTCACACATTCCAAGAATCGCAAAGGGTGGTGCCATGCGATGCGGCACCCAACAATACACAAGAAAAGAATATGACAAAATACAAAGTTTTATTTACATAAACAGCGGAAGTCTTTTACAAACTTACTGTACATTGGAAGATAATACTCATAGCTAAACTCTCATTCTAGCTATGCAAAAGTGTAGTCATCGAGCCAGGGGACGCTACACACTAGCAGCACACAACAAAGATCACGACGGCGTGTAGGGCTCCCACTCGGTGGTATACCCTGACAGGGGCATCGACTCATCATGGGGCCCCTCCTCATACGTCTCACCTGCAAACAACTTAATATAGCAACCGTGAGCACGAAGGCTCAACAACCTTAGCCGTCTCGCCTAAACATGGAACTCTACATGCAGGGATAGCAATAGATATTTCAGTAAATAACTCGCCTACATGTTGATCCTTATTTATCAAGTTTTTAGCAGCAGATTAAAGGTTCAATAAAAGTAACTTTAGTGAGCATATTCTATAGCAATCATAGTTGCAAAGCAATTATAATTCAATACTTTGTATTCCTTTGACTTCTTCAATATTTACTACATCACAACGCAGTGAACAAGCAGTACTCAAATAACCGCGAGGGACAGTGATTGCAATCAGTAGACACCCGGATAACAAGTCAGAAACACCAATTTAGGAAGTGAGCGAATCACACTTCAATACTATGTTGTATGCAGAAACCTTTGAAAGGAAACTCAAATGCCGAATCGGTCCTTTCGTAACGGGTAGGAGGTCCCCACTCAGAGCGTGTCTGTGCCTGCAGGCAGATCTACACCTTGCCGCTCTCAACCCACCCCTACAAAATGGTACATGTCGGTACCCTGCATACCGTATACCCCTTAGGACTACAAAAAGACCAAAGAAACTTCACCTGTCTGAGTTGAAGACCTGCAAAGTACCCACGTGTCATATGGAACCGGACCTGCCTCCCATCTATGGTTAGTCCCGGTGCTGCCACGTGTATACAACAACCAGACCTACATCCCACACATGGGATAGCTCCGGGCTAAACACTTGTGCGGCACCTCCGGACCTAACCCCCGACAGAGGGAAGCTCCGGTACCTACACGTGTACAGCTACACCGGATCTACTTGTCCTAGACGGAAAGCTCCGATGCTGCCACGTGTCCAACCGCCAGAGCTTCAGCCTCAACAGTCAAACTGGTGGACCCCCAATGGCTCGGACCTTCAAGGGGCAATCAAAGTCTTCAAGACCCGACTAAGTGTCATTAATACCATATTAATGACACACGATTGGAAGGCCCTTAATACCTGTAATGGCACTGTCAAGGCCCGTTACCATGCTATTAAGGGTAATTAACCTCATTAATTGTGTATTAAGCATCAGTAACCACAAGGGCCACATGTCGGGCCAGGCTAACGGTGTAACGATCAGCCCTTGTACTATAAAAGGACTGGTCGACGATACACAGGGGACAGCTCTTTGAACTATGAGACCTCTCCCATACACAGCTTTGACACCCAATACAACAGCTACGCACCCCGTGGAGTAGGGTATTACGCTCAGGCGGCCCGAACCACGTAAATATTCGTGTCAACGTGTCATCATTCTCTGAATCTCTGCGCGCCCAATACCGAACTACAAACTCCACGGGCTACCAACAGTAGTACCGGGAGAATTGCTGGATCAACGCTCCAACGGTACAGTAATCCTCAACACCCAGATTAACCTATTACATCAGTTTCCTAGTTTCCATATAGCAAGTATGCATCCGGTACAGTTCAAACATGTCCAGCAGGGTCGCACAAGGGTTGGTCCTCAATCGATACAAGCAGGGCTACACACGTGAGACCACGTCTCGCTGCATCCTATCCCACCGCTCAGTCTCCAATTCATATTCATAAACCCTTCTGTGATCAAATCCATCCATGTGATAAAATCCTATCTCGCGTGTAGATTCCAACTACTCAACTTCTACCAGAATCCTGAAAACTTTAGCATGGCATTTGCTACTCGTAGAGCTGTAGACTACCCAATACTCCATAAGATTTGGGTCATGCAAGTGGAGTTTCAGTCACCTTAGACATAATGCACGTATATCACCCTAGACAAAGGTGATAAAAATCAAAACTTTACAAAAGCACTTAAATGCAAACTGGGGCTTGCCTGGCTGCGAGTCAAAGGGAAGTTAGCCTCTGGTGGTAAGCGCTCCAAGGCCTCCAGCTCCTCCTCAATCTCGGTCACTATATGATATGCCATCTGTAATACACATGAGTGATATTGAAACTATATAAAAGACCTTCTAAACTCTGATTAGGTATAAAGATGTCTTAAATTGGCTTTGGGATTTTTGCAGTGGACACTAGGTTCTAATAGGAAGATCTGGGCCAAAAATTGAGGATTTTTAAGGAAGCTTGTTGTCCCTAAAATTCGAACAAGAAAAAGGCTTCTCTGAATTTAGGTACTAAATATGTAGCTTTAACATATCTAAAAGTGGATGATCTTGGTAGTTGAGTTCTCAATGGTTCTAAGAAAAGTTTCACAATTTTTTGAGCTTCCTACAGTGAGGAATTGATTTTACAAGTTTGGAATAAAATCCAAAAATGTTTCTGTACATTTCTATTTTTTCGAATGGCATAGAGAATTGGAATGCTAATTCACCCAAAAAAATGCTGTCCAATGAATTTTAAGTTATTAGTTTGGATGTATGTTTTGACAAAAATCGGGAATTTTCCAATTGGCAGAACATGAGTAATTAATTTCCCAAGCAGTTAGATCAATGGAATTAATTATGAAAAATCTGGGACTTTCATGTCAACCCAATTGCACCAGTGCAAAATTGGGACCAAGATGAGTTTACCAGATTTGTTGGAAATTATTTGAGCAATTCTACAAGGAGTAATTTTATTTTGAAATTTGGATGAAATCTGGAATTAATTCTAATTGGAGGAGTCCATTTGAAATGGACGAACCGGATTGGGGCCACATTTGGGTCGTCGAATTAAACCGCATGGCCAATATTGATCAAATAGCCACAGCTGATCCCCTAACCTGAAACAGATGCTGACTGGTGGGACCGGCCACCTTCTTCAACCTCCAGCTTTAGGACGGCGCTCCTCGCTGGAGCAGCGGCGGCGCCCCACCTTCCATGCTGCATCGTCCTCCTTCCGAGCTGATATTGGCCGCCTGGGCCTAAAGGATGACGTGAAACAGTATGGTGGGATCAGCACCATGCAGCAATGGCCGGAGGCAATCATTCGACGGTGGCGGCGGCGGATAGGGTTCCGGCCATGTCAGAACTGCCGCCCCGTTGCTCAAACTACTTGGAAATCAATCAGAAATGTTTCTATGTTCATGGGGAAGATGAAAATGGGGATTAATCAGGGTGGAATAGCCAGAAAAAATCGACTTCGACAATGCACCAACATGATTTCGATGGCGGCTGGAAAAATATGGAAATCTCATCTGATACTCCACTATTTACTTTGCTTCTTGGTGGAGGGGGTGTGCTAGGAAGTTTTGAAGCTATCATACAACTGGATTAAAGAATGATTACATATAGAAAATGAATTGAATGGAAGACCTAACATGCAACCTATTAGAAGGTCATCGGAAAAACTGGAAGTACTCGATCCATAGTCCATGAGATGCTATGACATTTTTCATGCATGTTCGTTGTGTAAAAATGCACCACTTTGCTTTTGGTGGCAAGGCCAGAGAAGGCTTGTAGCTCTGGTTCGACAGTGAGACATGGGAGGTCCTCCTTGGCGGCAAATCTCTGCGGCTGCAAGTTTTGCAAACACCGAAACATGAGCAGAGGAAACCGCATGAAAATGAAATGAGAAGGTGTAGCAGAGGGTTCCACTTCACCGTACTGCTGGAGGCTTGAGGAAAAAGCTGGCTGGAATAGTGGTTTGAGCAAGAACAGAGGAGGGCGCGAGATTCTGTTCTTGCGGTGGAGGAAAAATAGAGAGCGCGGAGATTTTGCTTCAACGCAGCTTGGGAGTAGATGAAGCACCGGTTGGATAGGTTTGTCATCAAGACACAGGTGCGTGGTTGCCTGCTTGATGGGTTGGAGCGCAGATTGCCTGCTGTGAAGCACGGAACAGAGCAAGGCGAGTCGGTTCAGCTCCATTGAGCCACTGACTAGTGGGTCCCACAAGCCCTTGTACTCATCCTCACCTCTGGTTAAGGAAATATCCTACCAACTTATTTCCAAAATCATGAAAGTTTACATATAGCCTAAAAGAAATATCTACGGTTTTATTCTGAAATCAAAATCTTGATTTGGCCAAGTTTCATTCAAATTCAAACCCGAATTTAAATTCAAATGCGATTCGATGAACACATTGAATTAAATGGTAAACCTGCTTCAAAAATTCATGATACTTGTCAGGAGTTCTTTTTGAAATATTAGGAGTTTATTGGTGAACTCAGATTTTTATTTCGACAAGGTTTGAGCAGTAGCAATATGTTTTTGAATTCCCTCTTTTAGCATTTGAATTGGTTTGATTTCCCCCTTTATTACCTGAATTCTTTTTCTTCTTCTTGTTTTTGTTCCTCCTAGCTGAAGTTTGCAATTTGGAAATTAGGGCTTTTACACCCCACCCCCCTTAAAATAATCTCGTCCGGAGATTACAAATGAAAGAGACAGAAGTAAAAGATTACCGTATATCAGATGACAACAAATCCGGATAGTTTGATCCGAGATAGTTCTCACTTTTCCATGTTGCTTCCTCAGTGGTATGGTTACTGCACAAGACTTTGTAGAAGTACAAAGTCCGGTTTCTTGTGGCACGAGTCTTTTGTTGATAATCCAGATCGAATTCTCTAAATAAGTGAGATCCGGTTGGAGAGTTTCAATGTCTTCGGTGCAGATTTCAGCTGGTGATTTAAGACACTTCCACAACTGAGAGATGAGAAATTCATTATGAATTCCAGAGAGTGATGCCAGTAACTCCAAACGATAAGCCACGGGTCCGCATTATTCAATGACAGTGAACGGACCGATGAATCACGGAGCAAGCTTTCCCTTCACTCCGATGCGATGAATTCCTTTCATCGGCAAGACACGAAGATAAACATGGTCTTTGTTGATGGCTCCTAAGATATACTAACAAATCATCCCCGACAACGGCGCCAGAAATGCTTGTTGGTATTTCTTAACACCACACATCATCTCTGGTAAAGAGATGAGATCCACAAGCGCACGGAAGATACCGTTGTAGCATTTCACCCATGAGTATTCCCAGGGGTATCGTATTTATCCCAAAGGAAGGCAATGGAGTAAAGTATATACTACTCGTATGGTCAAGCTATGGGATACTAATCCATTATCCGAACAAGGGTAAGTTGGTAATAGGGGTAGTGTGACACACACCTAGGCAATCAATTCTAAAGGGTAAAATGGGTCCTAGAGGGAGATTGGATTGAGAGTTAGAGATTTGCTCCTACAATGCTCCTAATACATATACATAGCCTAAGGTAGATACTAATGGTCATGTCAATGATGAATTCCTATGCAATGCTATTCAACACATCGGGCACGGGCTTACCCCTAGCAATACTAGGGCGACTCCCGCCAAGAGCCTTTGGCATAGCCGAACATAGAGGATTACAGAGGATAGATAGGGCTGTCACCAC
Organism: Tuctoria greenei; assembly: GCA_036927565.1. NCBI lineage: Eukaryota > Viridiplantae > Streptophyta > Magnoliopsida > Poales > Poaceae > Tuctoria > Tuctoria greenei. The sequence goes on from JAYESD010000002.1 coordinate 194,781,895, forward strand.
CTACTGCCTACCTCTTCAATCCGTGGGTCTACGAGACATCCAACGCTACTAAAATACCCTAGCACCATGCTAGAATACTAAGCAAATACCTTAGGAGCCATGGTACAAGCCATCCTAAGGCAACGACTAACCTAAACATCATTGAACCAATGTTGAAGCATAACATATGTCATTCATATTAACGTAATCATATCATAACTACATAGACTATAGTGGGGGTCTATAGTGTTTATGACCATAAGATGTTATCATGAGAGTGAAATTATAAAGAATATACCTTCCACATACATGGACTCCACAATCAAACAAGAAACGTTTTGTCCAAGTATACGTATAAAAGAAGACTAAAGATAATATCTTTATTGAGCACAAAGTCACAAATACAAGAAGGAATACATAAGCCATACCTTTCCCAATGTGGAATTGGGAAGAGAGACTCCTTCTACTCCTTTCACAATTTGTACTTGGGACTAGAGGCTCTCCTCTCTACATCCTAACTCCTCTAAGGACTATGGAAGATAGTGTATACAATAGAATGATGCCCAAGTGGTGTGTGTTGAAGTGAGGGGTAGGGGGTCCTATTTATACTAGTGTTGAGGTCAGTTCCCGCCACAAAAAGCGCGCGAATCAGTCACCATTGACTTCAGGAGCCGGGAGGAGCCAAGACGTGGAGGCTGACTGAGTTTGGTGCAAATACCTGGTCGGCCGACCCCCTGGTTCGACCGACCTAGTCATTGCACCGTTTCTCGTGTGCTTTCTCTAGGTGGCTGCCAGGTGGGTCCCATTGATGTATATAGGTGATACACCGTTGGATCTCCTTGGATACTTCTATTTGTGGGCCATTTGATCCATGAGATGCCACATGTCATCGCCTGATTGGCTGGGATGATATTTTATAGGATTGGTCCCTTTACATTTCCTCATTTCCGGCATAAAATGTTGCATATACATATTTCTTCAAGTCCAAGTGGAATCGGGTTAGATAGAAAGGTGATGTGTGCAAGAAATGACAAATCCTTCACATAATTCAGTTAAATTGACAGATGAAATTGGTATATAACAGCCTTCAACAAACTCCCCCAAGCTTATCCTTTGCTCGTCCCTAGCAAAGTCAAGACTTTAGGTTGATGATCAGAGTTGCTACAATGTCTTATTTTCAAAAGTATCTAATGCACAACAAGATACTCTACCTAGTATTGCAGAAATTGGCTATGATACCCTACCTTTCTTAAGTTATCATGGGGCTTATGCTTTTTCATATTCATGAGTAGTTGAAAGGTAGAATAGCAAATGGAGCAAACATAGCCTAGAAATCAAGTGCCACTTAAATCCCGGAGAATTCAATTTAGATATTAAGTACCTCAATTTGATTCTCTCAGTCACTCCTTTGTGGATAGTGGAAATTTCCTCACCAAAGCATTGTGCCTCTACTATTCCTACTCATTGAATATGGCTTGTATGTGGAGCTTGGTAAGGAAAGTAAGTAGGCATATTTGCATCACATATATTGCTAAGTCAAAAGAGTAAGCCTTAGGAGAATTCAAATCAAAACTTTTTGATTCAAGACTAGTGCATGTGTGATGGAGTGGAAGCGGATGTGGATACTTGAGATAACTACTTTTTGGTATAATCTCTCTTTCTTTTTACAGAGATGAAACATGGCTACTTTTCTTTTCTCCCTTTTTTTCTCATGCTTATGAGGTAAGCATGCCTTTTTTTTTTCTTTTTGTACCCATGTCTTCTACTCCCTTTCTTTAAAATGAATTTTGAAGAGAGTGCTAAACATGAAAAATATGGAGTTTCTCTTTTTGTTGTGGTATGGTGGATATGATGGACATTTTGCTTACTTCTAGTGTAGAAGTATAGCATGTGCAAGTGAAGTCTTGAATTCAAAAAGAGTTGAAGGATTTCTCACATAGGTCTATACTTGTTTGACTAGTCTCAATGTGAAAGCAAATAGCATATGCATAAGGTTTTGTCTATGTATGAACATCATATGGCTTTGGTAGGTATTTCCAATCAATTGAGGGAAACTTAAATCTTTTTAGAATTTCTCTGGAAATCTAAGTTTTACTTTCAAATTAGTGCTAGCAGCCCTATTGCTAATTCTAATCTTGCAACATCCTAGAATTAGATTAAGCTTTTGCTACCCACAACTTCCAAATTAAGGTAAAAGTATTTCAAACCAATGAAAGCAATATTAGGAGAGTAGCAAGTTGTAAACTAGACACTTAGGAAAATACAATAGAGCAACTATTCATCATTTCATCTATGTGAATTCTAAATCATTCTTACCGCACATCTTTATTTGATGAAAGCAAATCTAACCTATCTTTATATATATATATATACATACATATATATATATATATATATATATATATATATATATATATATATATATATATATATATATATATATATATTAGATGCATGGTGGATGGTGGATGAATGGAAAGTAAATATGCAATGGATGATTTGAAATAAAAATGCAGTGGGTGTGATACAAGTTACCTCAAGTGGGGATCCTCTACCAAGCTTATTCTTGATCAAGGTCCGTGATAGGGGTTGAAACCCTAACGACGGAGGTAGGCCATGAGTTGGCCTATCCTTGTTGCAGCATGGCTTTGACAATGGAGGGTTGAGTGTTGATTGTTGTGTTGCCTCCCATGGACACCATGAGTGTGGTTGTATAGAGTGTTTTCGATGTTGATCGTTCGCACATCAGGGTCTCCATGTGTTGGGTGTGATTTGTCATTCCTTGGCTAGGATAATGATAACCTTTAGATCCAAAGGAATAACGTGCACTCAACATACATTGAGTATGTTTCATCATTCTTTGGCTAAGGTGTATCAAATCTTTTTGCCATAAGGGAGTGACATGTACCCAACATGCATTGGATATGATCAGTTGTTCCTTGGGTAAGGTACAACATACCTTCTAGCCACATAGGAACAACTTGCACCCAATGATGGTGGCAAATACCTTGAGCTTGAATGAGTGCTTAGAATAGTTGAGAGCATAATGCTCTCACCCATTCGTGGCCGCCCATTGGTTGCTCATGGAGGGTTCCCATTTCAAATCTCTAGCCTCGTATAGTTATGATTGACCTTCGGCCATAATTTCCAATAGATAACAACCATCCTAATTTACTCCTTGGCCAAGAGATGTTGAAATGGAATCCTCTAGGGATCCCAACAATCAGCTTCATGAATGCCAACATAGTAATATTACTCCTGCAAACTTCCTCTCTTGAATGGAGAGGGATGGTTATCTCCCGAGACTTGTACAAATGAACGTTCGAGTTAGGTAACCGAACTTTCATTTTGTGAGACCTATGTGTACTGAATACATTGTCTTTGACAATAAAAGTTTTGAATGCTGCCATAACATCTTTTTAGCAAGGTCCAACTCTAGCTCCAAGCTTTTGCAAGGTCCGACAATAGGTCCGACTTTCTTTGTCTAGGTCCGACATGTTTTTGGGTAGCTCCCGTGAGCTTTATCTTTAGCTCCGGCATGTCTTTGATAGTTCCGGCATGTCTTTGTTAAGCTCCGATATGTTTTGCTAGGTCCGACTTATGTTGGTTAGCTCCGACTTTTGGGATGACTAGTTCTGACTAGTTTGGGTTAGCTCCGGCGCTAGGTCCGATTAGCTTTGGTAAGCTCCAGTGCTAGGATGTACTAGCTTTGGTAAGCTCCATCTCAAGCTCCGGTTTGCTTTTTCTAGGTTCGGAGCTTGATCGTAATGTTCCTGTTTTTATTGTGAAATGTTTCGTTCTTGCGTTACTCTGTTAGAAAGATTGCTTAGTATTTGTTTGCTAAGTTTTTGGTGCATTTTGGTTGATATGGCTGACATTGTTTTGCTATGCTTTGCAACATGCTTATGTGAGGTGCTCACGTAAGGTGTTGTAGTTTCGGAACTGACTTGAGTCAAGTTGCGGACATGGGCTCGTACGGATTGGTTGTTTGTTCATGTGCAGGTGTCGCTTGAGTTCAAGTCATGGTTGGTGACAGAATCCTTTGGACTAGTCTCAGGGAGGAGATGAGGTTCCAACAACGAAATTCAGGAGTAATTGTGGTTGAGCGGGTCAGGAGGTCGCGCAGGATGGGTTAATCAAGGGCAGTGCATATGAAGGTTACTGGACGTTGAAGGAAGGTGTTTGCACGTATGCATGTGGTGCATGACGTGACAACATGGTTCCGAAGATGGTTTATGGATGGGAAGATCTGGTTGGAAGGATCAGATCGTATCGGTTGATGACTTTGGCTGCGGCTGAGTCAGTTATGGATCGGTATGGAAAGTATCGAGTTGGTTATGATAGGATTTTGTGTGGGTCACGAATCTGAGTTGTTTTAGCAATTTGGTATACGTTAATAAGGTGTTTGTAAGTCTTAATATTGCTTCGACCTATGTACATAAGAGTCCTAAGTAGTTATGGAAAGTTTCGATTCGTGATCTGAGTAGGATTAGAGTCCTAGTTGAGATTGGGTTGGACTAAGGGTTGGTTATATAAGCAAGGGAGGCCAAAGCTCGTGGTGCATGAATTTGGGTCTGTTCCTCTTGTGTTCTATTGAATAAAATTTATATAGTTTGAATGAACTTTCGTGCCTTTTTCGCCCGACTTGTTCCAGACAAGTTTTACTCGTCGAGTTTCTGGACAGCACTACCATTCGTCGGTGGTTTTGTCATAACTCGAGTTTTACGGATCAAATTGACGTGATTTTTTTGGGTTGTCTTTAAAACATGATTATCTATCATCTGTTAAAATTGCAATGTCATTGGATTTGTGGTTTCTGATCTACACGAGTTTCTTTGCAGCGTTCCAGAACTGTTTTTCTCAGGTAGGACAGATTGACCTTTGTCCGATCTTTCGATCATAAATTGAGTTTCTCTCGACGGATTTGATTGATTCTTCTTGTGTTTTCTTCGTGACTTGATTCTCTGTGATATATATCACTTTTGTTCCGGTGAAAAACGTTTAGATTAGTCTCACACACAATTTCTTTAACAGATCGTTTTTCTGCCAAGGGGGTTGGGATTTAATTGTTTCCGCTGCGTAAGTTCTTTTTAAATCTACCATTCACCCCCCTATGGTAGCTTTTCACATGCTCTTTGATCCTACAGTTGGTATCAGAGCCACGGTGCTCTAATCATTGTGATTTTCACGTGTTTTTGACTAATCATCATGGAGAAATACTCCGCCAAACCTTGTGTGTTTGCTGGTATTGATTTTCAGGTTTGGAAGGCACACATGGAGGCTTTCATCCAGGCGCAAGGCTTTGCAATATGGGAGAAGGTGTACAAGCCTTATGAAGTGCCGTCAAATGATCAAGTTACACCTACAAATCTGAGAGATGTCGACAACAACAAAAAAGCTCGAAATTTGATCATACAAGGATTAACTCAAAGCGACTTCGACTGTGTTGCACACCTTCGATCTGCATATGATGTGTAGAAAGCACTTTGTGACTACCACGAAGGATCCAACACGATCAAGGAGGCAAGGCAAGATATGTTCAAGAAAGAATACATGCGCTTCGAGATGCAACCCGGTGAGTCAATTGATGATCTCTTTGCCCGCTTTAATAAAATTCTTAGCAACTTGCGTAGCGTCAATTGTTAAGTGCATTAGACATGTCAATGTGGGATATGAAAGTTACATCCATTCGTGAATCTACTGTCATGAGTACACTTACTTTAGATGTGCTATATTCCAAGTTAAAAACTCATGAAATTGACATAATATCACGTAAAAAACCCCAACAAGTCTATTGCTTTTGTTTCACAACGTGACATGCCTAGCTCCGGTCAATCTTCATCTTGGGGTACACTTGCTTTATTGTCCTCTCTAACCCTTGAATAGATTGAGGAGCTTCCAAAGGAGGAGCTAGCACTTCTCTCTACTAGGTTCTCAAAATCATTGCAAAATGTGAGAACTAGAAGGAGAGGAAGCTCCGGACATCAACGATGCTTCAAATGTGGTAAGACGGGACACTTTCATACAGAATGCCATAACCTTTCAGGTTCTACTTCCCGAGAAGAAAAACAATCAAGGTCGAAGCACTCCTCAACAAATGATAAGAAGAAGAAGAAGAAGAAGGACTTTACACAGTTTTATCTCTGCACTCCGGGAACTTGGCTCAAGCGACGTGGACATTGGAAGTGAAGAAGATGAAGATGATTTGGCCAACTTATGCTTCATGGCGCGCCAAACAAGATAAAGACCAAGTCAGGAGGATGCAGAACACAACAGTGACGACGATGAGGTATGTTCTACCTCTAATGAAATGTGTGATGCAATTTCTCGTTCAACTATTATTGTTAAGAAAAAGGACAAAAATCTTAGGGATAATGCTGCTAAATTGAATCACTAGAATCTGAAATCAACTATTTGAAAACCTTGATTCCTAGTGATGATTCTTGTCCCTCGTGTGATTTAATCTATGAACAATTGTCCACATTAAGAACTGCACATTCCTCTACTCTAGATAGACTTGAACTTGAAATTAAAAAGAACAAAAATCTTGCTGCACTTGACATTGGAAACTTAAAAGATGCATATTTTTCTACAATTGATTTGCATTGTTATAGTTGTGATGATCTTGAAAAAAAACTGAAAGATGCTATGAATGAAATTTCAATATTGAATAATGTTTTACGTTCTGATGAAGTTAAATATTGTTCCAATTGCAAATTAAAAGGAAAAACTACATGTGAAAATTGCCTTGATCTGTCTGATAAACTTGATAACATGCATAGGACATTAGATCAGTTTTGTAATGGAAATAAAACCCTAAACTTGCTGCTGAATTCTTCCAAGTCTTGCAATGATAAAACTGGTTTAGGTTTTGATTCTCATGCTCATGCTAAGGCACATCCACCTAAAATTGTAAAGTCATTAGGAAGTGGTTTAATTCAAACAGTTCCTAAACAGAAAGAAGTGGTTTTCAAATCTGCAGGAGTGTTGTCTCATTCAGATTCAAATAAAAATATTGCTTGCTCATCTAGACATGAACACAAAGTTAAATTTCATTGTACCTACTGTGGTAGAGATGGTCATGTCATAGATTTTTGTTATAGACTAGCTAAACAACAGAAAAGGGAAAGAATGACTGCTAGATCTCATAACTTTCATGCAAAATTTGCTGCACATATTAAACTGAATGCCAGGAACATGCAACCTGCTGTTATGAGTCAAAAACATTCAAAGCTTACCTCCGGACCTTCTGTTTTTGCCTCCGGAGCTACAGATTTTTGTGTTACACAGGTAACACCTTATAGGTCAGTAGTTAAGAATAAAAAACCTCAAACTTTGACTCATAAACCTGTTTTTTTATCTCAGCTTTCATGTGTTTTTCTTGCTGCACATCGTGTGAATCAGTACTGGATACCTAAATGCCTTTTGACTAACCCCAATATTGAGTCATCGATGTATTGTGCTTCTACGTAGGTTACATGCTTGAGGAAGGAGAACATTTGGATTGTGGATTTAGGTTACTCACGCCACATGACCGGTAACAAAGAATGGTTCTCCTCCCTCTTTTTTGTGGCACGTGTAGAGAATGTTACTTTTGCCGATAATTCTTCAACTCCTATAATTGCTAAGGGTTCGGTTAGAGTAAATGATCACTACACTTTGAAGGATGTGGCACTTGTCAAAAATTTGAAATACAACTTGTTGTCTGTTTCACAATTGCTAGATGAAATCTGGAAATTATTTTCAATAAAAACTGCTGCAAAGTTGTAGGTTCAAATAGTGAGCTTATTCTTAACATGTCTTAGTTTGGAAGAGTTTTTAAAGTTGATTTTGATATGTCTTCCTCTAAGCATAGGTGTCTAGTTGCTAATGATTCAAAGGACTTATATTTTTGGCATCGTAGACTTGGTCACGTAGGCCTTGATCACCTAACGCGTGTTAGTGCTCTTGATCGCAGCGTGGGCTGCCTAAGCTTAAAGGAGACAAAGAAATTGTGTGATCTTCTTGTACACATGCTAAGATGGTTGCAGGTTCACATACTTCTCTCACAATGATCATGACAACTGAACCGGGTCAACTTTTGCACCTTGACACCGTAGGACCTTCACGTGTCAATCCTTGGGAGGTAAATGGTATGTTCTTGTTATTGTTGATGATTATTGTAGATACTCTTGGGTTTACTTTATGGTGTCTAAGAATGAAGCTTTTAGTCACTTTAGAACTTTATTTCTTAGATTATCAATTGATCACCCAGGATCTTTAAAAACAATTAGAAGTGATAACGGAACCGGATTTAAAAATCAATCTTTTTGATCACTTTTGTGGTGAAAATGGAATAGATCATCAATTTTCTTCACCATATGTACCTCAACAAAACGGTGGTGTAGAAAGAAAGAACAAAACCTTAGTTGAGATGGCTAGGACTATGCTTGATGAATATCAAACTCCTAGGAAATTTTGGGCTGACGCGATTGCAACCGCTTGTTATGTCTCAAATCATGTTTTCTTGCCCGCTAAGCTAGGTAAAACACCATATGAGCTCCGGTTTGGACATAGGCCTAGTATTACGCACTTTCAGGTCTTTTGTTGCAAATGCTTTGTTAAGAAATATGGTGATCTTGATAAATTTGAACCTAGATCCATTGATGGCATGTTTCTTGGTTATCCATCTCATGCTAGAGGCTATCGTGTGCTTTTACTTGACACTAACAAAATGTGGAGACTTGTGAAGTGTCTTTTGATGGATCTAGCCCAGGTACTAGCTCAAATATTGCAGGTACAGATCCATATCCGCAGGGGGAGAGCATTTTCGTTAAAGATGAGGAAGAGGTGGAGCTACTGCCCGAAAATTCAGCAGCTAATGACATCGTTCGAGCTCCTGATTTTGATTCACAGCCAGCACCGACGAACACCATTGCTGGTCCAGATCCTCCTCAAGTCACAAGCTCATTGATTTTTGATGAACATGAAGAAGAAGAAGCTTGTGAAGTTTCCACTACCCTCTGGGTTCTCAAAATTCATCCTCCACAAAAGATTATTGGAAGCTTGCACGAACGAGTTACACGGTCTAGGTTGTGCGATCCAAACTCTCATGCTCATTCTGCTTTTGTTGCTTCTTTTGAACCCAAATATATATATCACACACACTTACTAATTAATCATGGATTATTTCCATGCAAGAAGAGTTAGAAAATTTTGAAAGAAATAATGTTTGGAAACTTGTACCTCCACCTCAAGGTCACACTTTAATTGGAACTAAATGGGTGTTTAAAAATAAACAAAGTGAGGATGGGTTTGTGGTTAGGAATAAGGCTAGGTTGGTTGCTCAAGGTTTCACTCAAGTTGAAGGTCTAGATTTTGAGGAAACTTTTGCTCCTGTTGCGAGACTAGAAGCCATAAGAATTTTGTTAGCTTTTGCTGCATCTAAAGGTTTTAAGCTATATCAAATGGATGTTAAAAGTTCTTTTCTTAATGGCTACATAGATGAGGAGGTTTATGTCAAACAACCACTAGGTTTTGAAGATCCAGATTTTCCTAATCATGTTTACAAACTGTCCAAAGCCTTGTACGGTCTCAAACAAGCCCCTAGAGCATGGTATGATAGGTTAAAAAAAATTCTTACTTGAAAAGGTGTTTACCGTGGGAAAGGTTGATAAAACTCTTTTTGATCTTAAGCATGGCAATGACTCATTATTCGTTCAAGTGTATGTGGATGATATTATCTTTGGTTGTGCTTCTCATGATCTTGTGTCCAAGTTTTCAGCTATGATGAGTTCAGAATTTTAGATGAGTATGATGGGAGAACTCACATACTTTTTGGGGCTGCAAATCAAGCAAACCAAGGAGGGTACCTTTGTTCATCAAACGAATTATACAAAAGACCTTCTAAGGAGCTTCAACATGAACAAAAGCAAGCCTCTTCGGACACCATTGGGAACAGCAACAACACTTGAACTTGATGAAGATGGTGAACCCGTGGATCAAAAAGAATATAGAAGCATGATCGGATCACTTTTGTACCTCACGGCATCAAGACCGGACATACAATTCAGCGTATGTCTTTGTGCACGGTTTCAAGCTTCCCCACGTGCTTCACATCGTCGTGCCGTCAAAAGGATTCTCAGGTACTTACATGGAACTCAAGAATTTGGCATTTTTCTTCCTTCTTACTCAACCGTTGCTTTGAAAGCTTTTTCGGGTTCTGATTTTGGGGGTTGTAGGATTGATTGGAAAAGTACTTCCGGTGCTTGTCATTTCTTGGTAATTCACTTGTTGCTTGGTCCTATAGAAAATAAAACTTATGAGTTGCACAATCCACAGCTGAATCTGAATATGTAGCTGCTGCTAGTGCCTGCTCACAAATTCTTTTGATTGTTCAAACACTTAAGGACTTTGGGGTTGATCTAGATAGTGTTCCACTGTTTTGTGATAACACTAGTGTCATTTGCATTGCTAAAAACCCCGTGCAACATTCTAGAACTAAGCACATTTACATTAGGTATCACTTTCTCAGTGATAATATTGAAAAAGGAAACATTGTGCTTCACCATGTGGATACCGAACAACAATTGGCTGACATTTCTACAAAACCTTTGCCTTTCCCTTGTTTTTGTTTCATTCGTAGTGAAATAGGGGTTATGCATCCTCATGGCTTAAATTGAGGGGGAGTTTTGAAACTTCGGAAGTCTATGTGTGAATCTGAACTTAAAATAATATGAGCATAGTATTTCATACATATATGACTTTGTGATTTCTTTTACATGCTGAAAGTTCTTACTACATTACTCATGTTATACATTTTGTAGTTTTTGCCATGACTAGTTATTGGAATAATTACTTACACTAAATCTAGTCATGATCGAACTTTCTTGCTGTTTTGGAATTGTTGCATGCTCACAAGTGTTTTAATAATGAAAAATTAATCAATCAACTATTCACATGTTGAGCTTTTATGATCAAATAAAAATGAGAAAATATCAAGAGAAAATGCATGCATTGCACTTCTTCTTTTGAGATGGCTTATCATTGCACTTAGATATGAACTTGGAAGAAGTTGTGTATGACTAAAACCATGTCCTTAAACTTCTGATGGTCAAATGACATAGACTTGGCTTGAGTGGTTAGAATAAGGCAGATGCACGTATAATCTCTTGCAAATATCATATGATCTAAATTTGTGCTTTGAAAAATAATAAAATGCAGCAACAAGTGTCATGCTTTCAGGTCTTGAAATAGTTAAGTTTGTGAGATCATGACTTGTTTAAATTGAAAATTACATTTGATCTCTAGCATGGCTTACACTACTTAATGTATCTCATTGATGTGATAGTGTACGTTACTTGATAGTATGACTTCGATGAGCTTTGTTTTATATGTATATGTTATAATATGCTCATAATAATTAAAATTTCTCTTTTGAACCTTGCTGAATACATTGTCAAAGGGGGAGAGATAATATGTGAATTTTTAAAGATAAGTATGCAAGGGGGAGAAATTGATTACACATTGCACATATTCACAATTGTTTTGGCACGATTCTTCTCGGGGGGAGAATTTGTTTTTCTTCTCATTTTATTTCTGTTTTACAAAGGGGGGGGGGGGAATTGTTTTCAAAACTTTTAATGTGAATAAGCCAATTTTTGTATTTTAAGTGGTGTTGCCAATGCATTCATCAAGGGGGAGATTGTGAGACCTATGTGTGCTGAATACATTGGGTTTGACAATAAAAGTTATGAATGCTGCCATAACATCTATTTAGCAAGGTCTGACTCTAGCTCCGAGCTTCTGCAAGGTCTGACAATAGGTCCGACTTTCTTTGTCTAGGTATGACATGTTTTTGGGTAGCTCCGGTGAGCTTTGTCTTTAGCTCCGGCATGTCTTTGATAGGTCCGGCGTGTCTTTGTTAAGCTCCGATATGTTTTGCTAGGTCCCACTTATGTTGGTTAGCTCCGACATGATTTTCTAGCTCCGACTTTTGGGATGACTAGTTCCGACTAGTTTTGGTTAGCTCCAGCGCTAGGTCCGATTAGCTTTGGTAAGCTCCGGTGCTAGGATGTACTAGCTTTGGTAAGCTCCAGCTCAAGCTCCTGTTAGCTTTTTCTAGGTTCGGAGCTTGATCGTAATGTTCCTATTTTTATTGTGAAATGTTTTTGATCTTGCTTTACTCTGCTAGAAAGATTGCTCAGTATTCGTTTGCTATGTTTTTGGTGCGTTTTGGTTGATATGGCTTATGTGAGGTGCTCATGTATGGTGTTGTAGTTTCGGAACTGACTTGAGTCAAGTCGCGGACTTGGGCTCGTACGGATTGATTGTTTGTTCATGTGCAGGTGTTGCTTGAGTTCAAGTCATGGCTGGTGACAGTATCCTTTGGACTAGTCTCAGGGAGGAGATTAGGTTCCAACAACCAAATTCGGGAGGAATTGTTGTTGAGCGGGTCAGGAGGTCGCACATGGTGATTGAATCAAGGGCAGTGCATATCAAGGTTACTGGACGTCGAAGGAAGGTGTTTGAATGTATGCATGTGGTGCATGACGTGGCAACATGGTTCCGAAGATGGTTTATGGATGGGAAGATCTTGTTGGAAGGATCAGATCGTATCGGTTGATGACTTTGGCTGCAGCGGAGTCGGTTATGGCTTGGTATGGAAAGTATCGAGTTGGTTATGATAGGATTTTGTGTGGGTCACGAATTTGAGTTGTTTTAGGAATGTGGGATACGTTCCTAAGGTCTTTGGAAGTCTTAAGATTGCTTCTATCTGCGTATAGAAGAGTCCTAAGCAGTTATGGAAAGTTTCGAGTCATGATCTGAGTAGGATTAGAGTCCTAGTTGAGATTGGGTTGGCCTAAGGGCTGGTTATATAAGAAAGGGAGGCCAAAGATTGTGGTGCATGACTTTGAGGACTTTTGTGTTCTATTGAATAAAATTCGTAGTTTGAAGGAACTTTTGTGTCTTGTTCGTCCGACTTGTTCCAGACAAGTTTTACTCGTCGAGTTTCTGGACAGCACTACCTTTTGTCGGTGGTTTTATAATAACTTGAGCTTTACAGATCCAATTGACGTTATTCTTTTTGGTTTGTCTTCACAACCTAATTATCTATCATCTGTTAAAATTTTACGGTCATTTGATTTGTGGTTTCTAATCTACACGAGTTTCTTTGCAGCGTTCCAGAACTGTTTTTCTCAGGTAGGACCGATTGACCTTTGTCCGATCTTTCGATCATAACTTGAGTTTCTCTCGACGGATTTGAGTGATTCTTCTTGTGTTTTCTTCGTGACTTGATTCTCTCTGATATATATCACTTTTGTTCCGGTGAAACACGTTTATATTAGTCTCACATTCTTTAACCGATCGTTTTTCTGCCGAAGGGGTTGGGATTTAATTGTTTCCGCTGTGTAAGTTCTTTTTAAATCTACCGTTCACTCTCCTATGGTAGCTTTTCACGTGCTCTTCGATCCTACACATTTGTACATATGGGGAAGAACAAAATCAAATATGCGTTGGATCCAATGTCAAGTGTATCTATGATCAATGTGTTATTCATTGATAAGAGTGGAGCTTTATGGATAATTCATGTTGCATATTTTCTAAAGCTCCTACTCATAGCAATGCATGTGATAGAAATACACTATATGGATACCTACACCTTTTAATGTTTCTAACCATCTTAGCTTTCAAGAGCAAATCTTTATCATTTAGACCATGACAAACGAGATTCTCAATTTTATCCTCCTGAACCTCACTAGGAATTTGAAATTTAGTGACTCCTAAAAATGCAATTCAATTTTAGAGCAATGATATCACTTATTCCTAGGAGTTTGAAATCTAGTGACACCATCTATGCATGAAGCTCAATTAAAAATTATGGTTGTCACTATGCCCAAGTTCCTATATGCCAATTCACCAATTAAGTCATGCCCAAAAGTTTTGTTTTCTAAACCTCGACAAAAATGACTAAGTTTACAAAACATTTCTTAAAGGATTCTAGGTACTTGTTTGAGATTTTTCCATGTAAGGTGGGATTTCCTTGTGGAGATCCAAAAGTCAATACCCACACTTACTCTTGTGAGGATGCATGAGAATTGAATGATGAGCAAGTGTCAACCTTCCTCACAAATGAAAGAAAATACATTCAATTCTGTGGCAAACCAAACAATGGAAAATTATAAACTCATACCTCATTTGGGGATTAGTTGGTGACGAAGGTCTTTGTGTGAGAAACTCACAACCTTGATTTTTGGCGTAGGCTTGATGGTTGATGTCAAATGCCAAGTTGTGCTTGGATTTGGCAATGGATTTGGTTCTGGCTCCTCCATTGGGTCATCATCTTGAACATTTCTCTTTCTTAAACTGAAAATGAGTTTGAAGGAGAGAAGTGTTCTCAAATCCTCCCAATGGTGACTTGAGCTTGATGAAACCTTCCACTTTCTTGTCATACCACCTCTTCACAATTTTGACCCAGCTGCACTTTAATCAGGAACACACAAAACAACTCGAAAACGGGTTACGTTAGCCAAAAGCAAATTGAACCCAATTTTCAAATTGTCTTGCCCAGCTTGAAATAACTTGTAAATGCAATGAGGGTCAAAGCAAATATTTTTAGTTTGAACTAGGAAGATAAATTCAGGTGGTCATGCACGTAGTTCATATCCAATTAAATTTCTCCCCTAATTTAAATTTTTAGTTTTATGATGGTTGGAAATTTTACTTTCCAACTTGCAAGTGTGGAATTTCAAACATGCAAATGCAAGGGTTGATGCAATTTGGAAAACAAGTATGAGATAACTATCAATTAACCTATTGGCAAGGACTCACCGAATTTTTGAAGTCCAGTGAGTGATAACTACCTATTAACCTATTGGCAAGGACTCACCGAATTTTTGAATTCCGATGATTAGGACTTACCTCCGTTCTGTTCAGCGCGATGATTTGTTGTCCAATCCCAGAGTCGAAGATGTGGACGATTTCTTGTGTTTTGACATGCCAAACTCATTTGGCTGTCATTTGGACATGTGGGCCACATGGTGGCCCTAGCCTCTCCCCGTTGTATTGATATAGACATGTTGTTGTAGCGACGAGTTCTCCCTCTTGAATGTATTCCTTCATGAGCATGGTGAGGCTTTGTCCTTCTTAGGGGTGCCACTCTGACCATATTGATATTCCATTGAATCAACCCATACCTTGATCATGGGTCAAAGGCTTCCCTGGGCATAATGACATTTGGAATCCACAATCAAACAAGAAATGCTTCATCCACAATGTCAGTTGCCCTATATTGAATGGGTTTGGTCGAAGTGTGGGAATCCCAACAAGTGATGTGGGAAATCTTGGACTTTGAATGCACCTTAAGTTATTGTCCTTGGCCAAGATCTTCATGTGAATGTTGTCTTGATTTCTGCATGGCCAAGGTACTTCAAGGTAGGCTAGTTGAACTTAAATCCCTTGGAAAGCCATAGTCTCCTTGAATACAAGGGTGATGTTAATTCCACCCTTGACCTCCTTGTGAATGGTAGCCATTAGAGTTGTTGTTTGAAAAAGGTCCTCATGGGTCTTAGGGAAATAATTCCCACGCGTCCCATGATGATATGGATTTTCAAAAATCATGTGAATATCCGTGACTTGGATTATCCAAACAAATCTCCAATGACTTGGATATTCATGACACTTCAATGGGAGGTGTAGTTCCATAACTAGCATATCCATCTTGTGAAGAGGTGTGCATGACAAGCTATGGGAACTCGAGCATTCTTCAATCCATCCCTTGAGTGGAGACCTTCTTCTCATCCATGATGAATGCGAATAGGACTCCTTCAGCTCTAGCATGAATGTGGTCATGGATTGGTGGAGCCAACCCATGACACGAGTGTTGGATGAATAGCCAACTATCCACCCCATAGTTGAGGCAAACGAAGAAGAACTTCTTGGAGCCTTCCCCAAGCTTGGGTATGGATGACTTTGGCTCCTACTGAAAGCTAAAATTCTCCCGCAAAAAGGCAACGGTCTTGCCTAGCGGACATTTGTTGAGGTACGCCTTGAATCATCTTGTAGTTTAGCACTTGCGTCCTCATTGGCCATCCCATATAATGGGTTGGCCAACACTACCCTGTTTTCACACATAGGAGAAAACAAACAAGGGTAATCCTGTCTAATAACTATTAGTACCTATAGCTTAATCACAAGTGATAGCTATCCTTCACTTCCTTGGCTTTCCCCGACAACAGTGCCAGAAATGCTTGTTGACGGCTCCTAAGATATACTAACATATCATCCCCGGGAATGGCGCTAGAAATGCTTGTTGGTATTTTTTAACACCGCAGATCATCTCTGATAAAGAGGTGAGATCCGCAAGTGCACGGAAGATACCGTTGTAGCATTTCACCCATGAGTATTCCCAAGGGTATCGTATTTATCCCAAATGAAGGCAATGGAGTAAAGTATATACTACTCTTATGGTCAAGCTATGGGATACTAATCCATTATCCGGACAGGGGTAAGTTGATAATAGGGGTAGTGTGACACACACCTAGGCAATCTATTCTAAAGGGTAAAATGGGTCCTAGAGGGAGATTGGATTGAGAGTTAGAGAGTTGCTCCTTCAATTCTCCTAATACATATACATAGCCTAAGGTAGATACTTATGGTCATGTCAATGATAAATTCCTATGCAATGCTATTCAACACATCGGGCACAGGCTTACCCCTAGCAATACTAGGGCGACTCCCGCCAAGATCCCGTGGCGTAGCCGAACGTGGAGGATTACAAAGGACAGATAGGGCTGTCACCACCTACTACCCACCTCTTCAATCCTTGGGTCTACGAGACATCCAACGCTACTTAAATACCCTAGCACCATCCTAGCATAGTAAGCAAATACCTTAGGATCCATGGCACAAGCCATCCTAAGGCAATGACTAACCTAAACATCATTGATCCAATGTTGAAGCATAGCATAAGTCATTCATATTAACATAAGCATATCATAACTTCATAGACTATAGTGGGGGTCTATAGTGTTTATGACTATAAGATGTGATCATGAGAGTGAAATCATAAAGACTATACCTTCCACATACATGGACTCCACAATCAAACAAGAAACGCTTTGTCCAAGTATACGTATAAAAGAAGACTAAAGATAACATCTTTATTGAGCACAAAGTCACAAATACATAAGCCATACCTTTCCCAATGTGGAATTGGGAAGAGAGACTCCTTCTACTCCTTTCCCAATTTGGACTTGGGATTAGAGGCTCTCCTCTCTACATCCTAACTCATCTAAGGACTATGGAAGATAGTGTATACAATAGAACGATGCACAAGTGGTGTGTGTTGAAGTGAGGGGTAGGGGGTCCTATTCATACTAGTGTTGAGGTCGGTTCAAGCCACCAAAAGCGCGCGAATCAGTCACCATTGACTCTAGGGAGCCAGGAGAAGCCAACACATGGAGGCTGACCGAGTTTGGTGCAAAGACCAGGTCGGCCGACCCCCTAGTTCGGCCGACCTGGTCATTGCACCGTTTCTCGTGTGCTTTCTCCAGGTGGCTGCAAGGTGGGTCCCATTGATGTATATGGGTGATACATCGTTGGATCTCCTTGGATACTTCTGTTTGTGGGCCATTTGATCCATGGGATGCCACGTGTCGTTGCCTGATTGGCTGGGATGATATTTTATAGGATTGGTCCCTCTATATTTCCTCATTTCCTGCATAAAATGTTGCATACACATATTTCTCCAAGTCCAAGTGGAATTGGGTTAGATAAAAAGGTGATGTGTGCAAGAAATGACAAATCCATCATATAATTGACTTCAATTGACGGATGAAATTGGTATATTACAGCCGTCAACAGTCTTCGATGTCGAAGTGGATAGGTCAACGTCTTTATCTACATAGCTTTCCCGTCGAGATTGAGTGGCCCTGAGGTTGGATTGAATTACTCGCACTCATTACACCGCTTAGTTCACAAGATCCATATCGTATATCACTCGCTCGCCGGACTAACAACAGTTGAGTGGTGTGCTGCACTTCCAGCGGTAGAGAGCTTCATACGGCGCCATCTTGATGCTAGCTTGATAGCCATTGTTATATGAGAACTCCGCCAACAGTAAATGATCATACCAATTTTTACCGTGGTGGATGACACAAGTGTGCATCACGTCTTGAGAACCTGATTCACCAGCTTAGTTTGGCCATCAGTCTACGGGTGATATGCGGAGCTTCGGATCAGTTTGATCCCCGATGATGCGTGCATCTACTCCCAAAAGCGAGCAATGAACAGCGCACCAAGATCTGAAATTATCGTTTGAGGTATTCCGTGTAAGCACACGACTCATGCAATATACCACTCCGCATACTTCGTTGCCGCATGTTCAGCTCCTTCTGAGTGAAGATATATTGCAGGCTCTTTTGATCGGTGTAGAGTGTGATGCCCGGTTCCGAAAAATGAACCAAGCTAACGCATATGTGTGCCCAGGATGTTCATCACACATACACGAGTGCACTCACAAACGATATACAGATAATTACCATAGAACATGATTAATTAACCAGATTTTATTACACAAACCATATTATCCTCGAATACAAGCTCCAATGTATATTTATGAAAAGTTCAACTAATGCAGCGGAAATAAACTAACTAAGAAACTAAGCAAACTAAGCATAAGGGATAGCGCAGCTCCAATCAACACCACAGGCAAAGCTGATGGTAGACACGGCCTAGAACTCCGCATTATCGCCATTAAACTCCCAATCCTGCCCTGCAACTGTTGGGGGGGGGGGGGGAGATTGCATGAGTGAGTACATGTCGTACTCAGCAAGTGTGGAAAGTATGAGATGTGGCTGATTCAAATGACGACAATAATAATGGCAAAGTGCTGAAAAGTACATTAAAACATTTGGACAGCAATATATTATATGTATGTGAAGTAAACCCATCATAATCATAAGTAATATCATAATACCAGTCCACAATTCACCATCCTCATCAATAATTTCAGATTTCACCATTTGCCAATAACCATATTCAATACCAAAAATTAAATCCATAACCATAATACCAACCATAACCATACCAAATCCCAATTTCCCTCTAATCATGGAAGTTGTCCATGTGATCATAACCAGGAGCACGGCTATCATGATAGTTTTATTTAACTCTGCAGAGTTTGTACCACTTTACCCACGTGTTCGTGATTTCATCACCTTTCGGTGACTAAGAATCTCCCTTATGCCCATGACCCGTCGGTCACATTACACACTTCCATTGGTGTGTGGCCAAGAGATCACAAAATAGCCTTTACAAAGGGATTACTAGCCTATTTAGAACCCACTGAGGTTTCACCGGTGGCAATGTCTCACGCAGAGCACACCTTCAACCAAGGGCCCCCTCTTGAGCCATTTAGATCCCAGTGTAGTCCCACCAATCATCAACAAACCCAATCCGACTACCCCTTCCCCGACCATCCACAATGGTCCAAATAGCACTAGCAAAGCCCTAATTAATCAGCTACACCGCACCCATACTTGGCCTCGTGGTGGCACTGTAATCCTGGCTTATTCTCGCATGAACCGGTCCTTAGATCTAAAGCAAGCATACCACCATGACATTCAACCCATCCACATACCAGGCTTGCTTAGATCACCCATCCTTTTAACCAGTTCTTTTTAATCATAATATCATAAATGCATAATTAAATGTGTAGAGTTGTTTTCCCATCCCAATTGATTAAGCGAAGCAAAAAGGTAAAAAGCCCTTCCCGACTCTCTACCATATATTCCAGGTGACAAGGGTGGTCAACAAAACTAGTAAACTTCCTACCATAGGATTCCCATCAAAATTGACACAAGCATGCAGTTTTGCAAACAAAACATTTATTTCAAAACAGGATCAATATGCCTCAAGGACACTTGCCTTGCTCTTGCTGTTGATTAGGATCAAAACCTTCAAACTCTTGGTGTTGTAGATCCTCCGTGGCACTCTCTAGTGCAAATCCATCTAGTCCGCACAATAAACATACAAGGCAAGAAACACAATCAAAGAGTGCACAAATATTACTCAATATGTGATGACATGCATAATTAATGCAAATGCAAGGTAGAACTTGTTAATAGATTGCTTTTAATGATCAATAACTAGTTCTAATAGCTTCTAACAAGTTTATACAAGTTTTGAGTTGATTAGGTCAGTTTTTAGAATTAATCCAACACAATTTATACAGGGAAATCGGACTAGTCCGCTAGGGACCGGACAAGTCCGCACTCTGCAAGATCAGCAAATTAGGGTTTTCTAGATCAACGTAAATATGGAGATTAGGGGTTGAATTATTGTGAGGAAAAGAGAATAGAAGGTATACTAGGTGTTTAGAACTCCAATGAATCAAGAAACTTGGAGGTAACACTTGGATCTTGATGATCTAGGGTTGGTGATGAACTTGGAGATGAATTGGTGATGAAGAACAAAACTTGGTGGAGATCTTGATCCTCTTTCGTTTCCTCCTCTTCTTCTTCTTGCTTGGGATCTTCTCCTCCCTCCTTGATGGTGACTCTCCACGAACTAGGGTTTGGGTGGGGTGGAAAAGTGTCAAATAGATGTCAATCCAAGGGGTGGGGTTGTTTATATAGAGGTGGAGGCTAGGGTTAGATGGATTTCGAGTTTGGGATGAGTAGAGGCCGGTTTAGAGTCCCACGCGGGCTCTAAAAGAGTTAGGCACGATGTCCCTAGGCCCGCTTAATGTGAAACCCAAGAAACAAGTCGTCAAACAAAAGATCAACTCGGAGTCACAAAATATCGGACAAGTCCGAAAAGGACCGGACTAGTCCGAAGTCGTCTAGGGAGAAAATCGGACAAGTCCGACTTTAATCAGAGAGGAAAACGGACAAGTTCGCTGGAACACCGGACTAGTCCGGAAAAGTCCAGGGACTTAGCAAATTTTCAAGGATTCAAGTAATATCGGACAAGTCCGCACAAAATCGGACAAGACCGAAAGTTTCCAGAGGCAAAATCGGACTAGCCCGCAGCAAAAACGGACAAGTCCATTTTTAGTCAGAGAGAAATCGGACTAGTCCTCAGCAAAATCGGACTAGTACGCACTTTCCTGCATTTTAAGTGCGGTTTTGCTCCAAATCAATTTTAAACTAGTTCCTTTTGTTGTGGGTTAATGTTAAACATGTATATGAGCGCATGTAGGGCATGATGCATGAAAATAAGGGTGTTACAAACCTACCCCCTTAAAATAGATCTCGCCCTTGAGATTCGATGCGGAAGAGAAAAGATAGGGAAATTCTTTCTTGAGATCATCCTCCAATTCCCACGTTGTTTCTTTTTCTGTGTGGTGCTTCCATTGAACTTTACACCATCTAATAACCTTGTTCCTTGTGACCCTCTCCTTAGTTTCCAAGATTTTGACCGGTTGTTCGGCATAAGTCAAATCTTCCTCTAGTTCCAATTCTTCCATTGGCACTTATTCTTCCGGTACTCTCAAACACTTCTTGAGCTGGGAAACATCCGAAAGATGAGCTGGCATCTCCAACTTATATGCTACTTCTCCTCTTTTGTCCAAAATCTTGAATGGTCCAATGTAGCGAGGTGCGAGCTTGCCTCTTATGTTGAACCTCTTATGACCTCTCATTGGTGACACCTTGAGGTAAATAAAATCTCCTATTTCAAAGGCTAATTTCCTTCTCCTATTGTCCGCATAGCCTTTTTGCCTTGATTGGGCAGCCCTCAAGTTTTCACGAATTATTTGGACATGCTTTTCGACTTCTTGCAACACATTCGAACCAAATACTTGAGTTTCCCCTGCTTCATTCCAGAATAAAGGTATCCTACACTTCCATCCATAATGTGCTTCATACGGTGACATTTTCAAGCTTGCTTGGTAACTATTGTTGTATGAAAATTCTGCGTATGGCAAGCTTTTGTGCCAACATTTCCCATGCTTCAAGGCACAAGCTCTTAACATGTCCTCCAAAATCTGATTGGTCCTCTCGGTTTGTCCATCCGTTTGAGGATGATATGCTGAACTAAAATTCAACCTCGTTCCCAAAACTTCATGCAATTTTTGCCAAAATCTGGAGGTAAACTGAGAACCTCTATCCGAGACTATCTTCTTAGGGACTCCATGTCGACACATAATATGCTCCATGTATATTTCGGCCAATCGCGCAGCTGTATATTTGGTCTTCATAGGGACCAAATGAGCTGACTTGGTTAAGCGATCCATAATTACCCAAATTGAGTCATACCCGGACTGAGTACGTGGTAAACCAACTATGAAGACCATACCGATTTCTTCCCACTTCCATTCCAGAATCTTCAATGGTTGCAATAATCCAGCTGGCCTTTGATGTTCCGCCTTGACTCGTTGAAACACATCACACAATGCTACGTATTCAGCTATGTCCTTCTTCATGCTATCCCACCAATAGCAAGCCTTCAAGTCTTTGTACATCTTTGTACAACCAGGATGAATTGAGTAAGGTGAGTCATGTGCCTCTTTTAATATCGTCTCCCGAATATGCTTCACATTAGGCACAACGATTCTCTTCCCAAGCCATAAGGTACCATGTTCGTCTTCATCAAATCTGAATTCTCTCCCTTCTTCGGTCCTGTCCTTGATTTCCTTGATCTCTTCATCTGCGGTTTGTGCCTCTCGAATTTCTTGCTCCAAGGTTGGGTTTAACTCTATCATCTCCATCTCATTTACAAATCCAAGGTTCAACCTTTCAAACTCCTTACATAACTCGAATGGTAACTCTCGAACTGTAAGTTGATGACTTACTCCCTTTCTACTCAAAGCATCGGCCACTACATTGGCCTTTCCCGGATGATAGTTGATCCCCAAATCATAATATTTGATGAGCTCCAACCATCTTCGTTACCTCAAGTTCAGATCCATTTGTGTGAAAATATACTTCAAACTCTTATGATCCGTATAAATTTCACACCTATGTCCAAGAATATAGTGCCTTCAAATCTTCAATGCGTGTACCACGGCCTAGAGTTCCAAATCGTGTGTGGGATAATTCTGCTCATGTTTCTTCAATTGTCTTGATGCATAGGCGACCACTTGACCTTCTTGCATCAATACACATCCAAGTCCTTGTCTCGATGCGTCACAATAAATGTCAAACCTCTTGCTCACATCCGGTAGTACCAAAATGGGGGTTGTTGTTAACCTCTTTTTCAACTCCTCGAAACTATTTTGACAAGCTTGATTCCATTGGAAATCCTTCCCCTTCATTAGCAACTCCGTCATAGGCTTGGCTATCTTGTAAAAGTACTTGATGAATCAACGGTAATATCCAGTCATCCCAAGAAAACTTCTTATTTCCTTGACATTTTGCGGCGGCTCCCATTTCAACACGTCTCTCACTTTTCCGGGGTCAAGCGATACTCCTCCTCCTGAAATTATATGACCCAAAAACAACAACTCTCTCAACCAAAACTGACACTTGTTGAACTTGGCATACAATTGATGCTCCCTCAATTTCTGCAATGTAAGCCTCAAGTGTTCCTCATGTTCCTTCTCATCCTTCGAGTAGATCATAATGTCATCAATAAACACCACAACGAACTTATCCAAGTACTCCATGAAGACCTTATTCATGAGGTACATAAAGTAGGCAGGCGCATTTGTCAATCCAAAGGACATCACAGTGTACTCATAAGATCCATACCGCGTCCTAAAAGTTGTCTTGGGCATGTCTGATGGTCTAATCTTCATTTGAAAATATCCCGACCTCAAATCAATCTTAGAGAAGACACAAGCACCCTTCATCTTATCAAACAAGTCTTCTATGCCTGGCAAGGTGTACTTGTTCTTGATTGTTACCTCATTGAGAGCTCGGTAATCCACACACATCCTTTGGGTTCCATCCTTCTTGTCCACAAACAGCACGGGCGTGCCCCAAGGCGAAGATCTAGGGCGAATAAAACCTTTCTCTAGTTGTTCTTGAATTTGCTTCATGAGCTCTGCTAATTCCATAGGAGGCATCCTATACGGCCTCTTAGCTATAGGTGCAGTTCCAGGTATTAAATCAATAACAAACTCAATGTCTCGATCAGGTGGCATACCTGGCAACTCGTCCGGAAAAACATCCAAAAACTCCAACACCACAGCAATCTCCTCCATTGCGGCACCGTCCATATGATTCAGCTCCAATTGCTTTGGTGCGGGTTGAGATGCTTCAAATTCTATGGTGATCCCTTCCTCATTGGTCAACTTCACCGTCTTCGTGGCACACTCAATAACTCCATTGTGCTTCCTCAACCAGTCCATACCAAGTAGAATGTCCAATCCTTGAGAATCCAAAACAATGAGGTTGGCGGAGAAGTCTACCCTCCTTATTCTAAGGCTTACTTTTGGACATACTATATTTGTCCTCATCTCTCCTCCAGGAGACTTAACCAATAGAGTAAACTTCATATGAGAGATAGGCAAATTATACATGGCAACATACTTTGATGCAATGAATGAATGCGATGCTCCAGCATCAAATAACATAGTCGCGGGGTTGGAGTTGGCGAGAAACATACCAATGACCATGTCATCCGCTTGTTGAGCATCCTCCATAGGGACATGGTTCACGTTGCCACGAGCAAAATTCTGCTGTCCATGACTTCCTTGTGGCGCTCCTCCATTGGGTCTTGGGTTTTGCCTCGGTGCATTGCTTCCTTGACCAAGGCCTGCCTTAGGACATTGATGCGCAAAGTGTCCAGCTTCTCCACAAGTATAACACTTCTTAACTCCACTAGAATTATTGGGACGAGCTTGGTTTTGAACATTTGCAGTAGAAAAATTAGCACGAGGCGCATAAGGCATTGGAGGCCTAGGTGCTTGCATGAGAGGGCGCTGCTGCACAAACTGAGTTGGGTGTGGTGCAAATCCAGGGCGTTGAGCAGGAATAGAAGAGCTGAAGTAAGGCACATTGGGCGGTGCAAGGCGAGGGCGCACATTACTTCCTTGTTGCTGTCCTTGATATGGCGCCTTCCTCTTGTTGTCTTGCTCCATCTTATGGATCTTGTTCTCAACCACAATCGCTTTGTCCACAAGCTTCTGAAAGTTGGCATAGTCGCAATTGAGTAGTTGCACTTGGATTTCATTGTTCAAGCCCCTCATGAACAAGTATTGTTTCCGGCTGTCCCGACTAACATCCTCAGGCGCATATCTTGAGAGTTGAGTGAACTTGTTGAGATATTCACTCACGCTTGATCTTCCTTGCCTTAAATTCTCAAATTCTTGCCTCTTCAAAATCATAACACCTTCCGACACATAATGAGAACGGAAGCTCTCTTTGAATTCGGCCGAAGTAATTCTCTCTTGGTTCTCATGAGCATTGCATAAAGAATCCCACTAATCCGCAGCTGCTCCAACTAGTTGATGAGAAGCAAACAAGAACTTCTCCCGGTCACTGCATTGGACAATAGCTAGCTTCTTCTCCACGGACTTGACCCAATCATCCGCATACATAGGGTCAGCGGCTTGAGCAAAGGTTGGTGGCCTAGTCCTCATAAACTCCCCCAATCAGTTATGAGGAGGTGGGGGTGGCGGTGGAGGTATGTGGGGCTCATTGTTGATGTTGCCAGCCTGCAGCTATCCCATAGTCTGTATCATGGTCTGCATGAGCTGGTTTTGCATAGCCAATAGCTGCTCAATGTTGATAGCTCCCTGAGTAGATCCTTGCCCAATGTTTTTCTGAGGCACTCCATTGTTCTCCTCCTCACCATTACCATCCCTCCGGTTGCGAGTCCTCACCATCTGAAGAAAAGCAATAGGTAAGAATTAGAGAACGTCCCCAACTATATGCACCAAGGGATATGAAACTAAACAACTAGCTAGCCTACGTGGACATGGCAATGCTAAA
Source organism: Tuctoria greenei (assembly GCA_036927565.1). NCBI lineage: Eukaryota > Viridiplantae > Streptophyta > Magnoliopsida > Poales > Poaceae > Tuctoria > Tuctoria greenei. Next base: position 194,807,736 of record JAYESD010000002.1, read on the forward strand.
GCACCCCAAAATCCTCTATTAAGCTCACAAGCAAACAATATATATAGCAAACAGCACACCAAACCAAAACACATCATTTCCTATGTGCTTCTATGTGCTCTAAAGTGTCCATTCTATCTAGGCTGCGTCCTATGGTCAACCTGTGGCTCTGATACCAATCTATGACGCCCGGTTCCAAAAAATGAACCAAGCTAATGCATATGTGTGCCCAGAATGTTCATCACACATACACGAGTGCAATCACAAACAATATACAGATAATTACCACAAAACAAGATTAATTAACCAGATTTTATTACACAAACCATATTATCCTCGAATACAAGCTCCAATGTATATTTATGACAAGTTCAACTAATGCAGCGGAAATAAACTAACTAAGCAACTAAGCAAACTAAGCATAAGGGATAGCGCAGCTCCAATCAACAGCACAGGCAAAGCTGATGGTAGACACGGCCTAGAACTCCGCATTATCGCCATTAAACTCCCAATCCTGCCTTGCAACTGTTGGGGGGGGGATTGCATGAGTGAGTACATGTCATACTCAGCAAGTGTGGAAAGTATGAGATGTGGCTGATTCAAATGACGACAATAATAATGGCAAAGTGCTGAAAAGTACATTAAAACATTTGGACAGCAATATATTATATGTATGTGAAGTAAACCCATCATAATCATAAGTAATATCATAATACCAGTCCACAATTCACCATCCTCATCAATAATTTCAGATTTCACCATTTGCCAATAACCATATTCAATACCAGAAATTAAATCCATAACCATAATACCAACCATAACCATCCAAAATCCCAATTTCCATCTAATCATGGAAGTTGTCCAGGTGCTCATAACCAGGAGCACAGCTATCATGATAGTTTTATTTAACTCTGCAGAGTTTGTACCACTTTACCCACGTGTTCGTGATTTCATCACCTTTCGGTGACTAAGAGTCTCCCTTATGCCCATGACCCGTCGGTCACATTACACACTTCCGTTGGTGTGTGGCCAAGAGATCACAAAATAGCCTTTACAAAGGGATTACTAGCCTATTTAGACCCCACTGAGGTTTCACCGGTGGCGTTGTCTCCTGCGGAGCACATCTTCAACCAAGGGCCCCCTCTTGAGCCATTCGGATCCCAGGGTAGTCCCACTAATCATCAAAAAACCCAATTCAACTACCCCTTCCCTGAGCATCCACAATGGTCCAAACAGCACTAGCAAAGCTCTAATTAATCAGCTACGCCACACCCATACTTGGCCTCGTGGTGGCACTGTAATCCTGGCTTATTCTCGCATGAACCGGTCCTTAGATCGAAAGCAAGCAAACCACCATGACATTCAACCCATCCACATACCAGGCTTGCTTAGATCACACATCCTTTTAACCGGTTCATGTTAATCATAATATCATAAATGCATAATTAAATGTGTAGAGTTGTTTTCCCATCCCAATTGATTAAGTGAAGCAAAAAGGTAAAAAGCCCTTCCCGACTCTCTATCATATATTCTAGATGACAAGGGTGGTCAACAAAACTAGTAAACTTCCTACCATAAGATTCCCATCAAAATTGACACAAGCATGCAGTTTTGCAAACAAAACATTCATTCAAAACAGGATCAATATGCTTCAAGGACACTTGCCTTTCTCTTGCTATTGATTAGGATCAAAGCCTTCAAACTTTTGGTGTTGTAGATCTTCCGCGGCACTCTCTAGTGCAAATCCGTCTAATCCGCACAATAAACATACAAGGCAAGAAACACAATCAAAGAGTGCACAAATATTACTTAATATGTCATGACATGCATAATTAATGCAAATGCAAGGTAGAACTTGTTAATAGATTGCTTTTAATGATCAATAACTAGTTCTAATAGCTTCTAACAAGTTTATACAGGTTTTAAGTTGATTAGGTCAGTTTTTAGAATTAATCCAACACAATTTATCTAGGGAAATCGGACTAGTCCGCTAGGGACCGGACAAGTCTGCACTCTACGAGATCAGCAGATTAGGGTTTTCTAGATCAACGTAAATCTGGAGATTAGGGGTTGAATTCTCATGAGGAAAAGAGAATAGAAGGTATACCAGGTATTTAGAACTCCAATGAATAAAGAAACTTGGAGGTAACACTTGGATCTTGATGATCTTGGGTCGGTGATGAACTTGGAGATTAATTGGTGATGAAGAACGAAACTTGGTGGAGATCTTGATCCTCTTTCGTTTCCTCCTCTTCTTCTTCTTGCTTGGGATCTTCTCCTCCCTCCTTGATGGTGACTCTCCACGAACTAGGGTTTGGGTGGGGTGGAAAAGTGTCAAATAGATGTCCGCCGCTCGCCAGGGGCTGCAGCTTTCCAAGACGAGAGAGGAGGAAAGAACGAGAGATAGAAAAGGAAGTGGGTCTGTCGAGGTCCGCCATCCACACGCGCTGGTGCTTGCCGTCTGCACCATCATCGTTCGTCTCCATGTCCATTTAGATGCGTACTTTGACTTCTCACTAAATGGGCCTTGTTGGGCCCTAAATGGGTTGTTTCGGGTCAAGCTGACCCGAATCCCATTTTAGTACATATAGTAACACTCAAGCAATCAAATTAAAAATTGTAACCATAATCTAAATAACGAAGCAATTCAAATAAATGTAAACATAACAATTATTAAATTGTAATTTATCAATTGATAAACATAAACCTAAACATAAACAGTTTTCTCATAAACACAGACATAAGCATTGACCTAAACCTAGCATAGCAAACTTAATATCAATTAACAAAAAAATAAACCTAGGCATAAATAAACCTTTACATAATTAAACCTAAATATATCTAAGCATGATTAACATATCAATTTATTATAAATAAATAAACAAAGCAAGATTAACATAAGTAAATAACCTAAACATGATTCATAATCAAATACAACAATTATTCCACTAATCAACAATTTAATCCACAAATTACACAATTCAATCAACTAATTACCAATTTAACCAATGAATTACATATTTCAATCGTATAATCAACTAATCACCAATTAAACTAACTAATTCAACACATTAAGCAAACATTTGTGCCTAAAATTAAAAATGGAGGGAGGGGAGGGGGCGGCCATGGAGGAGGGGAGGGAGGGAGGGCGGCGGCCATGGAGGGGGGTGGCCATGGAAGGGGGAGGGGGTCGGCTAGGAGGGAGGGGGAGGGGGGCTATCATGGAAGGGGGGGCGGCCATGGAGGGGGAGGGGGGCCGGCCATGGAGGGGGGCGGCCATGGAGGTAGGAAGAGGGAGGAGGGCGGCGGCCATGGAGGGTCAGCCGACCATGGAGAGGGAGGGTAGGGGGGCCGACCATGCAGAGCGAGGGAGGGGGGACCTACAGAGTTGGTCGGCGGCGGGCATGCGGCGGCGGCGACTGCGGCGGCGGCAGCGACGGCGGCAGCCGTGTGGGAGCGAGTGCATGAGTGGTGAGTCGGGGCCGACGGGGCACAGTATATCCCATTAATTTGCGAAGGCTGACTTAATTGTGACAGCCCATCTGTTTGGCCATCGCAATTTATGTTATTTGCGACGGTTCTTTTTCGGTCCATCACAAATAAAGCTCTATTTGCGATGGTTTGTTATTTGCAACATCCCTAGGGTTGGCCATCGCAAATAGCCTCTTATTTATGATAGCTTGGTCAACGGCCGTCGCAAATAGAGCCTTAATTGCGAAGACCTCCTTTTTTGCGATGGCTAGAGGCGGGCCGTCGCAATTTAATTAATTTACGATGGCCGGCCATCGCAAATAACATTAGTCGTCGCAAATGATCATGTTTCCTGTAGTGTAGGTTTCCCAGTAAATAGTGCCTCCATATTTTCAATGCAAGCACCAAGGCATCAAGCTCAAGGTCGTGAGTTGGATAATGTTGATCATGATTCCATAGCTGCCGTGATCCATATGCGGTCACGCGGCCTTCTTGCATTAACATGCAGACGAGACCAATGCCAGACGCATTACAATAAACTTCGAAAGATTTGGTCGTGTCTGGCTGGGCTAGCACTAGGGTTGTTGTGAGATGCTTCACCAACGCTTGAAATGGATACTCACATTCCTTGCTCCAAATATATTTGGTCCCATTTTTCAGCAGTTCCATCATTGGCTTAGCAATTTTTGTGAAGCTCAAAATGAACCTCCAATAATATCCTGCTAATCCGGGGAAACTGCATACTTCGTGAACGGACATTGGAGACTCCCATTTCAGCACTTGCACAATTTTGCTTGGATCAACAAGGATGACCTCAACTAAGATAATGTGACTAAGAAATGGTACTTGGTGTATCCAAAACTTGCACTTGCTGAATTTTGCATAAAGCTTGTGATTTTGCAATAGCTAGAGCACAATATGCAAGTGTTTGGCGTGTTCTTCCTCTGATTTAGAATAAACCAGGATGTCGTCGATGAAGACCACGACAAACTTATCTAACTCCAGCATGAACACTAAATTCATCAAATACATGAAGTGAGACAGCGCATTGGTAAGTCTGAACGACTTGATGAGATATTCATAGAGCCCATATCTCGTCAAGAATGTTGTCTTTGGTATATCCTCCAGTCGGATTTTGATTTGATGATATCCAGACCAAAGATCCATCTTCGAGAAAACCTTAGCACCCACCAGTTGATCGAATAAGATATATATGTGAGGTAGTGGATACTTGTTCTTGATCAACACAGCGTTGAGCGGACAATAGTCCACACATGAACGTAACATTTTGTCTTTATTCTTCACAAACAATGCGGAGCAGCCCCAAGGTGAAGAACTTGTGCGAATTAAATCTTCGTACAGCAGGTCCTTCAAATGCTCCTTTAGTTCCAACAATTCATTCGGTTCCATCTTGTACGGCCTTCGAGAGATAGGTATGGTTCCCGGAATGAGTTCAATCCTGAAGACGATGTCCCTATCTAGTGGCATACTCATAAGGTCGTCAGGAAACATGTCCAGATATTTACTGACCACATGAATATCCTCAAGCTTTGTGGGTTCCATGTTGTATGTGGCTGGATTTTCTTGGATAAGGTGGTCTAGAATGAGAGTGTGCGGTTAATCAAGTGGAGAGTTTAAATGAACCACACGTGGAACGATGTCGAGAATAGCACCATGGCGGTGTATCCATGACATTCCTAAGATGACATCGAGCTTCTGACTCTCTAATATAATTAGATAAGTCGGATATAGATTCCCACCCATATGAAGTGGTGCTCTATAGACCATCCTATCAGCTGCTACTTTCCCACCCGCAGAGCAAATCAAATATGGACACTTTATGGAAATGATAGGTAATTGATATTTGACGACATATGATTGGCTAATGAAATTATGGGTGGCACCAGAGTCAAATAATATGACTAGGGATTTTCGAGTAGAGTAAATGTACCCGCAAGGACGGGTTCACCTTCCGGCACATCTTCGATAGCTAGATGGTGAACGTTGCCGGGTTTTGCTGCTGGTTTCTTGGGCTGGTTGCTCCGGATTGAGCTGCACCTTGATATGGTGCTTGTCCACTGCCCTGTCGCTGCTCGGCGCAGTCCCTTGCAAAATGCCTAACATGGCACACGCATAGCACGTGTATTGTGTAGTGTTCTCTCCAAGCTGCGGACAGAATCCCGATGCACGTGGTGGAGGTGGACAAGCATTTGGGACCATCCCTTGCTGCTGCTGCTGTGGAAATAGCAGTCAGAAACTCGGCACGCTGAATGATTGACCGCGGAACTGCCGCCGCTCCGATGGCTGCCACCTCTGACTGGATGGTGAGCGGTACACGAAATGGTACTTCTGTGGAGCACCACAACTGCTGCTCGATGGCGCGCTATGTTTCCTCTTATTAGAAACGAGCTCGCACTGAGCATACTCTTGCACTATCGCGACATTGACAATGTCGTTAAAGGTGCCACGGTTGTACTGTGCAAGTTGGACTTTCATCTTTTGGTTGAGACATCGAAATAATGTATCTCGCTTTTTATCTTCCATCCACACATAATCCGGCGCATACTGCGCCAGATGGTTGAACGTGCGGGAGTATTCATGAGCACTCCTCCCGCCTTGCTTCAGCTCCAGAAACTCATGAAGTTTCCTCTTCATGATACCGGGAGGTATATGGTAGGCGCAGAATGCCCCCCAGAACTCGGTCCATGTGACCGCATGACCAGTCGGCGGTGACGAAATGTAGTTTGCCCACCAAGCACCGGCGGATCCCTGAAGCTATTGCGCTGCGAACAGCACCTTCTGCTGTTCAGTGCACCGGAGTAGTCCAATCTTCACCTCGAGAGCACGGATAAAGTTGTCCGCCTCCAGCGGCTCCTCGGCCTCCATGGAGACTGGTGGATGTGTCACCAAGAAGTCCGAGTAAGAACTTTGTTGGGGCTGGTGTTGCCAATTGTCTTGTCGCCCCCCCCCCCCCCCCCTTCACGGGACAAATTCTGCGCAAGCATCCACAGCAACTCGGTTTGCTCGTTGCGCGAGCCAGGTACTACGGCAAGAATCTTCTCAAGAGTCCTGGGAGGATCAGGTGGTGGTTGTGGAGGAGCTTGTTGCTGTTGTCTCGTGGTTTGATCCGGTGTCGGAGATTCATCACCACGACCCTAGCTAGAGCCTTCCACCTCGTGCGTAGAGCGTGTACGAACCATTCTACATCCACATGATTTAAAATTCAGCAACATGTTTGTTTTTGAATGTGCATCTAGGCGTCCCTGTGGGTTTTGAATGATTGATGACGACAATAAGAAGCTAATGAGCTAAAGTGATCTTAAGCATGGGTACGAGGATTGAAATGTGATGAAAACCCTCAAAAAGGAAAAGGATAAAAAGGGCATCAAAGACTCAAGCGTAGAAATTAGGGTTTCTATGGTGTTGAGCTTATATGAGCCGTGTCATGCGAGAGGGTGGATGTATCATGTGCATTGAGATCATACCAAGGGGCTCAAGTGGTGGTTAAGTGAAACACCTAAGTGAGAAGCCAAAAATGAGAGAAACCCTAGGAGGCCGGACTAGTCTGGGCCTCAAGGCCGTACTAATCCGGCCTGGCAGACAAGTCCGTTTTGAGACGGACCAAACGTCACTAGAGTGAATCTGAGTGAATTTGGAGCTAAGTCCGAGAAGTCCGGACTTGCCCGCTCTTGGATGGACCAAAGCTCTCTGGAACAGTTCGGACTTGTCCGTTTGGGTACGGACTTGTCCATTTGAGACTTAGTGAGATAGATCGAGAAAAACCCTAGAGGGCCGGACTGGTCCGCCCCTTTGGTCAGACTTGTCCGGGCCAGCCTAGAAGAGTTCGTTTTGGGACGAACCAAACGACTTTGTTCCACTTTGGACTAGTCTGTTTTGGACCGGACTAGTCCGTTGTCTAGTGAACGTTTGAATTTGGAAATTTGGTGGGTAGCGTGATGATTGTCGCGTAGTGTGGCAGTTGTCGGGACCTGACCAGAGGTCAGTGGTCCCATAGGGTCGGACTAGTCCGGGGCCAGTGGCCAGACTAGTCCGCCCTTCTGCTGAGGTCAGCAGAAGGGGCTCTGGACCCCTATAAGAAGGGGACCCCAAGGCTCATTTGAATATTCCTTGAACCCTAGCGCCGCAACAAGCATCCTAGAGCCTTCCAAAGCCTTCTACTTGTCCTACTAAGACTCTAAGAGCTAATCTTGAAGAGATTAGGGTTTGGGGAGGAGAGTAAAGGAAGGTCATCACGCTATAGCCCTCGGTTTGATCTCTTGCACATTGTCTTGTGTTTTGTTGATTGTGTGAGTTGAGCTTCGTGTGCTCCTCATTCTATTGATTTTTGGGAGCCTCAAGTTGTGAGTAGCCCTATCAAACTTGGTTATTACCCATTGATATAGTGGAAACCAAGCCGACCATCATGGTTGCTTGGTGAGAGAAGGGTAAAGTGAGACTCGATCCTTGTGTGGACTTCTCAACGTGGATGTAGGCTTCTTCGTGGAGCTGAACCACGAGATAAATCTTGTGTCACTTGTCTTTCACTTTTCGTGATCGCTAGTATTGCTATTAGGGTTCTTATTGCTCTTCACTTTGATCATTATTGTAAACTTGCAATCTAAGTGTTTAAACTTCACTGTATGAGCTTCACTAGTTTACCACACATTGCTTATTTCTTTGGTGAACTTAATTCCGCAAATAACTTGTAGAAACTAGGTTTTAGGGTTTTCACCCTGTGCTGAGCAGACTAGTCCGGCCCTGTGTAGACTAGTCCGGTCACAAAAATTCAATCTTGTTTGGTTAAGTCATTTCATGTATTATTTCCTATTCACCCCCCCTCTAGGCGACTTTCAATTGGTATCAGAGCAGGCTTCTCCAAAAGAGTCTAACAACTCGGAGAAGAAATGGCCGGAAGGGGTGACAACGAAGTTCCGGTGGTTGTCGACCACACCAAAACGAAGAATGTCGATGTTCTTCAAGATGATCCAAACGACGATGAAGAAGTTCGGTTTCTCAAGGCACGACTTCGTGAGAAGCTCAACATGCCCAAGAAGGAGATCAAGCCGATTGCCGCGACCAACGTCGACAATGGGAGTAGTTCACAAGTCTACTCCCGGTATCCTTATAATTATGAGCAACTAACCGCGAGCAATCATTATTTGTCAATTCCAATTGGCAAACCTCCTTAGTTTGATGGAAATGATTACTCCATGTGGAAGCATAATATGAAGATGCACCTTATTTCCTTAGACCCTAGCTTGTGGCAAACTGTTATGACAGGTGTTCATCTTCCAAAGAATGAGGAAGACATCACTCCGGAACAAGCCGCTCTCCTCCATCGTAATGCTCATGCCGTGTGAGTGATTACATCCTCATTGACTCGAGAGGAGTTCAACCGCATTGAAGGGTTGGAGGTTGCCAAGGAGATAAGGGATACTCTCAAGACTGCGCACGAAGGCAACCGTGTCATTAGGGAGGCAAAGATCGAGATGATCGAAGGAGAGCTTGGGAGATTCACCATCATGGAGGGTGAGTCTCCCCAAGATATGTATGACCGCCTCAAGACTCCCATCAACAAGAGTCGGTCATATGGAAGCACCCGGTGGACCCACCACGAGGTGGTAAAGAGGATGATTCGAGCATTCATGCCTCAAAACGTCACTCTTTGCTCGCTAATTCGTGAAAGTTCGGGCTTCCACAAGATGACTACCAAAGAAGTGCTATGGAGGATCATCAACCATGAGATGATGGAGCAAGAATCGATGTTCTACAATGATCTAGAAAAGCTTTCCTCCTCCGAGAAAAGGGATGTTGCATTCAAGGAAACGTCCTCAAGATCACAAGAAAAGGAAGAAAGTGATGAAGAGAGTCCCGACACCAATGAGGAAGAAGCTCTCTTCATCAACAACTTTAAGAGGTTGTTTAGAAGAAGGAAGGGAAGCTACCAAAATTAAAGAAAGATTAATGAAAAGCCCAAGACAAGATCAAAGAGGGCTTTCTACAATTTTGGGGAGTATGGCCACTTCATTGTGGATTGTCCACATGAAGAAAACAAGAAGAAGAAGGAGGGCATGTCCAAAGAGAAGAAGTACTTCAAGAAGAAGAAGCAATCCGGACATGCCCACCTTAGAAAGGAGTGGGATTCAAATGAGGAATCCTCCTCTGATGAAGATGAGAAGATAGCAACCATTGTTATGAAGAAGACAACAACGGAGAACAAGCTCTTCCCCAACTTGAAGACTTCAGGGCCAACATGTCTCATGGCCAAGAAGGGAAGAAAGAAAGTTAAATCTAAATCCTCTTCTTCAATTTCTTCTCATGATGATTTTGATAGTAGTAGTGAAAATGAACATATGCTTAAAGACATGAGTAAAAGTACTTTGAAGAGATTGATATTGTTAATGGAGGAAATATTTGAGAAGGAAGAACTCATCAACCGTCAAGAGGACATGCTCATCCAACTAAAGGAGAGATGTCAAGAGGTTGAGGAGCTCTTGGAGCTTGAAAGAGCAAGAAGCAAGGCACTTGAGTGTGAACTCGCTTTGAGCAAGGAAACTTGTTCAAACCTTGAGAACACTACAATTGTTCTCAATGATTAACTTGTTAGTTTGACACAAGCTAACAAGATCGTTGAGACGCAAGCGAAGTCTCTCAAGGTCAATGCACCTTCTTCCTCTGCAAGCTCACCTTCTGCAAATATTAAATCCGAAGCATCTCAACCTTGTAAATACTCAAACTTGATCATAAATCTTAAAGATGAGCTTAAGTTGGCACAAACCAATCAAGCACCCAAGGGTGGCATCTTTGACAAGGAGAAGGTGGCCTATGCCGTAGTGCATATACCAACACAAGACATCCCCTTCTCAAGGATGTTCTTGGTTATTCTAGGGAGATGAGGCAAAATGCCAAAACTCCCAAGAATGGCAAAGACTTTATTGTTTTTGTCAAAGGAGGCTCATACAACAATAAACAAAAGAACATTGCTACTACACCCAAAATGCCTAAGAAAGAACCTCATCCATTGTTCCATGATTTTGATGCATCATATGTTTTATTGAGGAACAAGTTTGGAAAGGCCTATGCTAGGTATGTTGGGCCACACCGCAAGAGTCCCAAAACTTGTGTGTGGGTGCCCAAGTGCCTCTTGACTAACATCAAAGGACCCAACACCGCTTGGGTACCTAAAGCCAAGGCTTAAATCTTTCTTGTATGCATACTCCTCCGGTGGAACCAAGTGGGTTCTCGATAGCGGGTGCACAAATAGTATGACAGGAAAAAGGAAGATGTTTGTGGAGTATGAGATAAATAAATATCCAAGTGAAGGAATCTATTTTGGGGACAATATCCATGGAAAAATCCTTGACACCGGTAAAATTGCTATATCCCCTAATCACACTCTTTTAAATGTTTTACGTGTTGATTCACTTGATTATAACCTATTGTCCATTTCACAACTATGTGACAAAGGATATAAATGTTTATTCACTAATGAGGGTGTGACGTTCACAAGGAGAATCAATGGCTCAATCGCTTTTAAGGGTGTACTCAAGGGAAAGCTCTATCTTGTGGATTTCTCCGCCGATAAAGCCCAACTTGATACATGCTTAATTGCAAAAACTAACATGGGACGGCTTTGGCATAGGAGGCTAGCCCATGTTGGGATGAGAAATTTGCAAAAATTCCTTAAGGGTGAGCACATCCGTGGTTTAAAGAATGTTGTGTTTGAAAAGGATAGGCCATGTAGCGCATGCCAAGCCGGAAAGCAAGTTGGAGCACCACATCCATCCAAGAACATTATGACAACATCAAGACCATTGGAGCTTCTACAGATGGATCTCTTCGGTCCAATCGCCTACATTAGTATTGGTGGTAACAAATATGGTCTTGTTATTGTTGATGACTTTTCACGTTTCACTTGGGTATTCTTTTTGCATGACAAGAGCGAGACTCAAGGTGTTCTCAAGATATACTTGAAGAGAGCTCAAAATGAGTTCTCCTTGAGTATCAAGACCATAAGGAGTGACAATAGCACCGAATTCAAGAATACTCAAGTTGAAGAATTTTCGGATGAAGAAGGCATCAAGCATGAGTTCTCAGCCCCCTACTCCCCTCAAAAAAATGGAGTGGCCGAGAGGAAGAATAGGACTCTAATTGAGATGTCAAGAACCATGCTTCATGAGTACAAGACGTCGGACCGATTTTGGGCGGAAGCGGTCAACACCGCTTGCCATGCCATAAAGCAGTTATATCTTCACCGCATACTTAAAAAGACGTCGTATGAGCTCCTAACCGGTAACAAGCCCAACATCTCTTACTTTCGTGTTTTTGGGAGCAAATGTTACATTCTTAACAAGAAGCCTAGGACTTCGAAGTTCGCTTCTAAGTCCGATGAGGGTTTCTTGCTTGGCTATGACTCAAACACTTACGCCTGTCGTGTCTTCAACAAATCCCCCGGAATTGTTGAAGTAGCACATGACGTAGTGTTTGATGAGACTAATGGCTCCCAAGTGGAGCAAGTTTACCGTCATGTGCTATATCAAGAAGAAGCTCCAGAAGTGGTGATAGGAAGGATGGCGCTTGGAGATATATGACCACAAGAACAACCTCAAGATGCAAGTGACCATGCTACACATCAAGCAAGCTCTTCCTCAAATGATCAAGATCAAGTTCCCCAAGACGCGCTCCAAGAAGATGAAAATGGAGGCATCAACCAAGGGGGAGACAATGAGGATGAGGAAGTCCAAGATGATGACTCAAGACCTCAAGCGCCTCACCCAAGAGTGCACCAAAGCGTTCAACGGGATCATCCCATTGACAATATACTTGGAGACATCTCCAAGGGGGTAACTACTCGATCTCGTGTTGCAAACCTTTTTGAACATTACTCTTTTGTTTCTTCCTTGGAGCCTCACAAGGTTAAAGAAGCACTATGAGATCCAGATTGGGTGATGGCCATGCAAGAAGAGCTCAACAACTTCGAAAGAAATCAAGTATGGGAGCTTGTGAAGAGACCTAATGTGAATGTTGTAGGCACCAAGTGGGTGTTCTGCAACAAACAAGATGAACACGGGGTGGTTACAAGGAACAAGGCACGACTTGTGGCCAAAGGGTATTCACAAGTCGAAGGTGGATTTCAAAGAAACCTTTGCTCCCGTAGCTAGGCTTGAATCAATTCGTATATTACTTCCCTTTGCTTCTCACCATGATTTTAAGCTATATCAAATGAATGTCAAGAGTGCACTCCTCAATGGTCCAATCAAGGAAGAGGTGTATATGGAGCAACCCCTCGGATTTGAAGATGAAGAATTCCCAAACCATATGTACAAATTGCGTAAGGCTCTCTATGGACTCAAACAAGCTCCTAGAGCTTGGTATGAGTGCCTTCGAGATTTTCTAACTCAAAATGGTTTCAAAATTGGGAAGGCGGACTATACTTTATTCACTAAGCACTTCAATGATGATTTGTTTGTTTGCCAAATATATGTCGATGACATTATATTTGGTTCCACTAACAAAGCTTTTTGTGATGAGTTTTCTAAGATAATGACGGAAAGATTTGAGATGTCCATGATGGGGGAGTTGAAGTTCTTTCTAGGTTTTCAAGTGAAGCAACTCAAGGAAGGCTCGTTCATTAGACAAACCAAGTACACACAATATATACTCAAGAAGTTTGACATGGACAAGGCCAAACCCATCAGTACTCCTAGGCAACCAATGGGAATCTCGATCTCAATGAAGCTGGTCCAAGTGTGGACCAAAAGGTATATTGTTCCATGATAGGCTCATTGCTTTACTTATGTGCATCTAGGCCTGATATCATGCTTAGTGTGTGTATGTGTGCTAGATTTCATGCCGCTCCTAAGGTGAGTCATTTGACCGCCGTTAAGAGAATTCTTAGATATTTGGTTCACACACCAAGCGTAGGACTTTGGTACCCCAAAGGCTCTAAATTTAACCTCATTGGATATTCTGATGCGGACTATGCGGGGTGCAAAGATGATAGGAAGAGTACATCGGAAACTTGCCAATTCCTTGGTAGATCTCTAGTGTCTTGGTCCTCAAATAAACAAAACTCCATTGCACTTTCCACTGCCGAAGCGGAGTATGTCTCCGCCGGAAGTTGTTGTGCACAACTTCTTTGGATGCGACAAACTCTTAGGGACTATGGAATAAACTTGCGCCATATCCCTCTCCTATGTGACAATGAGAGTGCCATCAAAATAGCCCACAACCCAATTGAACACTCAAGGACCAAGCACATCGATATTCGCCGCCATTTCTTGAGAGATCATTCCATCAAAGGAGACATTGCAATTTCCCATGTGAGAACCGAAAAACAACTGGCCGATATCTTTACCAAGCCCCTAGATGAGAAAAGATTTTGTGAACTTAGGAGCGAGCTAAATATCCTAAATTCTCAAAATGTGGCTTAAGTCTTGCACATCTAATTGTAATATTCAAAATTCACACGTGCTTGCGAAAAACTCATCCTCCTTGATTTTTCTATAAATTATTTGAAATTTATTGAACCCTTGTGAATCATGGTCATATTTTGATTGTTGATTGCTTAGTGACCATGTTTACAAAGATCTTTTGTGAAATCTAGTCCAAAGAGGATCAAATCTCCACTGAAAACTCAATATATAGGAGTTTTCAGCCTTAGGACCGGACTAGTCTGCCCCTGGACCAGACTAGTTTGGCAGCTCTGAACAGTCTGAACCCAGTACGATAGCCGGACAAGTCCGGGTCCCTGATCGGACTAGTCCGGCCCTTGGGGACTTAACCTCCCTAGGGAGCCCTCGACCTCTCCACTTCCATTCGAACACTCTCTCTCCAAAAACGCTCGAACCCCCCCCCCCCCCCTCATCGGCGATTTTCGATTCCAACCACAAAATCTTGATTCCATTCGGTGGATTGAAGCCCTAAGGTGCTTAGGAACCTTTCCCCAAGCATCGAAGGCCGATTCCTCACCCACATTTCATTGATTTGAAGATTTGAAGAGGTATTCTTGACCTAACCCCAAAATCCTTGAAATTCAATTCTTTTGGGTCTATTGATAGAAACTTCTTCAAAAATGTTGTTGTGCACATCATTGTGATCATATACCTCTATTTTTGTGGTAGGATCCGTAGTTTTTTCAAAATTTCTCTGGATTAGGGTTCTTGCTGTGTCAACCAGACTAGTCCAGCCGCAGGGCAGACAAGCCTGACCTAGTGCGGACTAGTCCAACCCCTGGGCGGACAAGTCCAGGTTACACAGTGAAAACCCTAACCTAGGTTGGTTTTGTGAATTCTACCTCTACCCCTTAACTTCCTTTGACTCATACACATTCCCTTGCTTCTCTTATCAGCAACCATGTCGGATAATGAGTATGTTCCACCTTTTGCCTCCGAGACCGAAGCGGAGAAACAAGCTCTTTATCGATGGATGCAACAAGAAGATCAAGAGATGGCTGCTGCATACTTTGCATCATAGAGGGCAAAGAAGACGCAGCGAGAAGAGCACAATTCTGCAGCTGCCGAGGTAGCCCTGAAAAAAGAAACGACTTGTGTCTTTGGGTGAACAAGCTAGAACCCAGGGGGCGAGGACCTCCAAGGATAAAGTCAAGACACCGGTGGAGGCTGCACCCAAGAAGAGGGTGATAGTGGCCAAGAAGACTGCTAGCAAGGTCAAGAAGGGTGCCTCTCAACCCATTGGCCTGTTGAGGATGTCTTCTCCTGCACGGAACCCAAACCATGCAGCTGCCTTCGACGCTAACATCTTCAAGGGCAAAGAGGCTGAGAAGGCATGCAAGCTCAGGAAGGTCAATGTCTATCAGCGAGACACGAGCACAGTGGATTCCCGTTTTTGGTGTGACTTCCACTGTGACTACTACCGGACGGTCTACATGACAAAGCAGACCCCTGTCACAGATGATCAGTGGATAGACTGGGATTACATGGCCCATAAGGATCACATAGCCTTCAATGTTGTGATTGATGCCGTCGAGAGGCATGGCTTGAAGAAGTTTATGGCTTTCCAGTATGACTGGAATGTGGAAGTAATTGCCCAATTCTACTCTACAGTCTACTTCCACACCAATGGGGACAGGAAGATTACTTGGATGACCCATGGAGAGCAATACTCCACCACCTACTGGGAGTTTGCTTAGTTGCATGACTTGGAGGACCAACTGGATAATGAGATTATCATTTCAAATCTGAAGTCAGTTGATCGGGACACCCTGGAGTACATGTACCCAAGTCATGCACAGTTTGAGGCCGGGCTTATCAGAAATATCAAGCCTTTCTATAGTGTGCTCAACCAGGTCTAAAACCATTGCACCCAAGGATGGAGATGCGGGGATAATTCAAGGGAATCTAAGGCACTTGATGGTGCTAATTGATGGAGATGTCCGCTTCAATGTGGTGGACTATATCTTTGATGACATCTTCGACATCTTGCACAATCCTAACTGATTATGTGGATACGCTCTGTACATCATGTACATGATCAAGAAGATCTCCGGACTCACTTTCATGAAAGACATCATTCACCAGAGGCTTTGACCTCAATTCCCCCCTCCAGAGTCGGCTGCTCCTAGGAGGAAGAATCTGGATCCTCCCGCTTCTTCCTCTCGCTTCGTGCCATCTCCTCCACCACCTCTGCCTTTGTCACAATGCGGGAGTGGATTCTTTAAATGCTTCAAAGCTCTTTTCTCCTCTTGCCGGAAGACGGAAATTCGGCAACATCGCATGGAGCATCGCAACAAGAAGTATCTCAAGGTGATGTGCGACAAGCTGGACATTCCTATGTCTCCCGCCGAGGAGAGTGATGGTGAGCTCACTTCCTTCCCGGAGTTCACTGCTGAGGAGCTTGCTCAGTTTGGTGAAGATGGGACTTCCACTCAGCCCCGACCGATGATGATAATGCCAATGTTGACCCGGAGGCCACGAAGAGCGACAGCGGGCACCAAGGCGGAGACGATGACGACGACTCTGACGATGAGTAGAACTAAGGGATCTTCCTCTCTTCTTTTCCTTTTTGGTGTCTTGATGCCAAAGGGGGAGAGATTAGTGGATGGGGCACTTAGATAGGGGGGGGGGTGAGTGGGAGAGTTTAAGAGTCTCTATCTAGTTATTAGTGAGTAAGTATTTGATCTATTAAGGACTTATGTTTTAAACTCTCATTTCAAGTTGTATTGTAAGACTTAATCTATGTATTCATGACTTAATCTATGTATTCATGTATCCCTCCTAAATTTGTGATGTGTTGCCTCATTTACATGTCTATCTTGCATAATCGTTGCCTTATCACAATATATGAACACATCACTTAGGCACCCCACCATAACGTGTATATGTATGAGAACTCTCTCAATATCTCTTACTCATGATGCATACATTGAGGGGGAGTTTCTCATACAAATACATGTTATGAAAACAAATTATTATCCTTGTTGTTAAAGTCCTAATGTGTTGTCATCATTCACCAAAAAGGGGGGATTGAAAGTGCATCTAGGCATCCATGTGGGATTTGGATGATTGATGACGAAAATTAAGAGGCTAATGAGCTAAAGTGATCTTAAGCACATGTACGAGGATTGAAATGTGATGAAAACCCTCAAAAAGGAAAAGGATAAAACGGGCGTCAAAGACTCAAGCGTAGAAATTAGGGTTTCTATGGTGTTGAGCTTATATGAGCCATGTCATGCGAGAGGGTGGATGTATCATGTGCATTGAGATCATACCAAGAGGCTTATGTGGTGGTTCAGTGAAACACCTAAGTGAAAATCAAAAATGAGAGAAACCCTAGGAGGCCAGACTAGTCCGGCCCAGCAGACAAGTCCGTTTTGAGACGGACCAAACGTCTTTGTAGTGAATCTAAGTGAATTTGGAGCTAAGTCCGAGAAGTCCGGACTTGTCTGTTTTTGGACGGACCAAAGCTCTCTGAAATAGCTCGGACTTGTCTATTTGGGTACGGACTTGTCCGTTTGTGACTTAGTGAGTTAGACCGAGAAAAACCCTAGAGGGCCGGACAAGTCCGCCCCTATGGCTGGACTAGTTCGGGCCAGCCCAAAAGAGTCCGTTTTGGACCGGACCAACAGACTAGTCCGTTGTCTAGTGACCGTTTGAATTTGGAAATTTGGCGGGTAGCGTGATGATCGTCGCGGAGTGTGGCAGTTGTTGGGACCTGACCAGAGGTCAATGGTCCCATAGGGCCGGACTACTCCGGGGCCAGTTGCGAGACGAGTCCGCCCTTCTATTGAGGTCAGCAACAGGGGCTCGGGACCCCTATAAAAAGGGGACCCACGGGCTCATTTGAATATGTCTTGAACCCTAGCGCCGCCACAAGCATCATAGAGCCTTCCAAAGCCTTCTACTCGTCCTACTAACCCTGTAAGAGCAAATCTTGAAGAGATTAGGGTTTGGGGAGGAGAGTAAAGGAAGATCATCGTGCTTTGGCTCTCAATTTGATCTCTTGCACATTGTGTTGTAATTTGTTGCTTGTGTGAGTTGAGCTTCGTGTGCTCCTCTATGTATTGATTTGGGGGAGACTCAAGTTGTGAGTATCCCCATCAAACTTGGTGATTACCCATTGATATAGTGGAAACCAAGCCGACCATCATGGTGGCTTGGTGAGTGAAGGGTCAAGTGAGACCCGGTCCTTGTGCGGACTTCTCAACGTGGATGTAGGCTTCTTCATGGAGCTGAACCACGGGATAAATCTTGTCTCACTTGTCTTTTACTTTTCGTGATCACTAGTATTGCTATTAGGGTTCTTATTGCTCATATTGCTCTTCACTTTGATCATTATTGTAAACTTGCAATCTAAGTGTTTAAACATCACTATCTGAGCTTCACTAGTTTACCACACATTGCTTATTTATTTGGTGAACTTTAATTCCGCAAATAACTTATAGAAACCAAGTTTTAGGGTTTTCACCCTGTGCTGAGCGGACTAGTCTGGACCTGTGCAGACTAGTCCGGTCACAGAAATTTAATCTTGTTTGATCAAGTCATTTGAGATATTATCGCCTATTCACCCCCCTCTAGGCGACTTTCAGTTTTCCTCATCCAGTCCATACAATTGTAGTACGAGCATTGAAAATGTGATAACTGCATAACATTCACATATATTGATAAGGTAAAAACTTTATACAAGATATATTATCTCAGGACCAAGTTCACAACAGTGAACTCCAAAATGACGGACTCCCACTACGAAAGTGCATCTCAACTATACTTGGTCTCAATGAGATGTCATACACACATTGTCATGTCATACACACCCACCACTATTTATAATATGACACAAAAATGGCTACAAGATTAATGTGAGCAACGGTTAAGTATACATGGCATCGTGATGGCAGTAGTGCTGCCCCATCCTACTCCAATTCAGCCTCTTTGGTGAACTCGAGTAACTCAGGATCTTGCTCCTCCTTAGGACATAGAAGCACCTGCGCGCCCATGTTTAGCGACATGTCCTCAGCCGGTGGATACAAGTGGATACATGTTTAGTGCCCATGTCAGCTGGCTGCGGCAAGTGGTCCTGAGACTCCATCAAGTCCTCCTGAGTTTGGACTGTCTCGGCTTCCCAACCATAGCTTCATCGACGGCTTCATCTCGTGCCTTGGTGGTCACCAACAGCTGCTGTTGCTAAACCACCAGTTGACTCGCCTGCAGCTCACCATGAGCTTTCTGCAGTTCCCTGGGAGCCTATCGCAGTTCGGTGCGAGCTTTCTGGAGTTTGTTGCGAGTGTGTTGCAGTTGATTCTCGCACTGATTCAGCCGGTGGTTTGTCAGAGCTAGGAATGAACATAGGTTCTCATTGATGTAATGAAGAGTGTAACCCCGTTCAATCGTTTACCTCAAGGCTCCGAACTGCTGCTGAATGATTGCACCTTGCGTAATCACCACCATGCTGGATGCAGCGGCATAAGTCCCATGTGTTGTCGACGTTGTGTCGTCGTCCGGGTGATAGGCCTCCACCATACAACATTGCCACTCATGATCAGCCACTTCACGGACCGGGAGAATAACAAATTGTGTCCCAGCCATGGCATAATGATAAAGCTCGCAAAGCTTCGCAAACGCTTTGCCCGCTGCAATGGCCCACGTGTCCTCCAAACGAGCTCCCAAGGTAGTGATCGAAAAAGGAGCCCATCCACGAAGGAGTGGACTAGCAGGGACGTCAACAAGGACGGTGCACGACAGTACGCATCTGTCATCTGTTTCTTGACCCCAATATCCTGGCATTTCGATGAAGCCAAGCTGCTCGAGCACTTCCGGCAGCATGATCGGGAAGCCTAGACCGTTAGCGCACGTGGAGAACACCCATCCGTCCGGCAACAATAGCATCACATTCGCCATCTATAAAAGAAGTATTTGAATGGGTCAAATACTCAAATTCAACAAATTTTGTTTAGAAACAGATCATGGATGTGATAATTGAATTATGAAAGTGAATTCCGATTCAAATGTCGAATGAAACATCACACTGAAATTCTGTCACAGTTTCTTTTCATTGGACCAGTCTGGAGAAACACACAATTTTCATCCTGTTAGAGGCACATTCAGGACATGAGTTCGACTATACAGTTGTAGTAAACTCAAAGTGCCTTCCAGAATGTCTTTATTTGCCTCCATATCATTTCTTTATGAGGAGATATGGCTTTTGTAAGTTGACAGTGTTTCTGGAAAAAATTTGACAGCATTTCCTTTGTTTAAGGCTGATTTTGTCCACATTTTTCCAGATACAAAACATCCATATATGCAAAAATCATACATTACAAGATTGTTACAAACTTCCTCAAAATACCATAAATTTATTACATGAAGTCATTTGTCGGTTCTACTATGACATATGATAGAAACAATGACAGGGTACAGAAACTGTCCAGTCTCTGTCCAGATTTGGCAGAGATTGGAAATTTGAATTTTTCATTAGTTTACGGGGGGATTTTGATCTGTAGTTGAATAATGGAGTTTAAGAGCACTCTCTTAAAATTTTAAACATGTGTGGAAGACCTTCAGTGGTTATTCCTACCGAGAGTCATGCTATTCCAAAGATCACTACTACAAAAAGCATTTTTACAGGCGCCTCAAATTTTCAAACACAGGCGGTCCTTAAAAATATGCGACTGTGATGACTAATGATATAATAACCGCATGTGACGACAGAACAACACAGACGGATTTTGAAGAACAACCGTCTAGGTAAATACATGATCTTCATTGGTGGTTCTTAATTAAGAACCGTCTATAATGCAATGAACTTCATAGACGGATTTTAAATAACAACCGCCTGGGTAAATACATGATCTTCGTTGACGGTTCTTAATTAATAACCGCCTGTAATGCAGTGAACTTCATAGACGGTTCTTGGTTAACAACGGCCTGAGAAGATCATGTATTTTCAGTGGCGGTCATTGTTTATGAACCGTATGGAGTTGTTCAATTATCACAAGCGTTTTTCATTGAAATTACAGGGATGTAGTCGTTGCAATTATCACAACCGTATGTAGTCGTTGCAGGGAAAATTGTATCAGGAAAAAAACATAGATGAGCAGATACTAGTACAGTAATGCATTATAGGAAATGCTCGATCACCAGTTCGGCTGGCTTAATTGTGATAATACACCATTAGAGGCTTTACAATTGTTCAAAGATAATTTCTTCACACTGAACAAAAATAATGCTACATTTATTGTAGATCGACGATGAAGCTCCCATCGATCAATCTAAATTGTACCGTCCTGCTTGCTCCCGAACACGTCTCTTATATTCCGCTGGATCCTGAAAATATTAACATTATTTAAATTAACAAATATCGAAGGAGGAATGAATAACCTACATTGGTCACTAAGTCAAAGTGTCATCTAACCTTGATAAGTAGATTATAGCAATCATTTTCAACATCAGGCACATTTGGCTGATGCAGCAAACGCTGAACTTTAAGTAGTATAGTTTTGATTGTAAAAGCACTGCACCACCCCTACGAAATATAATTTAAGCAATATAAGAAACCATTTCAAATAAGTTCGACAACAATTATAAGTAATAATTACATGAACAAAATAGGTCTATCTTACAATCTCTTGATCGAGAATTCCGATGCAGAGTGCTCCCGAACGATGGACATTTGGGTGGAAGAACCCAATTGGAAAGGCGCATCTTGGAGGCACCAAGGGATAGTCCTCAGAGAAGGAGATTGTCAGGGGGTAGTAACCATCTTCCCATTCAGTCTGCAAAAGAAATTTATTAATAGGAGGACGATGGTTTAACTCATATTGTGCTTGTTCTTCATGACTTACCCCTTCTTTACCGGGGACGATGCACTGCGACTTCAATAAATCTCCCGATTCAGGCTTCGCAGAGAAACCCTACGCGGAGAAATTGAAAATACCAAAAACAAACAAGATAGAAAAACAAACTACAGTTAAGTTCATCAGTCCATTACAGATACATATGTATATACAACCATGCGACCGGTGTGCCATACGTACATACATGGGGATGGTTCTTGCGCCACGCCAAGCGCTCCTCCTTCAATCGGCTACACGCTCGAGAAATCATTATCTGAAATACTAAACTTCCAAACTTCCAAATTATTGAGTCCAAATGCATATGTAAACAAATGCAAAAGGACACAATCCATATACCAACATTGTTCTAAGTTGATTTCAGAAGATACAAATATATACAATATATATCATCTCGCATTCCTATATACATTTTTTCCAGCATTGACATCTTCTCGAATATAGGGTTTCAAATTCTTTTTAATGCTTCTCTCTACGCGCTTGATGTTTTCTGGTTCGGTGAAAAGGTACATCTCTTCATACTGAATATAATCCTCTTCATTATCTCCCACATTCTCAACCCCAACAATATTTTTCTTTCCAGAAACAACTACATGCAACTTCTCAGTTTCTGGATCTTGAACATAAAAAACTTGTGCAACATTATCGGCGAGAACCGACAGGTCATCTTTGTAACCCACTTTATTCAAGTCTACCAGTGTCAGCCCGTAATTGTACACTTTCAAACCATCAGGATGTTTGACCCATTGGCACTTAAATACAGGCATTACCATTCTTTTGCCATAATCGAGTCCCCATATTTCCTCTATGAACCCGAAGTATGTGGTCTTCTGCCCTTGTGAATCATAAGCCTCAATACGAACACCACTATTTTGTGCAACACTCTTACCGTCTTTTTCTTTAGTGTAAAATGTGTAACCATTGATGTCATATGCTTGCCATGATGTTACCAAAGAAGATGGGCCAGAAGCTAACTTCTTCATTGTTGCCTCTTCTATAGTGTTTCCGTATGATATATTTTTATCCATTAACCATTCAGTGAAACATCTTCTGTGCTCTTTCATGATCCATTCCTCTGTGCGGTCTTGGTTTTTATCACGAAGCTCAATTTGGTGTTCCTCGATGTACGGCTCAGCTATTGCGAGCTGTTGTAGTACACCAAAATGTGTACGGTGTACATTCTTGTAATCTTGAACAATAAAAGTTTTCTTACCCACTTTGCCTCTCCCACGTAGTCTATCCTCATGTACTGGTATAGGCACACCTATCGATTTTTTATCTTTGATGTAATCAGCGCAACCCTAAATCACTTCTTCACTGGTGTATCCTTCCATAATTGAACCCTCTGGGTGAGCACGGTTCCGCACATAACCTTTTAATACTCCTAAATATCTCTCCAACGAAAACATATGATGTAAATATAGTGACCCCAATGCTTTTATCTGATCAACAAGATGTATGATTAGGTGTACTTGCATATCAAAAAAGGATGGTGGGAAACACATCTCAAGCTTGCACATTATCTCGACGATGTACGTTTTCAGATAGTCTAAATCTTCACTTGCTATCACCTTTTGCGATAGTGCATTGAAGAAGTAACACAAACATGTGATAACAACTTTTATATGCTCAGGTTTGATTACTCTTATTGCAATGGCAATGAAAACTGTCATCATCATGTGACAGTCGTGAGAATTATAACCTAATAAAGACAAGTCTTTCATCGAGACTAGTTTGCGGCTATTGGATGAGAAACTTGTGGGCACTTTGATCCCACGCAAGCATTCGCAAATTGCTTTTTTCTCTTCTAGCGTCAAGTTGTAGTTGGCTGGGGGAAGGTAATGCTTCCCGTTCGCCTTTTCTACTGGATGAAGCTCTGGCCTCAAATCAAGATTTACTAGGTCCATACGTGAATTTAATCCATCCTTTGTTTTCCTCGGCATGTCCAGCAAGGTCCCAATGATGCTGTCAAATATATTCTTTGTAACGTGCATCAAATCAATACTATGGCAAAATTCCAGATTCTTCCAATACGGAAGATACTTGAAAAAATTGATTGTTTCTTGAAAGCCATGTCAGTTGTATCATCCAAAGATGTACTTTTCTTTCTCTTAATTCCTTTACTATTTTTTCCCTTACCGAAAGCAATATGAATGTTCTTGACCATTTCAAACACAAGTTTTCCACTATAAGGATTCGGTGCAGTATCTTTTTCGATTTTGTTATCAAATTGTTCTTTCATCTTCCTATACTTGTGTGTATCTTTCAAGAACCGTCGATGTCTCATGTACACTGTCTTTCTGGATGAAGTGAGGTATAGAAATCCAGTTCTATCCACGCACCTAACGCAACCTTTCTTTCCTTTCATTTGTCCCGATAATGTAAACAGTCCGGGATAATCATGCACGGTAATGAATATCATTGCTCTTAGCGTGAAATACTCCTGCTTGTACTCATCCCATGTACGTACCCCTTCATTCCACAATTTCGCCATATCTTCCATTAAAGGTTCCAAGAACACATCAATTTCGATGCCGGGTTGTTTCGGACCTTGGATAAGAACAGATAATAAGATATATTTCCTTTTATGACACAACCACGTCGGTAGGTTTTACATAGTTAAGACCACGGGCCATGTGCTGTGTATGCTCCTTTTTTCACCAAACAGATTAATTCCATCTGTACCCAAGGCAAACCTCACGTTTCTGATTTCCTTCGCAAATTCTAGATACTGAATATCAATATTTTTCCACTGCATTGCATCACCAGGGTGTCGTATATGTTTTTCATTCTTCTTGCATTGCTCGGAATGCCAACGCATAAGTTCAGCCTCCCTAGGGTTTGAGAACAAACGCTTCAAGCGATCAATTACTGGAAGGTACCACATCACCAATGCAGGAATTTTTCTCTTATTCTTCCCGTCTGCATCGCCAGAAGTATCGTCATCATCACCTTCAGGACCAATAATAAACTTCTTATTCTTCTGAGTCTTTTTCATGTTGGTAACATACTGGTGATTGTAGTCCTTCTTGTATCTACTGACACCACAAATGGGGCATCTAGTTCCGAGCTCATGCTCTTTGCGATACAGAATACAATGGTTCACACAAGCGTGTATTTTTGTCACACCTAGTGCCATCGGGCAAAGAAGTTTCTTCGCTTTATAAGTGCTTCGGGGCAGTTTATTTCGATTTGGAAGAATTTCTACCAGAAGATTCAAAAGATCAGAGAAACTACAATCGGACCATCCGTGCGTAGCTTTCAACTTTAGTAGTTCTAAGACTGCACGCAATGTAGTAAACTCTTTATCACAACCTTTTGATTCATCATATAAAAGCTCTGTCGCCGCATTCTGCAATGTCTCCATTTTACTTAAACCTTTGCTTGCTTCCATAGAAGTCAGTACATATGGTTCAATGTGACACAACATCTCCTCCCAATCGAACTCATCATCATCATTATCACCAGCTTGATTGTCACTACCATCATCGATATGAACATTATCATCATCTGATCCTCTCTCATCATCTTTATCCACATCATGTGTATCTAACTCACCATGCTCTGTCCATATTGTGTAGTTATTTTTGAAACCTCTTTTCACCAAATGAGATTGGATTACTATAGTATCCGTCCAAGCAATCTTATTTTCGCAGTCGATACATGGACATAATATGTCATCTATCTTTTGCATCTTCGCATGTCTCTTGGATGCTTCAATAAAATTTGCAACATTATGAATGTACATAGGATCGGGTCTTGGCATGTTATACATCCACGCTCGACGGTCCATGCTTCAATAATAGAATTTTTGTCAGATTTACAAAATTTGGCCACAAATATTCTCTAAAGGTCTTCTATAAAATGAATTTACAGAGACATAACAAGTATGATTATGGCGACTAATGTAGGAGACGGGCGACGTCTTGCAGGTGGACGGAGTCGAAGGGGGAAACAGGCCCAGCAGCATGGGCTAGGTCTGGGTGGGATCCGGTCCGTTATATCGGGAAACAGGCCCAGATGCATCTTATATATATTATAATAGCATCTATTCATTAAACATCATATTCATGTCACATAATAGGTACAAAAAGGAAACAATCCATATAGTCCATACATCAATATACCAGAACACAATCCATACAGTCCTTACACATGCAAAAGGACAGAATCCATATACCAGAACACACAAAACTAACAGCTTATCAGCTAATGAAAATATACAAAGAAAAAGTAAGGAAACAACATTTACCTTGCAGAGGCGTCAGCACGGTGGGCCGGCTGGGTGGAGAAGTGGCAGTGCGGGGTTGAGCGGCGGCGCGACAGTATGGGCTGGGCGGTGGAGCGGCGGCGCGGCGCAGGGAAATTCAACAGCCTTGCGGCGTCGATATAAATTCTCCAGGGTTGCGTTTTGACTGCGGTGAGGGGTCCTTATATAGACGTCGGTTTTTCACAGGCGGTTTTTAACTTTATCTTAGGTGGGTTTTACTTACCAACCGCCTGAAAAGATATTTAATCAAGAATATTAATTAAGAAGTAAATATCTTCACAGACTGTTGGTACTTAATAACCGTCTGAGAAGATGATTATCTCAGGCGGGTATTACTTACCAACTGCCTGAGATAATGCCACCTGAACAAAATATTTTTAAAACTTGTATAGCTGACATTGTAATGTTTTGGTAAATATCAAATTAATTTCTACTCACATATTATTCACATTTGTGTATCTCATAAAAAGAAAGATCCTTCACTCAAAATTATTGGTATGAACATATTTGTGTAATTTATACATGTATGAATTTTATTAGTTTTTTTAAAAGCATTCCAACATGTCAAACTTCAAATTATCCACCATTCTAACTAAATGCTCATATACATATGAGCATTTAGAGCACATTCACTTCATTCTA
This sequence comes from Tuctoria greenei, assembly GCA_036927565.1. NCBI lineage: Eukaryota > Viridiplantae > Streptophyta > Magnoliopsida > Poales > Poaceae > Tuctoria > Tuctoria greenei. Next base: position 194,834,405 of record JAYESD010000002.1, read on the forward strand.
ACACACGAGTATTCATTGACATGAATGAACACAAATATATTACAAAACACAAGAACTCCTAAAACTACAAAAGAAATATGTACAAGAACTAAAACTACACTACGGCCCCGCCTAATCCCTCATCTCCGCCAACTTCTCAAACCACGCCAAGCGGTCCTCCTCCGACTCGTCGTCGTCGTCGTAGTCGTCACCATGGTGGTGGTCGCCGTCGTCGTCGCCGTCATCGGAGGATGACTCGTCGTCATCATCGTCATTGTCGTCGTCGTCCTCCTCCTCCTCCTCCTCCTCCTCCTCCTCCACCTCCTCCTCCTCCTCCGGCGACGATGCAGCAGGACAGTGGGTCGGCTGCTCCACCTGAGCCGATTGCTCCGGCTGTACCGGTGGCTCCGGCTGCACCGGCGGTGGAATGCGCTGGTCGTCATTCACCCTCTCCGGGGAGCTGCAGCGTATCCGCTTGCAGTTTGGCTGCCTCGGCGGGCTAGGAGGCGGAAGGTTGGCCATGGCTGTGGTGGTTCGTTGGCGCCGGGCTAGGAGGTGGAACGATGGAAGAAGAAGAAAGGAGTGCAAAAGTTATGTGCTTGTACATAACCGACGATGCGTCTTATATATGGTCTGTGCGGAGTAGACGAGGGTGTGGTTCGTTTCCCGCGCATTGAACTCTTTGCAGACCTCATGCGGCGCACAATTAAACCACTGTGGAAGACGATCTTCAGAGATCCTTCCGTCTCATCCATGTGGAACGTCGCGTCCCTGCACCACGGCTTCTCAACTTCTCCGCAGACCTCGTGCGGTGCGTCAGTTAATTAACATCTTCTTACGCCGTTAATTAACATCTTGTAGTTTCAAAAATGTTTATCTCAGGCGGTTATTACTTACCAACCGCCTGAGATAATTCCCGATACTGTTCTTCAGTTTCCTTATCCCTTGCTTCTTTTTTATTTAGATTCCAATATAAATACTCAAACATGTTTAGATTCTGCAAATTGTGTTCAAATTCGATGATTATTTCTTCTACATTAGTATAAAATTAACATCTACCACCTGAACAAAATATTCTGTTCATTGCGCATTGAACTCTTTGCAGACCTCGTGCGGCGCACAATTAAACCACTGTGGAAGACGATCTTCAGAGATCCTTCCGTCTCTCTGGTATCCACGTGGAACGTCGCGTCGCTGCACCACGGCTTCTCAACTTCTCCGCAGACCTCGTGCGACGCGTCAGTTAATTAACATCTTCTCAGGCCGTTAATTAACTTCTTGTAGTTTTAAAAATGTTTATCTCAGGCGGGTATTACTTACCAACCGCCTGAGAATATATTTATCTCAGGCGGGTATTACTTACCAACCGTCTGAGATAAGCCCATGGAGTTCCCCTTGCCGCACAATATTGTGGTCCTGATCGCGGGGTGGGTCGCCGCAACCTCCACCCAGCCCATGGACGACCTCTCCAGTCTGCGCGCCACCTGCAAGGCCAAGCACGCGGCATGCCGTGATCCCACCGTGGGCAGGCGCGTGGTGCTGGAGCGGGAGAGTAGATGGGAGTGGTTCCAACGGCACGGGAACGGGAGCTACGACGCCCTCGTGGAGCGCCTGGCTAACGTGGGCAACCCTCATGCATGCTACGTCACCGGGTTCAACCTCGACTTCAACTACGACCGCGCGGAGGCGCAGCGGGGCACCCAGTTCCTTTGTCGGGCGACCGCGAACGGCCACAAGGTGGCGGCCTACGTCCTCGCCATGCTCCGCTACGACGCTGGCCGCGGGGACCGCGACGCCCTCGAGTATATCCGGCAGGTCGAAGGCGAGGCCCACGTCAGCGACAACGCGGTCGGGTCCGTCGCGATGAAGAGGGCCAACAAGGAGTGTTGCCGGTGTCGGAATCAAGCCATGCAGAGGCACGACGTTTTCGTGAGCTGGAGGTTACTGCGTAGGCCTCCTCCCGAACCGCAGCCGGTGGCGCTGCCCGACATTGACGATGGCGTTTGCCGCTGCCCAACAGGGGGGAACCAGGGGCCTGCCCACTGCGGCAGGCGAGGGTGGTCCGAGTGGACCGTCTTCTGTACTGAGAACTGTAGGATTGAGCGCGAGTATGACCTGTTCTCCAATAACGTGTTGTACTCTATGGGTTATATTCCCTCCATTCCCTTTTGGATGCGCTACCCCAAGTTCTCCCAACGCCAATGAAAAAGTTTTCATTTATACATGTATGAATTTTGTTAATTTTTTTTAAATACATTCCAACGTGTCAAACTTCAAATTATCCATCATTCTAACTAAATGCTCATATACATATGAGGCATTCATCAAATTATGAACACACATTGATTCAAAAAAATTTAAAAAAATCTGAAAAAAATCATAGAGGTTGGTATGATGAGTAAAAATGTCCAATGAAAAATTAAATGAAAAAGGCATTATATTCATCAAGATAGAAAAATGAAAAATAGCATTTGTTGTATGTTTTTTATGTTCTGACCAATTTCAAAGGATTTATGAAGTGAAATTTAATGGTAACCTTTACTTATCAATAATATTACAAGAAAGTGGATTTTTTCCTTTTTAATGGACCACATTTAATCAAGAATATTAATTAAGAAGAAGTAAATATTTTTACAGGCGGTTGGTACTTAACAACCCTTTGAGAATAAATTTATCTCTAGCGGGTACTACTTAACAACCGCCTAAGATAATGTGAGATACTGTTCTTCAGTTTCCTTATCCCTTGCTTATTTTTTATTTAGATTCCAATATAAATACTCAAACATGTTTATATTCTGCAAATTGTGTCCAAATTTGATGATTCTTTCTTCTACATTTGTATAAAATTAACATCTACCACCTGAACAAAATATTTTTAAAACTTGTATAGCTGACATTGTAATGTTTTGGTAAATATCAAATTAATTTCTACTCACATATTATTCACATTTGTGTATCTCATAAAAAAAAGTTCCTTCACTCAAAATTGTTGGTATGAACATATTTGTATAATTTATACATGTTTGAATTTTTTTAATCTTTTTAAAAGCATTCCAACATGTCAAACTTCAAATATCCACCATTCTAACTAAATGCACATATACATATGAGGCATTCATCAAATTCTGAACACACATTGATTGAAAAAAATTTAAAAAAATCTCAAAAAATTCATAGAGGTTGTTATGATGATTAAAAATGTCCACTGAAAAAATAAATGAAAAAAGCATTATATTCATCAAGATAGAAAAATGAAAAATAACATTTGTTGTATGTTTTTTATGTTCTGACCAATATCAAAGGATTTATGAAGTGAAATTTAATGGTAACCTTTACTTATCAATAATATTACAAGAAAGTGGATTTTTGCATTTTTAAAGGACCACATTTAATCAAGAATATTAATTAAGAAGAAGTAAATATTTTCACAGGCGGTTGGTACTTAACAACCGCCTGAGAATAAATTTATCTTTGGCGGATATTACTTACCAACCGCTTGAGATAATGCCCGATACTGTTCTTCAGTTTCCTTATCCCTTGCTTCTTTTTTATTTAGATTCCAATATAAATACTCAAACATGTTTATATTCTGCAAATTGTGTCCAAATTCGATGATTCTTTCTTCTACATTTGTATAAAATTAACATCTACCACCTGAACAAAATATTTTTAAAACTTGTATAGCTGACATTGTAATGTTTTGGTAAATATCAAATTAATTTCTACTGACATATTATTCGCATTTGTGTATCTCACAAAAAAAAGTTCCTTCACTAAAAATTGTTGGTATGAACATATTTGTATAATTTATACATTATGAATTTTTTTAATTTTTTAAAAGCATTCCAACATGTCAAACTTCAAATTATCCACCATTCTAACTAAATGCTCATATACATATGAGGCATTCATCAAATTATGAACACACATTGATTCAAAAAATTTAAAAAAATCTTAAAAAATTCATAGAGGTTTTTATGATGATTAAAAATGTCCACTGAAAAAATAAATGAAAAAAGCATTATATTCATCAAGATAGAAAAATGAAAAATAGCATTTGTTGTATGTTTTTTATGTTCTAACCAATATCAAAGGATTTATGAAGTGAAATTTAATGGTAACCTTTACTTATCAATAATATTACAAGAAAGTGGATTTTTGCCTTTTTAAAGGACCACATTTAATCTAGAATATTAATTAAGAAGAAGTAAATATCTTCACAGGCGGTTGGTACTTACCAACCGCCTGAGAATATACTTACCAACCGCTTGAGATAATCTTCTTCTCAGGCGTGAAATTTTAATTAACGATGAACACACTACACATTCATTCATTCACACAGATGAAGAACACACAAGATACTCATTCATTAACAATATTCAATCACACATCTCACAAAAGAACACACAAGATGCACAATATTTACACAAGAACACACAAGAACACACAAGATACACAAGTAATATTCAATCACATAGATGAAAAAAGATAGATTTCATTCATTAACAATATTTACAAAACATAAGCAACTAAAAACAACAAAAAGAAAAACTATTTAAATCCTACTCCTACTCCTCTTCCTCCTCCTCCTCCTCGTCCTCCGGCGGCGACTTCGGCACCGGTGCAACAGGAGACAGGGCCGGCTGCACCGGCTGCACCGGCGGTGCAACCCCGAGGTTGCTAGCCGTCGCCTCCACCAGCGTTCTACGGCCCTCGGGGCCAAGAACCTGGGCCATCATCGCGAACAGAATGTCGAGACGATCAGCCACCCCCGTGAGGCCGTAGAGGTAGTGGCCCATGGTACCCATTCTAGTATACTCAGGAAGAGTACCCAGCCCCAAGGCACTCATGGCGCGAGATGTATTGTTGTACGCCTCTCGCGTCATGAGGAGGCGCTGCTCGGTGTTGATCTTCTCGGGGGAGCTGCAACATAGTTTCTTGCAAGGTGGCTCCCTCGGAGGGCTTGGCGGCGGAAGGTCGGCCATAGTGGTGTTGGGTCGTCGGAGCGGAGGAAGACGAAGAAAGCAAGAGGATTCAAAGTGAGTGATGCGCTTGTGAGCGATAGCGCGTCTTTAAGGCCGCGCGGAGTGGAAGATGCAGCAGTTGGTTTACCGCACATTAATGGTGGCGCCTCGGGGAAAAGAAAGGTCGCGCACGGTCGTGACACGTCTTCATAGGCGGTTGGTGAGGGGTCTTTATGTAGGTGTTCATCAAATTATAATGAACACATATTAATTAAGAAGAAGCCATTGTATCTCATGCCCATGTTTATCTCAGGCGGGTGTTACTAACCAACCGTCTGAGATAATTGTATCTTCTCAGATGGTTGGTAAGTAAAACCCGTCTGAGGTAACAATCTTCTTTGGCGGTCGGTACTTAAAATCCGCCTGAGAAAATGTGAGTCTATATATACCCCTCGGCAGCATTGGAAAAACCTAACCCGGGCGAAACACTTAGACGCCGTTAGGCTGCCGAAATTTCTTTTGCCGCGAAGTGTTCGCCCAAGTCACTTCCAGGTACGCCGCCGAGCTTCGCCATCGTCGAGCTTCACCGTCGTCGCCGAGCTTCGCCCTCGTCACTTCCAGGTACGTCGAGCGAAGCCATTGCCGTCGCCACCGAGCTTCAAGGTAAACCCTAAACCCTTCGACCTTCCATCCTCCTTCGCCGTGCCGCCTCCCTCCCCGCCCTCGCTGCCGCCTTTCATATCCTTGGTTAGGGTTCGAGAATTGGAAAATGGTAGGCATCCTTCGTTAGGGTTCGGTGGAATTCAAAAAACTGTCAAGTTAGGTGGCATTTTTTGTTAGGGTTCGGTAGGGCAAGATTTATGTGGATGGTTATATCACGATAAATTGGTAGTTGGTTTTGTGTGTCTGAAACTGTGAAATCAGTAGCATTTCATCTTCTGGTAGTTTGCAGAGATAAAACTGTCAAGTTCGAATGAATAGGTTCACCAAATATATGCTGAAGAAGATCCACATCGTTATATTCATTGGAGCAAAGCCTGTAGGATCATGTAGCAAAACTGTCAGTCTGCGCATTCTATCATCGCATTGTGCATGATCCTATTCTGTTCTAACACATTAGTGGTAAACATGATTCTAGACTCTAGTAACAGCAGTATATTCCCTATTTCTGTCATCGGCATTGCATATGCCACATAATTCTCTATTAGGGGCAAGATTTAGCTATATTTGATTAAGTTGAGCAAATTTGGCTAATTTTGGCTAAGTTACATTAGATATAGTTATACTTGACTAATTTTGACTAAGTTATGCTATATTTAGCTATATTTGGCTACTTTTGCTTAGAGTTAGCTATGGTAGACTAAGTTTGGCTAAGTTTGCTTTGATTTCTCTAAGTTAGCTTCATTTGAGCAATTGTAGCTAATCTTTGCTACCAAAGATGTCTGCACTTGTGGCTCCATCAGCTTCGTTTGAGCAATTGTACCTAATCTGAGCTACCAAAGTTATGCTATATTTAGCTCTGAAGCCAAACAAGTTGCTGGCCAACTCATTTGTGATGCCAGGAGCATCCTCACACCCATATCTAGGTACCACTAGCTGTGGCGATGGAGTCTGAGCATATGCTGCCGATCTCTATGATACAAGAATTTAGTTAGACCTATATAACATCAAAAATGTGTTTTGGCTAAATTTACTTAATTGAGGTTTTTTGCTTTTTGTCCCTTGCTTGATCAGTTATAGGTCCGGAGCATATGCTGTGCGGGGATTTGCTTTTTGTCCCTTGCTTGATCTGTTATAGGTCCGGAGCTAGGCATCGCCTATTAAACCTCAATGTATAGGAACCTTTTGGTCAGTCGCCTTAAACCGTAGAATGCCTTATCAAATCCTAGAATGCTTCCATCTTTTTCTTCATGCAACACTTCATGTAGAGTTAATATGCCATTTATTAGATTTTTTGTCTTATTAGATCTAGCATGGAAAGCTCTAAGAAGATTGGTCCTGATAGTAACAACAAAGAAGACAATATGGAGTTTACTGACTCCAGCAGTTCAGGCTCCTATCACAGTCCTTCGAATCCTTTTCCGAATATAAAAATTAAAAAGACTTCAGTGGATCTAGACCCAGAATATGATCCTGCCGATGAGGTATGGATCACGAATCTTAACTTCAGCAGTTCAAGTTAATGTTGGTTGTCAAGTATACGAAGTCTTATAATTTATTTCTACCTAGATTAATCGCAAAGACAATGAGGTGACATCGGCTCCTAAAACCGCAAAAGGTTCTCCAATTGATGAATCCTCAGCTTCACTCAAGCGGAAACGAGGGCAACAAGGTCCCAATAAGGGTCCATTGGACCGCATCATGTACATAACAAGGGTCGGTCTAGGTGGGCTTCCCCAAGAACCACTGGATTCAGTTACCAAGTACCATAATGCATGCGGTTTTCTTGTTAGGGAGGTTGTGCCGATCACAACCGAGAATTGGAGGAAATTACCTGAGCAGACCAAGAATGAGTTGTGGGAAAAGATAAAGAAACAATTCAAGTTCCCGAAAGGCACAGAAGAAGCTGTAAAGAAAGCAACATTGGTCTCTTGCGGCAAGAAGTTTCGATGCTGGAAGAGTGAAATGAATTCTTATGTTAAGGCCGATAAGTTCCCTAGCCCGAGGAAGATGGGAAAAATCACACAAGCTCAGTGGCAAGAGTTTGTTCGTCAAAAGAGCACACCTGATGCTAAAGCTCTAAGTGCAACTAGGTCAGAGCTTGCAAAAAAAGAACAAATACCATCATCGCTTGGGGTCTGCTGGATATGGCCCCAAAGTCCAGAAATGGAATATGATATTAGACGAAATTACCAGTAAGGGCATTCCTCACCCATTAGAAAGGTGCGATGAGCGAACTCAATGTTGGGTCTTTGCTCGGTCAGGTTTGACCAGGGAGGACAAACATGAAAAGCCCGACTCTCTGAATGAAGTAGAGGATAAAATGAAAGAAGTAATTGAAAAGCAACAGAAGGGTCTCTTCAAGCCGAAGAGGGAGAATGACCAACTTACCGCTATCTTAGGAAACCCTGAACACAGCGGACGGGTTCGAGCGGTCTCTTCTCAAATGTCTTGGCTAGATGGTTTCCCTAAAGATAAAGACAGATATAGAAGACGTGAGAAGTTTACGAAAACACTTGATGAAACGGTTGCTCGAAAGGTCAAAGAAAATATGCAAGAAATAATGGAACAACATAGACAATCAGGACAATTAGTGGCACCGAGTACAATGATGGTTCCAGTGCAAAAGGAGCAATTAGTATCTCCAACTGCCTACCCTAGCAGTGTTGGTTCCATGCCAGGCTTAGGGTCAGCCCATAAGTTCCCTGTCGATGATATTGCTAACGACAAATCTTGTCGTCTTCTTGTCCTGATAGGCAGAGCAGGGAACAAAACCAAACAGGTTGCCACTGCTATGGCAAAGCCTGATCGTGACTTCAACGGGAATCCACTTCCGTTGTATTATGATGTGGTGCAAGTTCTTCAGATCATTGATAATGATTATGAAGATTATGAAATAGACCACGTAACACCTGAGGGGATCGCGACTCTGGGGCAGGCTATCAACCAATTAATCCTTTGGCACCGACACGATATCGTGTTGGACGATGAGCCAATTTCTAGCCCCGTCGCATCTCCAAATACTGCAACCCCATCTTCTAAGGCGAAAGTGCATGAAGATCCACTCGCTGTCCGGGAAGATCCACTCCCCCTATGTCTCAGCAAGGATGATATCCAAGAGCAACAAGTTGGACAACAGCTTCAAGCAGTACCAGAGCAAGCTGGTGCTAGTAAAGAGCAACCAGTTGAGCAACAACTTGAAGTAGTATTAGAGCCAACTACTGGAAGTAAAGAGCAATCAGTTGAACAACAGGTTCAACAACAAGCCAGTGTCCAACTTCCGATGACTACTCCTCGATCATTAGTGCCTATCAAAGTTAGCTCATACGAAATTAATAAACCTTCATCAGAAGTGTCAAAGTATTTGGAACCTATGAAGGAAAATATTAGAAAATCGAGTGCATCTCGTTCTTCTCATGAGCTAGCATTAGAAGATATCGAGGAGTGGGAAGAAGACGGTGTCATGTATAATCGGCGGACGGCTTTAGTTAAACCAGGAGTTCTAATATACAAGCTTGAGGATGTTCCTCCTGAATTTAAGAACGGAAATCCGTTCATGACATCCGTACAACTTAGAAAACAACTCGTCCAACTCAGAAGAATGCATGAGTGGTACATCACTGCCAGCACAAAATATGGTCTTGATTGCATCACATTTCTTATTCCAAAAGAAGCATTCTGGAGCACTGGAGTAGATAGACGAGTCATTTTATTTGAAGAGCTGCATTCCCTTTTCCATCGGCGCATGCTCGATATCAACCTGCTGCTCGTCTGGTGCTTGTAAGTTCTCTAATATTTTGTATTTGCTTTTCTTACTACACGCATACGCATTTCATGAGATTATAACAATTCTGGACTTCTTCAATAGGATGCAATACATGGATAATGTAAAGTTGGAGCGCAAGACAGGTATCCTTGACCTTACTAGGATTGCAAAGTCGCTATTCAACGTCCAGACGAATCGAGAATCAGGACAGTACAAACACATGAAAAAAAAAAGGGATTTTGAAAAAGCAATTGCAAAACTTAAGAAGGATAGAAAGACAGAAGTTGCAGCTTACATAGGACAGGCGATGTTTAACTTTGTCAGTGACGGCAATGACTTTGTAAAGGTTCCGCACCACTTCGAGTAAGTTCGACACATGACATTGAAATAGCAATTATTGGTAATTGTTAACACGCGTGTTTGTATGTTTGCAGTAATCACTACATAATGATCTTCATCAAGCCAATGCAGGGAATGGCAACAGTCTTGGACTCGGCCGACTACCCACCAGATCGTTACAAAGATTTTCTTTCCATTTTGAAATCGTACGTATATTCAATAATTTTAATTTACGCACATTTAGAATGTGTTGACAAGTTTTATATGACATTTCTTGTATTACAGTGCTTGGCGGTTTTACGCGGAACATCATGGCGGTCAGAGACCTCCTAATACGAATGCATTGGACATTAAAACGTATTATGCTTGTCCGAAGCAGCCTGCAGGGAGTGTCTTATGCGGGTATTATTTATGCGAGCATCTTCGGACCGCCAGCGTATATACAGTGAATCGTGAGGATGTAAGTTATCCTTAATGTCGATACCTTATTTTCTTACTTTTGTGTTTCATTTTCATTGTAACTAGCATAGTTTAATGCTTATATTCTCTGCTGTTCAATATTACCAGAAACATTATTTTCATATTTTGATTCCAACTTCAAAATTCAATTGCTCATAGTACAACTGCTCCAAAATACCAACTAAATTTCTGTATACTCTCACTTTGATCTATACTTTGAGATTGTTCAAACCAACACATTCTAAACCTTGTTATGTGTTATATTACAGCACACGAACTATTTGAACAAAGAATGGCCGGTTTGTAGAAGTATTCCTAGTGAAGGAGCTGATAGGATTGCTGCTGAACTCTGTCAGTTCATGCGTTGCGAAATTTTGCACAAAAAAGGCAAGTTCTTTGATGAGAATTGTGCAGCAGCTGATGTGCCAGAACTTTGCGACTATGCCAATAGAAATAGTTTTTAGTGAAAACTTGTAAACTTTGAGATGAATTCTATCTGTAACTTGTACATATGTATATTGTTTTAGTGAAATTGACTTCTGTGATGATAATATTGTTGACTTTTGTTCTGTGATGATATTGTTGTTTTTTGTTCTGTGATTATATTGAATTGACCTGGAAATTAGAAATAACAATAGTAGTACTGCATAGGTTATACCTTATCACAGGCGGTTATTAACCAACGGCTAGGCATGACTGTGAAAAACAATTATCACAGCAGCTAGATACAAGTAAAGAAACATCTGTGATAACCTAATTTCACAGGCGGTACTGTTATGGTAGAAACCGGCTACGTTAAATGGTCTTCACAAATGGCTGATGTAGGTAAACGTCCGTCTCTGATAACAGCATTATCATAGACGGTTAGTTATGCATCAATACCCGTCTGTGAAGACAAATTATCATAGGCGGTTAGTTATGCTTCAATACCCGTCTGTGAAGACATATTATCATAGACGGTTAGTTATGCCTCAATACCTGTCTGTGAAGAAACGTTATCATAGGCGGTTAGTTATGCCTCAGTGCCCGTCTGTGAAGACACATTATCATAGATGGTTATTTATGCTTCAATACCCGCCTGTGAAGACACATTATCATAGACGGTTAGTTATGCTTCAATACCTGTCTGTGATAAGACATTTATCACAGGCGGTTATATATGCTGCACGACCCGCCTATGATAATTTATCTTCACAGGCGGCTCGCCTAAGTAAAGAACCGCCTATGATAATATGTCTTCACAGGCGGTATCACTTCTCTGCCTGTGAAATTGCGGATTATCACAGACTCTTCATTTCAGGCGGTTTTAAAAGTCGTTTGTGATAATAGGTTTGGAGCCGCCTGTGATGAGGCTTATTGTAGCAGTGGATAAGCATTTTGCTGCCAGATTCTCAGTTTGAATCAAGAACCTGGCTGTTTAAGTTCAAATGAAATTTTTAAGTTTGAAATCTTGAAATCTGCCTTGAAACTGAAAATTAAACTTGTGGATTACTTCCTCAAGTTTCCAAACCATATGCCTGCATACCGCAGTGACCACATGATTAATTGTCAGTCTGACTAGCACACTCCAAAAAAATATTACAAATTCAAACATAGTCCTAAATTGGAAATTTTTTCTTGTTATCGAGTCACACCTCCATCACGGATATCATCGCCAACGTGCCTGATGAAAATTGAATGCAATTCCGGTACGACGCCCTCACCAAAGAAAATACTAAGCCGGTATTTCGGCATGCTTCTCAATGGTGGCCTTAATAACGTTCACTCACAAACGTTTTCGACTCGAACAATGTATAACTTGGTTAGTGTACCTGCAACTACACAAACTTACTGATCAATCATATGGTGCCGTATGGCACAGCCCGCACGGGGGATCATTCTTGGCAATCAGAATAATATATATGAAATTAAGAATATTCACCCCGTATCATTCCATACGGGACGCCCCGAGCTGAGCCACGTCTCGAGGTACGTGACCGGGTTTTCTACAACCCGACACAGGTCCCACGTCTTTGCATAATGCTGCACCGGTAGGAGGCGCATTGGGTTATCTACCACCCAACGGGGTCCCATGTCTTTGCCTAATGCTGCACCAATAGGAGGCGCTTTCATGTGTTTATTAAAAAACACACTACGTACTTTTCAACCGCAAAATAGATGGCCACATAAATTATCTCTTGCGCTAGGGATCAGCAATGCGTATGGCCCTTTGAACATTGAACATTCAAGTGTTGCATACTTTGTGTTTTTAACCAGACAATGGGGTATCCACACTTTTACCTAAAGCACGCTGGGAACAACATTTCATATGTTCCCAGAACCATGAAAAGGTTCAGATACTCATATGAACTCTCATGCCAAGGCATGGGGGACAATCATCGTACTACCTTTCGTACGGAGAGCTCACCACAATTGATCTACTTACGGAGGCGTACCTTACCTCTTACCTGCCGTTGGAGCATCGCTATTGAATATAATAACATATATGTTAGTTTTGCCACCTTATGTAACTACTACTATAAGAGACCTTATGTGGTCATAATAGATAATCCTCACTCGACTACTTCTAAGTTTTCAAAATAGGCTCCTTTGGAGAGTGCTATTCCCAATGCGGTTTTTATACCAAACTATGGGGACCGGGTCCACACATTCCAGGAATCAGAGAGGGTGGTGCCGTGCGATGCGACACCCAACAGCACACACAAAAAGAATACGACAAAATACAAAGTTTTATTTGTATAAACAACGGAAGTATTTTACAATACTTAATGTACAGTAAAAGATAATACTCATAGCTAAACTCTCAGCTAGCTATGCAATAGTGTAGTCGCCCATCGCGAGGGCTCTACACACTAGCAACACACAACAAAGATCATGGCAGCGTGCAGGGCTCCTACTCGGCGGTATACCCCAATGGCAGCATTGCCTCATCATCAGGCCCCTCATCATACGTCTCACCTACAAACAACTTAATATAGCAACCGTGAGCACAAAGGCTCAGCAAGACTTAACCGTCTCACCTAAACATGAAACTCTACATGCAGGGATATTTAACATAGGAATAGATATAGCAGTAAATGACTTGCCTACATGCTGATCCTTATTTTTCAAGTTATTAGTAGCAAATTAAAGGTTCAATAAAAGTAACATGAGCATATTCTTTGGCAATCATAGATGCAAAGCAATTAAAATTCAATACATCTTATTCTTCTGGCTTCTTCAGTATTTACTATGTCATAGCGCAGTGAACAAGCGGTACTCAAATAACCATGAGGGATGGTGATTGCAATCAGTAGGCACCCGATAATACATCACGTACATCCATTCCAGAAGTTGAGCGAATCAGACTTCAATACTATGTTGTATGCAACATCCTTTCAAAGGAGACCCAAATACCGAACCGGTCCTTACGTAACAGGCAGGAGATCCCCGCGCAGAGCATGTCTGTGCCCGTTCAGCAGATTTACACCTTGCTGCTCTCAACTCGCTCCTATAAAATGGTAGGGTAAGCTTCAACACCCAGGTTAACCAATTACATCAGTTTCCTGGTTTCCTTATAGCCGGTATGGATCTGGTATAGTTCAAACATGTCCAGCAGGGCCGCACATGGATTAGTCCTCAATCGACACAAGCAGGGCTACTCGCGTGAAACCATGTCTCTCTGCATCCTATCCCACTGCTGGGTCTCCAATGCATAATAATAAACCCTTTTGTGATCAAATCCATCCCGTGTGATAAAAAATCCCATCTCGCGAGTAGATTCCAACTACTCGACTTCTACTGGAATCCTGAAAACAGTAGCATGGCATTTTCTACTCTTAGAGCTGTAGACTACCCAATACTCCATAGGACTTGGAGTCATACAAGTGGAGTTTCAATCACCTTAGACATAATGCACATATCTCACCCTAGACATAGGTGACACAAATCAAAACTTCACAAAAGCACTTAAATACAAATCAGGGCTTGCCTGGCTGCGAGTCAAATGGGAAGTTAGCATTTGGTGGTAAGCTCTCCAAGGCCTCCGGCTCCTCCTCGATCTCGGTCACTATATGATATGCCATATATAATATACATGAGTGATATTGAAACTATATAAAAGACTTCTAGATACTGATCAGATATGAAGATGATTTTAATTGGATTTGAAATTTTTACAGTGGATACTAGTTTCTGATAGGATGATCTGGGCCAACAATTGAGGATGTTCAAGGAAGCTTGTTGTGCCTAAAGTTCCAACAAGAAAAAGGCTTCTCTGAATTTTGGTACTAAATATGTAGCTTTAACATAGCTAAAAGTCGATGATCCTGGTAGTGGAGGTCTCAGAGGTTCAGAAAATTTTGTTTCACAATTTTCTGAGCTTCCTACAGTGAGGAATTGATTTTACAAGTTTGGAATTAAATCTGGAATTGTTTATGTACATTTCCGATTATTCAAATGACATAGAGAATAGGATCACTAGTTCACCCAGCAAATGAAGTCCGATGAATTCTAAATTTTTACTGGGGTTCTAGTGTATTCGTAAGGGTGTTCTGACAAAAATTGGGAATTTTCCAATTGGCATAACAGGAGTAATTAATTTCCCAAGCAGTTAGCTCAAAGGAATTAATTATGAAAATTCTGGGACTTTAATGTGCAACCAATTGCATCAATGTAAAATTGGGATCAAGTTGAGTCTACAAAATTTGTTTGAAATTATTTGAGCAATTCTACTAGGAGTAATTGTATTTTGAATTTTGGATGAAATCTAGAATTAATTCTAATTGGAAAAGTTTGAATTAATCAAATGGGCCCACCCATTTGAAATGGACCAACCAGATTGGGCCACCCTTGGGGCATTGAACTAGGGTTCATGGCCACACTTGATCAAATAGCCACAGCTGATCCCCTAACCTAAAACAAACGCTGATCGGTGGGACTGGCTACCTTCTTCAACCTCCAGCTTCGGGGCGGCGCTCCTCGCGGGAGCAGCGGTGGCGCCCCGCTGTCCTGCTGCATCGTCCTCCTCCCGAGCTTATATTGGCCACATGGGCCTAATGGACGACGCAAAAGATGATGGTGGGATCAGCACCACGCAGGGACGGCCAGAAGCAACGGTCCGACAGTCGCAGCGGCGGCTGGGGTTCCGGCCATGTCAGAACCACCGCTCCGTTGCTCAAACTACTTGAAAATTTATCATAAATGTTTCAAGGTTCCTGGGGAAGATGAAAATGGGGATTAAAGTTGCTGGAATAGCAGGAAAAAAAGACTTCGATGGTGCACCGACAGGATTTCGATAGCGGCTGGAAAAACATGGAAATCTCGTCCGATACTCCACTATTTACTTTGATCCTTGGTGGAGGGGGTGCGCTAGGATGTTTTGAAGCTATCATACAACTGGATTAAAGGATGATTACATATAGAAAACAAATTGAATGGACGACCTATCATGCAACCTATGAGAAGGCCATTGGAAAAACTGGAAATACCCGATCCATAGTCCATGAGATGCTATGAAATTTTGCATGCATGTTCATTGTGTAAAAGCGCACCACATTCCTTTTGGTGGCAAGTCCAGAGAATGCTTGTAGCTCTGGTTCGACAGTGAGACAGGGGAGGTCCTCCTTGGCAGCAAATCTTGGCGGTTGCATGTTTTGCAAACACCGAAGCATGAGCAGAGAAAACCGCACGAAAATGAAAGTAGAAGGTGTAGCATAGGGTTCCGCTTGACATTACTGCTGGAGGCTTGAACAAAACGCTGGCTGGAATAGTGGTTCAAGCAAGAACAGAGGAGGGCGCAAGTTTCTGTTCTTGCGGTGGAGGAAAAACAGAGAGAGCAGAGATTTTGCTTCAATACAGCAGGGGAGTAGATGAAGCACCGGTTAGATAGGTTTGTCATCAATACACTGGTGGCTGCATGCCTGCTTGACGGGTTGGAGCACAGCTCAGCTGCCCTGAAGATCGGAACAGAACAAGGCAAGTCGGTTCAGCTCCATTGAGCCTCTGACCAGTGGGTCCCACAAGCCCTCATACTCATCTTCATCTCTGGTTAAGGAAATATCCTACCAAATTTTCAAAACTCATGAAAGTTGACATATAGCCTAAAAGAAATATCTGGGATTTGATTCTGAAATCAAAATCTTGATTTGGCCAAGTTTCATTCAAATTCAAATCTGAATTTGAATTCAAATATGATCCGATGAACACATTGAATTAAATTGTAAACCTAATTCAAAAATTCATGAAACTTGTCAGGAGTGCTTTTTGAAATATTTGGAATTTATTGGTGAACTCAGATTTTTATTTTCGCAAGGTTTGAGCAGTAGCAATCTTTGCATTTTTGAATTCCCTCTTTTAGCATTTGAATTGATTTGATTTTCCCCTTTATTACATGAATTCTTTTTCTTACTCTTGTTTTTGTTCCTCCTAGCTGATGTTTGAGATTTGGAAATTAGGGCTTTTAAACGCCACTCCTTCTTCTGCAGTTTGCTGGTCTTGGGCCTTTGTGAAGGCTCAGGCTTCTCCGCCTTCTTGGGATGTCGGCGTGGACGAAAAGATGGGTTCTCCGCATAGATTTATTTTCTCATGAATGCAATGAGCAGATCCACCTTTGGAGGTGTGACTTTGACCTCTTAAATGTGTTTAACATTCAGCCCATACTTGATCCGAATCATGGAGCATTGCTTCGGGTTTGGGTGAAAGTTAAACTTCTCACCCTTGCCATTGATATGGAAGTGGATTTCTCCAGCTCCCACATCTATGCGAGCTTCTGCGGTGCTAAGGAATGGGTGTCCAAGAATGAGCAGCGTATCATTCTCGACATCCATGTCGAGCACCACAAAGTCCATGATTATGAAGCAATTCTAGATTTTCACCAAAATGTCTTTAGCAATACCCGCCGAATAACAGACTGAAGAGTCAGCCAGTTGGAGCCGCATTGGTGTTGGAGTCAACTCCGTGAAATTCAGCTGGTCGATGACCACCTTGGGCAAAACACTGACACTTGCTCCATGGTCACAAAGTGCCTTGTCAAAGTTGTGAGCCCCAATTGAGCAAGATATAGCAGGACGTCCAGGGTCCTTCTTCTTCTCTGGAAGCTTATTGAGGATGGTTATACTATAGTCTTCTGTAAGCTAGAGAACCTCAATGGTGGGCAATGGCCGCTTGCTATTCAATATGTCCATGAGATAGCGAGCATATGTGGGTACTTGCATCGCATTTATCAAGGGCATAATGGTGTGGATCTTCTGAATAACTTGAATTAAGCGATTGAATTGCTCATCCACTATAGGCTTCCTTTGTCTGTGAGGAATTGGCATAAATTTGGTGTCTTCAAAATGCCTGGCCATTCTCTCATGAGTGGTTCATTTATGCAAGTTGGGACATCCTCTTTCTCTTTCCCATTCTTAGTTGTCCTCTTTTCCTGTGTGGGATGCAGTGGGTCACAAGTGGTCTTGCCACCTCTCGCATTCACCGCAATAACATTTTCCACTGGGGCTTCTGGCTGCCCCTGAATTTTGTTATTTTCCAATGGAAGAACGACTGCAGCAAGTTGAGCCAGCTGAGTTTCCAACATCTTGTTGGAGCTCAGTTGATTCCTAAAAGCTGAGGATAGTCCTTCAATCTAGGGTCTTGTCATTAGCTGATAGCTTCTTGGATAAGGCATCATTGATCTTCAACTGGCTAATGGCATGCTCTCTCAAGTTGTGTTGATTGCCATTGTTTCCATTGTTGTTGTACCCTCCTTGAAAGAAAGGGCGTGGTTGGCCTCACCCTTGACCTCCTGGACGATAGCCACTTTTGTTGAAGTTTCCATTGTTGGCTATGTATAAGGCATCCTCACGACTCTCCGGGTAGTGATTGCCCATGTGACTCGTGTTGGCACAGACTTCACATGTTATGTGAGAGTCTAAGACCAAGGCAGTGCCACATATTTCACCACTAGCTTGTCCTTCAATATTCTTCATAAAGAGGTCCAATTTGGCAGCGATCGTGTCCACCTCTTTCCATGCCTTACTAACGGGTTTGGAGACGCTCGTCACACCAACCAATATTGGATACCATATTCTCAATCAATTCTTTTTCTTTGGGCATCGTCAATGGGAAGAAAGCTCCTCTAGCAGCAGCGTCAACATGGTCACGAGCAGAAGAATTGGCCCATTGTAGAAATTTTGGATAATGAGTCAGTTGTGCATCCAATGGTGTGGACAAGCTAGGACATACTCCTGCAGCCTTTCCCAAGCCTCAGGAAAAAACTCCTTAGGATCTTGATGGAAGCTTGAAATTTTTCCATGTAGGGCATTGGTCTTGCCCAACGAAAGAACTTGGCAAAGAATGTCGTACAACACTTCTCCCAAGTGTCTATAGCACTTCGGTTTGCATGGAACCACTGCTTCACTCTCCCAGGAAGGGAGAACGGAAACAGTCTAACACGGACGGCATCAGGAGAGACATCCTTGATCCCAAAAGTGCTGCAGATCTCAAGAAATTGTTGCAAGTTGTAAAATCCCAGTTTTCCTTATTATCAAGTTCTGTACCAGTTGGTTGTCAACCATAGTGAAGATCAATTATGATTGTACACATAAACTTGATATCATCAATAATCTTTCTTTTACTCATACTGAAATTTTAGTATCAGAAGGAATGAACTTTACAAGTGACCTTAGAATAATTTAAGTGACCTTCTACAAATTTAGGAAGCTATTGAATAAAAATTTCTAGGGCAAATTGCTATGGAGTACTAATATATTCAAATTAATTTGAATATAGCACTGTACATTTAGGCCCTACCAAAATATTCAAATCTGAGGCTATAAATTTTTCCATGACCTCATAATATTCCAAATAGACTTCCTACCAAGTTTCAAGATTTTTGAATTCCATTTGCTATTTTATTTGAGACGCTTAGCGAATTCAAGCCATATTTAGAGTTCAAATTTTGAATTCTGTTCAACTTATTTGAACATCAAGATTTGAACACACCATCAGAGTCAGCATGACTTGCTTGACTTATTCCCAAAGTTTCACAATTTTTTAAACTCATTTGCTATTTAATTCAGTGACCCCATTGAATTTCATTCAATTTGAAATTCAAATTTGAAATTCAAATGAAACTTGTTCCAATACGAAATCCAATTTCAGAATAAACTTCCAGATATTTATTTGAGCCTCTTAACAAAAATCTGGAATTTTTGGATCAAGTTTGGTACGAGAATTGATGTTGCAGAGAAGTGCATATCTACGTTGCTGCTCTGCATGCCGCAATTTCGAAGCTGCCCCGCTGGACAGTGCACGCATGTAAGCTCCAGCGAGCTGCCTGCTTGCCTGCTCATTGTGCACCTTAAAGCCCCGGCCTTCGCCACCGCCTCACACCACTCCCCTCCCGTCTTCCTCTTTGATCTGGTTCGCGCTGCCGTCGCACAGCACCGTCGCCTCCGTTCTCCACCGGTGAGCTCCTCCTCGGTGCTTATTCACTTCGACGCAAATGGCAAACATAAAGCCCAGACAGTGCTCTACCATCCTCAACCTTTGGCTCATCGTGTTATCCCTTGTTTCGCCCTTATTTTGAAGTTCCGCCGTCGTCATCTTCGGGCCGCCGAGGACATCACTCACTGTCCACCGTGGTGCCAGCAGCCTAGGACGTCTCACGCTTCGACGTCAACGGACGAACTGAGCGCTAGGACACACGGTACAAACCATTCCCAAGCTAATCTTTTATCGAGCACGAAATCATCTTTTCCTTTTCGGCATGCTTTATATGATTTTCCTAGGTTCACCTCACAATTCGTTTTCTAGGTGTAACTATCTTTTAATCCAGTTACATATTAGTTTGCTAGCCTCCTTACGGTTCAGTACGAACAAAAAGCAGAAAGAATCATCGAGGAATGGCTATGTTATGCCAGTTTTCATAGCTGCCATGTAAAAACCATCAGCACACCGTCGAACTCAGCTTTGCCGGTGATGTCACCCCTTTCTAACCCCCAAATCATCATCCTGGTGCTCCCAAGAACATTCCCGACCTTTTCTCTAGCTTATTACACTATTTTCAAGCATTTCAGATGATCACCGAAACCCTACCTCCGCCTCTGCCGTCGCACCGCTGTCTCTGGCCTTCGCCGCCTCGATTGGACCCCACCATCGGCTTGCGTGATCGATTTTATGGTTGAGCGGTCAAGGTGAGGCCGGAAGGAGGCCGACACAACCTAGTCTGGTGAAGCGCCGCTGCGAGTCCGGCGAGGAACGCCGCCGCGTCGCGAGGTAGACGAAGACCCCTTGGGTCCCGCCTGTCAGCGACTTCCCTTTCGCGCTAGATCAGCTGTGAACGCGGATCCTATGGGGCTGCACGGGTTAACGCCGTGGCCTCCGGTGCAGCCCTGCTGCGATTGGTTGGTTTTAAACCAGTGGGCCCGGGTGTTTTATTTAAATGGTTCCCATTGGAAAGTAATTCCAGGATTTAGCCAAACTTGGAAAATCCATAACTCTAGGTAGAATTGTCCAAAAATTCGACAATAAATTTTGTTAGAACCAGAATGAAGAATAATTTCCAATGGTGCACTTGGATTGGTACGAAATTACATATAAATTTCTCCATAATTCATATAAAAAAATGCTTATAGAATTCATACCTACAGTTCTGCTTTTTAGAAAATTTCCAAATTTGGGCAGGACACTCTCCAAAATTCACTTGATCTCCAGTAATAATTTCATGTTCATTGGACATCATTTACTGGATTGATCATTGTCCCAATTCTCTTTGTAGTTTAAAAAAATACAAAAAATCAATTTCAGCTTTTTCCCCCAAACTGGTAATATAAATTTCTCCCTATAGGAAGCATAGAAAATTATGAAACCTATTTTCCTAGAACCAGTGAAACCTCCTCTACATGGTACAACCACTAGTAGCCATGATAGATCTCCCAAAATTCAACCAAAATTAAAAGAAGCTTATGGCTTGCCATAGTTTTTGAAGTAACAAACTCCCTTGATCATCTCTTGTTCTTTAAAAAGGTCTCCATCATAATTCCTAGTATCTAACCTAAAAGTCCCAAAGCCAATTAAGATCATTATCTTATTTTGATCACAAGATACTAGCTTGTGACCTTAAACATAATTTTATTTTCAAAGTCATTCATATATAGTATATGCATATCGTGTAGTAATTGAAGTCGAGGAGCAGTCGGAAGCTTTGGAAGTCCAGCTGCCGGAGACTAATATAGACTCAGACTCGCATTAAGGCAAGTCCCGGTTTGCATTTAAGTTCCTTACAGTGTCTTTGCAGTTTTCATTCACTTTACATCTTCAGATGTTGTGCATTTAGTTTTAGGTGTTTGACATCCACTTGCATGGCCCACAAATCCTATGGAGTCTTGGGTAGGTCTACTGCCCGTTGAGTAGAAATTGTTATGCTTATGTTCATAGGAATCTGGTAGAAGCCGAGTAGTTGGAATCTACTCGCAAGATAGGATTCTATCACACAGATGAATTTGATCATTAAATGGTTCATAAATATGAAATTGAGACCGAGCAGCGGGTAGGATGCAGCGAGATATGGTCTCACGTGCGTAGCGCTGCTTGTGTCGATTGAGGACCGTTTCGTGTGCGGCCCTGCTGGACAAGCTTGAATTGTACCGGCGACATACTGGAGAAATGGGCTCCAGCAAACTGACGTAGCTTAATACTGGTTTGTCGAGGCATTTTGTTCCGTTTTATAGGCCTGGGTTGAGGGCAACAAGGTGTAAATCAGCTGGTGGGCACGTCAGAGTATGCCCCATGTGCTCGTGACCTCCTGCTCGTGACGGATCGACCGGTTCGACATTAGAGTGTTTAGTGAATGGTGGCCATATACGACTAGTATTGAAGTGTTACGTATGTACTGCTGTAAGTACTTGCTGACATTTCCAAAAGTGCATATGTGTCGTGTTGTTCCGGTTGTGTCATGATTGAATCACCGTCCCTCGCGGTAACAGAGTACCACTTGTTCATTGCGTAGTGACGTAGTAAATACTGAAGAAGTCAGGAGAATACGATGTATTGAATTATAATTGTTTTGCAACCTTGTATGGCTTAGAGATTGTACAATTAAAAGTTTATAGTTTCCCCATACTTTACCCATATAGCATTATGTGCTTTGTGCACGTCATATCATTGGCAAAGCATTTCTTGTTTGATTGTGGAGTCTATGATGTGTCGTGCCAGAAGAATGTCATGTGCTACTTAAAACATGATTATAAGGATCCACTTGTAGGCGAGTCCTTTATGCTATTCCTTACCTATGCTTAGTAATCACCCTGCATATGTCCAGTGAGACGGGTTAGTCTTGTTGATCCTTAAGCTCACGTTTGCAGTTAACATGTTTTTGCAGATTATATGACTGATGATAGGTTCAATGACGAGGTTGCACCCCCTCTAGGGTTTATAGCCGAGTGGGAACCCTGCACGCTGCCGTAAGTTGGGTAATGCTAGTGCAAAGTATCCAGGGCATGAATAACTTTGCTTTTGCATAGCTAGTGCCGAGAGCGTAGCTATGATGTATAGTTCTCTTTCCTTTTCGCTTAGTATTGTAAAACTTCTATTGTGCTATAAATAAAGACTTGGTATTGTATTCTATTCTCGTTCTTTTCTTGTATACTGTTGGGTGTCGCATCGCACGACACCACCCAATGAGATCCTTGGACGTCGGGATTCCGGTCCCCACACAGGTCAGCACTTGCATCCTCATTATCCATCCCACAGAATTGGTTGGCTCGCACCATAGTTCCCATTTAAAGACGTACGACGCTTCGTCTTCCTCCTCTCGCGTCATTGAACCTATCATCAGTCTAAGTGCCAAGATACCCTTTGAATGGTGATGAAGCGACGGAATCAAGTACACAACCAAGATATTCGGTGAAATGCCTACAAGGTGAGCCTTGCCCTGAAATGCCTTGCTTGACGCAACCGAAGTCCGTTCGTGGTGATCGCTAATGGTACTCATGTGTCATCAAGCCGTACGTCCATTTTCCGCATTGATATCATTCCTATGGAAATCCCCAAGTTGACCTCCTTTGTCGTTTGTATCACGTTGGCCTGTCCGTGTGTGCTCGTGATGCTCCACCATGAGCCGCGTTGATGTCGTCGTGACGCTCCAAGCCATCATCATGCCTTGGCATCGAGATGAAGGATGCTTGTTATGTGTGTGGTGCTGGAACACAAGCACGACTCGTCGGACAATGGTTGTCAAGCCAAATTAGGTTTTAGTCAATGTGAGGGTGATCGAGTCCTAGGTATGTCCAAGGTGCTCGATAAAATGCCTTCTAGGTCAAACCATGGTGGTTGGTGATCACCGATGACCTGTGGTTGAGTAATGCGAGAACGTTGCGACCGATAAGGAATACTAGACCAAGGGGAACCTTGGATAAGAGTTCCTTGATCGTGTCGACGATGTTTCTTAACCGTCCACAGAATTGCTTAACTAGGTGTGTCGTTTCATCGATGACAGGTTCGTCGAGTCGCTTGCCGACAATCGAGTTGACATCACTAACCTTGTGACTCATAAGGTGGTGTTCGGGATTCCACTCACCACCATGGACAAGTCCGGGTCGATGTGAATGTCAATGATATGATCTTCCTGAGATGGCAAAACATGTCGTTGTGATGTAGTAATGGATTATGTTTGAGTTCCAGGAGTTCACCGAGCTCATCTCGACAATCTTGCAAAAGACACTGCAATATTGTCATGTAAGAACTTGGACGATGTTTGCGAAGATAGTCGTGGCGAATGATTTACCTAAAGGTCCTTTGATCGTGTCTTGGTACTCACGTTAGGTTAGCAGTGCTTGTGATGACTCTTTGAGTCCAAGCAAAGCCAATCTCACTTCTTTTCTATGTGTCGCTAGGGTTTCACGTCGATTCATCCTAATTCAACACCCTGCAACCAAACTTGTCACTTAATTAGGTTTACTCCTTCGTGAGTTTGTATAACTTCATTGGTCGACTTGTAAGTCGCAACCTTCTTTATTGCACACTCCACTCATACTCAAGCTTTCGATGTCCCCCCTTGATTCCATAGTCATTCTTACACTACTCAGTCCAACACTTCCTCATCAGTTAGTCTCAGCTTTCACGAGTGGCATAGCTCCAAGTGTTAAGTGAATAATGGCAATACATGCTTTCATGGCACCTCTCAATTCACCGCTCGACACTACTATGACCACTTGACTTATCCATAGTTTCTCCACCCATACGAGACATATCTAATCTTCCTACTCAAGCATCTTCTTCTTAAGATGTTTACAACTCGTCGAGTCCATTATTAGATTACCTTAATTACTTATATGCATATCATGTCGATAGGAACGTGATGATAGGTGATCAACGAGCAGTTACTCTTGGAGGAGAATGTCAAGGAGTTCCAACTTCAAGATTCCATGGCAGATTATCCGGAGGAAGACCAAGCCATAACAACTAACATTGCTAAAGAGTCACAAACAAGGCAAGCCCCGGTTTGCATTTAAGAGCTTTTCAAAGTTTTCTAGTTTTATTCATTTACATCTTTAGTTGATATTGTGCATTACGTATAAGGTGTTTGATACTCCACCTGCATATCCACAAATCCTATGGGAGAGTTGGAAAGGTTTACAGCTTGACGTGTAGAACTGCCAATGCTAATAGTGTAGATATACAGGTAGAAGTCGAGTAGATGGAATCTACTCGTGAGATAGTAAAAACAGTTCATATGAGGGTAAAAGATGAAAGAGTGGCTTATGAAATGAATACGAGACCGGGCAGGGGGAATAGGAGTCGACGAGATGGAGTCTCAGGTGCATAGCCCTGCCTGTGTCGCTTGAGGACCGTGCCGTATGCGGCACTGTTGGGCAAGCTTGAACTGTACTAGTTGAATAATGGTATATGGGCCCAATAAACTGATGTAACTCCAGACTGTAGTGTGGAGACTCCTCAGTTGTCCTTGAATGGAGATGCAAAAGGCAGAAAGGTGTAAATCTCCTAGCGGAATGTTTTTACGTGTCCGTGTAGGGGACCTTTTGCTCGGGATGAAGAGGTTTGTCGACGTTGGGGTCTTGGGTGAAAGGTGGCCGTGTATAACGCGGGGAGGAGAGAACGTAGGTGTCTCCCACGCGGGTGTGCGTGTTGCGCAGTACGGGTGTGTCGTGATTGCAATCAGCGTCCCTCGCGGTTAATTGAGTACCACTTGTCCGTCGCTGTCGTGACGTAGTAAATACTAAAGAAGCCAGAAGAATATGATGCATTGAATTATAATTGCTTTGCAACCTTGTTTGTCTTAGAGATAGTACAATTAAAAGCTTCTAGTTTCCCCATACTTTACCTGTAATAGCATTATGTGCTTTGGGCATGTCATATCATCGGTAAAGTGTTTCTTGTTTGATTGTGGAGTCTATGATGTGTCGTGCCTGAAGAATGTCATTTGCTACTTAAAACATGATGATAAGGATCCACTTGTAGGCGAGTCTTTTATGCTATTCCTTACCTATGCTTAGTATTCACCCCTGCATATGTCTAGTGAGACGGGTTAGTCTTGCTGAGCCTTATGCTCACGTTTGCGCTTTAACGATTTTTGCAGGTATTAGGTTTATTTCTGCTGTTCAGGTTGTACATGAGATCTCGAGGTCTCGAGATAAATCTCATGTGAACCACGCCGCTGCTGAATGTTCTTCATGTTGCTAGTGAGAAGCGTCCTAGGGCATGGACGTCTTCTCTTCTGCTTAGTTAAGTGAGATTATGAGTATGTATTTTCCGTTGCGTGTGTACTTCTATTGTACACTATTTTGTAAACTCTGTTTAATGTAAAATGAAAAACTTTATATGTTTTGGTATCCTTTTCGTGTGTGTTGTTAGGTGCCGCATCGCACGGCACCACCCAATGAGATCCTTGGACATCGGGACTCATTTTGTAAACTCTTTTGAAACTAGATATATATATATATATATATATATATATATATGTGTGTGTGTGTGTGTGTGTGTGTGTGTGTGTGTGTGTGTGTGTGTGTGTGTGTGTGTGTGTGTGTGCGCGTGTGTGTGTGCGAAAACATGGTATTGTATGTCTAGTTTTTGCTTGTCAGAAAACGTTTTTGAAGATCTAGAATCTCTTTTGAAAGATCGACCTCGCGTCATTACTCCTCAGATGCTTCACGCGGCAAGACCAACCATCATCCATGCACCAACAATTGAAACGCCAACGGCTCAAAAAACCCTTAGCTGCAGCCACTGATCTAATCAATCTCACACAATCAGAGCTAACCTTGGATCAGTTGTCGATACCCTTGTGTCGATGTCGTGTTCCTGCATCTTATCCATCACCCACATCACAGTCTTTGCTGCCAGGACGCAGCAGTTACGCGGAACATCGTGACGACGTACCGAGGGCAACGACGTCGATGCAGTTCAGCTGTCGAAGATTTTTCCATTGCGCATAGGTAGATGGAATTGGCTTGGAGACATGCTGCAGTGGCACCGCCAGACATGAGCGAGATGGGGACGGGCGCACGGTGTAGCAGCGGGCAAGACCAGTGCTGATGCGCAGTGGCGGAGGAAGGCGTAGTGCTGGGCGGCTCAGCGAGCATGCAGCGGTAGGGCACCGGCGAGGCAGAGGCGACCAGGAGGTGGGGCAGCACCATGGACGGCTGGAGCGCGCACACAGAGGCGGTGGCAGGGGAGATCTTGGTCGGCGGTGCTGGCGCACGCAGCACGGCAACCAGACCGGCAAGCGGCAGCAACGACATGCGTGCAGGGAGCGCAGAGGGAGGCGCGACACCACAGTGAGCTCTGATTGTATCCGTGACCCAAACGCACGTTCGAAGCAGAAGAAACGATGAAGACGGGCGTTGGGCGGCACGCCGTGGTGGTCGGGAGGTGGAGCGGGACTAGAAGCGGGAGCAGCGCGCTGGCGCATGGGCGGCATGCGGCCGGCATTGTAGCGCGAGCCGTCGGGCTGGGGCACGGTTGCGCGACACAGCAGAGGTGGAGCGGCACGACTGGGTGCCAGGGAGGCACGGCGACGGAGCGGCGCGGCTAGGCAGAGCATGGGGGCGGCGCCGGTGAGGTGGCAGAGCAGCGCGGCAGGGAGGGGGCGAGCCGGCGACGAGCAGCATGGAGGGGGCGAGCCGGCGGCCAGTGCTGAGGCCGGGGACGCGACCAGGGCGACCAGGCCGGGAGAGGAGGGGAGGCGAGTGGGAGTGGGGCGCAATGGAGCGCTGTGGCGCAGGAGGGAGTCAGGCGGCTATTGGAGAGAGCAGGGATCGAGCAGGGAGAACTAAAGGCCACGGGAGTGAGGAAGAAGAAGGGAACTTCGTTTTCTACCTATGGATAGAAGCAACGCTGGCAACATGCACGATGCGGTGTTGCTCAGTAACCGAAAGGCAGAGGCGATTCAAACTTGGAGAGGCTTACAGTGGGGCCCACAACACTCTCTTCCCTCATTCTCCTTTCCAATTTCAAATAGAGCTAGCCAACATGCTTCAAAAATATCCAACTTTGGCCCAATGACTAAATCAAATGTGAAGAATTTTACGGTGCAATCAGATGTCAGAACTGAGCAAGTTGAATTTTTAACTAAGGTTTGAATTTGAATTTAAATGTCCCATTTTAGGGTTGGAATAATTCGTTTTTCTTTCTCTCTATTTTGTTTTTTTCTTTTCTCCTTTAAATTTTCATTGAAAATGTGAATGCTTGTAAATTAAGGATTTTAGATATTAAGTTCTAATATATATTAGCAACCATGTTCTATATGCAAAATTTTAACAAGTTCATGTTTTTAGTGAACGTTGGCTAACTCATATGGTTCATGTGAGTTTGAATTTCCAAGTCCACTTTCAAAATTTTGAAGTTCACATTTTTGCGTTTTTGTTCTTCCGAAAAGAGGGATTTTACACTGGGAAGATCTTATCCTAAAGATATAAGGCTTCTTCCATAAGCTTGCCTGACCGAGGCCGTGAAGACTCGCCATCTTGCCTCCTCTCTTGTCGGTATCCTACGCGCTGTTGCCGATAGTGGC
This sequence comes from Tuctoria greenei, assembly GCA_036927565.1. Lineage (NCBI taxonomy): Eukaryota > Viridiplantae > Streptophyta > Magnoliopsida > Poales > Poaceae > Tuctoria > Tuctoria greenei. The sequence goes on from JAYESD010000002.1 coordinate 194,862,561, forward strand.
AGAAGGTGTCCCATCGACCTATCTTGTTGCCGCAAGATACCCACTTGGCCAAGTGATAGACCTATGGCGCCTTCACTGTGTCGAGATTGGTCATAGCGGTCTCTGACAATTGGCGTGCTCCGCTTTGGGCGTCGGAGGTGGGTGCGCGTCTTCAATGCTTCACTTGAGTAGGGCGCACAATCCCTTGACTTCGACATCCTACCGTCCGAGGCGAGCCACAGGACACGTGGCAGCATCGGGGCTAAACTCTGCTCGTAAGGCCATCCCTGGTCCTCCGTGATGCACGGCAGCTCCGAGGCTCGCAAAGGATCATGGCAGCTCCGGGCCCTTCCCCGTGGGCAGTGCAGGACAAGGTGCTCCATGCCACTTGGCTGTACCGGGGCTCTCCCCCAAGGTTGGGTGAGGTCCCGTCCATGCATGTGGCGCCTCGGGAGCCCGCCATGTCAGAGGGGCCAAGTCCCATCTTCGAGGCTTATGTGGCAGCACTGCTGCTCGATCTTGAGGGAGGCAAAGGCCTTGGTGCCTACAGGACATGTGGCGACTCTGGGCGTGCCTCGGTGTCTTCATTCTATGTGTGAGGGTACCCGGTCTGCGGGGTACTGACAGTGGCCCCTGGGTCCACCTTGGGGCAAGGTGAAGAGCCCAAAGTTGTAGCCCTTTTCATATTTTCCTGCACTGTGCTTTGAATTCTGTCTTGGACAGCCGAAGCGGTTGGCGCTTCTGCCAACGCTGCCACACGTCTGTCTCAAGTTGAGAGGTTATGGCAGTTGGATCTTCGCTTGCTGTCATATTTTTGCTTTCTGCAATGCCTTTGACTGCGATGGTTCCTGATGCGGCTATAGCACTTTAATTCTCTCCACCTTTATGGGAGCCGCTTCACCTATATTTCCGGGTGGCTGACCGCCTGGCCCAGTGCTTCTATCAGGAGGCGTAGGGCCTATTATCTTGGGTGTCATGTGCTTAATTGGTGTGGGCCGATCCTCTGCTTGAGGTACTCAGACGTCACAGGGGTGATAAAAAGTAAACCTACAAAGGGAATGGTTCCTTCCTTACTTACACTCCGCAACTTAAGTTTCCGTCTTCTTCCTCGAAGGCCCGAGCCTTCATACTTTAGCGAAAGATCTCTCCTTCATTTGCTCCCATGGCCTCCCCATTGCCTCTGTCTCACCTTCAGTCGGCCGACGACCTATTGTCAATGCCGCGGATGCTTGGCTGGTTGGCAGCGGAGTGTGCATGGATGATCCGCTGCTGATCTCCCGCTCTAGATGACTTGTGCGAAGATGAGACCGTCCTCTTCATCGCCTACATGTCTGTGGGGCTTGGGCTTTCATTGTCGAGGTTCTTCCTCGTAGTGCTGGAGGAGAATGGGTTGCAGCTTCACCACTTGTTGCCAACTCCATCGTCATGATGGTGGTTTTCGTCCACTTCTATGAGGCCTTCGTGGGCTGGAAGCTAACAGTGGAGATGTTCCGGTTCTTCTTCGTGATGAAGACCACCGGGAAGAGCGAGACGACCCAGGTGAGTGCCTACTACTTTCGGCATTGGGACAAGACCTACCGACTCAACATCTCTTCGCTCAAAAAGGGCAACTGAAAGACTTGAAGGGAGGATTGGGCGATCGTGCGGGTCGAGGCCTATCTTCACTGAAGATGCCCTCTACAGGTGCAACTTCTGATTCCACCACCTAGGAAGAATAACAGAGGTTGGCCAAAGCAGTATACACTGATATTGAGGAGGATCCAACTGCTGGCAAGCAAAGTCTTGACCTTCCTGATGGTGTTGGCCAACTTCTTGCGCAACCGTACCGCCCCTCTACATAATCGTCAGCATGAGGCCTCGCACAACACCGGTACTGATGATCGGTGCCGGCTGGCTCTAGACGACCTTACCCTGGAATTTCCATGGAAGGTTTGCTGAAGGCGGTGACTTGTGACACAGTCGACGACAAGTACATCTCCACCCCGGTGGATTGCAAGCCGCTCTTCATGACCCCCAACGTGAGGGACGAACTGTTGAGCTCGATGCCGGCGGTCAACATGTTTGGCGTTTCCCGCCTGCACCTCGAGGGGTTGTTTGGGGTTTGAGAGGTTCTGGCGCAGTGCCGCACCATGTTGCAACAAAAGTTGGAGTCTTCCTCCCGCTCATCGGAAAGGGCGGAGACAGGGCTCCAAACATCCTCCGTCGGGCTTGGGGGCGGCCAGCCAGCGCCAGTTCTGTCGCCAGGAAGACATTCCCGCTGTTTGGCCATGGACTTGGCTGTTATTGCATCAAAGAAGCAGAAGTTGATGCGGGGGGATGGTACCCCAATTTCTCATTGTGATGGGGCTGGGTCAGCCGAAGCTCCCATCGTAAACTTGGTTTCTGATTCCAACGGTGGCTCTGGTTCCGTAGGAGACGCAGAGGGGTCTACGCAAGAGATTGTGCCAGCGCGGGTCGATAATGAGCCGGAGACAGAGGTGTTGGCCTTGTCATCAGGCCCCGGCGACATCGATCTATCATTCCGGGTGGAGGGCCAGGGTCACTAGAGTGGTCCAACCGGCCGGTAAGGCGCAACTTCTTCCTCTACTTTTTCCCTTCTTTCATTCTGACGGAATTTTATCTTGGCTTTTCAGGGCGTCGTTAGCCGCCCTTTTTCCCTTGCTGCTTCTAGGGATGGGCTTGATAGCCCCTGCCCTTCCCAGAGCTGTAATGGGTCTGCCGCGCCGCATCCTTTGCCTGAGGGTGCATCAGCCTTAGGTGCTATCAATAACTGCATACCATGGACCATTGAGGCAGGTGGGGCTGGAGTGGCGCCAAGCGTGGAAGTTCTAGGAGAGGAGGTGCCCGGCGAGGCGGTGTCAGGCGAGGAGGTGCCCGGCGTGGAGGTGCCTGGTGAGGAGGGGGCTACATTGGTCACGGCAGCTTCCCTTAGTGAGGCTGACCCGTCCATCATTGAAGCAGCGCTGGTGCCTGACGTTATTGGCACACAAGTCGTCGACTCGCCATCGGCAACAGGCGATTCCTGTGCAGCGGAGGAGGGGACTTCGGCGCCGGCAGTGGTGCGACGGTTCTCGGAGCTCTATCCGGGGCACCAAGTGGTCCCCATGCGCTATTGTCTGTCGCGGCATCGGTAGAAGAGGGGGAGGTGCAGTCCTCTACGACGACAGTCACGCTGATTCCTCTTGCCGATGCTGCTGCCGTGGCCCAGTCCATCATGCGCCAGATGCAACTTCTTTCGTTTGGAAGTGGGATCACCTTGCAGAGGAGTGGCGTTTGGTGAAGCTGGTCGATGCCAAGAATAAGGAGCTCGAGGTGGAGGCCCTGAAGGCCCATGGCATCGCTGATGCCGGCCCGAGGCTGTGTGAGGATCAATGGCTAAAGTTAGTCTGCCGCGAAGTTTCCGTTGCTGACGCTAAACGGGACTTGGTGGCGAAGGAGGAGGAGGTCTCCCGGGGCCTGGAGGAGAAGCACCACGTGACACCCAGTCCCAAAAATGAACCAAGTGAACGCATATGTCTGCCCAAGATATTCAACACACATACACAACTGCAATCACAAAGGATATACAGAAAATCACCACAAAACAAGATTAATTAAGCACTTTTATTACACAATTCAAAATATCCTCGAATACAAGCTCTAATGAATATTAATGAAAAGTTTTAACTAGTGAAGCGGAAATAAACTAAACTGAGCAAACTAAGCAAAAGGGTATATCGCAGCTTCAATCAACACCACACGCAGAGCTGATGGCAGACATGACCTAGTACTCCGCATTATCATCGTTATACTCCCAAACCTGACCCGCAACTGTTGGTGGGGGAATGGCGAGGATGAGTACATGTCGCATTTAGAAATTGTGGAAAGTATGACATGTAGCTGATACAAATGACGACAATAATAAAGCCTAAGTGCTGACAAGTACATTAAACGATTTAAAAATCAATATATTATATGTATGTGAAGTAAACCCATCATAAAACTTGTAGTTATCATAATACCAGTCCATATTTCATTACCATCGTCCATATACCAGATACCTCACTACCATAAACCATATCCATTGTCATAAACCATAATACCATCCCATAACCAGTACCAAACCATCCCAAATCCCAAGTTCCCTCTAATCATGTAGGTCATCCAGGTGCTCTTAACCGGGAGCATGACTATCATGATAGTTTTAATACTCTGCAGAGTTTATGCACGTGTTTGTGATTTCATCACCCATTGGCGACTAAAGAACCTCCCTTATGCCAATTACACTTCCTTTGGTGTATCGCCAAGAGTTTACAAAATAGCCTTTACAAAGGGACTACTAGCACGTACGGACCCACTGAGGTTTCACTGGTGGCGATGTCTCCAACTGAGCACATCTTCAACCAAGGGCCCCCTCTTGTGCTATTCGGATCCCAGGGAGTCCCGCCAACCATATCCAAACCTAACCCGACTCCTCTTCCCCGTTGCGCCAAATGGTCCATGCAATACTAGCAATACCCTAATTAACCAGCTATGCCGCACCCATACTTGGCCTCGTGGTGGCACTGTTGTCCTGGCTTATTGTTGCATGAACCGGTACTTAGATCTAAAGCAAGCAAAACCACCATATCTTCCCACCCATCCACATACCATGCTTGCTTAGATCACCCTTTACCATATCACACTGACCAGTTCACATTAACCATAATCTCATTAATGCATAATTAAATAGTATAATTGTTTTCCCATCCCAATTAGTTAAGCGAAGCAAAGGTAAAAAGCCCTTCCCGACTCTCTACCATGTATTCCAGGTGACAAGGGTGATTAAACAACGCTAGTAAACTTCCTATCATAGGATTCCCATCAAATTGACACAATCATGTAGTTTAAAACAAAAACATTTATTGTCAAACAGGATCAATATGTTCAAGGACACTTGTCTTGCTCTTGGGATTGGTTCGGGTCAATGTCTTCAAACTTCTTGTGTTTGAGGTCCTCCGCAAAGATCACTAGCGCAAATCCGTCTAAACCGCGCAACAAACATACAAGACAAGAATCACAATAAATAAGTGCACATATATCACTCAATATGTCATGACATGCATGATTAATGCAAATGCAAGGTGGAACTTGTTGATGAGATGCTTTTAATGTTCAATAACTAGTTCTAATAGTTCTTAACAAGATTATACAGGTTTGGAATTGATTCGAGACAAATTTAGAACTAATTCAGCAGGAAACAGATTGCAAAATCAGACAAGTCCGCAGGGGACCGGACTAGTCCGCCCTACGCAGAACCAGTGAACTAGGGTTTTCTAAATCGACGTGAATTTGGAGAATTGGTGTTGAATTCACGTGAGAAAAAGGAAGTAGAAGGTATACTAGGTGTTTAGGACTCCAATGAATCGAAGGATTTGGAGGCAACACTTGGATCTTAACGATCTAGGGTTGATGAAGAGCTTGAAGATAAATTTGGGATGAAGGACGAAACATGATGGAGATATTGACCCTCTTTCGTTTCCCCCTCATCTTCTCCTTGCTTGGGATCTCCTTCGCCCTCCTTGATGGCGACTCTCCATGATCTAGGGTTCGGTGGTGTTTTGAAAGTGGCAAAAAGATGTAAAGTTAAGGGGTGGGGTTGTTTATATAGAGATGGAGGCTAGGGTTTCAATGGATTCGAGTTTAAGATGGGTATAGGCTGGTTTGGGGTACCACATGGGCTCCAAAAATAGTTAGACTTGACGCCCTTAGGCCCACTTAAGGTAAAACCCAAAAACAAGTCGTGGATCAGAAGATCAACTTGGAATCGCGATTTTCCAGACAAGTCCGAAAATGGCCGGACTAGTCCGAAGTTAGTCAGAGAGATATCAGACAAGTCCACTGGAATACTGGAAAAGTCTGGACAAGTCAAGGGACTTAGCAATATTTACAAGGAATTGGAACACCGAACTAGTCCGCAATGGATCGGACAAGTATAAAAGTTTCCAGAGGAAAAAACCGGAATAGTCCGCACTAAAAACAAACTAGTTTGATGGAGGTCAGAGAGAAATCAGGCTAGTCCGCACTGAAAACGGACTAGTCCGCACTTCCCAGAATTCTTAATTGCGGTATTAGTTTAAATTCATTTTTAACTTGTTTCTTTTTATGTGGATTAATGGTAGGCATGTTTTAGAATGTATGCAATGCATGATGCAAGAAAATGAGGGTGTTACAAACCTACGCCCCTTAAAATGAATCTTGCCGTCGAGATTTGACGCGGAAGAGAAGAGATAGGGAAAATCCTTCTTGAGATCATCCTCCAGCTCCCATGTTGCCTCTGATTCTATATGATGCGTCCATTATACTTTGCACCATCGAATAACCTTGTTCCTTGTGACTCTCTCCTTGGTTTCCAAGATTTTGGCCGGTTGCTCGGCATAGGCAAATCTGCCTCCAGTTCCAAGTGTTCCATTGGCACTTGTTCTTCTGGTACCCTCAAGCACTTCTTGAGTTGGGAAACATGAAAGACATCATGAACATCCGATAAGTCAGTTAGCATCTCCAACTTAAAGGCTACTTCCCCTCTTTTGTCCAAAATCTTGAATGGCCCAATGTATCGAGGTGCTAGCTTGCCTCTGACATTAAACCTATTATGGCCTCTCATTGGTGACACCTTAAGGTAGACAAAATCTCCCACTTTGAAGGCTAGTTTCCTTTTCCAATTATCGGCATAGTCTTTTTTCCTTGATTGAGCAGCCCTCAAGTTCTCGAGGATAATTTGGACTTGTTTTTCAGCTTTTAGCAACACATCCGGACCAAATACTTGAGTTTGTCCTATCTCATCCTAAAACAAGGGTGTCCTACACTTCCTTCCATATAGTGTTTCATAAGGCAACATCTTCAAACTTGCTTCGTAACTATTGTTATATGAAAATTCTGCATATGGCAAGCTCGTGTCCCAACTTTTCCCATGTTTCAAGGCACAAGCTCTTAACATGTCCTCCAAAATCTGATTGGTCCTCTCAGTTTGTCCATCCGTTTAAGGGTGATATCTTGAGCTGAAATTCAACCTTGTTCCCAAAGCTTCATACGATTTTTGCCAGAATCTGAAGGTAAATTGAGAACCTCTATCCAAGACTATCTTCCTCGGAACTCCATTTCGACACACGATGCGCTCTATATATAGCTCCGCTAGCTTCGCGGTGGTATAGGTGGTCTTGACAGGAACAAAATGAGCTGACTTGGTCAATCGATCCATGATTATAAAAATTGAGTCATAACCGGACTGTGTACGTGGCAATCCAACTATAAAGTCCACACCGATCTCTTCCCACTTCCATTCCGGGATCTTCAAAGGTTGCGATAATCCCACTGTCCTTTGATGTTCAGCCTTGACTCGTTGGCACACATCACACAATGCTACATATTCAGCCATGTCCTTTTTCATGCTAGCCCACCAATAGCACGTCTTCAAGTCGTTGTACATCTTCGTACAACCGGGGTGAATCGAGCATCGCGAGTCATGTGCCTCTTTTAATATTGTCTCCCAAATATGATTCATGTTAGGCACGACAATCCTTTTTCCAATCCATAGGGTACCCTGTTCATCCTCATCAAATCTGAATTTTCTTCCCTCCTTGGTCCTTTCCTTGATTTCCTGAATCTCCTCATCCTTTGTTTGACCCTCTCGAATTTCTTGCTCCAAAGTATGATTTAACTCCATCGTCCCCATCTCATTTAAAAATCCAAGGTTCAACCATTCAAACTCCTTGCATAGCTCGGATGGCAGCTCTCGAACCGCGAGTTGGTGGCTTACTCCTTTCCTACTCAAAGAATTGACCACTACATTAGCATTCCCCGGGTGATAATCAATTCCCACATCATAATTTGTGATAAGCTCCAACCATCTTCGCTGCCTCAAATTCAGATCTTTTTGTGTGAAAATATACTTAAGACTCTTATAATCTATTTAAATTCACACCTATGTCCAAGGATAGAATGTATCCAAATCTTCAATGCATGTACCACGGCTGCAAGTTCCGAATCATGTGCTAGGTAATTCCGCTCATGTTTCTTCAATTGTCTCAATGCATATGCAACCACTTGCCTTCTTGCATACCACACATCCATGTCCTTGTCTCGATGCATTACAATATATTTCAAAACTCTTGCCTACGTCTGGTAAAACCAAAACTAGGGTTGTTGTTAACTTTTTCTTCAACTCCTCAAAACTCTCTTGACAAGTTTGGGTCCATTGGAAAGCTTTTCCCTTCATCAACAATTCTATCATTGGTTTAGCTATTTTGGAAAAGTCCTTGATGAATTGATGGTAATATCCAGCCATCCCAAGGAAACTCCTTATATCCTTTACGTTTTGCGGTGGCTCCCACTTTAGCACATCCCTCACTTCTTCGGGGTCGACAGATACTCCTCCGAAGATGATATGACCCAAACCTCTTTTAACCAAAACTGGCACTTGTTGAATTTGGCGTACAATTGATGCTCCTTAGATTTCTTCAATGTGAGCCTCAAGTGTTCCACATGATCCTTCTCATCCTTCAAGTAGATCATAATGTCATCAATGAAAACCACAACAAACTTATCCAAATACTCCATAAAGACCTTATTCATGAGGTACATAAAGTATGCAGGTGTGTTGGTCAATCCAGAGGACATCACGGTGTACTCATAGGATCCATACCATGTCCTCAAAGCTGTCTTGGGTATATCCGATGGCCTAATCTTCTTTTGAAAGTAACCTGACCTCATATCGATCTTAGAGAAAACACAAGCACCCTTCATCTGATCAAACAAGTCTTCTATGCGGGGCAAGGTGTACTTGTTCTTGATGGTCACTTTGTTGAGAGCTCGGTAATCTACACACATCCTTTGGGATCCATCCTTCTTGTCCACAAATAGAACGAGCGCTCCCCAAGGTGAAGAGCTTGTGCGAATAAAACCCTTCTCTAGTTGCTCTTGAATCTGCTTCTTGAGCTCCGCTAACTCCTTAGGAGGCATACTATATGTCCTTTTAGCTATAGGTGCAGATCCATGTATTAATTCAATAACAAATTCAATGTCTCAGTCTGGTGGCATATCTAGCAACTCATCTGGAAACACATCCAATAATTCACACACCACTAGAATCTCCTCAATTGCGGCACTGTCCATGTGATTCAGCTCCAATTGCTTTGGTGCATGTTGAGATGCTTCAAATTATATGGTGATTCATTCCTCACTGGTCAACTTCACTGTCTTCGTGGCACACTCAATGAATCCATTGTGCTTCCTCAACCAGTCCATACCAAGTATAATGTCCATTCTTTGAGAATCCGAGACAATGAGGTTGGCAAAGAAATCTACCCCCTTTATCCTAAGGCTTACTTTTGGACATACTATATTTTTCCTCATCTCTCCTCCAAGAGACTTAACCAATAGAGTAAACGTCATATGAGAGATAGGCAAACTATACTTTGCAACATATTTCAATTCAATGAATGAATGTGATGCTCCAGAATCAAATAACATAGTCGCCAGGTTGGAGTTTGTGAGGAGCATACCAATCACCACGTCATCAGCTTGTTGATCATCCTCTGTAGAGTCATGGTTCACTTTGCCACGAGCAAAATTCTGCTATCCTTGATTCCCTTGCAGCTGTCCTCCATTGGGTCTTGGGTTCTGTCTAGGCGCATTGCTTCCTTGACCAAGGCCTGACTTAGGACATTGACGTGCAAAGTGCCCCACATCTCCACAACTATAACAATTCCTAACTGCACCAGAAGTATTTGGACGAGCTTGATTTTGAACATTTGCAACAGGAAAGTTGGCACGAGGCGCAAAATGTATTGGAGGCTGTAAGGATCGAATGCCCAAGAGGGGGGTGAATTGGGCTTCTTTTCAAAAATTAAAGCAATAAAACTTAATTACTAAAAGCCCAATTCCCTACGCAACCAACCTATGCATTCAAATGAATAGTGACTTTGCGATATACGAAATGCATAAGTGTAAGGGAGAGGAAAAGAATGCAAACTCCCGAGGAGACACGAGGATTTATCCCGTGGTTCGGCAAGATCATCAAGATCATCCTACATCCACATTGTGGCACCCACCAAAGGGTATAGCCACACCCAAGTCACCGAGACTAGGGATCTTCACTATTCTTCTCCGTTCGCCAACCTCGCCAAGGTGGAGCTCAAGCCTTGTACAACATGGATCCTCCGGGCTTCCACAACCGTCTTGGCAAGCTCCAGAAGTCTATCTCAGCTACAAACACCAAGGGACACTCCCTTGCAGCTCACACTACACTAGAGGTTCCAATCACCAAGAATGGAGGCACACAAGCACTATCTCTAGCTAGTTCTAGCCTATCTCTTGGTGTACAAGTGGTGAAAATGATATGGAAGTGGTAGCTCAACGTCTTGAATGCTTGAGAATGTGTAGAGTATGTCTGGTGATGAAGACTTGTCGAATAGACTGGTTGAAGGGGTATAAATAGCCAGCCTCCATGAAATAGCCGTTGGAAAAGTAGGCTGACATCACTTCTCTGCGAACACCGGATGATCCGATGTCTCCCCTTCAGTTATCATCGGTCAAAGCCAAATTAGCTGATGTCACTGTGTCAGATTGTTAGACCGATGTTGCACTTATCTTCTCATCGGATGATCTGATGGCACTTCCTCCAGAATTGGTTCAAACTTGATGCTTACTGGAGTGATTGACCGATGTGTTTATTGCTGTACATCGGATGATCTGGTGCTACACTTGGTCCAAGGATATTGCATACTGTACTGATGGACCGATGTAACATTTCCCTTAACATCGGATGATCCGGTGAGTACTTTGTTCTGAGGTCTTCTTCTTCTGCTGAATCAACTCGACCGATGTGTTGTTCTCTGGAAACATTGGTTGATCTGGTGAGTTGATTTTGTTTGCTTCGAGTTGTTCTAAGTGATTATTTTGTATTTTCATCGATTGACCTCTTAGACATTTGTTGGAAATATACTTCTGATGATTTTCAAGCATTGAGTGTTGTCAATTATGGTTGAATGACTTTGACATATGAGCTCTTACTTCTAATCTTCATAACATTGATTGATCTCATAAAATGATTGTTTAGGTGTCTCCAATGATCAGTGGTTGATGTTCATATTCATATAGATTTCATTTCATTGAGTGATATAGGAGACCTTGCATCCACAAATTCATTAGTAAAATCCAATGGTTGTCATTAATCACCGAAACCATACCTCATGGGGGCCTAGATGCTTTCAATCTCCCCCTTTTTGGTGATTGATGACAACACAATGAGTGAAGCATAATAATGAATTTGATAGTACGATACTTAAGAAGATATGCAATGAGTACAAGATATGGCACGATAAACTTGAAAACTCAAAATAGATAAATAACGCGAAAGCTCAATCGATCAATAACTCAAGAGAATAAGTGGCACAAGAATACTCAATGAATATCAAATGAGTAGCATGAACACCAAATTACAAAAGTATAGATAAAGTCCCCCTACAGCTAGGACACTCCCGCTGAGACTAAGCAACCCTTCCCCTGACTCTCTCTAACTCTTCTCCCCCTTTGGCATCAAGACACCAAAAAGGAATCCGAGTACCTAAGAACCCTGATGCTCGGAGCGATGATGAACTGGTCACCGTCGGGGGTGCTGTCGTCGGAGCTGCTGCCTGCTGCTGCGGCTGAGGCTGGAGTAGATGTGGAGGGAGCTGAAGGAGCCGCTGCTAGTGCCTGCTGAGTCGGAGCTGCTGGCAACGGGGCACTGACAACAGATGTTGGCATCTGCTGGAACAACGTCGTAGCCGGCAGCGAAGAGTGGATCGGTGCGCCTGGAGCAAGTAGTGGAGACATGCTGATCGTCAGAATCGGTGTGGTCGGCACTGGAGCTGCAGCTGGAGCAAGGACAGGTGGGGGTGGAGCAAAGCCTGGCAACTGCGATGGCAGGGCAATCTCGGTCTGGGTGTAGAGGTTGGTTATCAACCCCAGGATGCCCATCATCGCCTGCTGTGTCTGCTGCTGCAGGTCGAGGGAGCGCTGGTGCATCTGGTCTATCAGCCCCGTCAGCCTGTCTGTGTCCTCTCGCCTCTCACGGGCGATCTGGCGCTGCATCTGCTACTGCTGCCGCTGGAGCTCCAAAAGTCGTGCTGCCTGCTTAGCTTGGGCCTGCTCAGCTGCAAGCCGGTCCAGGCGCTGCTGCTCAACCATCTGCTGGAGGAGGGAGGTCAGCTCGGACAGCTGAGAGACCAGTGCCTGTGACACGGGAGGTGGAGTAGGAGGGGGCACGGTCGAGCCTCCAGCCTCCGCGTCGTGCTGCTTGGGTGAGGGAGGAGGTGGGAAGTACTCCTCAACACTGTCATCCGTGTCACTCTCGGACCAAATATGCTGAAGGTCCTCACCCTGAGCCTTTGCCTGTGCAAGCCTCTCGTCTTCCTTCTCCAGGTCAGACCAATCCTCTTCGGATAGCCGAGCACGGACCTGACGCTCGACTGGACGGCCAAGGCGGCGGTCTCCAGGAGCTGGAGCTTGGTAGTGGTTGAACCGTGTGACACTCTCGTCAGTGAGACGGTCACGCACGGCGGACTCCTCAGGAACAACCATGGAGAGCAGGTAGCTGATCCAGTGTCCAAACACAAGCTGCCTCATCATGCCAACTCCGTCAGTGATCACGTCCTCCATCTCACATATGAGGATGTCCACAATATCGAACTCCATCCCGTTCATGATGTAGAAATGGAGGGTCTGCTGCAGGCTGGTGAACCCCTCTAGGTATCCGGACCTCGGCAAGAGAGTGCGGCACAAGGCAAGGTGCACTGTGCGCGCAGTTGGAGTCAGTAGTGCCGGTACCCTCGGCTGGTCTAGAGAGAAGGACGGTGCAAACAGAGGGTGTATCTCCTACAGTGGAGGTGCCACTCCTCCAGTGAGTGGCCTCCTCGGCGGGTCTGCCTATCCATATACTCTCTCGTGTTGGCAAGTATCATGGAGATCCACTCCTAGCAGCTGTGCCAAAGTCTGTCTCGTCAGGTGATGATGTTGGCCCATGAACATGAAGTCTATAGATCTGCGGCCCTCAGAGACGTAGAGGGCGGCGTAGAATACGCGGACCTAGTCCTCCACGTAGGCACTCCTCTCGTGGGACATCAGCTCCACCAGCCCTCTGTACCTCACAAAGTAGGGGCATATCTCCGTCTCGGCTGCTAGAGCAAGCTGATACCAGTCCAAGATGTTGTTCTAGAAGAGCTTATGGCCTCGGCGTCTATAGGTCTCGTATAGCGATGCCTGAGTCAAAGTCCAAAAACTGCTGTCCACACGTGCCTCTCTGGGCTGCGGGAACCACTCCTCAAGCAAAACGCTCCATCTGAGTCTTCTGAGCTTCTTGGACTTCATCTTGCTGTAATCTGTCAACCGGACACCTTCACCAACACGGACGGTGGTGTCCATCTCGTAGATGGCTCTTTGGGCCGCCCTGTCCTCTCGAAGATCGGCAGCTGAGGGTCTCGAACGTGGTACTGCCGGCGGATGACCCCCACGGGTCCTGGCTGAGCGCCGGCGAACAAGCGGCACTTCCGGCTCTTCTTCTTCCTCGGACTCATCCGACACAGGAGGCTGCCTCGGACGAGGCTCGCGGATCCTCAGTGATCCTCCTCTGCCACGCTCTCGCTCCTCGGCAGCGCGAGCGGCCATCAAAGCCTTCTTTTCCTCCTTCGAAAGCTTTTGCTTCTTTGCGGTCGGCTCCGCAATGGCCTTGCCCTTTCCCTTCTTGTCACGAGCCATTGCGATGCGCGAGGATGAAGTTGACGATGTTAAGTGCACGGAACGGCGACACGAAGTAAATCTATCTCACCAAGTTTGAACCTTTCAAAGGCTTCTTCAGGGAGAGCCACTCTCCAAGCCTTGGGGAAACCCAAGAGAACCTCCATCCCAAGCTAACCCTTGCTCACCCCTATCCTTTGAAAGTTAGACAAGACCTATATGAGATGCATTCTTACATGATCATGGCAACTTACATGACGTTCGATGCATCTAGCACATTTAACTCACTTCTTAGCCTAGAAAAAGTTTTCTCATCAAGTGGTTTAGTGAAGATATCCGCCAATTGTTCTTTGGACCTAACACCTCGCAATGAGATGTCTCCCTTAGCTTCATGGTCCCTCAAGAAATGATGGCGAATATCAATGTGCTTAGTGCGGGAGTGTTGAACGGGGTTTTTAGCTATCTTAACCGCACTTTCATTGTCACAAAGGAGAGGAACACAACCAAGTTTAACACCAATGTCCAAAAGGGTTTGCTTCATATAAAGAATTTGGGCACAACATGCACTGGACGCAATATATTCCGCTTTCGCCGTGGACAAGGCGACAAAATTTTGCTTCTTGCTAGACCAAGATACTAAGGAACGCCCAAGCAAGTGGCACCCACCGTTGGTACTCCTGCGGTCCACACGGCATCCGGCAAAGTCCGAATCCGAGTATCCCAAGAGATGGAATTTTGCACCTTTAGGGTACCACAAGCCCACACTTGGAGTATGCTTAAGACACCTAAGTATCCTAAAGACTGCCTTCCGATGCGATTCTTTAGGTGCCGCTTGAAAGCGAGCACACAAGCATACACTAAACATGATATCGGGCCTAGATGCAGTAAGGTAAAGCAATGAACCAATCATAGAACGGTAGTTAGATTGATCAATAGGTTTACCGTCCTTATCCGCTTTGAGATGACAATTTGTTGCCATTAGAGTGCTTCTTGAGCTACAATCTCCCATCTCAAATTTCTTCAAGAGGTCCTTGGTGTACTTTTCTTGATAGACGAAGGTCCCCTCTTGAAGTTGCTTGATTTGGAATCCAAGGAAGAAGTTGAGCTCTCCAATCATCGACATCTTGAATTCCCTAGACATCATTTTGCCAAACTCATGGCTAAGAGCTTTGTTAGTTGAACCAAAAATAATATCATCAACATAAATTTGACAAATAAATAATTCTCCGTTGATGTCTTTGGTGAAGAGTGTAGTGTCCACCCTCCCGATCTTGAATACTTGCACGATCAAGAAATCCCGTAGTCATTCATACCATGCCCTAGGTGCTTGCTTGAGCCCGTAGAGCGCCTTGTGCAACCTATACACATGATTAGGATTCCTCGGATCTTCAAACCCGGGAGGTTGTTTAACATAAACAAGCTTGTTAATGTAACCATTAAGAAAGGCACTTTTGACATCCATTTGATAAAGTCTGATATTATGATGTGATGCAAAAGCAAGAAGTATACGGATGGCTTCTAGTCGGGCGATCGGAGCAAATGTCTCCCCAAAGTCTAGTCCTTCAACTTGCGAGAACCCTTTGGCCACAAGTCTTGCCTTGTTGCGGACCACAACGCCGTTCTCATCTTGTTTGTTGCGGTATACCCACTTTGTTCCGATAACGTTCTTGTCCTTGGGTCGCTCCTCCAACACCCAAACTTCATTGCGGATGAAGTTGTTAAGTTCTTCTTGCATGGCCATCACCCAATTTGGGTCTTGGATTGCTTCCTCAATGTGAGTGGGTTCTACACATGAAACAAACGAGTAGTGCTCACAAAACGAAGCGAAATGGCGAGAACGTGTACTTACTCCCCTTGACGGACTTCCGATAATTTGGTCCATCGGATGCGCCTTGGAGATGCGTCCATGCCTCAAAAGTGGTTGTGAAGCACTTGGCGGAGGTGATGCGTGTTGCTCATCTTGTGATTGGACTTGATCATGGACTTCTTCTTCTTCTTGATGTTGTGTGGCTTGTGAATCTTGAGTCGGCAATGGATCATGCTTCTCTTCTTCGTCAACTTGAGGCTCCATGGATGTGTTGATGTTGGAACTTGAAGCTCCCCCTTGATCATGGCTCTCCTCAACTTTAGGCTTGATGTCTCCAATGGTCATGTTCTTCATAGCTTCTCGTAGAGGCTCATCATCTATTTCATCATGACCAAAACTCTCCTCTTGGGAGCCATTAGTTTCATCAAACTCAACATCACAACTTTCCTCAACTAAACCGGAGGTTTGGTTGAATACTCGATATGCTCTTGAGTTTGATGCATAACCAAGAAATATACCAACATCACATCTTCTTTCAAACTTACTGAGCCTTTTCTTGTCGTAGATGTAGCACTTGCACCCAAAGACTCGAAAGTAGGAGATGTTGGACTTTCTCCCAATGAGAAGTTCGTACGGGGTCTTTTGATGTAGTCGATGTAGGTAGACCCTATTTGCGGCATGACACGCTGTGTTGATTGCTTCGGCCCAAAACTTCTCCGACATGCCATAGTCATCAAGCATTGCTCGCGCAAGAGTGATGAGAGTCTTGTTCTTTCTTTCAACAACACCATTTTGTTGAGGAGTGTATGTGGCCTCAAACTCATGCTTCACACCTTCACGGTCACAGCACTCCCCAATGTTGTAGTTCTTGAATTCGATGCCGTTGTCACTCCGGACCTTGATGATGGGAAGTTGAAATTCCGTTTGAGCGCGGTTAGCGAAGGTCTTGAACACTTCCGGAGTTTCACTCTTGTCACCTAGAAATAAAGTCCAAGCATAGTGAGAGTAGTCATCAACTATAACAAGACAATAGAGGTTACCACCAAGACTTTGATATGTGGACGGTCCGAAGAGGTCCATGTGAAGTAGTTCAAGTGGCTTGGAGGTTGACACCATTGTCTTCATTGGGTGGTGTGAAGCAACTTGCTTCCCGGCTTGACAAGCGCTACAAAGCTTGTTCTTCTCAAATGTGACATCCTTCACGCCGGTCACCATCCGAAGCTTGAATTACTTCTTGAGCTTGCTCATCCCAATGTGCGCTATGCGTCGATGCCATAGCCAACCCAAACTTGTCTTAGTGAAAAGACAAGTGGTCAAGCTAGCATCCTTGTTGGAGAAGTCTACTAGGTAGAGAAGTCCATGCCGAAATCCTTTGAAGATTAGTTCTTTGCTTGTTTCACTACTCACAACAACATCATTTTTGCTAAAGGTGCATGTTAGTCCAAGATCACATAATTGTGCAATAGAAAGTAAATTGAAACTAAGTGACTTAACGTACAATACATTGGAAATAGATAAGTCATTTGAAATAGCAATCTTACCTAACCCAATTACCTTACCCTTAGAGTTATCACCAAAGGTGACTTGTTCATGATTGTCGGGGTTTTCTATGGTGGTGAACATACCATCATTGCCGGTCATATGTTGAGTGCACCCGCTATCGAGTACCCAATGCTTTCCTCCGGCTTTGTAGTTCACCTACACACATGAATTCAATTTTTGACTTTAGGTACCCAAGCCAACTTAGGTCCTTGTATGTGTGATACAAGTGTTTTTGGGACCCAAAGTTGCTTGGTGAGCTTCCCCTTCATGCCCTTCATGTCTTTGCCAATGAACCTTGCCTTCACCTTGCCATCTACTTTACTCAAGAGATAATAATGATCATTGAAATTAGATTTGTAGTTAGTAGGCAATTTTGGAGAAGGTCGGTTAGGGAGAGGACACTCCCTTGTGTGGTGACCGGTGACCTCACAATGTTGGCAATAAGAACCAACATCCTTGATGAAGCTTGTTCTAAGCTCCGGTGAGGGCACCTTTCCTTTTTTAGGCACCGGGAAGGATTCAAGTCCTCTCTTGTTGAAGGCCTTTGCTTGTTGGAAGAGGATTTCCTTGTGCTTGACTTCTCCTATTGATAGTCTAGCCACACTAGTGCGGAGACTCTCAATTTCTTCCAACAAGTCCTTCTCCCTAGTGTTCTCTTTCAAAGGCAAAGACTTGTGCAAGACATTAGTGGCATGAGAAGTAATGGATACCTTATAATTAAGAGTTTGTTTCTTTATATTTTTGAATTCTTGATCAAGCGCTTCATGAGCAAGGTTAAGTATTTGATGCTCTTGGATCAACTCATTGTGCTTTCCCAAGAGTGCTTGGTGGGCTAAGTCAAGCTCATGATGATCTAGCTTGATTTGAGCCTTATCCTCCTCAATTTGCTTGACATGGGATTTGAGCGTGTCATGCTCTTTAAGTATGCTTTCATACTTGTCAAGCAAGTCAAGGTTAGCACTCTCAATCTTAGCACGAGTTTCTTCAAGAGCCTTAACCTTACTCTTTTCCCTCTTAATGATACTGTGATATTCATTTATTAATGAAGTTAAATCATTGGGGGCAAGCTCATCATCGCTAGGGTCGTCACATACCTTCGTGTTACCTTTAGCCATGAGGCACATGGGTGGTGGATGAAGAGGTGAGTCATCATTGTTGGCAATGGCAAGGCCGGCCAAACTTTCTTCTTCCGCATCACTCTCTTCGTCACTTGACTCTTCGTCGGTGACCCATTCATTCGCCTCACACATGAACACCTTTTGTGGGCCATTTCTTTTCCTTGGGAAGAGCTTTGCCTTCTTTCCCTTATCATATTTCTTCTTCCCGAAGGATCTTGGTTTGGGTTTGACCTCTTCTTCATCACCTTCACTATCTTCAAGCTTGCGATGCTTGCTCTTGTGGTTCTCTCTTCTTTTGTCCGGTTTTGGACAATCATAGGAGATGTGGCCTTGATCACCACAATTGTAGCAAGTCTTGTGATCATCTCTCCTTGGTAGAAACGCTTTCTTCTTGGGATCGAAGGTGTATCCCTTCTTAGTAATCTTGGAGTTCAAGCGTGAGAACTTTCTCATAATCAATGCAAGCTCATCATCGTCATCTTCACTTGATGCTTGCTCTTCTTCACTTGAGCTAGGCTCAACCACCTTCTTCTTCTTGAGACTTGCTTTCTTGGTGGAGGCCTTTAGAGCAATTGTTTTTGAAGATGATTGCTCTATCATCCCAAGTACACTCATCTCATGAGCGTGAATCTCTCCAATGAGTTCCAAAACTTCAATGTGGTCAAGAGATTCTTTTTGAAGCATGGAGTTGATGATGTTGTACTTTGGCTTGGGAAGGAGCATGAGAATCTTGCGGTTGATGAGTCCCTTGCCAAGAGAAGCAATGTCAAGAGCATTGATTTCTTCAATAAGCACATTCAAGCGAGAGAACATTTCATTGACATTTTTATGAGGTAGCATTTTAAATTGATCATACTTGGCTTTAAGCATGTGATATTTTAGTTCCTTGACTCGAGAAGAGCCCTCAGGAATTTCTATTAAGCAAGCCCAAATTTCACAAGCCTTTTCTTTGCTAGCAATCCTAGCAAACACATCTCGACTAATACATTCATAAATAGCATTCCTAGCTTTAGCATCCCATTTAATTTGATCACCAACATAATTGTGCTCACCAAACCCCACGTGGGTCGCTTCCCATACTTCGGGAGCAATAGCCTCTAGATAAGCGCGCATTCGTGCTTTCCAATAGGCAAAGTTCTTGCCCTCGAAGATAGGAACCGAACCCCCAACCTTGGCCATTTTATCTCTCTAGCGGTGAAGCTAGATTGATCCTATGAGCAACCTGGCTCTGATACCAATTGTAAGGATCGAATGCCCAAGAGGGGGGGTGAATTGTGCTTCTTTTCAAAATTTAAAGCAATAAAACTTAATTGCTAAAAGCCCAATTCCCTACGCAACCAGCCTATGCATTCAAATGAATAGTGACTTTGCGATATACGGAATGCATAAGTGTAAGGGAGAGGAAGAGAATGCAAACTCCAGACGAGACACGATGATTTATCCCGTGGTTCGACAAGATCGTCAAGATCTTCCTACATCCACGTTGTGGCACCCACCAAAGGGTATAGCCACACCCAAGTCACCGAGACTAGGGATCTTCACTATTCTTCTCCGTTCGCCAACCTCGGCAAGGTGGAGCTCAAGCCTTGTACAACTTGGATCCTCCGGGCTTCCACAACCGTCTTGGCAAGCTCCGGAAGTCTCTCTCAGTTACAAACACCAAGGGAAACTCCCTTACAGCTCTCACTACACTAGAGGTTCCAATCACCAAGAATGGAGGCACACAAACACTATCTCTAGCTAGTTCTAGCCTATCTCTTGGTGTACAAGTGGTGAAAATGATATGGAAGTGGTAGCTCAACGTCTTGAATGCTTGAGAATGTGTAGAGTATGTCTGGTGATCAAGACTTGTCGAATAGACTGGTTGAAGGGGTATAAATAGCCAGCCTCCACAAAATAGCCGTTGGAAAAGTAGGATGACATCACTTTTCTGCGAACACCGGATGATCCGATGTCTCCCCTTCAGTTATCATCGATCAAAGCCAAATTAGCTGATGTCACTGTGTCAGATATGACCGTTGTTAGACCGATGTTGCACTTATCTTCTCATCGGATGATCCGGTGGCACTTCCTCTAGAACTGGTTCAAACTTGATGCTTACTGGAGTTATTGACCGATGTGTTTATTGCTGTACATCAGATGATCCGGTGCTACACTTGGTCCAAGGATATTGCATACTGTACTGATGGACCGATGTAACATTGCCCTTAACATCGGATGATCTGGTGAGTACTTTGTTCTGAGGTCTTCTTCTTCTGCTGAATCAACTTGACCGATGTGTTGTTCTCTGGAAACATCGGTTGATCTGGTGAGTTGATTTTGTTTGCTTCGAGTTGTTCTAAGTGATTCTTTTGTATTTTCCTCGATTGACCTCTTAGACATTTGTTGGAAATATACTTCTGATGATTTTCAAGCATTGAGTGTTGTCAATTATGGTTGAATTACTTTGACATATGAGCTCTTACTTCTAATCTTCATAACATTGATTGATCTCATAAAATGATTGTTTAGGGGTCTCCAATGATCAGTGGTTGATGTTCATATTCATATAGATTTCATTTGATTGAGTGATATAGGAGAGACCTTGCATCCACAAATTCATTAGTAAAATCCAATGGTTGTCATTAATCACAGAAACCATACCTCATGGGGGCCTAGATGCTTTCAGAGGCCTAGGTGCTTGCATGACAGGGCGTTTGCCGCACAAACTGAGCTGGGCGCTGTGCATATCTAGGGCGATGAGTAGGCACATAAGAGCTACAATAAGGCGCATTGGGCGGTGCAATGCGAGGGCGCACATTACTTTCTTGTTGCTATCCCTGGTACAACGCCTTCCTCTTGGTGTCTTGCTCCATCTCACAGACCTTGTTCTCCACCACAATTTCTTTGTCCACCAGCTTCTGGAAGTTGGCATAATCACAATTGAGCAATTGCACTTGGATCTCGTCGTTAAGGCCCCTCATGAACAAGTATTGCTTCCAGTTGTCCCGGCTCACATCCTCAGGCACATATCTTGAGAGTTGAGTAAATTTGTCGAGATATTCACCCACGCTCAATCTTCCTTCCCTAAGGTTCTCAAGTTCTTGTCTCTTCAAGATCATAACACCCTCGGGCACATAATGAGAACAGAAGCTCTCCCTGAATTCAGCCCAAGTTATCCTCTCTTGATTCTCATGAGCATTGCATAGTGAATCCCACCAATCAGCAGCTGCTCCAACAAGTTGATGAGAAGCAAAACGAACCTTCTTCTGGTCACTGCATTGGACTATTGCGAGTTTCTTCTCCACGGACTTGAGCCAATCATCAGCATCCATAGGGTCAACGGCTTGAGCAAAGGTCCGTGGCCTAGTCCTCATGAACTATCCCAATCAGTTATGAGGAGTTGGGGGTGGTGATGAAGGCATGTGTGGCTGATTGTTGTTGTTGCCAGCCTGAAGCTGTCTCATAGTTTGTATCATGGTCTGCATGAGCTGGTTTTGCATGGCCAATAGCTGCTCAATGTTGATAGCTCCCCGTGCAGGTCCTTGTCCATTGTTGTTCTAAGGTGCTCCATTGTTCTCCTCCTCATCATTGACATCCCTCTGGTTGCGAGTACTCACTATCTGAAGAAAAGCAAGCAATAAGTATTTAGAAAACATCACCAACTATATGCATCAAGGGGTATGAAACTAAGCAACTAACTATACTATCCTATATGGACATGGCAATGCTAAAGCATCCCAAAATCCTCTACTAAACACAAAAGAAGCAAAACAAAGCAAACAACACACCAAGCAAAACACATCGATTCCTGAGTGCTCCTATGTGCTCTAAAGTGTCCATTCTATCTAGGATGTGTCCTACAGTCAACCTGTGTCTTTGATACCAATTTGTGACACCTGGTTCTGAAAATGAACCAAGTGAATGCATATGTGTGCCCAAGACGGTCAACACACATACACGAGTGCAATCACAAAGGATATACAAAAACTTACCAAACAAACAAGATTAATTAAGCACTTCTATTACACAATTCAAAATATCCTTGAATACAAGCTCTAACGAATATTAATGTCAAGTTTGAACTAATGCAGTGGAAATAAACTAAACTGAGCAAACTAAGCAAAAGGGTATAGCGCAGCTCCAACCAACACCACAGGCAAAGCTGACGGCAGACACGACCTAGTATTCCACATTATCATCGTTTTACTCCCAATCCTGACCTGCAACTGTTGGTGGGGGAATTGCAAGGGTGAGTATATGTCATACTCAACAAGTGTGGAAAGTATGACATGTAGCTGATACAAATGACGATAATAATAAAGGCTAAGTGTTGAAAAGTACATTAAAACATTCGAAAATCAATATTTTATATGTATGTGAAGTAAACCCATCATAAAACATGTAGTTATCCTAATACCGGTACATATTTCATTACCATCATACATATACAAGATTCCTCACTACCATAAACCATATCTATTGTCATAAACCATAATACCATCCCATAACCAGTACCAAACCATCCCAAATCCCAAGTTCCCTCTAATCATGTAGGTCATCCAGGTGCTCTTAACCGGGAGCACGACTATCATAATTGTTTTAATACTCTACAGAGTTTGTACCACTTTACCCACGTGTTTGTTATTTCATCACCCATCGGCGACTAAAAAACCTCCCTTATGCCAATTACACTTCCTTTGGTGTATGACCAAGAGATCACAAAATAGCCTTTACAAAGGGACTACTAGCACGTATGGACCCACTGAGGTTTCACCATTGGTGATGTCTCCAACTGAGCACATCTTCAACCAAGGGGCCCCTCTTGTGCGATTCAGATCCCACGGAGTCCTGCCAACCATATCCAAACCCAACCCGACTCCCCTTCCGCAGTGCACCAAATGGTTCATGCAATACTAGCCATACCCTAATTAATCAGCTACGCCGCACCAATACTTGGCCTCGTGTTGGCGCTGTTGTCCTGGCTTATTCTCGCATGAACCAGTCCTTAGATCTAAAGAAAGTGAAACCACCATATCTTCCAACCCATCCACATATCATGCTTGCTTAGATCACCCTTTACCATATCATACTGACCAGTTCACATTAACCATAATCTCATTAATGCATAATTAAATGGTATAATTGTTTTCCCATACCAATTAGTTAAGCAAAGCAAAGGTAAAAATCCCTTCCCGACTCTCTACCATGTATTCTAGGTGACAAGGGTGGTTAAACAACGCTAGTAAGCTTCCTATCATAGGATTCACATCAAATTGACACAAGCATGCAGTTTAAAAGAAACATTTTTTATCAAACAAGATCAATATGTTCAAGGACACTTGCTCTTGGGATTGGTTCGTGTCAAAGTCTTCAAACTGCTTATGCTGGAGGTCCTCCACAACACTCTCTAGCGCAAATCCGTCTAAATTGCGCAACAAACATACAAGACAAGAATCACAATCAATAAGTGCACATATATCACTTAATATGTCATGACATGCATGATTAATGCAAATGCAAGGTGCAACTTGTTAATGAGTTGCTTTTAATGTTCAATAACTAGTTATAATAGCTCTTAACAAGTTTATACAGGTTTGGAATTGATTCGAGACAAATTTAGAACTAATTCACCAGGAAAAAGATAGCAAAATTAGACAAGTCCGCAGGAGACCGGACTAGTCCGCCCTACGTAGAACCAGCGAACAAGGGTTTTCTAGATCGACGAGAATTTGGAGAATTGGGGTTGAATTCACGTGAGAAAAAGGAAGTAGAAGGTATACCAGGTGTTTAGTACTCCAAAGAATCAAAGGATTTGGAGGCAACACTTGGATTTAACGATCTAGGGTTGATGAAGAGCTTGAAGATAAATTGGCGATGAATGACGAAACTTGATGGGGATCTTGACCCTCTTTCGTTTCATCCTCTTCTTATTCTTGATTGGGATCTCCTTCTCCCTCCTTGATGGCGGCTCTCCACGAACTAGGGTTTGGTGGAGTTTCGAAAGTGGCAAATAGATGTAAAGTTAAAGGGTGGAGTTGTTTATATAGAGGTGGAGGCTAGGGTTTCAATGGATTCAAGTATAAGATGGGTATAGGCTGATTTGGGGTCCCACATGTGCTCCAAAAAGAGTTATACTCAACGCCCTTCGGCCCACTTAAGGTAAAACCCAAAAACAAGTCGTGGAACAAAAGATCAACTCGAAATAGCGATTTTCCGGACAAGTCTGAAAAGGGCGGGACTAGTCCGAAGATAGTCAGAGAGATATCGGACAAGTTCGCTGGAATATTGGACAAGTCCGAACATGTCCAGGGACATAGAAAAATTTCCTAGGAATTGGAACATCAGACTAGTTCGCAATGGACTAGACAAGTCCAAAAGTGTCGAGAGGCAAAAACTGGAATAGTTTGCACTAAAAACTGTCTAGTCCGATGGAGGTCAAAGAGAAATCGGACTAGTCCGCACTTCCCAGAATTCTTATGTGTGGTTTTACTCGAAATTCATTTTAAAATTGTTTCTTTTTTTGTGTATTAATGTTAGACATGTTTTAGAATGTATGCAATGCATGATGCAAGAAAATGAGGGTGTTACACATCGGGCTTTGCAAGACTTGGAGCTCGCCATCAAGCGCTAGGAGGACGATTTGGAGCGTCGTGCTCGGGAGCTCGCCGACCGGGAGGAGACTGCGCGGAGAGAGGCAGAGAGCCTCCAGGCCTCCCTTACTGCCGAGGCTCAGGGGGTACGAGACTTCCTGGCCCGCGTTGGAGCGGTGCTGGAATCCCTCGGCCTTGGTCCCATGCTGCGCAGGGAGCCATCTCAGGGGGTGGCCCAGCTGCTTCCTGGCTTGAAATCCCTCTGTTCGTCGTTGGGGTTAGTGAACACCGTCATTGCAAGACAGCTGGAGGTTGAAGGAAAGGAGCTGGCTGAGCTGGTGGCCTGCCACGTCCTGGTATTCTTTCGAAGCTGGTACCCGAAGATCCCGCTAGAGCCAGTGGAGAAAGGTCCCCTTGATGAGTCGGAGGATGAGGATAGTGCCAAAGTCCAAGACCTTGCCAAGGAGCTGGTTTCTTTGTTCCAGCGGAGTTGAGGCCGGCGGCACCTAGGTGCAATGCTTTTGTATCAGGGGATGCCCCCCCCCCCCTTGTGTAAATAACTGTTTATGTATTTGGATTCATGTTGTTGTGCTTGTTGGCTTGTCGTGTGCTTTCAAATTGTTGCCCCAAATCCTGCTCTTGTGTAAGGTCTTGAAGAGATTTTGTTGATACAGTTAGCCTTTTAGGCACCAACGCTTGCATAGTTGACACGGTCGGTTTGTCGCTAGTTGACGTCTGGCCTATGGAACCCCCTTCAGAGGCCCCTTGGTAGGCATGGCCAGATTGTTGGGTACGCCTACCACTTGAACGCAGGATGTCTTCGACTGGCCCCCAACGGAGTGGGGGAGCATGAGTGATTATTCTAGGCGTGCCAGTTTCGGGAGCGTTGGGCTTTTCTTGAGTGTTGTCATCGATGGTAGGCACCCTGGGAGGTGCTGGAGCTGGCTGCTACGGTGCCGCCCTCCGTCGTTGTGAACTCGTCAATGGCAGGCCCCCTGGGAGGTGCCAGAGCTGGGTTCTCCGGCATCGTCCACCATCGTCATGAAGTCATTGACTACCGGCCCCCTGGGAGGTGCAGGAGCTAGGTGTTCCGTCGTCGTCCATAATTTTCGTGAAGTCGTCGATGGCGGGCCCCTGGTGCACAGGATACCGCAAGCGAACTTTTTTAGCAGCAAGAGCAGGGTAGGACTGTACTCACTTGTCCACGCTTGTTGCTATCATTGACGTGCTGGGACGTCGACGGCAGGCCCACTGGGAGGTGTCAGTGCTGGATGCTCCGGCATCGCCCACCATCGTTGTAGAGTCATCGACAGCAGGCCCCCTAGGAGGTGCCGGAGTTGTAGGCTCTAGTGTCGTCCACCACCGTCGTGAAGTCATCGACGGCAAGCCCCCTTAGAGGTTCCAGGGTTGGATGCTTTGGTGTCGCCCACCATCTTCGTAGAAACGTCAACGGCAGGCCCCCTAGGAGGTGTCGGAGCTGTATACTCCAGCGTCACTCACCATCGTCGTGAAGTCATCGACGTTAGGTCCCCTGGTTGGTGCTGGAGCTGGATGCTCCGGCATCGCCTACCATCTTCGTAGAAACGTTGATGGTAGGGCGCTTGGGAGGTGCCAGAGATGTATGCTCTGGCGTCTACTGCCATCTTCGTAGGCACGTAACGGCAGGACTCCTGGGATACAGGCTATCGCAAGAGTATCCTGTAAGCACAAGAGTGAGGTTGGAGAGTTTACTCATTTGTATGCGCTTGTTGCTATCGTTAACGTGCTGGGACGTCAACGGCAGGCCCCCTGGGAGGTGCCAGAGCTGGATGCTTCAGTGTCGCCCACCATCGTCGTAGAGTCGTCGACGACAGGTCCTTTAGGAGGTGCCAAAGCTGGGTGCTCTGGCGTTGCCCACCATCGTCGCTGAGACGTTGACGCAGGGCCCTTGGGGGTGCCGGAACTGGATGCTTCAGTGTCGTCCACCATCATCGTAGAGTCGTCAAAGGCAGGCCCCTGGTGCACAGGCTATCACAAGGGAACCCTGTTAGCAACAAGAGCGGGGCAGGAGAGTTTACTCACTTATCCACGCTTGGTGCTGTCGTTGACGTGCTGGGACATTGACGGCAGGCCCATTGTGAGGTGACGGAGCTGGATGCTCCAGCATCACCCACCACCGACATGGAGACGCCCTCCTTCTAGTGCTAGGCCCTTCGGTGGGGGGGGGGGGTGTGCGAGAGCTGATCGTTCAGTTGCAATCTGATTTGTATGTCCTGCACTCATAACAGGGGTGCAAATTGTTTTGCTCGCTGGTGATCTTTTCCTATTCTTGAGTATTGTCATGACTTACAATCTTGGGCTGGTACGCGCGTTTTGGGTAATTCAGTTTATTAGCGCTAGGGATCCGGCTTCCTTCTTATTCGTGGTGTGAGCATCCTAGCCCTCGGTACTTAGCCGCAGCACTAGGAGGCATAGCGCGCATTCCTAGGGTACACAACCAGGCTAAGTAGGTTGCACGATCTAGACCTCCAGCTCAGCGTTGGCCTTTCACAGGGGACCATTTGGTACTACAAGACCCAAAGTAAGAGGGAAGTCGTGAGGTTCCAAGAAACCTTGCAGGTACCTCAAACACAACCGCCTGCAGCGGGGTTGCGTAACTATACAAGGGGCGATATAGAAAAATTTCACCAAGTATATGATCATCATATAAGAAAGAAGAGACTAGGTTGACTGATCACAAAATTAACAGGTAATTTAAGTGAACATAAGCGAAAGGATATGGTCAGACAGTGGATTCTTGTCATTGGTGTTCACGGGAGTGGATTGGCTTTACAATAAAGCAACAACCCACCCTGGTTGGCTAGGGAGGCAGAGTATTCATGCTTAGTGTACGGGACCAAGCTAAACAGCTGAACACTCTGGACCTGTCCCTCCCAGATCTTGGTTGTCCTAAGTGCCACTCCTTGGCACCATGACACCCTACCCTGTCCTACAATTTATTCTTAGGAATAGAACTTATGGAAGTGCTCTATGTTCCAAAGGTTGGGGATTGGGGAGAGGCTCTCCTTCTTCTATGGCTAGGCAGAAACACCTAGGGCGAGGTACTTGCGTTACTCAGAAGGGGCCCTCCCAGCCGGGGGAGAGTTTGTGCAGCCCTTCTCTAGAAAGTATGCACCGCAGCAAAAGGTCACCTGTCTGGAGCTCTCTACTTCGCATGAACCGCTCCTGGTAGCGCCTTAGCACCTGCCTGTAGCGTGTGTTTCGGATGGTGGCTTTCCACCTTGCTTCATCGACGAGGGCGACATCTTCTCATCGGAGCTGGTCCTGTGAGGCTTCATCGAACGCTCAAACTCGAAGTGAGCCCACTGCAATTTATGGGGGGAGGACAACCTCGACCCTGTACAGCAAGAAAAAAGGTGTTTCCCTAGTGGCGTGGCTTGGTGATGTCCAGATTGCCCAAAGTGCGCAGAAGAGTTTGTCGACCCACTTGGCACCATGCTTGTCCAGGTTGTTATACATGCGCATTTTGAGGCCCCTAAGGATCTCACCGTTGGCCCATTTGACTTGGCCATTAATCTTTGGATGAGCCATGGATGCATAACAAACTTGGATGCCGAGGTCTTCACAGTAGTCCTGGAAAGTTCCACTGGTGAACTGGGTCCCATTGTCGGTGATGATCCTGTTCGGGACCCCAAACCTGCAGACGCTCGACTTCACGAACTTGACTGCAGACTCCTTGTTAATGTTGATCACTGGGGCTGCCTTGGGCCACTTGGTGCACTTGTCTACAGTGATGTAGAGGAACCGGTACCCTCCGACTGCACTAGGGAAGGGTCCCAGAATATCCAGCCCAGTATGCGAAATGCCAGGAGGGTGGGATCATTTGCAGCGTCTGCACCAAAGTGTGAATTTGCTTGGCATGGAACTGGCACGCCTGGCATTTCTTGACCAGCTTGACGGCATCTTGTAGCGTTGTGGGCCAGTAGAAGCCATGTCGGAAGGCTTTGCCAACCAGTGTGCGAGATGCTGTGTGATTCCCGCACTCTCCTTCGTGGATCTCTGCGAGCAAGTCGCAGCATTCTTCCCGAGTTATGCACCATAGCAGCACGCCGTTGGCGCCACGCCGGTAGAGGTAACCATCTAGTAGCGTGTAGCACTTTGCCATCCTCACGATCCTTTAAGGATATACTGGATCCTCCCGAAGGATGTTGTCCTTCAGATAGTCCTAGAACACCCTGATCCATGCATTGGGACTCTCCTGAGTTTCTGGATCTTGGGCATCGGATAATATGGGGTTCCCGGTGACGCACAAGAACCTCAAGGGGCCCATGGTTGTAGGGTCGCTGTGGTAACTAGCTATGTGGTGCTGGGATCGCCCTCTTCGTTTGGCCCCAAAGGCCTTGCAGTTGGCCGCACCAACCACCTACCGAAGACCCCTTCAGAGATCGGGGCTCTCGTGGATGCCATGGTTGACAAGGCATTAGCGATGGAGTTTTTGCCGAGTGGCACATGTTTGAGGTCCAAGGCCACGAAGCTATCTTCCAACTTCTTGACGTGTAGTAGGTATGCCGCGAGCTATGGGTCATTGTAGCAGCACTCTCCCTAGACCTGCTTGATGATCAGTTGGGAGTCTCCCTTGACCAGCATCTACTGGACACCAAGACTCTATGCAGATGTGAGTCCGGAGATGAGGGCCTTGCACTCTGCCGTGTTGTTGGTCGCCTTGAAGTCGAGGAGCACCGCAAACTTGGACTGCTCCCCTGTTGGAGAGGTGAGCAGTACACCGGCTCCAGGCCCTTGCTTCCGCGAGGATCCGTCGAAGAAGAGTGTCTAGTAAGGCCTGGTAAGCACTGGTTCTCTGGGCTCTGACACACTAATTTCCTGGCCCCCTGGATTGCTTGATGAAGGACTCCACTCAGCAACGAAGTCTGCCAGAGCTTGGCTCTTGATTGCATGTCGTGGTATGAAGTCAAGCTCAAACTCTGCCAGTTCGACGGCTCATTTGGCAATATTGCCTGTTGCATTGGGGCTGCACAGCATCGCCCCTAGTTGGAACGAAAGTCACCACTGAGACCCTGTGTGTCAGAAAGTAATGGTGGAGCTTCCTCGACGCAATTAGTACCGCATAGAGCAGCTTGTGCACCTCAAGGTACCTTGTTTTTGATTCATGTAGGACTTCGCTGATGAAGTAGATCAGGCGTTGTATGGTCCAAGATCTCTTTGGAGAAAGCGACGTATCCTCTTCCCTTTGCTCCGGGCCAGGTGTCTCCATGTCTCCAAGGCATAGTGCATCTTTTGGGGGCTGGGACCCAAAGGCTCCTTGATCTCTGGGGCACTTTAGGGGGACCCGGTCATCCTATGGGGCTAGGACCCTGAGCCTCCTTGCTCTGCGGGGCTCCCTTGGGGGACCCGGACATCTTATGGGCGCTGGGACCCAGAGGCTTCTTGCTCTCTGGGGCCCTCTAGGGGGACACGGACCTCCTCTAGGGGCTGGGACCCAGAGGCTTCTTGCTCTCCGGGGCCTCTAGGAGGACCTGGACCTCCTATGGGGGCTGAGACCCAGAGGCTTCTTGCTCTCTGGGGCCCCCTAGGGTGACCTGGACCTCCTTTGGGGGCTGGAGCCTAGAGGCTTCTTTGTTTTCGGGGTCCCCTGCAAGCTCCAAGCCTTAGGGCTCTGAATCTGCAGCAGGGGCCCCTTCCATCCGTCGAGGCTGTTGGGGACCAGCCCGCTCTACAACCAAAACCATGCTTACCACCTGTGTTGTGGCGGCGATGTAGAGGTACAAGGGCTCTATGGGCTCTTGTGCCACCATTATTTGCAGTGTCGTCAGCTACTGCTTCAGCTTGCGGAACGCCTTCTCTTCTTCCTCGGTCAGGACGAATGGTCTGGACTGGAGTAGGAGCTTGAAGAACAGAAGGGCCCGCTCAACCAGCTTAGAGATAAACCGGCTGAGTCCTACCAAGCACCCTGCAAGCTTCTGCATGTCCTTGATGCGGGCTGGAGGTCGCATCAGTTCCACCGCCTTGATCTTCTATGGGTTGGCCTCAATCCCTCAGTGTGAGACCAAAAAACCGAGGAGCTTCCCAGCTTTGACCCTGAACGCGCACTTGTAAGGATTGAGCTTCGTGCGTGTGTTCCGCAGTCTATCAAAGACTAGGGCGAGGTTTTATAGCAATGATGTATGTGGCTGGATCATAACTACAATGTTATCGACATATACCTCTACCAGGTCCCGAATGAGGTCCCCAAATGTTTTATGCATGGCGCGAACAAAGGTAGGAGGGCATTCTTAATACCGTAAGGCATGGAGACATAGCAGTAAAGGCCATCAACGATTATAAATGTGGTATGTTCTTCGTCCTCTCTAGACATTGGGATTTGATGAAACCCTGAGTAGGCATCTAGAAACCACAACATATCGCATCCCAAGGTTGAATTTATGATTTGATCTATTCAAGGGAGAGGGAAAGGATCTTTAGGACATGCCTTGTTGAGGTTGGTGTAGTCGATGCACATCCGGAGCTCACCGCCAGCCTTGGGGACAACAACAGGATTGGCCAGCCATCTAGGATGGTGGACCTCCCGTATGAAGCCATCATTGAGTAGCTTCTGGATCTCTTTGCGGATGAAGTTCTTTCGCTCGATGAACTGCTTATGGGCACTCTGTTGTTGTGGTCGAGCGTCGGGGTAGATCTTCATACAGTGCTCGATCACTTCCCTGGGGATGCCTAGCATCTGCGATGGTTGCCAGGCACAGACGTCGACGTTAGCTCGAAGGAAAGCAGTGAGTGCCGATTCCTGCTCGCTGTCCAGACTCCCAGCGATACGGGTGGTCTGAGCAGCATCAGAGCCAATCTGGATTGTCTTGATGGGCACGTTGTCGTTGTCAGAGGGCTGCACTCGTGGCGCAGCGGCGTGATTGCGCATGCGTGGGTTTGGCGAGGGCTTACTCGTCCCAGCATCGCTCATGACAGGTGTCGGGGCTGTTGTCAGTGCTCAAAGCTTCTCCAAAGCCGTCACCGCAGCAACACGATCTCTGCAAATTTTGAGGACAGCGGAGGACGTCGACATCTTGAGGACAAGGTAGTCGTAATGGGCTACAGCCATAAACTGGTACAGGGCCGACCAGTCGATAATGGTGTGGTAGGGGAGGCTAACCTCCCGAGGGTCACCCGGAGGTGGATGCACCCGTATGGGGTAACACTCTCCGGTCCTACCTGAATGTGGGCCTAGAGGGGGGGTGAATAGGTCTTTTCGATTTTTGTCGGATCCTACAACACTCAACAGCAAGTTCAATACCAGAGATATCGGACTAGTCCGGTAATGTGTGGACTAGTCCAATGTTCACGGACTGAGTTGTTTAAGCTTGATCGATTAGGTTGATTCTTTTATGTATGTAGCGGAAATATAGAATCGAATAAAGGTTCCAATGTTATATATTAGATTATATCACAGTTAATTCTTATGTTTGACAATTCAACGTAAGATGAGCAATGATTGCTGAAGTCCTAGATTATATTGATGAATGAGAATGATGCACACCAAAAGCAAAACACAAGGATTTATCCCGTGGTTCGGCTACCACAAAAGGCAACCTACATCCATGTTGAGGAGTCCACGAAAGGACCGGGTCTTCTCCAACCCTATCCTCGTCGGATCGCCACGAAGGCCAATCCTCTTCCACTAATAACAAAGGGGTGAATAACCGAATTCAAGGGGCTTTCTCACACGTTGAGAGATCCCTTGGATTACAACAGAAAATACCACCAAGAACACACTCAAAAATTACAAAAGAATCACAGGAGTGTGTTAGAGAATCAAACCAAGAGCTCAACATGGTGTTGCAAGTGTCTCTCCAATGATCGAGAGTGAATCCTCAAAGGATTAATCGTTGTTGCACTTAATTTCATGGAGAGATGTAGTTTTTGAGGCTCTTGGGTGGTGTGACGGCGCTAGGGTTCGAGAGAGTTATCATAATTGGGTCGTGCACCTCTATTTATATGGGGTTTCTAAAAGTGACCGTTAGGGTTTAGAAAGTTCGGACTAGTCTGTGGTGGTCACCGGACTAGTCCGGTGTGCTGTGTGTAGCAAACCCTAAGTACCGCGAAATATCGGACTAGTTTGGCTGGGAACGGACTTGTCCGATTTCACTACTGGAAATCTTCAGACTAGTCCGATAGTCATCAGACTTGTCCAACCATGTGAGAACCTAAGTGTATAGGATGACAAGTCCGCACAGGGGGACTTGTCCGATTCAGATCAAAGGGTATTTCAGACTAGTCTGTGTAGACATCGGACTTGTCCGATTTGGATCAGAAAGAATATCGGACTAGTCCAGTTGTGATCGAACTTGTCCGATTTTGTGTGACTTGTGAAGTGTTTTGAGGACTAGTCCGCACTGGGGAGGACTAGTCCGATTCTAGTCAAAAAGGATATCGGACTAGTTTGATGTTTATCGGACTTGTCTGATCTCGTGCAGAAAGGATGTCGGACTAGTCCGGTTGTGATCGGACTAGTCTGGTCCTGTGTAACTTTGTGCAATGTGTGTGTTTAATTGTGATTGAGCTCTTGGGGTGTGTTTCCTTAACACACTCCATAAACAATAATCTACTACTCTTCTTCCTCGAGCTCATTTCCACTTTGCTTCTCATTCTTCCTTCTTTTTGGCACTTTGCTCATTTTCCTATTAAAATCCTGCACTCATCTCAACAA
Source organism: Tuctoria greenei (assembly GCA_036927565.1). Lineage (NCBI taxonomy): Eukaryota > Viridiplantae > Streptophyta > Magnoliopsida > Poales > Poaceae > Tuctoria > Tuctoria greenei. The sequence continues at coordinate 194,896,002 of JAYESD010000002.1, forward strand.
GGAGGTTAGGATCTGAATTGCTTGTCATAAATCATCCAAAACCCACAAGGGAGTCCTAGATGCACTTTCAATCTCCCCCTTTTTGGTGATTGATGACAACCAATTGAGATTTCACAAAATATGATAAAAATTGAGATTTTCATAAAGCATGCACATATGGGTCCAAAATACATCAAGCAGTGAGAGTATAATCCATATGTACATTCTTTATGGTGGGATGCATAACTAAGTACACTGGAACATAAAGAATGACATAATTGACTTTAATCAACCAATAGTAATAATATGTCATTTTAGAACAAAATCTCAGTTTTCATAAACACTACTCAAAGGATCAAATCATTGCATCACATAACCACAATTAACATAGGATCATTGTTAAAACATTACAAGCCACAAAAGAGTTAAGAAAACATAAAGAGAGCTCTCTCCTCACACCTCACAGCTAAAGCTAAGACTCCGCCTCAATCTCTCCCCCTTTGGCATCGAGACACCAAAAAGAAGGAGAGGAGGGTCCTAATGTCTTCACTCTTCATTGTCGGTCCTCTCATCGTCATCTTCATCTTCTTCATCTTCAGCTTGATGAGGAGGAGAAGGAGGAGGGGCGGAGATGCTCGAGCCTCCAACGCCAAAGTAGGCAAGCTCGGATGGGGTCAAGGGCCCGAGCTTAGTGTAGTCTGGGTCGGAGTCCTCAGAAATCACTGGAGATCCAATGGGGTCGATCTCCAGCTTCTGGCAAATTTTCTTCACATTTACCTTGATGTACTTCATGTCCTCCTTTCTTTTCATGTTGAGCTTGTGGACCTTCACTTCGGCCTTCTTGCAGGAGGTGAAGATGGCAGCCAGGTATTTGAGGATTCCACTAGCTGATCCTCTCTGAGGGGTTGCCCTTGAAGTTGGAGCGGCTCTGACATCTTCTCTTGTTCTTGCCGGTGCCTCAGGACTGGAGGCCGGCGAGGGAGCAGCCTGCACACTCGGCTTTTTAAGGCATTTGAGGCCTCAAGGGGAGATGCTCCACATCCTTCACAAACTCAATGCCGATGACTTTTTCAATCACAAACATTAAGTAAGGAGTGTATCCGCAAGATCTGTTGGGAGTGCAGGATATGTTCACCATATCATATCAAATGTACTCCACCACATCAAATGGGCGGTCCATGCTTATGACTCTCATCAGAGTCCGGAGGTATCCTTGCACACTCCCAGCATCTCGATCCTTGGGAGCAATTGTCTTCCTTAACACTCTGTTCAACACCACAAAGAATGGCTTCATGTTTATGGTGGAAGGAGGGTTGAACTTTGAGTTTGGCTCATATAGGAACTTCATCCTATCCTTGTCAATGACACCAATGTTGTGTATGACCAAGCAATCAGATCTTGTGGTGTCAAGATGAAGCAGGTTAGTGAAATCTTCTTGAGTAATGCTGTACTTGGATCCATGGGTCATCCAGGTGACACTCTCCTCATCCTCACTAGAGAAGTGACAGGTCGCAAAGAACTGCGCAATCACTTCATAATTCCAGTTATATCTGAAAGCAAATAGATCTCTTAGTCCATGCTTCTCAATGGCTCTCACCACATCAGTGAATGGTGAGCAGCCCTTCTTCTCAAAATGTGCCCAGTCAATCAACTGACTGCGCACAACTCGTGTCTTCATTGGGAGATACACCAATCTGTAGAAGTCAGCATGGAAGTTGCACCAGAATCGTCCATCAGCTGCTTGCTTCAGTCGGCCATACCAATCGATGCTTCTGAACTTGGCCGCCGAGTCACTGCCCTTCCCGTTGAACTTCTCTTCATTTGGGTTCCGGACCCCTTCCCTTGGAGCATGAAGTTTCAATGGGCCAACCGGACCCGTAGCAATCCCCTTTCCCTTGCCCTTTGCTTGGCGAGGGCCACTCGATGATGCAGCTGCCTTAGAGACTGGCATCTTAGCTAGCACCTACCTCCGAGCCTGTGGAGGAGATTGGGCTGGCTCGGACGGTCTTTCTTGGCGCTTCTTGCCAAGACCCATCGTGGTCCGAGGTGCCACCTCATGGTCCATCTCGGCCTCAAAATCAGAGACATTATTGTCAGAGCTCGACATGACCTGAGAATGAGTGGTATGAATGATAATGAATGACACAAGGCATAGGTGTGAACGAGCAGCAAGAAATTGCATTAAGGAATTGAAGAATTAGGTTTTGAGTTCAGAAACATCGGACTTGTCCGGTGTACAGGCATGGACTAGTCTGGGGGGATCGGACTTGGCCGTGCATGGACTGGACTAGTCCGATATTCAAACTCAAAAGCCTAAGAAACTGGACAAATGTTGATTCTTAATGCACAATTAGCTTAGCAAAGGAGGCGTGGATATAGTGAAAGATGCTAGGCTGTTTGATCTACAATGAAGAAAATTGAGATTTCTAGGGTTTGGGTGAAAATTACCGAAGAATTCGATTGAAACTTGGAGATGAGGGGTGTTGAAGGCTGGACAAGTCCGCTAGCTTCAATCCTCAAGTGGACGAGCTTGATTTCCGCCCAAAAGCGAAGCTTTTTGGTGGAGGGAGCAAGAGATCGCCTTGGGAGCTCGAGCGGAAGAAAGAGAATGCGTGAGCAAGAGTTGAGGATGAAGGGATTAGGGTTTGGTGGCGGCTAGGTTTATGGACACGAAAAATCGGACATGTCCGGATTTGACCGGACTAGTCTGAACTCATCCACAGAGCAATATCGGACTAGTCCGTGGTCTGTCAGACTAGTCCGGCCTAACCGACACTCTGCGGACTAGTCTGCATGAGCGGACTGGTCCGGGTAACCACGGACTAGTCCGTGGTCACCAGGAAAGAATTGCATAGCCTATTCATATATATTTGAAGGTTCATAATCATAGAATAGAGGGGCAAATCAAATACAATAGTCTTGATGAATATGATCAATAAGCATACAACAATCAAGCAATGATCATAACTCACCAAGATTTAGTAATTGACATAGTTTTTTGGAGAAAAATGAGAGAGGTGATTTTCACAGTCCAAAACAACATATTTGAAGAATTCATACATGTATGCAACATTTCAAGCCACACTCCGAGCATCAAGGATATTTAGTTCATTTCGGAGTTTGCAAAAACGTTTACATCAGATGGCTTGGTGAATATGTCGCCTAATTGCTTCTGAGTGTTGACATGTGAAATGGCAATGTCTCCTTTCATGGCATGATCTCTCAAAAAGTGGTGTCTTATGTCTATGTGTTTAGTTCGGGAGTGCTCAACTGGGTTGTGGGCAATTTTAATGGCACTCTCATTGTCACAAAGGAGTGGAATATGGTTCATATTGTAACCATAGTCCTTTAGAGTTTGTCGCATCCAGAGGAGTTGAGCACAACAACTCCCGGCTGCAACATACTCCGCCTCGGCTGTGAATAAGGCAATGGAATTTTGTTTCTTGGAGGACCAAGAAACTAAGGATCTCTCTAGGAATTGGCATGTACCGGAAGTGCTTTTTCTATCTACTTTGCACCCAGCGTAATCCGCATCAGAGTAACCAATGAGATTGAATTTTGAGCCTTTTGGGTACCAAAGGCCAAGGTTGGGTGTATGAACTAAATATCTCAAGATCCTTTTTATAGCTGTCAAGTGACATTCCTTAGGATTGGCTTGAAATCTTGCACACAGACATACACTCAACATAATATCTGGCCTAGATGCACATAAATACAGTAGAGATCCAATCATGGAGCGATATACCTTTTGGTCGACGCTAGGTCCATCTTCATTGAGGTCTAGGTGGCCATTCGTTGCAATGGGGGTTTTTATGGGCTTCGCCTTGTCCATGCCAAGCTACTTGAGTATGTCCTGCGTGTACTTGGTTTGGCTTAGGAACCTTCCTTCCTTCTGCTGTCGTACTTGGAATCCTATGAAGTACTTTAACTCTCCCATCATTGACATTTCAAACATGTCTGCCATGATTTTACTAAATTCTTCACAAAAAGATTGGTTAGTTGACCCAAAGATTATATCGTCAACATAAATTTGACAAATAAAAAGATTATCATCAAAATTCTTTGTAAACAGTGTATAATCTACTTTGCCAATCTTAAAACCATTTTCAATTAAGAAATCTCTAAGATAATCATACCAGGCTCTAGGAGCTTGTTTGAGGCCGTAGAGAGCCTTACGCAATTTAAACATGTGGTCGGGGAACTCTTCGTCTTCAAACCCGAGTGGTTGCTCCATGTACACCTCTTCCTTGATTGGTCTGTTGAGGAAGGCGCTTTTCACATCCATTTGATACAGTTTGAACTCATGGTGAGTAGCATATGCAAGTAATATTCTAATAGATTCAAGCCTAGCTACTGGAGCAAAAGTCTCATCAAAATCCAAACCTTCGACATGTGAATAACATTTGGCCACAAGTCGTTCCTTGTTCCTTGTCACCACCCCGTGTTCATCTTGTTTGTTGCGGAAGACCCATTTGGTGCCGACGATGTTTGCATTGGGTCTTGCCACAAGTTCCCATGCTTCGTTTTGCTTGAAGTTGTTCAATTCTTCTTGCATTGCCACCACCCAGTCCAGATCTTTCAATGCATCTTCAACCCTGCGTGGTTCCAAAAAGGATACAAACGAATAGTGTTCACAAAAGTTAGCTAAGCGAGATCTAGTGTTACTCCCTTTTGGATGTCACCGATGATGTTGTCGATTGGGTGATCCCTTTGGACGCATTGGTGTACTCTTGGGTGTGGCACTTGAGGAGTTGTATCTTCATGATTATCTGCTTCTCCCCCTAAGTTATTGCCTTCGTTTACTTGTTGATCATCTTGGTATCTTTGTGGTTGATCTTGTGTTGAAGCTCCCCCTTGATCGTTGATCTCCTCCTGTGGTTCATCTTCCTCATGTACGTGTGGAGGTGGCTCTTGTGGTCGAACCTCACCTAGAGCCATTCTCTTCAATGCTTGACAAGGAGCTTCTTCTTTACCTAGTTCACATGGATCAACTTGCTCCTTTTGGGAGCCATTAGTCTCATCGAACACTACGTCACGTGCTATATCAACGAGTCCGGAGGCCTTGTTGAAAACACGATAGGCGTAAGTGTTCGAATCATAACCAAGCAAGAAACCTTCATCGGACTTCGAAGCGAACTTTGAAGTCATAGGCTTCTTGTTCAGGATATAACATGGAGAACCAAAAACTCAAAAATATGAGATATTTGGTTTGTTACCGGTGAGTAGCTCATAGGATGCCTTCTTGAGTAGTCGATGAAGATAAAGTCGATTTACGACGTGGCAAGCGGTGTTAATCGCTTCCGCTCCAAACCGATCCAAGGTCTTGTACTCATCGAGCATTGTTCTTGCCATCTCTATGAGTGTTCGGTTCTTTCTTTCGGCAACTCCGTTTTGTTGTGGCGAGTATGGCGCTGAAAATTCATGCTTGATGCCCTCTTCATCAAGGTACTCCTCCACTTGTGTGTTCTTGAACTCCGTGCCGTTGTCGCTTCAAATACTCTTGATTGTCAATGAGAATTCGTTTTGAGCTCGCTTGAAGAACTTGTTGAGTGTTCGTTGTGTTTCTGACTTATCGTGCAAAAAGAAAACCCAAGTGAAGCGAGAAAAGTCATCAATAATAACTAAACCATATTTTTTACCGCCGATTCTTATGTAAGCAATTGGACCAAATAAGTCCATGTGAAGTAGTTCGAGCGGTCTTGTTGTAGTCATGACGTTCTTTGCGGGATGAGGTGCTCCAACTTGCTTCCCGGCTTGGCACGCGCTACAAGGCCTGTCTTTCTGAAAAACAACATCCTTCAAACCGCGGATGTGATCGCCCTTGAGGAGTTTTTGAAGATTCCTCATACCAACATGCGCTAGCCGTCTATGCCACAGCCAACCCATGTTGGTCTTTGCAATCAAGCATGTGTCAAGTTCGGCTTTATCCTTGTTGAAGTCAACGAGGTAAAGCTTTCCCTTCATCATACGCTTGAATGCAATGGAACCATCACTCCTCCTAGAGATGGTCACACCCTCGTTAGTGAACAAGCAATTATAACCTTTGTCACATAGCTGAGATATGGACAACAGGTTATAATCTAAGGATTCAACATGTAAAACATGAGAAATTGTGTGTGTAGAAGATATTGCAATTCTACCGGTACCGAGCACCCTTCCTTGACTATTATCTCCAAAGTAGATGCCTTCGTTTGGGTCCTCATTCTCTTCATATTCCACGAACATTCTTCTTTCTCCGGTCATGTGGTTGGTGCAGCCACTGTCTAGCACCCATTTGGATCCATCGGAGGAATAGGCCTGCAAAAACAAATTATGCTTTTATTTTAGGTACCCAAGCTTTCTTGGGTCCTTGGAGGTTAGTTACAATACATTTGGGCACCCACACATGAGATTTGGTGTTCCCATGGTGTGGCCCAACATAATTAGCATAAACCTTGCCAAAATTATTTCTCATTAACACATAGGAGGCATCAAAGGTTCTAAAGAGTAATCGTTGTTGTTTGTATACAGGGCTAGTCTGGGAGGCCGGACTTGTCCGGACACTTAATGGACTAGTCTGGTATTCATGTGAGTTCAAGTTTTTACCCTTCGACTTACCAGTTTGAGAGGGTCTTCCCTTCACAAAGGAAATCATCCCCTTGTTATTCTTATGACTTCCAGCATGCTGCATTTCACCATAAGAGTGACCAATGCCATATTTGACATTTGGAGGTATTTGGACCAAGTATGCACTACGTGCATAGTTGATCTTCTCCTTGTCAAATATGCCACAATGGTTAGGATGTTTATCCTTGGTGGATGTTGACTCCACCTTCAAACTGATGTCAATCTTACTACATGTGCACATATGAGCAAAATCAGTTTTAGTGGGTTGAGAAGGTGAACTTGAAGAGGAGGAAGGTTCACTCAGCTTGAGTGACTCAACTTACACTTCAAGGATCTTGTTGACCTTGATCAGGTCAGCAAGTTGGTCCTTGATTGCAACATTTGAGTCAGTAAACTCCAAGCAAGCTTTCTTGCTTAAAGCTAACTCAAGCTCTAGTGAATTGTTTTTCTCCTTTTCAAGTTCTAGAAGTTTGTCAAGTTCGACATACTCCTCCTTTTGGTAGATAATCATGTCCTCTTGACGATGAATCAACCTCTCCTTCTCAACAAGTTGATCAAGTAAAAATTTCATTTTTGTTGCAGCCTTCCTATCTAGTCCACTAAGCATATCTTCATCATCACTAATTATTTCATCATCACTAGAGTAGGAATGCACGGAAGGGGTTTTGATGATTACCTTGCGTTTACCTTCCTTTGCCATAAGGCACGTGCCATTTCCCTTCCTTGCGCCGAGTGTGGGGAAGAGTGTAGATTTCATGGACGCACTCTCGATGGCTATGCTAGCCATCTCTTCTTCTTCGCATGATGAGGACTCATCGTTTGAGTCCCACTACTTCCCAATTTGCGCTTGTTCGGCTTGTTTCTTCTTCTTGAAGAATTTCTTAGGTTGAGGCTTGGCTTCTTTGGTCTTCTTCTTGTTCTCCTCATATGGGCAATCAACTATAAAGTGGTTATAATCACCACAATTATAGCATGCCCGCCTCAACTTTAGCTTTGTTCTTTCCTTGTACTTTCCTTCACTTGATTTTGTCCCTTATCTTTTCTTATTCTCTTGAACTTTTTCATGAATAATATCATGTCCTCTTCATCTAGCTCACTGCTCTCGTCGTCACTGTCTTCCTCTAGTTGTGCTTCTCTTGCCTCTTTGGATAGAGGCTTGAGGGTGGACTTTAAAGCAACCCCTTTCTTCTTGGCCGAGGTGAGGTCGACAATTTCCTTGACGTGCTTTTCTTGTTTTTCCATCATCTCAAAGTTGATGATTTTTCCAAGCAATTCATCCGGAGTCATCCTTTTGTATTCGGGACTTTCTCTAATCATGGAGCATAGCGTGACATTGCGAGACATAAAAGCTCTAAGGATGAGCTTTACCACCTCGTGGTCATTCCACTTCTTGCTCCCATATGATCAAACTTTGTTGACGAGTGTCTTCAATTGATTGTACATATCTTGGGGTGACTCGTCTTCCTCAATTGTGAATCTTCCTAGTTCGCCTTCAATCATCTCAATATTTGCTTCACGCACATGTCGGTCATCTTCATGTGCAGTTTGTAGTGTATCCCAAATCTACTTAGCAATTTCGAGTCCATCCACCTTGGTGAACTCATCCCGACTGAGTGAGGAGGTGATTACAGCTGCGGCTTGAGAATTTCTTTGAATGGCCTGCTCTTGGCTTGGGGGGAGCTCTTCGTCGTCGTCCGGAATGTATATCCCTGTGCTTACAACATGCCATAGACTTGGATCGAGAGAAATCAAATGCATTTTCATATTCTGCCTCCACATTGAGTAATCACCTCCATCGAAGTGTGGGGCTTTTCCAAGTGGGATGGATAAGTAATGATTGTTATTGGAATTTAGACGATCATAGTTAAAAGGATATCGGGAGTAGTCGGTGTGACTACTCCCCTTCTTATTCTCTTCAACATTCACTTTCCCTTTGGAAAGTGCCTTCTTTCTAAGGAGCGCCTTTAACTCTAGTGTCTCCTCATCGTCGTCCTCGAAGTGTTGAATGGCTTCGAGGTACTTTTCCACTTTTTGAGTCTTGTCATTTTTAACCTCTTCCTGGTTGTTGATTTTGTGGATGTCCTTCATCTTCGACATGATCTCTTCGAGTGATTAGACTCTTTCTTGAAGAACCTAGCTCTGATACCAATTGAACGTGGGCCTAGAGGGGGGTGAATAGGCCTTTTCGATTTTTGTCGGATCCCGCAACACTCAACAACAAATTCAATACCAGAGATATCGGACTAGTCCGGTAATGTGCGGACTAGTCGGGTGTTCACGGACTGAGTTGTTTAAGCTTGATAGATTAGGTTGATTCTTTTATGTATGCAGCGGAAATATAGAATCAAATAAAGGTTCCAATGTTATATATTAGATTATATCACAATTAATTCTTATGTTTGACAATTCAACGTAAGATGAGCAATGATTGTTGAAACCCTAAATTATATTGATGAATGAGAATGATGAACACCAGAAGCAAAACACAAGGATTTATCTCGTGGTTCGGCTACCACAAATGGCAACCTACATCCACGTTGAGTCCACAAAAGGATCGGGTCTTCTCCAACCCTATCCTCGTTGGATCACCACGAACCAATCCTCTTCCACTAATCACAAAGGGGTGAATAACCAAATTCAAGAGGCTTTCTCACACGTTGAGAGCTCCCTTGGATTACAACAGGAAATACCACCAAGAACACACTCAAAAATTACAAATGAATCATAGGATTGTGTTAGAGAATCAAACCATGAGCTCAACGTGGTGTTGCAAGTGTCTCTCCAATGATCTAGAGTGAATCCTCAAAGGATTTATCGTTGTTGCACTTAATTTCGTGGAGAGATGTAGTTTTTGAGGCTCTTGGGCGGTGTGACGGCGCTAGGGTTCAAGAGAGTTATCATAATTGGGCCATGCACCTCTATTTATATGGGGTTTCTAAAAGTGACCGTTAGGGTTCAGAAAGTTCGGACTAGTCCGTGGTGGTCACTGGACTAGTCCGGTGTGCTGTGTGTAGCAAACCCTAAGTACCCCGAAATATTGGACTAGTCCGACTGGGAACGGAATTGTCCGATTTCACTACTGGAAATCTTCAGACTAGTCCGGTAGTCATCGGACTTGTCCAGACATGTGAGACCCTAAGTGTATAGGATGACAAGTCTGCACTGGGGTACTGGTCCGATTCAGATCAGAGTGTATTTCGGACTAGTCCGTGTAGACATCGGACTTGTCCGATTTGGATCAGAAAGAATATCGGACTAGTCCGGTTGTGATCGTACTTTTCCGATTTTGTGTGACTAGTGAATTTTTTTGAGGACTAGTCCGCACTGGGGAGGACTAGTCTGATTCTATTCAGAAAGGATATCGTACTAGTCCGATGTTTATCGGACTTGTCCGATCTCGTGCAGAAACGATATCGGACTAGTCCGATTGTGATCGGACTTGTCCGGTCCTGTGTAACTTTGTGCAATGTGTGTGTTTAATTGTGATTGAGCTCTTGGGGTGTGTTTCCTTAATACACTCAATACACAATAATCTACTACTCTTCTTCCTCGAGCTCATTTCCACTTTGCTTCTCATTCTTCCTTCTTTTTGGCACTTTGCTCATTTTCCTATTAAAATCCTGCACTCATCTCAACAAGGAGGTTAGGATCTCAATTGCTTGTCATAAATCATCCAAAACCCACAAGGGAGTCCTAGATGCACTTTCACTACCCCCGAGAATGGTCTCGACGTGGTGAGCATGGACACGGGGACCTTCAGCTTGTCGAAGGTTGCTCGGCTGATGAGGTTGATGCTTGCTCCACCATCAGACAGGACGTGGTAGAACTTTATGTTGGTGATGGTGGGGGCGACGAGGAGGGGCAGCTGCCCGGCTCCCGCCATGTTCTCAGGGCAGTCGAACGCATCAAAGCTTATTGGTGTCTCCATCCATCTGTGATGCAGCACCGATGCATGTGTAGAGGTTGTCAAAGCCATTGCCCGACGCTGGGTATTGACCGCATTCCTGGATGCGGGTTCCCAAAATCCTCCACAGATGACGTCGAGTGCTTTGCAACGCTCATGGTCGCTGTTGAGGTCGAAGTTCAAAGCCTGGTGGACCGTTTCCATGGTGTGTTCCAGCCATTGGAACTCCATCTCCACGTCTTTGTCGACACGCTGGTTGACCTCTTGCGGCTCGATCTTGCCACTACTCGAAGGCTTGATGAACACCATTATGGTGAAAGCGCTATCACTTTTTTGAAGGAAAAATCCCATACCTGGCGCGCCAAATGTCAAAGTTTTATTACGGAGGTTCTTTGTTCGGCGGGGCTTAGGCCTCAATCAAGTGTCCTAACGGATGAGAATATGAGATAGTGGTTTTTACGTGGTTCGTGTCACAAGTAGCGTAACACCCTACTCCACGGTGAATGGTATTGCTAGTATGTGTGTATGCGTGTGTGATGTTTTGGTACTTTGTGACGGTGGCGGTCCGGGCCTTTTATAGACAAGGTCGGACACCTTACATGTGGGGTACTGGGACCCGACAGGTGGTCCCGGGATGATCTTATCCTATGGATCTAAGGCTTCTCCTGTAAGATTGCCTGACCAAGGCAATGAAGACTCACCATCTTGCCTCCTCTCTTGTCAGTAGCCCACACGCTGTTGCTGACGGTGGCAGAAGGTGTGCCGGCGGCTTGTCTTGTTGCCACACGCTACCCACTTGGCCAACTGGGATAGACCTGAGGCGCCTTCACTGTGACGTGATTGGTCATAGCGGTCTCTGATCGTTGGCGTGCTCTGCGTTGGGCGCCGGAGGTGGGTGCGCATCTTCAATGTTCGACTTGAGCAGGGCACACCATCCCTTAACTCCCGCATCCTACTATTCGAGGCAAGCCGCAGGACACGTGGCAGCGTCCGGAGCTAAGCTCTGCTTTAGAGGCCAGCCCTGGTCCTCAGTGACGTGTGGCAGCTCCAGGGCTCGCCAAGGATCATGGAAGCTCTGGGCCCTTCCCCGTGGGAGGTGTTGGACCCGATGCTCCGTGCCACATGGCTGTACAAGGGCTCTCCCCCAAGGTTGGGTGAAGTCTCGTCCCTACACGTGGCGCGTCGGGAGCCCGCCACTACGGAGGGGCCATGTCCCATCTTCAAGGCTTACGTGGCAGCACCGCAGCTCGATCTTGAGGGAGGCGAAGGCCTTGGTGCCTACAGGACACATGGCGACTCCAGACATGCCTCAGTGTCTTCATCTTGTGTGCGAGGGTACCTATAGTAGTGTTCTAGTGAGGATGGATAATTGATAATTGGAGGTAGTGTGGCACACAGAAGAGCATTCTATTCTAAGAAGGATAAATGGATCCTCGAGAGAGATTAGGCTAAGGGATAGTTAGTTACTCCTACAATGATTTTATTGTATATATGTAAGACCTATGTGCGCTGAATACATTGGCTTGTAGTGAATACACTTGGCATTGATGATAAAAGTTTTGAATATCACCAAAACACCTTTTTATCAAGGTCCGACTCTAGCTCCGAGCTACAACAAGGTCAGACAGTAGGTCCGGCTTGTTTTGGGTAGCTCCGGCTATGTTCGAAGCTAGGTCCGATTTCTTGGTAAGGTCCGACTAGCTTTGGTTAGCTCCGATGAGCTTTATCTTTAGCTCCGGCATATAATTGATAGCTCCGGCATGCTTTTGCTAAGCTCCGACGTACATTGTTTAGCTCCGGCTTTGGGTTGACTAGGTTTTGGTAAGCTCCAGCGCTAGGTCTTGCTAGCTTTTGTAAGCTGCGGCGGGAGCTTGGTTATACTAGCTTTGATAAGCTCCGACGCTAGGTTCTACTATCTTTTGTTAGCTCCAGCTCAAGGTCTGAGTTGCTTTGGCAAGGTCCGGAACTTGACCGCAATACTTCTGCTTTTCATTCGCAAAGTTTTGAACTTGCTTTATATTCTTGGAAAGATTGCTTAGTATTCATTTGCTAAGTTTTTGGTGTGTTTTGGTTGATATAGATGATATCGTTTTGATATGCTTTGCAACATGCTTATGTGAGGTGCTCACGTAAGGTGTTGTGTTTGGAACTAACTTGAGTCAAGTCGAGGACTTGGGCTCGTATGGATTGGTTGTTTATTCATGTGCAGGTGTTGCTTGAGTTCAAGACATGGCTGGTGACGGGATCCATTGGACTAGTCTTAGGGAGGAGATGAGGTTCCAACAACCAAATTCAGGAGGAATTGTGGTTGAGCTGATCAGGAGGTTGCGCAGCATGATTGAATCAAGAACAATGCATATGAAGGTATCGTGGACATCATTGGAAGATGTTTGCACGTTTGAAAGGAGTGCATGGACGTGGCTACATGGATCCGAGGCGTGATGAAGAGATGTGGACGTAAAGAATTGGTCGGAAAGGTCCAACCGACTAGGTTATGGACTCACGCTGCGGCTGAGTCGGGTTTGACTCAAATATGGAAACATTTGAGTTGGTTATGATAGGATTTCATGTTGGTCACGAATTTGAGTTGTTTCCTAAGGTGTTTGTAAGTCTTAAGATTGCTTCTATCTGCGTATAGAAGAATTTTAAGCAGTTATGGAAAGTTACGATTCGTGATCTGAGTAGGATTGGAGTCCTAGTTGATATTGGGTTGGCATAAGGGCTGGTTATATAAGCAAGGGAGCCCAGAGCTCATGGGCACGACTTTGGGGCTGTTCCTCTTGTGTTCTATTGAATAAAATTCGTAGTTTGAAGGAACTTTTGTGCCTTGTTCGTCCGACTTGTTCCAGACAAGTTTTGCTCATCGAGTTTCTGGACAGCACTACCTTTCGTAGGTGGTTTTATCATAACTCGAGTTTTACAGATCCAATTGACGTGATTCTTTTTGTTTTGTCTTCACAACTTGATTATCTATCATATATCAAAATTTCACGGTCATTGGATTTGTGGTCTATGATCTACACGAGTTGTTTTGCAGCGTTCCAGAACTGTTTTTCTCGGGTAGGGCAGATTGACCTTTGTTTTATCTTTCGATCATAACTTGAGTTTTTCTCGACGGATTTGAGTGATTCTTTTTGTGTTGTCTTCGTGACTTGATTCTCTCTGATATCTATCACTTTTGTCACGGTGAAACACGTTTATATTAGTCTCACACACGATTTCTTCAACAGATCATTTTTCTGCCGAATGGTTTGGGGTTTAATTGTTTCCGCTGCGTAAGATTTTTTAAATCTACCATTCACCCCCCCACTGGTAGCTTTTCACGTGCTCTTCGATCCTACAATTGGTATCAGAGCCACGGTGCTCTAATCTTTGATATTTGCACGTGTTTTTGACTAATCATCATGGAGAAGTACTCTGTCAAACCTTGTGTGTTCGCTGGTATTGATTTTCAGGTTTGGAAGGCACGCATGGAGGCTTTCATCCAGGCACAAGGCTTTGCAGTATGGGAGAATGTATACAAGCCTTACGAAATGCCATCAAATGATCAAGTTACAGCTACAAATCTGAGAGATGTCGACAACAATAACAAGGCTCGGAACTTGATCATACGAGGATTAACACAAAGCGACTTCGACCGTGTTGCACACCTCCGATCTGCATACGATGTGTGGAAAGCACTTTGTGACTACCACGAAGGATCCAACACGATCAAGGAGGTAAGGCAAGACATGTTCAAGAAAGAATACATGCGCTTCGAGATGCAACCCGATGAGTCTATTGATGACCTTTTTGCTCGCTTTAATAAGATTCTCAGCAACTTGCGTAGTGTCAATGTTAATTTTTCAGGTGCTGAAAATGCTAGGTAATTGCTAAGTGCATTAGATATGTCAATTTGGGAGGTGAAAGTCACATCTATTCGTGAATCTACTGTCATGAGTTCTCTTACATTAGATGTACTCTGTTCCAAACTAAAAACTCATAAAATTGACATCTTAGCACGTAAGAACCCAAATAAGTCTATTGCATTTGTTTCACAACGTGATATGTCTAGCTCCGGCCAATCATCATCTTGCAATATTCTTGCTTTGTTGTCCTCACTAACCCTGGAGCAGATCGAAGAATTTCCAGAAGAGGAGTTGGCACTCATCTCTACTAGATTCTCAAAAGCATTGCAAAATGTGAGAACTAGAAGGAGAGGAAGCTCCGGACCTCAATGCTGTTTTGAATGTGGTAAAACAGGACACTTTCGTACAGAATGCACTAACCTTTCAGGTACGACCACCCGGGAAGAAAAACAAAGCAAGGTCCGGACCTCCTCTAGAAATTCCAACAAGAAGAAGAAAGGTACCATAGGACGCAAGATGATCAATAGTTTCATCACCGCACTTCAAGAGTTCAGTTCAGGTGACGTGGACATTGGAAGTGATGAAGATGAAGATGATTTGGCAAACTTGTGCTTTATGGCGGGCAAGTCAAGATCAAGTATGGAGGAGGCAGAACACAACAGCGACAATGAAGAGGTATGTCCTACTTGTGAAGAAATGTGTGATGCTATTTCTCTGCCACTGTTATTGTTAAGAAAAAGGACAAAAAGCTTAGGGATAGTGCTGCTAAAATTGAATCACTAGAATCTGAAATCAACCGTTTAAAAACTTTGATTCCTAGTGATGATGCATGTTCCTCATGTGATTTAATATATGAACAATTGTCCTCATTAAGAAGTGCGCACACCTCCACACTTGATAAACTTGAGTTAGAAATTGAAAAGAACAAAGAGCTTGCTGCACTTAATGATAAAAACTTGAAAGATGCTAGCTGTTCTACAATTGATTTGCATTGTTCTACTTGTGATGATCTTGATAAGAAACTACAGGATGCTATGAATGAAATTTCTATATTGAACAATGCTTTACGTTCTCATGAAGTTAAATTTTGTTCAAATTGCAAACTAGAAGGAAAAACTTCCTGTGAAAATTGCCTTGATCTGTCCAATAAACTTGATGACATGCATAGGACATTAGATTGGTTTTGTAATGGGAATAAGAACCTAAACTTACTGCTGAATTCTTCCACGTCTTGCAATGATAAAACTGGTTTAGGTTTTGATTATCATGCTCATTCTAAGGCACATCCACCTAAAATTGTAAAGTCATTAGGAAGTGGTTTGATTCAAACAGTTCCTAAACAAAAAGGAGTGGTTTTCAAATCTGCAGGAGTGCTGCCTCATTCGGTTTCAAATAAAAATATTGCTTGCTCATCTAGACATGAACACAAAGTTAAATTTCATTGTACCTTCTGTGGTAGAGATGGTCATGTCATAGATTTTTGTTATAGACTAGCTAAACAACAGAAAAGGGAAAGAATGGTTGCTAGATCTCATAACTTTCATGCAAAATTTGCAGCACACATTGAACCGAATGTACAACCTGCTGTTTTGAGTCAAAAACATTCAAAGTTTACCTCCGAACCTTCTGTTTTTGCCTCCGGAGCTACTGATTTTTGTGCTACACATGTAACAGCTTATAGGTCAGTAGTCAAGAATAAAAAATATCAAACTTTGACACATAAACCTGTTGTTTTGTCTCAGCTTTCGCGTGTTTTTCCTGCTGCACGTTGCGTGACTCAGTACTGGATTCCTAAATGCCTTATGACTAACCCCAGTATTGAGTCATCGACGTATTGTGCTTTTATGTAGGTTACACATTTGAGGAAGGAGAACATTTGGATTGTGGATTCAGGTTGCTCACGACACATGACCGGTAACAAAGATTGGTTCTCCTCCCTCTCTTTTGTGTCACGTGTAGAAAATGTTACTTTTGCCGATAATTCTTCAACTCCTATAATTGCTAAGGGTTCGGTTAGAGTAAATGATCACTACACTTTGAAGGATGTGGCACTTGTCAAAAATTTGAAATACAACTTGCTTTCTGTTTCACAATGGCTAGATGAAAATCTGGAAATTACTTGCAATAAAAACTGCTGCAAAGTTGTAAGTTCAAATAGTGAGCTTATTTTTAACATGTCTCGGTTTGGAAGAGTTTTTAAAGCTGATTTTGATATGTCTTCCTCTAAGCGTAGGTGTCTAGTTGCTAATGATTCAAAGGACTTATATTTTTGGCATCGTAGACTTGGTCACGTAGGCTTTGATCACCTAACGCGTGTTAGTGCTCTTGATCGCATACGTGGGCTGCCTAAGATTAAAGGGGACAAAGAAATTGTGTGCTCTTCTTGTAGACATGCTAAGATGGTTGCAAGTTCACATACACCTCTCACAATGATCATGACAACTGAACCATGTCAAAATTTTGCATCTTGACACCGTAGGACCTTCACGTGTTCAATCCTTCGGAGGTAAATGGTATGTTCTTGTTATCGTTGATGATTATTCTAGATTCTCTTGGATTTACTTTATGGCATCTAAGAATGAAGTTTTTAGTCACTTTAGAACTTTATTTCTTAGATTATCAATTGATCACCCAGAATCATTAAAAGCAATTAGAAGTGATAATGGAACTGAATTTAAAAATCAATCTTTTGATCACTTTTGTGCTGAAAATAGAATAGATCATCAATTTTCTTCCCCATATGTACCTCAACAAAATGGTGTTGTAGAAAGAAAGAACAGAACCTTAGTTGAGATGGCTAGGACTATGCTTGATGAATATCAAACTCCTAGGAATTTTGGGCTGATGCATTAGCAACCGCTTGTTATGTCTCAAATCGTGTTTTATTGCGTGCTAAGCTAGGTAAAACACCATATGAGCTCCGGTTTGGACATAGGCCTAGTGTTACACACTTTCGGGTCTTTGGTTGCAAATGCTTTGTTAAGAAACATGGTAATCTTGATAAACTTGAACCTAGATCTATTGATGGCATGTTTCTTGGTTATCCATCTCATACTAGAGGCTACCGTGTGCTTTTACTTGACACTAACGAAATTGTGGAGACTTGTGAAGTGTCTTTTGATGAAGCTAGCCCAGGTACTAGCTCCGGTGTTGCAGGACCAGATCCGTAACCTCAGGGGGAGGGTATTTTCGAAGATGAAGAAGAGTCGGTGATACTGCCTGGTAGTTCCGAAGTTGACACGTGTCCAGCTCCGGACATTGAACAAGCTCCGGCTATCACCTATGCTGGTCCTGATCGTCCACAAGTCACAAGCTCATCAATCTATGATGAACCTAATGAAGAAGAAGCTTGTGAGACATTTGTTCCCCTACGGTTTTTTAAAGATCATCCCCCACAACAGATGATTCGAAGCTTGCACGAACGAGTCACACGGTCCAGGTTTTGTGATCCAAACTCTCATTCTCATTCCGCTTTTGTTGCTTCTTTTGAACCCAAAGATATATCACACGCACTCACTAATGAATCTTGGATTATTGCCATGCAAGAAGAGTTAGAATATTTTGAAAGAAATAATGTTTGGAAACTTGTACCACGATCTCAAGGTCACACTTGAATTGGAACTAAATGGGTATTTAAAAATAAACAAAGTGAGGATGGGCTTGTGGTTAGGAATAAGGCTAGGTTGGTTGCTCAAGGTTTCACTCAAGTTGAAGGTCTAGATTTTGATGAAACTTTTGCTCCTGTCACTAGATTAGAAGCCATAAGAATTTTGTTAGCTTTTGCAGCATCTAAAGGTTTTAAGCTATATCAAATGGACGTTAAAAGTGCTTTTCTTAATGGCTACATAGATGAGGAGGTTTATGTCAAACAACCACCGGGTTTTGAAAATCCTGATTTTCCTAATCATGTTTACAAACTGTCCAAAGCCTTATACGGTCTCAAACAAGCCCCTAGAGCATGGTATGATAGGTTAAAAGCATTCTTACTTGACAAGGGGTTTACCATGGGCAAGGTTGATAAAACTCTTTTTGTGCTTAAGCATGGCAATGACTCATTATTCGTTCAAGTGTATGT
Source organism: Tuctoria greenei (assembly GCA_036927565.1). Lineage (NCBI taxonomy): Eukaryota > Viridiplantae > Streptophyta > Magnoliopsida > Poales > Poaceae > Tuctoria > Tuctoria greenei. Next base: position 194,914,414 of record JAYESD010000002.1, read on the forward strand.
GGATGATATTATCTTTGGTTGTGCTTCTCATGATCTTGTGTCCAAGTTTTCAGCAATGATGAGTTCCGAATTTGAAATGAGTATGATGGGTGAACTCACTTACTTTTTGGGGCTGCAAATCAAGCAAACCAAGGAGGGTACCTTTGTGCATCAGACGAAGTATACCAAAGACCTCCTAAGGCGCTTCAACATGGACAAAAGCAAGCCTCTTCGGACACCAATGGGAACAGCAACAACACTTGAACTTGATGAAGATGGTGAATCTGTGAATCAAAAAGAATATAGAAGCATGATCGGATCACTTTTGTACCTCACGGCATCAAGACCGGACATACAATTCAGCGTATGTCTTTGTGCACGGTTTCAAGCTTCCCCACGTGTTTCACATCGTCAAGCCATCAAAAGGATTCTCAAGTACTTACATGGAACCCAATAATTTGGCATTTTTCTTCCTTCTTTCTCAACCGTTACTTTGAAAGCTTTTTCGGATGCTGATTTTGGGGGTTGTAGGATTGATAGGAAAAGTACTTCCGGTGCTTGTCATTTTCATGGTAGTTCTCTTGTTGCTTGGTCCTCTAGAAAACAAAATTCAGTTGCACAATCCACAGCCAAATCTGAATATGTAGCTGCTGCTAGTGCTTGCTCTCAAATTCTTTGGATTATTCAAACACTTAAGGACTATGGGGTTGATCTAGATAGTGTTCCACTATTCTGTGATAACACTAGTGCCATTTGCATTGCTAAAAACCCCGTGCAACATTCTAGAACTAAGCACATTGACATTAGGTATCACTTTCTCCGAGATAACGTTGAAAAAGGAAACATTATGCTTCACCATGTAGATACCGAACATCAATTGGCTGACATTTTTAAAAAACCTTTGGATTTCACTCGTTTTTGTTACATTCGTAGTGAAATAGGGGTTATGCATCCTCATGGCTTAAATTGAGGGGGAGTTTTGAAATTTGGGAAGTCTATGTGTGAATCTGAAATTAAAATAATATGAGCATAGTATTTCATACATATATGACTTTGTGATTCCTTTTACATGCTGAAAGTTCTTACTACATTACTCGTGTTATACATTTTGTAGTTTTTGCCATGTCTAGTAATTGGAATAATTACTTACACTAAAACTGGTTATGGTCGAACTTTCTTGCTGTTTTGAACTTGTTACATGTTCACAAGTGCTTTTAATCATAAAGAATTAATTAAGTAATCAACTCACATGTTGAGTTTTTATGAACAAATATAAATTGAGAAAATATCAAGAGAATATGCATGCATCGCACTTCTTCTTTTGAGATGGCTTATCATTGCACTTAGGTATGAACTTGGAAGAAGTTGTGTATGACTAAAACCATGTCCTTAAGCTTCTGATTGTCAAATGACATAGGCTTGGCTTGGTTGGTTAGAATAAGGCAGATGCGCATATAATCTCTTGCAAATATCATATGATCTATATTTATGCTTTGAAAAATAATCAAATGCAGCAACTAAGTGTCATGCTTTCAAGTTTTGAAATAGTTAAGTTTGTGAGATCATGACTTGCTTAAATTGAATATTACATATGATCTCTAGCATGGCTTACACTACTTTATGTATCTCATTGATGTGATAGTGTAAGTTACTTGATAGTATGACCCGGATGAGCTTTGTTTATATGTATATGTTATAATATGCTCATAACAACTAAAAGGGGAGAGAAAATTTGTTTATATGCTCATGACTTGCTGAATACACTGTCAAAGGGGGGGAGATAAGCATGAAGAGAAAGAGATAATAAAGGGGAGAGACAATATGGGATAATTTTTTTTGGATTTTATTCTCATTTTACTTTTGATTTACAAAGGGGGAGAAATTGTTTTCAAAACTTTTAATTGAATAAGCCAATGTTCGGATTTTAAATGGTGTTGCCAATGCATTCATCAAGGGGGAGATTGTAAGACCTATGTGTGCTGAATACATTGGCTTGTAGTGAATACACTTGGCTTTGATGATAAAAGTTTTGAATATCACCAAAACACCTTTTTATCAAGGTCCGACTCTAGCTCCGAGCTACAGCAAGGTCAGACGGTAGGTCCGGCTTGTTTTGGGTAGCTCCGGCTATGTTCGAAGCTAGGCCCGAATTCTTGGTAAGGTCCGACTAGCTTTGGTTAGCTCCGATGAGCTTTATCTTTAGCTCCGGCATATAATTGATAGCTCCAGCATGCTTTTGCTAAGCTCCGACGTACTTTGTCTAGCTCCGGCTTTGGGTTGACTAGTTTTGACTAGTTTTTGGTAAGCTCCGGCACTAGGTCTTGCTAGCTTTTGTACGCTCCGGCGGGAGCTTGGTTATACTAGTTTTGGTAAGCTCCGGCGCTAGGTTCTACTAGCTTTTGTTAGCTCTGGCTCAAGGTCCGGGTTGCTCTGGCAAGGTCCGGAACTTGACCGCAATACTTCTGCTTTTCATTCGCAAAGTTTTGAACTTGCTTTATATTCTTGGAAAGATTGCTTACTATTCATTTGCTAAGTTTTTGGTGTGTTTTGGTTGATATAGATGATTTCGTTTTGATATGCTTTGCAACATGCTTATGTGAGGTGCTCACGTAAGGTGTTGTGTTCGGAACTAACTTGAGTCAAGTCAAGGACTTGGGCTCGTATGGATTGGTTGTTTATTCATGTGCAGGTGTTGCTTGAGTTCAAGACATGGCTGGTGACGGGATCCATTGGACTAGTCTCAGGGAGGAGATGTGGTTCCAACAACCAAATTCAGGAGGAATTGTGGTTGAGCTGATCAGGAGGTTGCGCAGCATGATTGAATCAAGAACAATGCATATGAAGGTATCGTGGACGTCATTGGAAGATGTTTGCACGTGTGCAAGGAGTGCATGGACGTGGCTACATGGTTCCGAGGCGTGATGAAGAGATGTGGACGTAAAGAATTGGTCGGAAAGGTCCAACCGACTAGGTTATGGACTCAGGCTGCGGCTGAGTCGGGTTTGACTCAAATATGGAAAGATTTGAGTTGGTTATGATAGGATTTCATGTGGGTCACGAATTTGAGTTGTTTAGGAATGTGGGATGTGTTCCTAAGGTGTTTGGAAGTCTTAAGATTGCTTCTATCTGCGTATATAAGAATCTTGAGAAGTTATGGAAAGTTACGATTCGTGATCTGAGTAGAATTGGAGTCCTAGGTTATATTGGGTTGGCCTAAGGTCTGGTTATATAAGAAAGGGAGCCCAGAGCTCGTGGGAACGACTTTGGGGCTGTTCCTCTTGTGTTCTATTGAATAAAATTCGTAGTTTGAAGGAACTTTTGTGCCTTGTTCGTCCGACTTGTTCCAGACAAGTTTTACTCGTCGAGTTTCTGGACAGCACTACCTTTCGTCGGTGGTTTTATCATAACTCGAGTTTTACAGATCCAATTGACGAGATTCTTTTTTGTTTGTGTTCAAAACTTCATTATCTATCATATATCAAAATTTCACGGTCATTGGATTTGTGGTCTATGATCTACACGAGTTTCTTTGCAGCGTTCCAGAACTGTTTTTCTCGGGTAGGGCAGATTGACCTTTGTTTGATCTTTCGATCATAACTTGAGTTTTTCTCGACGGATTTGAGTGATTCTTTTTGTGTTGTCTTCGTGACTTGATTCTCTCTGATATCTATCACTTTTGTCATGGTGAAACACGTTTAGATTAGTCTCACACACGATTTCTTCAACAGATCGTTTTTCTGCCGAACGGTTTGGGGTATAATTGTTCCGCTGCGTAAGATTTTTTAAATCTACCATTCACCCCCCCCCCCTCTGGTAGCTTTTCACGTGATCTTTGATCCTACAATATATACATAGCCAAAGTCAGTTACTAGTGAATCATGTTAATGTTGAATTCCTATGCTATGTTGTTCAACACATCGGGCATGGGTTTACCCCTAGCAATACTAGGATGATTTCTGCAAGAGCCTGTGGCATAACTAAACGTGAAGGATTACAGAGGAGAGATAGGGCTGTCACCACCTATTGCCTACCTATTCAATCCGTGGGTCTACGAGACATTCAACGCTACTTAACTATCCTAGCACCATGTTAGCGTATTAAGTAAATAATGTAAGAGCCTAGGCACAAGCCATCATAAGGCAATGAACTAAATCATCATTGAAACCAATGTTGATACAAAGCATAGTTATTCATATTATAATAATCAATTCATAATTAGTTAGACTATAGTGGGGGGTCTATAATGTTTATGATGATAAGATGAGATCAATATAGTGCAATTATAAAGACTATACCTACAACATACATGGGTTCCACAATCAAACAAGAAACACTTCATCCAAGCATATGCATAATTGAACACATATGATAACATCTTTATTATGAATAAAGTCATAAATACAATAAGGAATACATGAGCCATAGCTTTTCCAATTTGGAATTGGGAAGATAGACTCCATCTACTCCTTTCTCAATTTGTACTTGGGACTAGAGACTCTCCTCTCTACAGCCTAACTTCTCTAAGGACTATGGAAAGTAGTGGAGTGGTGTGTGTTGAAGTGAGGGGTAGGTGGCCTATTTATAGCTAGAGAAGGATTGGTTCCCACCACTAGAAGCGCGCGAATTAGTTATAGTCGTTATCAGGGCACCACAAGTGAGTGTCACATGGAAGTTCACCGCATTTTGTGCTAGGAGGAGGTCGGTCAAACAACCAGGTTGGTGGACCTTGTCTTTGCTCCACTCTGCATGTGCTTCCTCGGGATAACTTCCAGGTGGGTCCTATTGACTAATATGGGTGATACACCACGGATCTCCTCGGATACGTCTATTTCTGGGCCATTTGATCCTTATGATGCCACGTGTCGTAGCCTGATTGGTTGGGATGGTACTTTTTAGGATTGCTCCTCCTCTTTCACCTCAATTCCTATATAAAAAGTATGCATGCACTATTTTTCCAAGGAGAAGTGGAAACAGGTTAAGTAGAAAGGTGATGTGTGCAAGAAATGACATATTTTTCACACAATTGAGTTATATTGACCGGTGAAATTGGGATATAATAGTTGTCAACACTCCCCTCATTCTCCATTAATTCTGCATAAAAATTACTGCATGCACTATTCTGCAAGTACAAGTGGAATTATGTCAAATCTAACTATGATGTGTGCAAGAAATATTTATTCCTTCACATAATTGAGTTATATTGACAGTCTAAATTTGTATATAACGATCGTCAACACTAGCAACCTGTTGTGATAAGTCAAAAAAAATGCAAAATTTGCTCCCAAACCTACTATTTTCGTACTATAAATGTCACACCACATAGGTCAGTAGTTGGGTGCAAGAACTCTCAAACTATGGCTTATAAATATGCTGTATTTTCTGAGATTTCGTGTGTTATTCCTGTTGGACGTCCTGTGACTCAGCACTGAATTCCTAGATGTCTTTTGACTAGCCCTAGAATTGAGTCATCGATGTATTGTGTTTCTATGTAGGTTACAAGCTAGAGGAAGGATAACATTTGGCTTGTGGATCCATGTTGCTCATGCCACATGATAAGTAAGAAAGAATTGTTCTCCTCCCTCTCTTTTATGTCACGTGTAGAAAATGTTACCTTCACAAATATTCTTCAACTCCTATAATTGTTTAATAATAAATACCCTTTGAATGATGTGGCACTTGTTAAATATTTGAAGATAGTTTCACAACTGCTAGGTGAAATCTAGATGTTAGTTTCACTAAAAATTGTTGTAAGGTTGTAGATTCAAATGATGAGCTTATGTTTAACTTGTCTCGGTTTGGAAGAATTTTTAAAGGTTCTTTTATATATCAACATCTAAGTATAGTTGTCTAGTTGCTAATGAATCAAATGACTTATATTTTTGGCCTCGTAGTCTTGGTCACGTAGGTTTTGATCACTAACAAGTGTTATTGGTCTTGATCGCATATGTGGACTACCTAAGCTTAAAGAAGAAAAAGATATTGTGTGCTCTTCATGTATACATGCGAAGATGGTAGTAGGTTCACATGATCCACTCACAATGACCCTGACAACAGATCGGGACAATGTTTACGCCTTAACACCATAGGTACCTCATGTGTTCAATCTTTTGGAGGTAAATGGTATGTTCTTGTGATTGTTATTGATTATTGTAGATACTCTTAGGTTTACATTATGACATCTAAGAATGAAGCTTTTAGTCACTTTACAAGTTTAGTTCTTAGACTTTCACTTGACCACCCAAGATCTTTAAAAGCAATAAGAAGATATAATGGAACCAAATTTGGAAATCAATCATTTGGTCACTTTTGTGCTGAAACATGAATAGATCATCCATTTTCTTCACCATATGTACCTCAAAAAATGGTGTTGTAGAAATAAGAAACAAGACCATAGTTGAGATGGCTAGGACTATGCTTGATGAATATTAATCTCTTAGGAAATTTTGGCATATGCAATTGCAACAGCTTGTTATGTCTCAAATCAAATTTTCTTGCGAGCTAAGATAAGAAAAACCTCATACGAGCTTTGGTTTGGACATAGGAGTAGTATCACATAACTTTTAGGGTCTAATCATCCTCAAGCCACAAGCCCATCGGTTTGTGATGAACATGAAGAAGAAGAAGCTTGTGAAGTGTCTACTCCCCCTATGCATACTCAGAAGTCATCCTCCACAACAGATTATTAGAATCTTGCACTAATGAGTCACACGGTCCAAGTTCTGTATCTAAACTCTCATACTCATTCTGCTTTTGTTGCTTCTTTTGAACCCAAAGACGTATCACACCCACTCACCAATGAATCTTTTATCATTGCCATGCAAGAAGAGTTAGAAAATTTCGAAAGAAATAATATTTGGAAACTTGTTCCTCCACCTATGATCACACATTGATAGGAACTAAATGGCTGTTTAAAAATAAACAAAGTCAGGATAGGGTTGTGGTTATGAATAAAGTAAGGTTGGTTGCTCAAGGTTTCACACAAGTTCAAGGTATAAATTTTGATGAAACTTTTGCTCCTGTTGCTAGATTAAAAGTTATAAGATTTTTATTAGCATTGGCTACATCTAAATGTTTCAAGTTATATCAAATGGATGTGAAAAGTGATTTTCTTAATGGCTACATAGATGGGGAGGTTAATGTTATGCAACCACTGGGGTTTTAAAAATCAAGATTTTCTTAATTATGTTTACAAACTGTTTAGAGCTTTGTATGGTCTCAAGCAAACCCCTAGAGCATGGTATGTTAGGTTAAAAACATTATTACTTGAAATAGGGTTTACCATGGGCAAAGTAGATCAAACTCTTTTTGTGCTTGAACATGGCAATGACTCACTATTTGTTCAAGTGTATGTGGATGTTATTATCTTTGGTTGTGCTTCTCATGATCTTGTGTCCAACTTTTCAGCTATGATGAGTTCAAAATTTGAGATGAGTATGATGGTAGAACTCACGTACTTTTTGGGGCTGCAAATCAAACAAGCTAAGGAGGGAACCTTTGTGCATCAAATGAAGTAGACGAAAGACATCCTTAGGGTTTTCAACATGGAAAACGGCAAGACCCTTTGGACCAATGGGAACAACGTCAACACTTGAACTTGATGCAGATGGTGAACCCGATGATCAAAAGGAATATGGAAGCATTATCGGGTCACTTTTGTACCTCACAACATCAAGACTGGACATACAATTATGTGTATGCCTTTGTGCACTATTCCAAGCTTCTCCATACGCTTCTCTGGTACTTACATGGAACATAAGAATTTGGTATTTTTCTTCCTTCTTCCTCAACCATTATTTTGAAAGATTTTTCGGATGCTGATTTTGTTGGTTGTAGGATTGATAGGAAAAGTATTTCGAGTGCTTATAATTTTCTTGGTAACTCACTTGTTGCTCGGTCCTCTAGAAAAAAAGTTCAGTTGCACAATCCACGTCCGAATCTGAATATCTTGCTGCTGCTAGCACTTGCTCACAAATTCTTTGGATTGTTAAAATACTAGATGTAGGATCGAAGAGCACGTGAAAAGCTACCAGATAGGATGAATGGTAGATTAAAACTTTTATATGCGGAAGTTACAAAATCTCATCAGCAGAAAACCAATCTGATAAAGAAACCGAATGTATGGCAGATATAAACATGTTTAACCATGAAAAAACCAATATTTATTGTTGATAATCAAGTCATTAAGACACCAAAACAATAATCACGTGAAACCCTAGAGTACAACTCATGTTATGCTCAAAATACTAAGCAAAGGTCACTCTATTCAAGTAGAACAAAAACAGGTCTATTACGGTTCAAAGAAACTCATGTAACTCAATAACAATGAAACCAATGACCACGAAATTTGCCCAAGTGATAGGCAATTTAGTTGGGAATACAACACAAAAAAAATCACGGCAATTGGATATGTAAAACACGAGTTATGATCAAAGAACTGAAGCAACATAAGGTTGCGCAAAAACTCAACGAGAAAGACTTGACGGAAACAAGTCGAGCGAAAATGGCATGAAAGCTGCTCTAAAACTACAGTATTTATTAAATAAAACACAAGAAGAACAGCCACAAGTCATCTCATGAGCTCAGGCCTTCCTTGCTTATATAACCATCCCTAAGGCAACTCCAATCCAACTAGGATTTCCTACTCCTACTTGGATTCTACTGAAAGTTTCCATAACCGCTCAAGACACTTCCATACGCAGATAGAAACAATCTTATGACTTCCAAACACTTTAGGAATGTCCCACACATTCCTAAAATAACTGAACTTCAGGTTGGGCATGGGATGAATGGTAGATTAAAACTTTTATATGCGGAAGCTACAAAATCTCATCAGCAGAAAATCAATCTGATAAATAAACTGCATATATGACTGATATAAACATGTTCAACCATGACAAAACCAATATTTATTGTTGAGAATAAGGTCATTAAGGCCCCCAAAAAAAGAATCACATGAAACCGTATAGTAAAACTCAAGTTATGCCTAAAATACTAAGCAAAGGTCACTCTATTCTAGTAGAACAAAAACAGGTCCATTACGATGCGAAGAAACTCGTGTAACTCAATAACCACGAAACTCCCTAAGAATAGTTCAATGGTTCATCATCACCAGCAATCTCTTGACCTCAAGTAACACCTGCACATGAACAAACAAGCAAGTCTCTGAGCACAAGTCCTCTACTTGACTCACATTAGTCGGAAAACCATAACACCTATGTGAGGACCTCACATAAGCATGTAGCAAAACATAGCAAGATAATATCCACCATGATCAGCCAAAACGCATCAAAAACTTAGTCCAAAAGTACTAAGCAAATCTTCCCATAAGTGTAACGCAAGTTTAAAACATTGCAAGTTAAAACAAAACAGTCGCACGATTATTTCAGCAAATAGAAAGATCAGATAGTCTGAAATGCAAAGCAGTAACTGTTACTTCCAATGTGCATTGAGAAAGTTCAGACAGTCCAAGCCGATGAAGAGGTAACTGTTACTCTCGAGACACGTTGAAAAATTTGGTCACTCCTATGTAAAAACACATGCAGCCCACGTGCAGCTAAGTTCAGACAGTGTGAACTGTGTTCCTGCAAGTTCGAACATTCCGAAGTAGGCTTTTTAGGCATACTCAAAACTTTGCGTGTAAACCCTCACTTTAGCCTATTTGTCAATGTATTTAGCACCTAGGTCCCACAATATCCCCCTTGATGAATGCATTGGCAACGCCACTTAGAATCCGAACATTGGCTCATTCACATTACATGAAAAAGTTTTGAAAAGAAAATTTTCTCCCCCTTTTTGAAAATCAAAAACCAAATGAGAAGAAACCTTTAAAAATTCTCACCCTAAGGTGGTACTCTCCCCTAAGAAGATCATGTAAATCAAAACACTTGTGAATGTACATTGTGTGTATATTTCTCCTCCATTGACAATGTATTCAACAAGGTCCAAAAGAGAACTTTTATTTTGTTATGAGCATAATATGGCATATGCATAAAAAACAAATCTCATACAAGTAGTACTATCAAGTAACTTACACGATCACATCAATGAGATACACAAAGTAGTGTAAGCCATGCTAGAGATCAAGTTTAAATTTAATTTAAGCAAGTCATGATCTTCCTAACTCAAATATTTCAAAACATGAAGGCATGACACAAGTTGTTATTTCTATTATCTTTTAAAGCACAAATTTTAATTATATAAACTTTTCAAGAGATTATATGCAACATTTGCCTTATCCTAACCAACCAAACCAAGCCTATGTCATTTGGCAATCAAAAGCTTAAGGACATGGTTTTAGTCATACACAACTCCTTCCAAGTTCATATCTAAGTGCAATGAAAAGTAGTCTCAAAAGAAGAAGTGTGATGCATGCATATTCTCTTTATGTTTTGGTTATTTTTCATTTGATCATAAAAGGTCAACATGTGGGCTATTAATTGATTAATTTATCATGATTAAAAGAACTTGTGAGCATGCAACAAGTTTAAAATATAAAGAAAGTTTAATCATGACCAGATTTGATGTGAGTAATTTTCAAATTACTAGTCATGGCAAAAACTACAAAATGTAGAACATGAGTAATGTAGTCAAAACTTTCAGCATGTCAAAGGAATCACAAAGTCATATAAGTATGAAACATTTATGCTCATAATATCAATTAATTTCAGATTCACATAGACTTCCCAAGTTTCAAAACTCCCCCTCATTTTATGCAATGAGGATGCATAACCCCAATTGCACTACGAATGAATGGAATATGAGTGAAATCCAAATGTTTTGTCAAAATGTTAGCCAATTGTTGTTTGGTATCTACATGGTCAAGCACAATGTGTCCGTTTTCTATATTATCACGGAGAAAGTGATAACTAATGTCAATGTGTTTTGCTCTAGAATGTTGCACGTGGTTTTTAGTAATGCAAATGGGACCAGTGTTATCACAAAATAGTGGAACACTATCTAGATCAACCCCACAGTACATAAGTATTTGAATAGTGCAAAGAATTTGTGAGAATGCGCTAGCAGGAGCTACATATTCAGATTGGACCACAGATTGTGCAACTGAACTTTGTTTTGTAGAGGACAAAGCAACAAATGAGTTACCAAGAAAATGACAAGCACCCAAAGTACTTTTCCTATCAATCGTACAACCTCCAAAATCATCATCCGAAAAAACTTTCCAAGTAACGACCAGGGAAGAAGTAAGAAAAAATGCAAAATTATTAAGTTCTATGTAAATACTTCAGAATTCTTTTGACAGCTTGACGATGTGAAGTGTGTGCGGAAGCTTAAAATCGTGCAAAAAGACATACGCTGAATTGTATGTCCGATCTTGATGCCCTAAGGTACAAAAATGACCCGATCATGCTTTTATATTTTTTTATCTACATGTTCACCATCTTCATAAAGTTCAAGTGTTGTCGTTGTTCCTATTGGTGTCTGAAGAGGCCTGTTGTTTTCCATGTTGAAGCGTCTGAGGATATTATTCATATACTTTGTTTCATGCACAAAAGTTTCCTCCTTGGTTTGTTTTATTTGCAGCCCCAAAAAGTACATGAGTTCTCACATCATACTCATCTTAAATTCTGAACTCAACATAGCTCAAAACTTGGACAAGATCATGAGAAGCACAAGTAAAGATAATATCATCCACATACACTTGAACGAATAGTGAGTCATTGCCATTCTTAAGCACAAAAAGAATTTTATCAACCTTTCCCATGGCAAACCCCTTATAAAATAATAATGTTTTTAACCTAGCATACCATGCTCTAGAGGCTTTTTTGAGACCATATAATGCTCTGGACTGTTTGTAAACGTGATTAGCAAAATCTGAATTTTCAAAACCTGGTGATTGCTTAACATAAACCTCCTCATTTATCTAGCCAATAAGAAAAGCACTTTTCACATCCATTAGATATAACTTGAAACCTTTAGATGGAACAAAGGCTAATAAAATTCTTATGGCTTCTAATCTAGCAACAGGAGCAAAAGTTTCATCAAAATCTATACCTTCAACTTGTGTGAAACCTTGAGCAACCAGCCTAGCTTTATTCCTAACCACAACCTCATCCTCACTTTGTTTATTTTTAAACACACATTGACCGTTAGGTGGAGGAACTAGTTTCCAAAAAAAAAATCCAAACTTTTCTAACTCTTCTTGCATGGCAATAATCCATAATTCGTTAGTGAGTGCGTGTGATATATCTTTGGGTTCAAAAGAAGCAACAAAAGTAGAATGAGCGTGAGAGTCTGGATCGAAAAATCTGGACCATGTGACTTGTTCGTGCAAGCTTCTTGTTCTTCATGTTCATCACAAACTGAAGAGCTTGTGGCTTGAGGATGATATGGACCTGTAGTAGAAGTCGTTGGTGCTAGTTGTGGATCAAAATCAGAAGCAAGAACAACATCGTTATCTTTTGTATTTCCGGGCAGCAGCACCACTCCTTCCTTATCTTTAATAAAAATGATCTCCTCCCTGCAGATATACATCTTGACTGACAATATTTGAGCTAATACGTGCACTGGCTTCATCAAAAGAAACATCACAAGTCTCCACAATTTTGTTAGTATCAAGTAAAAGCACACAGTAGCCTCTAATATGAGATGGATAACCAATAACCATGTCGTCAACAAATCTAGCTTAAATTTTATAAGATTACCATGTTTCTTAACAAAGTATTTGCAACCAAAGGCCCTAAAATGTGTGACAGTAGTCCTATGTCCAAACCGAAACTCATATGAGATTTGAGACATAACAAGTGGTTGTAATTACATATGCCCAAAAATTCCTAGGAGTTTGATATTCATCAAGCATAGTACTAGCCGTCTCAACTAAGGTTCTATTCTTTATTTCTACAACACCATTTATTTGAGGTACATATGGTGAAGAAAATTGATGATCTATTCCTTTTTAGCCACAAAAGTGATCAAATGATTGGTTTTAAAATTCGGTTTCATATCACTTCTAATTGCTTTTAAACATCCTGGGTGGTCAAGTTAAAGTCTAAGAACCAAACTTCTCATGTGACTAAAGGCTTCATTATTAGATGCCATAAAATGAAGCCCTCCAAAACATTCCCCGTGATGATCACTTCCAGTGTCCACATCGCTAGAGCTGAATTCTTGAAGTGCATAAATAAAGTTGTGCACCGCTTTGCGTATTGGGAATTCCCCTTTTTCTACTAGAATTCGTAGAAGAGGGCTTGAACTTTGTTTGCTTCTAATCATGGGGAGTGGAACCTGCAAGGTTAGGGCGATGTGTATGAAAACGTCTGGAGTCACTGCATTTGAAGCATCGTTGAGGGTCACCACTTTTGCTCCTTCTAGTTCTCATATTTTGCAATGCTTTTGAGAACCGAGTACAGAGAAGTGCTAGCTCCTCCTCTAAAACTTTCAATCTATTCAAGGGTTGAGAGGACACCAAGCAACTGTACCACATGATGAAGTTTTGCTAGAACTAGGCATGTCACATTATGAAACAAATACAAGAGACATGTTGGGGTTTTTCCGTTATATTATGTCTAGTTCATGAGTTATGAGCTTAGGATATAACACATCTAAAGTAAGTGTACTCATGACAGTGGATTCACGAATAGACATGTCTAATGCACTTAACAATTGCTTAGAATTCTAGGCATCTAAAAATTTAATATTGACACTACGGAGGTTGCTGAGAATTTTATTGTAGCGAGCAAAGAAGTCGCCGATCGACTCACCGGGTTGCATCTCAAAACTCATGTACTAATTCTTAAACCTAACTTGGCATACCTCTTTCATTGTATTGGATTATTCATGGTTGCTTAGATCTTTCCACACATCATTTGCAGGTCAGAGGTGTGCAACACGATCGAATACGCTTTGACTCAACCCTTGTATGATCAAGTTTTGTGCCTCGTTGTTGTCGACGTCCTTCATGTTGCTTGCACTGATTTTATTGTTTGGCTGTATGATGTAGACTTTGTAGACCTTATCCCAGATGTCAAAGCCTTGCGCTTGTATATACGCCTCCATACGAGCCTTCCAAACATGAAAATAAATGTCATCGAACACACAAGGTTTTCTGGAGTATTTCTCCATTATGATTAGCAAAAACATGTGCAAATAAAAAAGATTAGAGCACCGTGCTCTAATACCAACTGTAGGGTCGAGGAGCACATAAAAAATCTACAATAGGGAGGTGAATGGTAGATTAAAACTTTTTATGCGGAAGCGACAAAAATCCATCAGCAGAAAATAAACTTCATAAAGAAACCAGTGTGTGCCACTGATCTAATCATGGTTGATCATTACAAAACTAGTATAGATTTTAGAGAATCAAGTCATGAATAGACCACAACAAAGATCACGAGAAACTGTCAAGTAAAACTCAAGTTATGACCACCAGACTGAGCAAAGATCCATCTGTTCTATCCGAGTTAAAAACAAATCTGCTACACTGCAAAGAAACTCAAGTATCTCGCGTACCACAAAACCAATGACTATGAAATTTTCAAATATTATATAAAATTGAATCATGAAGAAAACACAAAAAGAATCACAGCAATTGGATAAGTGAAACTCGAATTATGATCAATACAACATCAGGCTCCACATAAACTCGACAAGAAAACTTTCCAAAAACAAGTTGGATGAACAAGGCACAAAATCTCCTCTAAAACTATGATTTTTATTCAATGAAACAAAACAAGAACAACCACAAGTCATGCTCTCCATGATCCCTAGCCCCCTTTCTGATATAACCAGCCCTAAGGAAACTTCAATCCAAATAAGACTTCCTACTCCTACTTGGATTCAACTGAAACTTTCCATAACTGCTCGACTCTTCCATACGCAGATAGAAGCAATATTAAAACTTCCAAACAGCTTATGAATATCTCACACATTCCTTAATCAACACAACTTCATGTTGGGAAAGAAATCTAATCAAAACAAACCCAAAACATTCCATAAGTGAACCGTAACCGCCTCAGCAGCAGCCTGAGCGCGTAATCACGCCGGTTGGACCTTTGCGGCCATATCTTCACATACATACATTTATTCATGCTTTGGAACCATGTTTCCACATCCATGCACCCCTTGCACATGCGCAAGCACCTTCCATGATGTTGACGATACCTTCATTTGCATTATTCTTGATCTAAACATGTTGCATGACCTCCCGATCAACTCATCCGCAATTCCTCCCGTACTTGGTTGTTGAACGTCATCCTATCCCTAAGACTAGTTGAATGGATCGCCGTCGCCAGTCATGTCTTGACCTCAAGCAACACCTGCACATGAACAAACAACCAATTCTTCGAAGCACAAATCCTCGACTTCACTCACGTTAGTCCAAATCCCACAACACCTTATGTGAGCACATCACATAAGCATGCTGCAAACATAGAAAATAATATCCACCATAATCAGCCTAAACTCATCAAAAAGTTAGTATATGAATACTAAGCAAACTTCCAATAAGCCAAAAGGCAAGTTCAAAACATTACAAGTTGAAAACAGAGTGGCTGAAACTAAGTAGTATGATCGAACGATCCAAGCAGCCGCTCTGCAGTAATGGTTACTCCTAATATACACAGAATAAGTTCGGACAGTCTGAACTGAATGAAAGGTACTTGTTACTCTCGATATAAATTAAAAAGTTTGAACAATCCAAAGTGGAAAAAACACATCATATGCGGCTAAGTTCGGACTGTCTGCAACAAAAAACATGTGCAGCTCACGTGTGCGACTAGTTCTCGCAGGTTGGGACATTTTAAAGTGGGCTTCCTAGGTATACTCAAAACATTGAATGTAAACCATCACTTCTAACATATTTGCCAATGTATTAATCTCCTTGGTCTCACAAGGACACAAACTAATATAATGAGCACAAAAATAAGCCATACAAGATCGAGTCGTTACCTCCTTGGAGATGTCTCCAAGTATGTTGTCAACGTGATGATCATGTTGAGCACTTTGATGGACTCTTGGGTGTGGAACTTGAGGTATTGAGTCAACTTATACTTCTTCGTCTACCACTTGATCATTGCCACCATTATGATCTTCATCTTCTTGAACCTGATGATCTTGATCTTTGGAGTTGTGACCTTGATCTTGTGTGGGAGGCACCGATTGTGATGAAGCTGGATGACTTGGTCCTTGGTGTTCCTGAGGACAAATTTCACCAAGCGTGTTCCTTCTTAGCGCAACATACGGTGCTTCTTCTTCATCTAAAAAATATTGATCAACTTGCTCTACTTTGGAGCCATTAGTTTCATTAAACACTATGTCACGTGCCATTCTAACACAACCAAAGGTTTTGTTGAAGACACGATAGGCTTAGGTTTTTGAGTCATAGCCAAGTAAGAAACCTTCATATGATTTTTAAGAAAACTTCAAAGTCCTAGGATTCTTGATAATAATATAGCACTTGCTATCAAAAACTCAAAAGTATGAGATATTGGGTTTGTTACCTGTAAGAAGATCATACAGAGTTTTCTTCAATAGATGATGGAGGTAGAGGTGGATTGTGACATGGCAAGTGGTGTTGACCCCCTTCGACACAAAACCAGTCAGAGGTCATGTACTCATGAGGCATGGTTCTTGACATCTCAATGAGGTTGCAGTTCTTCCTTTCGACCACCCCATTTTGTACAGGGGAAAAGGGGGTTGATAACTCATGCTTCATGCCCTCCTCGTCTAAGTACTCCTCCACTTGAGTGTTCTTTAATTTTATGTCATTGACACTTATTATCTTCTTGGTTCCTAAGGAGATCTCATTTTGAGCTCTCCTCAGGAATCTCAAAGGACAGCTTGAGTTTCACCTTTGTCATGCAAGAAAAACACCCAAGTGAAGGGGAAAAAATCATCCACAATGACTAAGCCCTATTTGATACCGCCAATGCTTATATAAGCAATAGGACCAATAAGGCTCATGTATAGCATCTCCAGTGGACTTGTTGTCGTCATCACATTCCTGGCGGGATGAGAAGCTTCGACTTTCTTCCCATCTTGGCATGCGCTATATGGCCTATCTTTCTAAAAAAATCACATTGTTATGTCCAAATACGTGATCCCCCTTTAGAAGTTTTTCGTAAGTTCCTCATACCAACATGGGCTAGCCTACGACGCCACAACCATCCCATGTTGGTCTTTGCCATCAAGCATGTGTCAAGTTTGGCTTTATCCACGGTGAAGTCCACAAGATAGCTTGCCCTTTAACACAACCTTGAAGACAATAGAGTTGTCACTTCTTATTAAGACGATCATGCCCTTGTTAGGAAAGAAGCAATTATAACCCTCCTAACATGATTGAGACATGGACAAGAGGTTATTATCCAAAGATTCAACATGCATTACATGAGAAATATTGTATTATTGACTTCATAATCTACAAAAATCTTTCTCGCTCTGGTCATGTGGTTTGTGCATCCACTATCTAGCACCCATCTTGAACCACCGAAGGAGTACGCCTACAAAACAAATTTAGGCTCTTGTTTTAGGTACCCAAGCTTGGTTGAGTCCTTTGAGCTTCGTAGAAAGACATTTGGGTACCCACACACAAGATTTTGGGCTCTTGTGGAGGGCCCAACATATTTAGCATATACATTACCATATTTGATCTTCAATAATACGTATGATGCATCAAAGTCATGAAACATGGTTGAACTAACATTTTTTAGCATTTTCATGAACGGAATATGCATGGTTGCAGTTCTTAACTTGAGATGAAACCTCTTTGACAAAAGTAATGTGCTCCTAGTTATTCTCGAGGAGTCTAACATTTTTTTTCCTCCACTAGAGTAGCTAGGGCCATCTTTGATCAAGGGAAATCTTGTCATCGAGTATGCACTACGTGCATACTTGATCTTCTCCTTGTCAAATATTCCACTTTTGGGGTGATCTTTTCCTTTGTGCCATCTTGAGTTCATTTTTCATATCAAGGACTTGGTGAGCACACTTTGAAGTTTTAGAGTTTGATTCCATATTTGATGAGGATGAGCTTGTTGAAGAGGAAGAGTGGCCATTTGACTTGAGAGTGTCAAATTGTACTTCAAAACTCTTGTGAGCTTTGGTCAAGCTCACAACATTCAAACTCTTTAGACTTGTACAAGTCTCCTTGCTCTTGGCAAGTTCAAGCACAAGTGTCCTACTCTTCTCCTTCTCAAGCTCAAGAAGCTTCCCAAGATCAAGATTCTTTGGCTCTCGTGGAAAAGCAATTCTTATTGCTCATTAAGAATCTCCTCCTTATCAAATTTCTCATCGGACATTTTTTCATCTTAGCTATAGCATTCTTATTTAATCTTTTGAACATGAACTCATTTTCGCTAGCACTATTGAAATCATCATAATCAAGGTAATTTAAAGTAAAAGTTTACTTTTAAACTTGCGCTTCCCTTCCTTAGCCATGAGGCATGTATGACTTGAACTCTTCCATTCACCCTTGTTTGGGAAGAGTGACTTCTTCAGTGAAGACCTCTTGAGGGTGATGGTTTATACTTCTTCTTCATCCTCGAAGAAGGACTCTTCGTTGGAGTCCCACTCCTTGCCAACATGTGCTTGTCCATATGCTTTCATCTTCTTGAATATCTTCTTCTCTTGTTGCTTCCCATCCTTCTTCTTTCTCTTGCCTTCTTTCTTCTCATGTGCGCAATTAACTATGAAGTACCCATACTTGCCACAATTCCAACAAGCCTTCTTTGTTCTTGACTTGATCTTTTCCGTTCCTTTGCTCTCATAGTTGTTGCTCCTTCTTATCCTCATGATTCTTTAGAACCTTTTTATGAAGAAGGTCATTTCTTCATCATCCATGTTCGTACTTTTGTCTTCGGTTTCTTCATCTTCACTAGAGTCTTGCTCTTCTTTGCCCCTGGACTTGGATGATGCTTCGAGAGCAGTGTCTTTCTTTCTTCATAAAGTGATCTTGGCAAGGTCTTTGACATGTCAGGCTTCCGTCTCCATCATTTCATGGTTGATGATTTTCCCTAGCACCTCAGCCGTAGTCATCTTGTGGAAGTTAAGACTCTCCCAGATCAAGGTGCATAGAGTGACATTGCGGGGCATAAAACCCTAGTCATCCTCTTCACCACTTCATGGTTCGTACACTTCTTACATACATATGTCTGACTCTTGTTCATGAGTATTTTGAGTCGGTTGTACATCTCTAGTGGGGTCTCGCCACCTTCCATGGCAAATCTTCCAAGTTCTCCCTCGATCATCTCGATCTTGGCCTCTCGCACAGATCGGTTGCCCTGATGAGCAATCTTGTGTGCACCACAAATCTCTTTGGCAAGATCCAACACATCCACCTTGTTGAACTCTTCTTGGCTCGAGGATGATTTGAGCATGGCGTCCACTTGAGCATTGCGGTGGATTTGTTGCTCTTGCTCATACGTGAGCTCTTCGTCATCTACGGGAATATCTATACATGTGCCTACAATGTGCCAAAGAGTAGTATTGAGAGAGATTAGATGCAATTTCATATTGTGCTTCCACATGGTGTAGTTGGTACCATCAAAGTGGGGTGGTTTGCCCTAGGGAATAACAAAGTAATTAGAATGTGAATTTAAACGCTCATAGTTAAAAGAATATCGAGGGTAGTCTTGTTGACTACTCTTTAGCTTTTCCCTTTCAAGTCGGATCACTTCTTCATCTTCATCCGCACTCGACACATCAAAAGGAGGAGGTATTGGTCATGTTTGCTGATTTGCATACGTCTTGGGTTGAGGTGGATTTGATCCTTGAGCTCCCTTGGGGTCGATCTCGCTGGTCTTGGTGGCATCGTGGAGTGTCGCATCTCTTTTGCTATTGCCCCCCATCTCCTCTACAAGCAGTTAAGCTTTTGTGGAGAGCTACGTTCTGATACTAGTTAAAAGTTGCATAGAGGGGGGTGAATAGGCTAATAAAATCTAAAGTGCTTAATTAAACGAGATCAGCAACAGGAGGGTGAACTAGTCCGGTTATAGTGAACTAGTCCGATCAGGGTATAGGAAAACTACTAAGATTGGATTTTTTGAGTTTTTCTTCTAGCGTGTTTAAGCGCAATATAAATTAAAATTTAGCAACCTAATCAAACAAGTACAAATCCAACGAGAAAGTTAAATCACAAGATATATGAAATGAATACAATGAGCAAGTTATGACGATGTGAAACCCTAACAAGCAATTCTAGTGATGAACTTGAATGTAAAGGGACAAGAGACAAAAATTTTATCCCAAGATTCGATTCCACATAGAAATCGATGTTCTCGTTGAGGAGTCCACGAAGGATCAGGCCTCATTCAACCCTAACCTCTCCAAGCCACCTTAAAGGCTAACTTGGCTTCTTCACTAAATCACAAGTGGTAAATACATGATTCTATGGGATACTAACAACCTGAGACTTCCACAACAACGTAGCAAGTCTAAGGATCGAAAAACAATGATCACAAACTCAAATCAACAGCTCAAGCACGAGAGAATCAAACCAAGAGCTGAAACTGGTCAAACACCCTTCTCTCCTCTCACAATTCCCCACAACCCTCAAGAAATGCCCATACGGCTCAAGAAAGTGAGGAGGAAGGCTTAGAAGAGCACACACTTTACTATTGCAGCGATAGGATTTAGGAAAGGTGCAAAGGACGACAGGGGATCCCTTTTATAGAGGTCCCAACACTTTAACATTGCCGACCACTA
Source organism: Tuctoria greenei (assembly GCA_036927565.1). Lineage (NCBI taxonomy): Eukaryota > Viridiplantae > Streptophyta > Magnoliopsida > Poales > Poaceae > Tuctoria > Tuctoria greenei. Next base: position 194,935,045 of record JAYESD010000002.1, read on the forward strand.
AAGTTCGGACTAGTCCGATCATGACCCAGACTAGTATGGCCCACAGGGGACAACCTACATTACCTCTGCAAAAGTGCTCGTCACCTTTTCAAATTCAAATGATCACTAGAACCCGGACTAGTCCGTCCGTTTACGGTTAATCCAATCTCACTCAGGAGCTCTTGCTCTGAGTGAGAACGGACATGTTTGGTCCAGGCAGACTAGTCCGGCCTCTTGTGCAGACTAGTCCGGCCTACCAAGACTTAGACCCAGCAACTCTTTCTCTCACTCAACAAACTAATCTAACCACATACAGACTAGTCTAAGTCACAAAGTTTCTCTTGCTCTGCCGAAACTCGGACTAGTCTGGCAACCCGGACTAGTACGACCTCTTAGGTAGATTAGTCTGACCTTCTAAGACATAGTCCCATAAGCCAACTCACTTCCTCACAATAGACTAGTTTGTTCCTCAGCAGACTATTCCAAAGTCACACAAAAGGTTCTCTTTTGTATGAAGACCGACAAGTCTACCAGGTCGGACTAGTACGCCTGTAGCTCCAGACCAGTCCGACCCTCCATAATTTAGCCCTGAAAAGGCTCAGACCCACTCAACCAAGGACTAGTTCATCCCCAAATGGATAATCCGAACTCACATAGAAACCTCTATTCTATCTAACATCGGAGTAGTCTGGTGGTGCTGGACTAGTCCGGCCCCCAGGCTTGGACAAGTCCGGCATAGTCCTTAAGGCCACCCAGACTTACTGTCTCACCAATTCCCAAGCTAGGCTATGAGCTCCCTATTGATTCTCGAGCACTTAAGTTGTTGAAGCCCTCTACACAACATGGCTAAACTCAACTCAAGAAATTCAAGACTCTAATTTCTACTCTTTGAGTTTCCCATGCCATTTTCCACTCTTTTCTTTTTTGAGGATCTCCTTAACCATTTTCGACTCGATCACCTGTGCTCATTATTCTCTTAATTATCTTCATCAATCATTCAAAACTTACTGGGGTTACCTGTATGCACTATTAGGTACATTCCATGTGCTTGCGGATTTCATCTTGCTCTGGCCTTAGGTTAGCCTAGTGCCACTGCATGTCTAGCATTCGTCGCTAGGATGACTTGTCGACGTTAAGAAATACCAACAATCATTTATGGTGCCGTTATAGGGGACTATTTTGTTGTTATATCTTAGTGAGTATCAACAAGCATTTCTAACACCGTTGCTAGGGAGTGCTCATAAGTATGGCATGATTATGTGGTAGATAGGACTCTAGTAGGTTTTTAGTAGGATATCATTGCTTTGTTTTTGCATTCTCTTTATGAGAAAATCGGGTAGTGTTTGACCGGTTTCCACTTGTCGGCAAGGAAGCCAATCATCACCACATCATCACGCTGCAAGCCAAAAGCCCAAAAGACCCTTCATGAGTTTTTGGCTCACTCTATTGACAATGGGTTTACAAAGTCCAATGTCAACATGGGAGACATGAACATCAAAATCAAGATTGGGCAAATCACCATGGTCCAGGCAAATTTCATTTGTGGGAAAGCCAACAAGGATGCAAGTGCTCACCGCAGAGATCCGTAGCATTTTAAGATCAAGGATGTCACACCCGATGCTATATGTCTTTGATTGTTTCCTTTCCCCCTCCTTGGTAGAGTGAAGCAGTAGTTCTACGCGAACCAAAGTGTTATAAACGTTGAGAAAAGTGTTCTACGACATTCCCTGCCAAATTCTTCCTATTATTAAAAAACAGTACATATGTGAAGAATATCAAGCTTCAAACAAAAGTCAAAGTAATATATTCATGAGGAATGAGAAAGGCTTCAGAAGTACATTCCTGCATGTCTCCACCATTGGATGAATGAATTGTCTATCATCCAAAACATTTACAACGGGTTGACTCAGTCGTCCCATGATGTGACACCCTTATTTTTTATTTTTGGAAAATTAAAACCTTAAATGGGATTTTGAAGTTAATAATAGGAAGAAATTGTTCTTATAAAGGAAAATATAAAATATATGCATCTCATTTTGCATTTGCATTCATCCTTCGCTGTTGAAATTTATTAACCAAAATAAGTACATTAAAACTAAATTAATTGCCACAATGAATATGAAGAAAAGAAACAAAAGAAAAGAAAATTTTAATATCGAAAAACAATAATTAATAAGAATAATATCATTAAACAAATAGAACAAGAACAAATAAGCACACAAAAATGTGTAAATAGAAAATAATAATAATAAACAAAGAAGAAATAATAAATAAATAAATAAAAAATGATAAAAAATAAAAGAAGATATAAATATAAATAAGTAAAAAAAATATATGTAAATAACAAATAATGGGAAAATAAAATATAATAGAAAATAAGTATCTTAAGAAAAGAAGCATAAATAATAAACAAATAGATTAATAACAATAATAATAAATACATAATAAACAAAAATAAATAAAAGTATAAGAATTAGTAAATGATAAAGAAAGAAAAAAGAGAAAAATATATATGAAAAAAATATAAATAAATAAAGAAGAAAAGGAAATAATAAAAGTCAACTCTGCACCAAAGTCCGGGTCGCACCAACCAAAAAGGAATAAAAAAAGTGGAACCTCTGCTGGCAAAAAAAAACGAAAAAAAAGGAAAAGAAAACAAGGAAGTCAACCTAGCCTGGCGTACAGGATAGGAACCGAGCCCATAAGAACTCCCACACAGAGCCAGCCCACGCCCTCTAGGAGAAATAAAAAGAAGAGGACAACAAAATAAAACAAAAAAATCACCGCTGCCCAGGGAGCCGAGTCCTACCGGGACTCCTCCAGTACGCTTTATGGGTCTGTTTGGTTGTATGTCTATGCCTAAATCACATGCTACACTTGTGGCACGCTTAAGCTATTTGATGTTAACTGTTGTTTGGTTTGTTACCTTAGCCTAAGCTTAGGCGCAGCTAAGAAAATGTGGCATGCTTAGGCGGTCGATTCGAGCGCCTCAATTGAGGCAATTTTTTATTAGGCAATAGATGCAAAAGTTGCTTAACATTTGTGGCGCACCTAGACCTAGTAAACAAGTAAACCCCCGTCTAAAATAGTGTGACATGCCTAACGTTAGGGTTAGTCAAGAACCAAACAGGCCCTAAATGCGTCTGCTCCCACCGTAGGCCACACCCGCTCCCGTATGTAGCGCCGCCAGAAAAAAAGTAAAGCGTTGCTTTCCTGCCCTCTGTTGACTGTGAGCCACCATCAAGAGAAGAAAAACGTCAGCCGCTAGGAGGAGGAAGGAAAAAAAGCTAGAAGAAGGGGAAGAAAAGAGAGGAGTCGCCGTTTCATTGGAGATTGTCGCAGCGTCACTGCCCTCCATGAGTGCTGCACCACACTGTCATCATCTTCGCCTACACCTCGCCATTGTCTTCTTGAAATGCGCAACGTCACCGTTCCACGATCAACGAAGTCACTGCACCTAGGTAGGTTATTTTCGGGTTCGGATCATAATGATGGAATTGATCTACAACCAGGAATTAAATCGTAGTTAGATCTATTTAATTTTAGCTGGCCTAGTCATCACAAAATCTACCATGATCTATTCAAATACATATGAATATTTGAGAAATTGTTGCGCATAATTAATAAACTACATAGTTGATTTAATATTCATATTAGATAATCCTTACAGGTTAATTTATTTTCAGCGGCTATTCACGCCTATAGAACATCGTGATCTATTCTAAAAATTGCTCAAACACATAGGAAATTATTAACATTATTTTCAGATGATTTAATGTTGTATAGTAATTCTTTTAAGCTGAATTAATAGTGATTAATCTATACGTTGCTTAATAATTGATAATAAATATGAAACACATGTAATAAATTATTAATTATTATAAAAAATTATTCACATGTGTGGAAGTGTGGACTAGACACTTCTCCCGGTACTACTAAGAAGTAGTCCAGGGAGGTTCATATTCGGTTGGGACGTGAGTCAAGATAGACAAGAGGTGAACACTCAGAGTATTACGTGGTTGGGCCGCCTGAGCGTAATACCCTACTCCACGGGGTGTGTGTTGATTGTATGAGTATATCTGGGCTTTTGTGCGTATGAGCTTAGTTCTCATTCTACTATGCAGCGAAACCCTTTTATATGCTAAGGACTGGCTGTTACAGTCTGTGCCTTGCCCGACAGGCGGCCCTAGCCGTAATCACTGCCATGTACATGTTATATGGTGTTCAAGGTAGTTAATAACATGATAATGCACGTTAATTGTAGCGTTACGGTCTTGATAGCCTTCTGAATTTGCGTCATTAATATAGTATTAATGACGCGTTAACCAGGTCTTGTAACGTCTAATTGATGGCCCTTGAATGTCCAAGGCATTGGAGATCCCGCTGTCTTTTCGTTGCAGACTTAGGTCCGAGTGTTGACACATGGAAGCTCCAGAGCTACCCAACCGGGGGAGGCAGGTCCGGCTCTTTTAGGGGATTGGTCCTGTGCTATTGGACACGTGGTAGTGCTGAAGCTTCCCTGAGGAGGGAGGCAATGTCCAGCTCTATGAGACACGTGCGGCACTGGAGCTACCTAACCGACGGAGGCAGGTCCAACTCTTCTGGACACATGGCAGTACCGGAGCCACCCTATGGAGGGGGGCAGATCTGATACTGCAGAACGTATATTTCCTCAGGCGTCCGCCACCTCGACATCGTAAGTCCATGGCTTTGTTTATGGTACCAAGGGGTACCCGATACGCAAGGTACAGACAGTGGCCCCCAGGACCACATCAGGGAGAGGTTATGTTACCGAACATGGGACCATCGTCGACTCCCGCATTGCTACTTCAAAGTCTTTTACTGGGCGGTTGAAATGACAGCACACAATTATGCCATCACCATGTGGCCCTTCTTGATATGGTGAGTTGGATCCTGACATGTGAATCTCATGCAATTGAAGGTCGTTAGTTCCCAATACGAAATTCGTATCAGTTCCCAATGTAATCTTTGTAGTCCTGTTAAGATGCCGCCCTCAGGCTTCCAACATCCCATCATGACAGCGGTTCACCTTGTGTGACTTTTTAACAAAGTGGACCTAGACCCCCTTGTCATTGACGAGGTTATTTGTGATTCGGGTCCGGATGTAATTTCCATCCAAGTGTTGTGGAGGCTTACTAAAGGTAGAAAGTTTGCACTAGAAGAGAACTCCTTACGCTTTTATTTGATCTTGCGCTTATAGCTCTCCACCATTGCAACACTTTTCCACTTCTGCTCCACTTTGCGGCAATGGAGTTAGGACTTCCCCGAAGTAGGATCAAGAAAGACACCGAGTTGTCGAGAGTCAGCACCTACATGAGGTGGTCGAGTGATTCCTTCAACAACTCGATTCGCTTAAAGCTCCCTTTCAATAAGGAAAATGCTGGCGAGATCATGTATTTCTTGGCATTCGTCATGGTGAGGCTCATCCCACCATTCTCCAACTTCTTGCTGATGTTGCTAGACTTCTATGGGTTATAGCTCCACTACCTCGACCCCCACTCCTTCTTGCTAGTGGCGACATTTGTTCACTTTTGTGAGATTTGGGTGGGTGTGCCGCCCTGCGTCGAGCTTTTACGGGCCTTCTTCATGGTCCACATAACCAGGAAAGGAAATGAGTTCCCTGGCTTCTACTACTTCATGAAGCGCAAGAATTCTCCCTTCAAGTACTTGAAGACATTTCCTGTCGAGAAGTGGGATGGCTGGAAGAAGGACTGGGCAATTGTTAGGATGGAACGTCACAATAGGCTGGTGCTACCTGAAGGCCTTCCCACCACAAACACTAACACCTTGGAGGTGCTCCCACATCTGTCGGAGGAGTACAACCTGATCTTATCAAGGATCAGAGATTGCGTGGAAGGAGGAGTGACTCTCCTGATGTTGATTGCAAACTTTCTAACCAACTATTGGGATCTGCTGAAGATGAGGGAATGGACAGCATGGGCCTTCAGTGGAGAAATGAATCCATATAGGATCATTGTTAGCATCGGGTCAAATTTGGATGAAAAGGCTTTGAAGCTTCATCTCCAAAATTTGCAGCACGGAGTCATCCCCCGACGACCTGATACCTATGGCGGAGTTTCTGCCCCTGAACATGGTTTCGGAGTTCGGTAGAGAGCTGCGGACGAAGATGACAATGCTTGACGACTTAGGACATCTGGAGAGGCATAGGAGCACTCCTCGAGCAGGGATCGTGATTTTTGGAGCTCCTTGTTCACATGAAGGCTCCGGACATGCGCCAGTCAGTGGCAAAGGAAAAGGTCCCGCAGCTCCATGTTCGAAGGAGCCGACCTCAAGCCGAGGCAAGGGGAAAGATCCCGTCGTCACCCCGAGTCACAAGCTGAAATTGGCTAGAAGCGATTGGAGCTATGTGAGGGACGTTCTTAGAGGAGTGACACCTCAGCCTCGGTTGAAATCTGTTCTGGTTGTGCCTCCAACTCCTGCAGATCCTTCGACTATAGTGTCCTTAGAGGGTGTTGGGTCCGGCAAGTCGACTCTAGCCCTGTAGCCAGCAAAGGGCTTTGGGTTCGGAGTGAATACCCTGACGATGGAGGTACCGGGTGAGGCAGCACTAGTGGCTGCCTCAACACCTGGTACGATGCCCGAAGCTTTTGCTACACCGACAACGGCGAGCTCTGGCTCCATGCGTCCGAGGAAGAAAATTCGTGCTGACTTGAGCGAAAATGTCCCTAGGTAAGAGCTAGATTTTTAGTTTGTGTCTTGCTTTTGTTTCTTCTTTTTTCATGAATTCTCTATTATGTATTCCAGAGTGTCGAGAACTGGAACAGCAGCTCTGGTGCCCACTGCAGCCCCGGAGACCGCACAAGTTGAAGCTCCTGCTACTGCTTCGGCCCCTCCTCCTACAATTGTGGCGGATGGCACGAAGGCTCCAGCGTGGGCTATGATGGAGGTGAATTCATCATCGAAAACCGAGGAGCCCGTGGTAGCGTCGGACCACGATTAAGAAATGCCTGAGAAAGCTCTGGCTATCTTGGACCCAGTTGAGGAGGTTCTGACATCAATGCTGGAAATCAATGAAGCTCTAACGGAAGTCTCGACGCCAGCTCCAGAGGTGGCAACAACGGAGGTGACCATGCCCGATCTTGCACAAGGGGATCTGGCTGCGAGACCTTCGACTTCAGCGCTAATGGCCAATGATCCAGTTGTGGGACCCTCCTCATGAGCTCTAGAAGTAGAAGATCCGGCTGCGGGACCATTCTCACCCACACCAGAGATGGATTAAATGACGGAGGTTGGCCCCACCGACATCCAGCTCTTGGATTCCATGCTCGTGCCATGGGATCCAACGACCATCCCAAAAGACTTGGAGGAACTAGAGGACGGCCCCCAAGCAGACTCGAAGCCAATCCCTCAAAAGTTGTCAATTAACAATACCTGCTCCAACCTCTGACAGGTCTAGCTTGCCATCGACTACGAGCGAAGGTCTCTTGAACAAGAGCGCTCCATGCTAGGGCGTCGGCGACAAAAGCTCTTCTTCAAGAAAAAGCTGACACAGTCCCAGCTTGCAGACTAGAAGAAGTGGGCTGCGTCAGAGAAGGCCCCACAGTCGTGCCTGAACAAGGCACTGGATGAACGAGAGGTCGGTATAAAGGCCCTCGACAAGAATACCCAGGAGATCTACGATCACTCGCAGAGGTCCCGTGAAATGGCCGACAGCTGCTCGGAGAGTGTCAAAGCTTTGAGAGAAGATCTCCTCAAGCGCTAGGACAAGCTCGATAATAAGGAGGTTAACCTCCAAGAAAAAAATATAAGATCTAGCAGAGGGAGGATGAGCTCTCCCAGAAGATGGCATGTGGTGTGCAGGACTTGACTGACCGCATGGAGGAATTCAAGCCCTAGTGCGAAGAAGAGAAGCACCAATTATGACGGGCAGGTGAAGATGTCAGGAAAAGAGAAAGTGCTGCCTCTACACGATAAGAAAAGATGATGGCGAAGCAGAAGGACCTTGCAAACAAGAGAGGCTACATTCACCACTAAGAGAAGAGTATTGGCGACCAAGAAAAGCTGCTGGCTGAACGGATCCACCATTTCTTGAAGGAGGGTTCTGCGGAACTCTCTTCTGCAAGGCAGTTGCTGGAAGAGCTCCGAAGTGTAATAGTGATTGAGTCCCAGCAGGTCTGGGAGTTCCTCGAGCCGGCGAACGGAGCTCTGGTGCCTTTTGGATTTAGCCAGTGTGATCGGCTGATTCGAAGCCTGAGATGGACAAGGCCCTGGTGGCGCTTAACTCCGCCAGCACAAAGCTGGAAGCTCTGTGAGATGTGATCATCAATGAGATTGAGGCTAAATGCAAATCTCTGGATAGGAACATCATAGAGTATGTGCTAACATGCTTTCAAAGCCGAGACTCCTCAATGTCTCTAGCTCTCGTGTTCGAGGGACCCATCGCCAAAGAGGAAAAAGCTACGAAGGCCAGCGTCCAAGAAGCCACCGAGAAGGTCCCTTCGTTCTTCATGAGGAACTCTAGTAGCTAGAACCTTTCTCTTTGTACCTTCACCTTGTAAATCTCTAGTTTTGAATGAATGGAACCCTTTCGAATTCCATTTTTGTGTCATCAATGCATTACCCTTTATCTTGTTGGCCCCTGGTAGATATGTTAAATGGATTGAGGACATCTACCATGAGGATTTAGATAATGTCTTGAAACATGATTGCTCTAAACTCCTAGCCAGTATGATAGCTCTAAGGTTCAAGTCTTGCTTTCATAATCACCAAGGACCCTTTGTTACGTCGACGCTAGGCCCCGTGGGAGTTGTCAGAGCTTGTTTGCTTCGACAGCACCCACTGTCAAAACATAAAACATTGACGGCGGGCTCCCTGGGTTTGTCAGAGCTTGATGCTTTGATGGTGCCCACTGTAAATGCATAAAACGTCGATGGTGGGCCCCCTTGGGGGTTGTCAGGGCTTGATAATCCGGCAGGATCCACCATCGCTTGCGCAGAATGCCGTCAATTGTTCATTTTTCCTGTGCTTGAGAAACAAGAAAAGCAATAAAATTCGTCCTCTTGCCTATAGCTCATTTGCGGCTTATTATCTTTTTTTGAACGTTAGATCCTAAGAATTCATCGTGACAAAATAAGTATACTAATTAACTTCCTTAGATTAGAATGCTATCCGGACCCACCTTACTGAGGCCCACCAGAATAGGTAGAGTGGCGTACTTATGATGTTGGACAAGGCTAAGCCTATAGCGCACTCCGGGCCTGTCACTAGCTTTCGTTTTCAGGCGAGTAGACCATCTAGCAATACTAAGATCTGATGGAAGATTTACTAGTAAAACTTATATATCACATGAATCTCCGGGACTAAATTTCAAATATATTGAAGAATATTGCTATTGATAAGAAGGTAAAAAATAATGAAAATATTGAGCTTAACGAAATAAATGCACGTAGAGTCTGCTTCCACAAATGTATTTAATTATAGTTCCGAATAACAGGGGAGACAAGGACACACTTAAAGTACAAGACTAAGTTAGGTGTGCTATTCATCTTGTTCTAACCCAAGGAAGGTAAAGACACACCTAAAGTACTGGACCAAGTTAAGTGTGCTTTTGATCTAAGATTCTCCGGACTCTGTTCATAGACTCTATAAGGTACATTTGATGCAAATACAGACTCACCTGCGTGTAACTAAGTGTAAAACTTATGAAGGTCCTCGATGTTCCATGGATTGGGAAATGGTATCCCATCCTCTATTGCCAAGCGAACGCATTCGGGACGGGAAACTTTGATGAATCAAAAGGGACCTTTGCAGATGTGGGAAAGTTTGTTCATCCCTTCATGAGTAAGTATTCTCAATAGCACCAGATCGCCTTCCTCCAACTGCCGGTTGCACACAAACCTTTGGTGATAGCGCCAGAGCGCCTGATGGTAGCGCGCATTTCGGACAGCAGCTTGGAACCTCGCCCCGTCGATGAAGTCTAGGTCTTCACGCCGGAGTTTATCCTGCGTGGCTTCGTCGAAAGTCTGGACCCGGAGAGAACCCATGGTGATCTCCGGAGGAAGGACTACTTCAGCTCCGTATACCAGGAAGAATGGTGTCTCTCTTGTTGCCCGGCTCGGTGTAGTCCGACTTGCCAACAATGCAGATGGAAGCTCTTCTATCTAGTTGGTGCCATGCTTCTTGAAGCGCTCATAAGTGCGCGTCTTATGTCCCTTGACTATTTCTGCATTTGCTCTCTTAGCTTGGCCATTGCTTGCTGGATGAGCTACTAATGCATAGCTGACTTGTATGCTGAGTTCTTTGTAGTACTCTTGGAAAGCTGCACTTGTGAATTGGGTTCTGAAGTCAGTGATGACCCTTTTTGCAACTACAAATATGCAGACAATGGACTTTATGAGTTTGATGGAAGTTGCTTGTTGATAGTCACAACTGGAGTTGCTTCTTACCACTTTGTAAATTGTCGATGGCGACATATAAAAATCGATAACCTCCGATGGCTTTTGGGAAAGGTCCCAAAATGTCCATTCCCCACACAGTGAATGGCCACGTCGGAGGAATCATCTGCAGTGACTGCGTCGGTGTGTGGATCTGCTTCACGTGGAACTGGCATGCTTCACACTTCTTGACTAGCTTGACTGCATCCTAGAGTACTGTAGGCCAATAGAAACCATGACGAAAGGCCTTACCAATCAGCGTGCGGGATGATGCATGGTTCCCACACTTGTCTCCATGGATCTCTACGAGGAGTTCACATCCTTCTTCTCGGCAAATGCAACGCATTAGAATACTGTTGGCACCACATCGATAGAGATCCCCTTCTACCAACGTGTATCTTTTAGCCAACTTAACATTTTGCTCCACAGATACACCATATTTAGGAACGATGTTGTCTTTCAAGTAGTCCTGAACCTCCGAGATCCATGCATCGGGACTGACTTGAGCTTCTAGATCTTGCAAGCTTGGTTGCTCAGAGCTTCCAGTAGGACTACAACCCTTGGTGTGTGCCATGGTAACAGGGCCACCGAGACTGCTAGTTTCGGGGTGCTGTTCTCGTCCCCATCACTCTGTTCAACAGGTTGAGCAGCACGTGCTGGTAATCTCCTAACAAAAACTCCGTCGATAGCTTGAGCCCCGATTGAAGCTTTCGTAAATAGGTCATCAGATTCATCATTGTTGAGACACTGGACATGGCGAAGGTCAAGGACATGGAAGTCCTTCTGCAACTTCTGGACTTCAAGTGAATAAGTAGCAAGTTGAGGGTTATTGCAACTGCATTCACCTTTGACTTGTTTGATGATGAGTTGCAAATCACCCTTCACCAGCAGCTGTCGAACACCATATGATAGCACCACCATTAGTCCAAAGATGAGAGCTTCATATTCTGCCATGTTGTTGGTTGCCTTGAAGTTGAGGCGTATCAAGTACTTGACCTTCTCCCCGGTCAGAGCTAGGAGAAGGATTCCAGCTTTGGCACCCTACTTCTACATGGAGCTGTCAATGTAGAGAGTCCAGTGAGGATCAGTGAATACCGGGACCTTAGGTTCCAGCTTCTTCTCGTTGAGGCCTCCTGGAGTTGATGAAGAAGGTGTCCACTCTGCCACGAAGTCACCTAGCACCTGACTCTTGATAGCATGTCGAGGCAGGAATTTGAGATCGAATTCTGCCAACTTTGCCGCACACTTGGCGATATTTCTCGTAGAATTAGGATTATGTAAAATTGCTCGTAGTGGATAAGAGGTTACCATCGATATCTTGTGGGCCTAGAAGTAGTGATGAAGCTTCCTTGAGGTAATAATGATTGCGTACAGCAGCTTGTGTACCTCAATGTATCGAGTCTTGGCATCTTGATGTACTTCACAGATGAAGTACACGACCACTAAAAAGTTCCAACCCTCCCATAGTGGTTCGGAGGTGTCTGGATCTCCTTCTTGATTAGGTACTCCCCCGGATGAGGTAGGTCGATCCACAGGCATCTTGCCTTTAAGATTCGTTCCTGGGGGCTGGGACCCAGACTCGCCTTCAAGTAGCTCCAGACCCTCTCGGAGGGGTCTAAGCTCCTAAGTTGAAGATGTTTATGGTCTCTCCACAACCAGAACCATGCTGACAACCTCCATAGTTGCAGCGATGTAAAGTAGAAGAGGCTCACCAGGCTCCGGAGCTACCATGATTAATAGTGTGGTGAGGAGTTGCTTGAGCTCCTAGAACGCCTTCTCTGCTTCTTTAGACCAATGGAAGAGTCTGAACTTCCTTAACAGCCTAAAGAAGGGATGTGCCCGCTCTGCCATTCTTATGATGAACCGGCTGAGCGAAGCTAGGCACCTAGTATGCTTCTGAACGTCCTTGATACGAGTTGGAGGCCGCATCTCTTCGATGGCTTTGATTTTCACCGGATTTGCCTCAATTCCTCGGTAAGTCACCAAGAAACGAAGGAGCTTTCTAGAGCTAACCCCAAAAACACACTTCTCCAGGTTGAGCTTCATGCGCTTCACGTGCAGCTTGTCAAAGATGGCATGAAGATTGTCCAGGGGTGAGTCCTGGTTCTTCACCTTGACAACAATGTCATCGACATACACTTCCACCAGTTCCCTAATAAGCTCCCCAATGTTTTTGTGCATGGCTCGCACAAAAGTTGAGGCAGCATTTTTAAGACCAAAACGCATAGCAATATAATAATACAACCCATCTACTGTGATGAAGGCAGTATGCTCTTCATCTTCCTTAGACATTAGACTTTGATGATATCCACAAGTGTCTAAGAAAGACAATAGTTCACACTCGAGGGTTGAATCCACTATCTGATCTATTCTACGAAGTGGAAAAGGGTCTTTTGGGCATGCCTTATTCAGTGTCGTGTAGTCGATGCACATCCGAGTCTTCTTGCCCATCGTGGATGGTGAACCTCCCGGATGAATCCAACATCGAGCAGCTTCTTTACTTCTTGTCTGATGAAGTTCTGCCGCTAACCAAATTCCTTCCGGGGCTTCTGTTGTATAGGCTAAGCATCGGGGTATATCTTCAGACGGTGCTCGATCACCTCCATGGGGATCCCAGGCATTTGTGATGGATTCCATGCAAACATGTCAACATTTGCCCAGAGGAAAGTAACGAGCGCGAGTTCCTATTTGTTGGTCGGACCTCCTGATATATGGGTGGTTCGAGCGGCATCACTACTGATTTGGACGACTTTGATAGGAACGTCGATGTCGTCGCTTGGTTGCACATGATGTGGAGAGGATCAGCCGCGCAGTCGCGAGCTCGGGGTTTTTTGAGCAGCTTGCTCCTTACCGGATTCTTCTTCTTGCGCTATCGCAAATGCACGAAGTTCTTCCAGCGCAATAACCCAGAGGTGCGATCTTCTCGGATTCAAAAGATGCCTGAAGGGGTTGGCATCATCAAAACGAGGTAGCGGTAGTGGACCACGACCATGAACCTCTACAGGACAGGCCTGCCTCGGATCGCGTTGAAGGGGAGGTCGATGTGTGCCACATCAAACACCAATTTCTCGGATCTGTAGTTGTCCCGTGTCTGGAAGGTCACAAGTAAAGTAACAGATCCAAGAGGTGTGATAGCTCTTGGACCTACTTCAGAGAAGGGGCATGAGGGCCCTTTGGTCCGAGAGGTTGAGCTTGAGCTTCACAAAAGCTACGAAGCTGAGGAGGTTGAGCGTTGCGCCTCCATCCACTACGACATGGTAGAGCAGGTTATTGTTGATAGTCGGAGAGACCATCATGGGCAATTGTCCAGCTCCTACCATGTTCCTCGGACAATCCAAAATATCAAAGGTGATGGAAGTATCGATCCACTTCCGATGTGGCTTCGCCTCAGCAGTAGGAGCAGCAGCAGCCATCTTTTGACACATAGTCTTCCTGATGTGCTGGGAGGTGATGTACCTGGACCATCCATACATCATATGGAGAGACTTCCAATGCTCATTGTCGCGGATGTCAGAGTCGTCATCGACGGTGTTGTAGACTGCCTTTAATGCCTTCCTGTCGTCTTGGAAGCCTGGCTCCTGATCAGTTGGAGCTCCGTCGACTTTTCACTTTCCTTCTCGCTGGCGGAAAGGGGTCTCGTCTTGACGCATGCTATTGTGTTCAGCAAGCCTCTTGACCTCTCGGCAGTCTTCAAGATTGTGGCTTGTCGACTAGTGTATTGGACACCACATCTTTTCACTATTGCCGTCTTCAGATGATGGTCGAGGTCACTTGTCGGGGAATGGCCCCCGACCACGAGAAGCTGCGGTAGCTGCAACAGTAGTTGTGCCGGCAAGTGACTTCATCCTGCCAATTGCTTTTTCTTCATTTTTCCACTGCCAGATGCAATAGCTTTAGCTTTGGAGGAAGAATGCTTTGGTTTGGAGTGCACCTCACGGCCTTCCACAGCTCTGTCGCATTTGTCAGCCAAGATGAAGAGCTCCATGACGCTGCTGACATTCTTTGTTTCCAGCTTCTCTAGCATCTTCGTATCTCTAAACCCCTGTCGAAATGGAACGATGATGGAAGCATTGGACATAGAAGGAGTTGTGTTCCATACCTGAGAGAATCGTTGGATAAAGGATCACAACGACTCTTCCGACTCTTGGTGTACGGCGAATAGGTTCAGCTCGGTGCCAGGATGGGTGTAGGAGCCCCCGAAGTTGGCGATGAATTGGTGATAATGTTCCACCCAACTGTAGATAGAGTCGGGATGTAAGCTCATAAACCAGGACCTTGCAGTCCCAATTAGAGCCACGGTGGAAAAAGTTAGCCATTATAGCCTTATTGCCTCCAACCGCGAGGACGGCGGTGGAGTAGATCTGAAGAAACTTGAGGGGGTTGACAGGCTCGTTGTATTTCTTCGGCAGAGGAGGCCAGAACTTGGGTGTCCACTCGACCATGCGAAGATGCATGGCAAGGGCCAACCGCCCCCAACTCCAAGAGGAGAAGGGTTTTCTTGAGCAATTCGCCTCTCGCAAGAACGCTCGATGTTGACACAGCCGTCGTGTCGCATGTAATGGCGATCGAGCTCCCACCAGAGATCCTGAGTTGGGAGCCTCATCACCGTGTGAGTACGGTGTGCCCCGGAGAGCAGTGATGTCACATGCTGCGAGGGCGTACGTCTCTTGAGCAGCGATGCTTAAGGACCAAGTCTACCAGACAAGGTCCTGTTCCGAGAAGGTGCTTGCCCTGCATGGGGCATACCTTGGATGCTGATTGCATTGGATGCAGCTGCAACCAGATACTCAACATCAGTGCGCCACTGTTCTAGCACGATGGGAGGAGATCCTGGCGCCGGTGGATGCTGGAGTAGAGTCTGCACTGTGTTCAGCGCAAAGGATGTTTGTCGATGCAGTCACCAACAAGAACACAACGTCCTATTGTCTAGCGTTGGCTGCTGGAGCAGGTGGTAGGAGTGGTGCGACACCCGCCAGAACAACAACGTTGGCCAGCTACTGAACATTGGAGGGATTTCCTCGAGTAGCTACACAGTCGGTCTGTTGGATGAAGCAGCGGCGGATTTCACCATCTTGAAATCTTGAAAGCCCCATACCTAGCGCGCCAAATGTACTACTGAGAAGTAGTCCATAGAGGCTCGTATTCAGTTGGGGCGCGAGTCAAGATCGAGACAAAAAGTGAACACCAAGAGTTTTACGTAGTTCGGGCCGCTTGAGTGTAATACCCTACTCCACGGGGTGTGTGTTGATTGTATGAGTATAGCTGGGCTTTGGTACATATGAGCTAAGTTCTCCTTCTACCATGTTGAGCAGCCCTATTATATGCTAAGGACTAGTTGTTATAGTTTGGGCCTAGCCCAACAGGTGGCCCTGGTTATAATCACTGCCCTATACACGTTCTATGGTGTTAAAGGTAGTTAATAACATGATAACGCGCCTTAATAGAAGCGTTAGCGGTCTTGATAGATTTCTGATCATGCATCATTAGGATAGTATTAATGGCGCGTTAACCAGGTCTTGTAATGGCCAATTGATGGCCCTTGAATGTCCAAGCCATTTTTGAGATCCCGCTATCTTTCCGTTGCAATCTTAGGTCCGGGTGTTGAAACATGGAAGCTCTGGAGCTTCCCTCAACTGGGGGATAGGCCCGGTGCTATTGGACACGTGGCAGTGCTGGAGCTTCCCTGAGGAAGGAGGCAGGTCCAGCTCCATAAGACATGTGGCTGCACCGGAGCTACCCAAATGAGGGAGGCAGGTCTTGCTCTTCTGGACACATGGCAGTACCGGAGCCACCCTATGGAGGGAGGAAGCTCCAATACTGCGAGACGTGTATTACCTTTGGGCGTCAGCCACCTGGACATAGGATCTCCATTGCTTTATTTATGGTTCCGAGGAATACCTGGTATGCAAGGTACCGACAACGTGCATAAATGTCATTGCATATTTGTTTGTATTGATTATAATTCACTTATTATATACATTTGTATGTGTATGTGCTTGATTGCGAGTAGACGGGTATGCTCAAGAGGTTATGATATGGAAGCGAATATCCAAGAATCATTATCCATAAGAGTTTGAATTGATTGAGCTTTGCGGAATATAAAGGCAAGTGTCCTTGACCATATCGATCCTATGTTTTTAAAATGTTTTGTTTGCAAAATTGCATGCTTGAGTCAATATGACGGGAAACCCATTAGTAGGAGTTTACTAGTATTGATTGCCATCCCTTGTCGCCGGGTACATGATGAGTCAGTTATGGGTAGTTTCTCTTTTGAGTCTAATCGCACCACTTTGCTGGATTAAGGGAAATTAAATCAACTTGTTAAAAAACTCTAATCATGTGGATTAATTATTATGGAATAATGGTGACTCTTTCTGGCAACATGGAACTTAGGTGATCCAAGCATGCATGATTTTAAAGTTGTATTGGATGGTATAGTCGTTTTGCTTGCCGTAGATCTAAGGTCCGGTTCATGCGAGAATATGCCAGTACAACAGTGCCACCACAAGGTCAAGTACGGGTGCGATGTAGCTGAATAATTAGGTGTGCTGCTAGTAGTGTATGGACCATTGGATGGCGCAAGGAATGGTAGTCGAGCAGGGCCACCCTGGGATCTGCATGGCACACGAGGTGGCCCGTTGGTGGGAAAATGGGGGTTCAAGCCTACCGGTGAGAGCTTAGTGGGTCCGTACATACTACTAGTCCCTTTTGAAAGGCTATTTTGTGATCTCTTGGCCACACACCAACGAAAGTGTGAATAGGCATAATGGAGGATGTTAGTCACTAGAAGGTGATGAAATCACGAACATGTGGGTAAAGTGGCGCAACCTCTGCAGAGTGTTAAAAACTATCATGATAGCCATGCTCACGATAACGAGCACCTGAACAACTTCCATGGTTATAGACTAGACTTGAATTTGGGTTGGTACGGTTATGTCATTGGTTTTGGTTATGGCATATGAGTAAGGTTTTGTGGTGAGAAATTATGAATTTGGTATATGACTTGACAAGGAATGTTGGCTGATTATACTTGATTAATAGTGGAATATGATGATATTGGATTTGACACATATTGGCGATTTTGTTTTGTTGGGATTTAATCATACATAGACATTTTAGGTTGCTTTCATATGATTTTGAACTAAAATTAGCTTTCTGCAATGAACCATTTGTATCCGTCCTTGTTTCTAGTTGCATGTCATACTTCCCCACACTTGTTGAGTACGACATGTACTCACCCCTTGCTCTTCCCACAATTAATTCTGCTACAAGAGATATTTTGGAAGACAACATGGACAACTAGTCGTGCGTACTACCGTCGATTGCCTGTGGAGTTGGAGTTGCCTACGCTATATTATTTTCTACTGCAACAAAATCAAAGTATTTATGTTATTTGTGACATGGTTATATTCTAATTCACATTTGATAAGTTGTTGGGTATTTGTGATGAACGTCCAGGGTACACAAATACGTTCACTTGGTTTATTTTCAGAACCGGGTGTCAAACGTGGTCATGTGGATGCTACTGCTGGAGGTGCCTTCTTCTCACTAACAGTGACTAAAGCAAACGAATTATTTGAGAAGATGGTGGGTTGGAACGGCAAGCGTCTTCGGTCCTGATAGCGAGGTATGCACACCTTCAAGGAGGTGGACATGATTGCTGCCAAGATTGATCTCCTGATGAAGAATTTGGACTGTCAAGCCCATGGAGAAGTATTTGGCACAACACAGGCCTTAGATGCTCTAATGACATGTGAAGTACGTGGCAGCACAAGTCACATGGGGAGTGACTCAACCGAAACCCGTGATGATGCCTTATACTTGGCCAACAAAGAAAACATCAACAATGGTTACCGTCTAGGAGATCAAGGGTTGGGCAAACCATGCCCTTTCTTTCAAGGGGGGCTACAACAACAACAATGGCAATGGGAATCAACCCAACTCGAAGGAACTTGCCATTAGCCAACTCAAGATCAATGATGCCTTATCCAAGAAGTTGTAGGCTAATGACAAGACCCTGGAGAACATCAAAGCCAAGATCGAAAAGTTAGCCTCTACCTTCAAAAACCAGTTGAGTTTTCAACATGAAAACCCAATTAGCACAACTGGCCATTGTTGTCCCTCCATTGGAGAATTGAAAGATATCAGGGCAGCCTGAAGCTCCCCTAGAAAATGTGAGTGCAGTAGCCACGAGGGGTGGAAAGACCACTTGTTATCCACCATACCTGACTCAAGAGAAGGCAATAGTTGAGATGGACAAAGAGGAAATACCTTATGGAAAACATGAAGAACATAGTGAGAGAATGGCAAGGAAATTTGAAGACACCAGCTTCATGTCATTCCCTTAGAGAAATTGGAAGCGAATTGTTGATGAGCAATTCAATCGCTTCGTTGAAGTCATCCAGAAGATCCGCATAAATGTGCCCATGAGCGATGCGATGTAACTACCCACATACGCTCGGTACCTCAAGTACATCTTGAACAACAAGCGACCATTACTACCATAGAAGTTTTCAAGTTGACGGAGGACTACAGCGCAACCATCATCAACATGTTTCTGAAAAAGAAGAAGAAACCAGGGTGTCCCAAGATATCCTGCTCGATTGGGACACAACACTTTGACAAGACACATTGTGACCATGGTTCATGTGTTAGTGTCATGCCAAAGGTGGTCTTTGACAAGCTCAACTTCACGACATTATCTCCAACACCAATGCAGCTCCAGGTGGCTAACTCTTCGTTCCGCTACCCTGTGAGTATTGCTGAAGATGTTCTGATGAGAATCCAAAACAGCTTCATAACTTTGGACTTCGTGGTGCTCGACAAGGAGGTAGAGAAGGAAACTCCACTCATTTTTGGGTGACCTTTGCTTAGCACCGCAGACGCTCGCATCAATGTGGGAGCCGGATAAATCCGTTTCCATATCAATGGCAAGGAGGAGAAGTTTGACTTTCGGCCAAGTAAGGAGCAATGTTCCATGATCAGGATCAAATATGACCCAAAGGTCAAACACATCAAAGAGGTCAAAGTGACACCACCACAAGTTGACAACCTCATTGCATTCATTACAAAGTTAATTTTTGTGGAGACTATGCCATTCCGTCAATGATGATTTTTCAATAAGACGGAGAAGTCAGGGCCATATAAATGACCTAAGTCCATTAAGTCGCCGAAAAGAAAATGGCGGAAGAAGCAAGCCACAGAGTCCGAGTTTGCTCCTCTAAAGCTGGAGGCTGAAACTGAAGCTACAACAAGACGGAAAAAAATCCATGTCATCGGATTTTTGGGTGAGACTTTGCCAATAGAATAATTTGGTAGTTATCTCATATTTTCTTTTTCAATCTCCATTTAAAATTTCCCGTTTGAGTTTGCATTTTTCGCTACATACTTGATTTTTCACTAGGATGTTGAGAATTTTATATTCTCAACTTGGATGTATTTTATTTTATTTTTGAAAAAAAATAAAATATATAGGATTTGAGAAAAGTTTTATTCGACAAACAATATTAAGAAGCAAATTTGTGGCTAATTCAACCAACAGCTAGAAATATAGCCGTTTGAGAGCCACTTGCAAAAAAGAGGGACCAGTGGGCCCACCTGTCAGGGCGGCCCAACCTCCTAGTTTGCCGACTTGGGGGAGTGACATTTTGGCTCTCCCACCTCCAACGGCTATATCCTTTCTTCTTGTGACCATTGATAGGTGCAACACTAATTATACATGCTTTGGTGAGTGTGTTGCTTCACACGAAACTCCATTTTCACCTCCACAACTCACTCACTCACTCACTCAAGTTGTTATGCTCTTCATTGAAGCATTTCTCTCAAATTCCAATCTAAATAGATTTTCATTCATTTTGCATTTCCATGTTTAAGTTGCTCTCAAGATAGCAAGGCAACTCATCGAAGGTTTCGCTTGATTTTCACTAACATAACCCTTTTTGATTTTGGTTTGTTGTTTCTTCTTAAGTTGTGCAGCCATGGAGAAAGGAATGAAGAGGTTGTTTGGGAAGAATAAGCAAGCTTCATCAAGCTCAAACCATGGTATAGACTCAAGCTAGCACATCTCCTCCGATCCTACACCACGACCACGGTGGGGGGGTGTGCACGACGACGTCCCGACGAAGGAAGGTGATGCTTTATCCCTCCTTCTCAATGACAACGACCTCGACTTGGAGGAATACATTGAACATCAAGCCTAGAACCTCCTCCAGGATCATGGGTTTTCTCACATGATGGCCTACGATGTGGCGCTACTCTCCAAAATTGGTATGGATTCCAAATTCTTTACCATTTGGCATGCATTAGGATGGGATAATTTTGCTCAAATAGATGAGGAATGTTCACTCCTCCTCACTATTCAATTCCTATGCACCCTCAAAATAGGATGTAATGGTATTAATTTTAGGTTTTTCTGAAAAGAATACTCTATCCTATGGAAAGAATTATGTGAAATCCTAGGTTTTTCATAGACGTTGTTGAATAAAGTTAGATATTTGTTCTAAATTGAATAAACAATGTTTTTTGTTAATAATTGACTAGTTATATAGCATGTAGGACTCCTAAGAATAGCCACTTGCAAAATCCCACTTTACGCTTCATGCATAGATGGGTGGCCATGTCTATCTCCCAAGAGGAGATGTTAGGATTGTGCGGGATGATGAACTTAGGATGCTTTTTGCTATGATTAAAAAGTTTAAAATTGCTCCTATTAAGGATATGATGTTTCAATGGTTAGAAAACACTAAAATGACAGGACCTATTGAATGTACTTCATTAATTTCCTGCATTGCTACAAAAGTAGGAGCTTTAGAAAATGCTTCCATTGAATATACTTCAACAAGCCGCTTGAAAGTGCATCTAGGTTCCCCGTGGGTTTTGGATGATTGATGACGACAATTAAGTCGCTAATGAGCTCAAGTGATCTTAGCACATGTGTGGACTCGATCGGAGACGCAAACCCTCAAAAAGGAAAAGGAAGGAAACGGAGTCAACTCAAAGCGTAGAAACTAGGGTTTCTAGCGTGTTGAGTTAGACTAGTCGTAGAAATAGGAGGGTGCGTGTGTAAAGTGCATTGAGATCAAGTTTGGGAGCTCAAAGTGGTTTAGAGGTTTGCCCCTTGAGAGAAAAGAGTGGATAAGTAGTCTGGCAGTAGGGCCGGACTAGTCCGTGCAGGTGGCCGGACTAGTCCGCCCCTGGCCGGCCAAGTCCGTATTCGGCCGGACCAGAAGAATCTCATGAGATCGGACTAGTCCGTTTGTGGCCGGACTAGTCCTGGTAGTAGTGAGTGGGTTTTGGGGACTAAGTCCCAAAACCACGGACTTGTCCGTTTGAGACCGGACTAAGAGGTCCTGAGTGAGAACGGACTAGTCCGCCCTTGGGGCTGGACTAGTCCAGGTTGGCGAGTTGAAGGTGCTTCTGTGACTAAGTCTGGGAGGACCGGACTAGTCCGCCCTTGGGGCCGGACTAGTCCGTGGTCCTCAGACTAGTCCGTTTTCACATGGAGCAAAAGGCTTTGTGTGAGATCAGACTAGTCCGGTGGTGACCGGACTAGTCCGTTGTTGAAGTGACCGTTTGAATTTGAAGTTTGGCGGGTAGTGTGACGATAGCGTGTCAGCTGTCGGGACCTGACAAGAGGTCAGTGGTCCCCTAGGCCGGACTAGTCCGGGCCTGAGGCCGGACTAGTCCGCCCTTTTGCTGAGGTCAGCAGTTTGGGCTCGGGACCCCTATAAAAAGGGGACCCCCGGCCTCATTTCAAACAACTCTTGAAACTCTCGAACCCTAGCGCCGCCACAACCAACTTGGAGCACTCCTAAGCCTCTTTCTTGCCTACTTTCCCTCTAAAACTAATTCCTGAGTGGATTAGGGTTTAGTGAGGTGGAGAAGAGGAAGAACATCGCGCTTGTGCTCCCGGTTTGATCTCTTGCACTCATTGAGTCTTTGTGTGTTGTGCGTTGAGTATATTTTGTGGTGTTGATCACCTTTGTGGTGTGGGAGCCTCAGATTGTGAGAAGCCCCAACGAACTTTGTAATCACCCTTGTGATTAGTGGAAAACCAAGTTAGGCCCGTGTGGTAAACTTTGTGAGGGAAGGGTTGTTGAACCCGGTCCTTTGTGGACTCCTCAACGGGGACGTAGATTCCTTGTGTGGAATCGAACCTCGGGATAAAATCCTTGTGTCTTCGTGTTCTTCGCATTTACTTTATCGATTTTTTTCGTTCTAGGGTTGCTAGTCTTGTTTCGTACTTCATATTGCTAAACTTGTTGAAGCTTGACTCACTCTTGTGTTGGTAGTTGTTTAACTTGACTTAAACATATCTTCACCTGTAGCCTCGAGAAAATCCCCTAAAACTTGCTAGAAACATCTTTTAGGGTTCTTCACGCAGGCTGACCGGACTAGTCCGCCCCCTGTGATTTAATCTCGTTTTATTAAGTCATTTGCAGGTCAATTAGCCTATTCACCCCCCTTCTAGGCAACTTTCAATTGGTATCAGAGCAGGACTCTCCACAAAGAGTCTAACAACTCGGAGAGATGGCCGGAGTGGTGAATGACGACGCATCGAGCAGCAACTACGAGGCAACCCGTGAGGAGACGCTGGCCTATCAAGATAAGCCAACGGATGATGAGGAGACTTGCCAACTCAAGGTGAAGATCCGGGAGAAGCTAAACATCTCCAAGATCGATCCGTCGAACAAACCAAGTGGTAGTGGCGAAGTCAACTACAACCGACAAGGGTTCAACTATGAACGCCTTGCCGCTAACAACCACTACCTCTCCATCCCATTGGGGAAACCTCCCCAATTCGATGGAACTGATTACGGGATGTGGAAACACAATATGAAGATCCACCTCGTGTCACTCAACCCGGCGTTGTGGCAAATTGTCATGACCGGGGTGGAGATTCCGAAGGATGAGGACAGCATCACTCAAGAACAAGCCATCCTCATCCACCGCAACGCTCAAGCTGCGGGTGTGATTATCTCATCTCTCTCAAGAGATGAGTTCAACCGCGTTGATGGCCTTGAGGTGGCCAAAGACATATGGAACACCCTCAAGACGGCGCATGAAGGAAATCGGGTGGTCAAGGGGGCCAAGATCGAGCTCATCGAAGGAGAGCTTGGGAGATTCGCCATCTTGGATGGTGAATCCCCCCAAGACATGTACAACCGGTTGAAGGTACTTATCAACAAGAGCCGATCATATGGCTGCACCAAGTGGACCGACCACGAGGTGGTGAAGAGGATGATCTGGGCATTCATGCCTAGGAACGTCGCTCTTTGCTCCATGATTCGAGAAAGCCCGGGGTTCACTCAAATGACCCCGGAGGAGGTCCTTGGCAGGATCATCAAACCTGAGATCATAGAGAAGGAGGCGCTCTTCTACAATGACCTTCAGAAGTTCACCGCCTCCAAGATGAAGAACGTTGCACTCAAGGCAACACCCTCTTCAAAGGAGCAAGAGGAAAGTGATGAGGAGAGCCTCGACACCGATGAGGAAGAGGCCTTCTTCATCAACAAATTCAAGAGAATGATGAGAAAGAAGAAAGGCGGACACAACTATGAAGGCAAGGGGAAGGAAAGAGCAAGGCCCAAATCAAAAAGGTCTTGCTACAATTGTGGCGAGTATGGGCACTTCATCGCTGATTGCCCACATGAAGAAGCGAAGAAGAAGAAGGAGGGCAAGCCTCAAGATAAGAAATTATTCAAGAAGAAGAGGCCCTCCGGACAATCCCACTTGGGGAAGGAGTGGGACTCTAAAGATGAGTCCTCCTCCGAAGAAGAAGAGGAGAAGATGGCTACCATAGCCATCGGGAGGAGCTCCAAGGGAAGCAAGCTCTTCCCCAACCTCAACAACGACTACAAACCTACTTGCCTTATGGAAAGGGAGGGAAGGAGAAAGGTAACATCTCATCCCTCCTCCTCAACTTCCTCACAAGATGAATTTGATAGTGCTAGTGAGAATGAACACATGTTTAAGGACATAAGCAAAAGCACCTTGCGAAGGATGAAATTGCTTATGGATGAGACCCTTGAGAAGGAGGATCTCATCAATAGACAAGAGGACATGATCATCCTTGAGAAGGAGAGATGTCAAGAGCTTGATGAGCTCCTTGAGATCGAAAGAGAGAAGAGCAAGGCATTGGAACACGAACTTGCTCTTTGCAAGAAAACGTGTTCAAGTCTTGAGGAGAAGTCAATTGAGCTCAAGGATGAACTTGGAAACTTGTCAAAAGTTAACAAGATCCTTGAGACTCAAGTTGAGTCTCTTAAGAACAATGTAGCCTCTTCCTCCAAGAGCTCAACCGCCTCAAAGGCCTCATCCAATGCAACATCGCCTTGCAAGTGCTCTAATTTAATCCTTAAGCTTAAGGATGAACTCTACTTAGCGCAAGACAAGCAAGCACCTAAGGGTGCCATCTTTGACAAGGAAAAGGTGGTGTATGCACGAAGTGCATACACCAACACAAGACCACGCCATGTCAAGGATGGTCTTGGCTATACTAGAGGTGGAAGGCATAACGCCAAAACCTCCAAGTATGGCAAAGACATGATTGTCTTTGTTAAGGGGAGTTCATCCCCAACTAAAATTGAAAAGAACTCACCCTCTAGCAACAAATTGCCTAAATCTGAATCGCATCCTCTATTCCATGATTTTGATGCATCTTATGTGCTAAAGAGGAAAAAACACGGCAAAGTGTTTGCTAGATATGTTGGGCCACTCCGCAAGAGCCCCAAGCCTTGCGTGTGGGTGCCCAAATGCCTAACTACTAACGTGAAAGGACCCAACTCCGCTTGGGTACCTAAAAGGAAGGCATAAACTTGTTTTGTAGGCTTACTCCTCCGGTGGATCGAAATGGGTGTTGGATAGCGGATGTACCAACCACATGAACGGAGAGAGGAGCATGTTCATAGAGTATGAGGAGAATGAGGACCCAAGTGAAGGAATCTTCTTTGGGGACAATAACCAAGGGAAAATCCTTGGCTCGGGTAAAATTGCTATCTCTTCATCACATACTCTATCAAATGTTTTGCATGTTGATTCCCTAGATTATAATCTCCTATCCATATCACAACTATGTGATCAAGGATATAAGTGTGTATTTACTAGTGAGGGTGTGAGCGTTATTAGAGAGGGTAATGACTCGATAGCCTTTAAGGGAGTGCTCAAGGGAAAGCTCTATCATGTGGACTTCACCATGGATAAGGCTCAACTTTACACATGCTTAATGGCGAAAGCCAACATGGGATGGCTTTGGCATAGAAGGCTAGCCCATGTTGGAATGAGGAACCTTCAAAAGCTCCTTAAGGGAGATCACGTTCGTGGTCTAAAGGATGTGGTATTTGAAAAGGATAGGCCATGTAGTGCATGCCAAGCGGGAAAGCAAGTAGGAGCTCAACACCCCTCTAAGAATGTCATGACGACAACTAGACCTTTGGAGTTACTCCATATGGATCTTTTTGGCTCCATTGCCTATATTAGCATTGGTGGCAACAAGTATAGTCTAGTCATCGTTGATGACTTTTCAAGATATACTTGGGTATTCTTCTTGCATGATAAGAGTGAAACCCCCGGTGTCCTCAAGAAATTCCTAAGGAGAGCTCAAAATGAGTTCACCTTAAGGATAAAGGCTATAAGGAGTGACAATGGCACCGAATTCAAGAACATGCAAGTAGAAGAGTTCCTAGATGAGGAGGGCATCAAGCATGAGTTTTCCGCTCCCTATTCTCCACAACAAAATGGAATTGCCGAAAGAAAGAATAGGAAGCTTATTGAGATGTCAAGGACGATGCTAGATGAGTACAAAACATCGGACCGGTTTTGGGCGGAAGCGGTTAACACCGCTTGCCATGCCGTAAACCGATTGTACCTTCATCGCCTCCTCAAGAAGACTCCTTATGGGCTTCTCGTTGGTAAGAAACCCAATGTTTCTTACTTTCGTGTCTTTGGTAGCAAGTGTTATATCCTCAACAAGAAGCCTAGGACTTCGAAGTTTGCTTCAAAGTCCGATGAGGGTTTCTTGCTTGGATATGACTCAAACACTCATGCGTACCGTGTGTTCAACAAATCCTCCGGAATTGTTGAAGTAGCACGTGACGTGGTGTTTGACGCAACCAATGGCTCTCAAGTGGAGCAAGTTGATCAACATGCCCTTGATCAAGAGGAACCTCCACTAGAAGCTCTAAGGAGAATGGCACTTGGAGATGTTCGCCCACAAGAACCATCTCAAAGCTCAAGTGACCATCCTCTCTATGAAGTAGGTCAAACCCCCATTGGACAAGTTGGACATTCACTAGATGCTCCCCAAAGTGATAACGGGAGTGAAGATCAAGGGGGAGGCATGAATCAAGGGGGAGACCAAAGTGAGGAAGGCGAAGCAAGTGATTCAAGAGTTCAACCTCCGCATCCTCATGTTCATCAAAGTGTTCAACGGGATCATCCCGTTGACAACATTCTAGGAGATATCACAAAAGGAGTAACAACACGTTCACGTGTTGCAAACTTTTGTGAGCATTTCTCTTTTGTCTCATCCTTGGAACCACATAAGGTTGAAGATGCCTTAAGAGATCCGGATTGGGTAGTTGCCATGCAAGAGGAGCTCAATAACTTTGAAAGGAACAAGGTTTGGGAGCTTGTCAAGCGCCCACAAGCTAATGTTGTTGGAACTAAGTGGGTGTTTTGCAACAAACAAGATGAGCATGGAGTGGTAACTAGGAACAAGGCACGACTTGTGGCAAAAGGTTACTCACAAGTTGAAGGATTGGATTTTGATGAGACATTTGCCCCCGTAGCTAGGCTTGAGTCAATTCGTATATTGTTAGCCTTTGCTACTCATCATGATTTCAAGCTCTACCAAATGGATGTTAAGAGTGCATTCCTTAATGGTCCAATCAAGGAAGAAGTTTACGTAGAGCAACCTCCAGGGTTTGAAGACCAAGACTATCCTAACCATGTTTACAAATTGCGAAAGGCTCTTTATGGCCTCAAGCAAGCTCCTAGAGCTTGGTATGAGTGCCTAAGAGACTTTCTAGTTGAAAATGGTTTTAGGATAGGCAAACGGATTATACCCTTTTCACAAAGCACTTCAACGAGGATCATTTTGTGTGCCAAATATATGTGGATGACATCATATTTGGTTCCACAAATAAGGTATTTTGTGATGAGTTCTCCAAGATAATGACGGAGAGGTTTGAAATGTACATGATGGGTGAGTTGAAGTTCTTCCTAGGATTTCAAGTAAAACAACTCAAAGAAGGGACATTCATAAGTCAAACTAAGTATACACAAGATATTCTAAGGAAGTTTGACATGGATAAGGCAAAACCCATCAAAACCCCTATTGGGACAAATGGACACCTAGACCTAAATGAGGACGGTCCAAGTGTGGATCAAAAATTATATAGGTCTATGATTGGTTCACTCCTCTATCTTTGTGCATCTAGGCCCGATATCATGCTAAGTGTGTGTATGTGTG
Organism: Tuctoria greenei; assembly: GCA_036927565.1. NCBI lineage: Eukaryota > Viridiplantae > Streptophyta > Magnoliopsida > Poales > Poaceae > Tuctoria > Tuctoria greenei. The sequence goes on from JAYESD010000002.1 coordinate 194,962,909, forward strand.
CACTCTTTCAAGCAGCACCTAAGGTCTGTCATTTGACCGCCGTTAAAAGGATCTTGAGATATCTAGTACACACACCTACCCTAGGATTTTGGTACCCCAAAGGATCCAAGTTTGATCTCATCGGATATTCCGATGCGGACTATGCGGGGTGCAAAGTTGATAGGAAGAGCACATCGGGTACATGTCAATTCTTAGGTCGATCTCTAGTGTCTTGGTCCTCCAAGAAGCAAAACTCTATTGCTCTCTCCACCGCCGAAGCGGAATATGTTGCAGCCGGAAGTTGTTGTGCACAACTTCTTTGGATGCGACAAACCCTTAGGGATTATGGGATTAACTTGCGCAACATTCCACTCTTGTGTGACAACGAGAGTGCCATCAAGATAGCCCATAATCCGGTGGAGCACTCTAGGACCAAACATATAGACATTCGACACCATTTCTTGCGAGATCGCTCAATGAAGGGAGATATTGCGATTTCTCATGTGAGGACGGAACATCAACTTACGGACATTTTCACCAAGCCTCTTGATGAAAAGCGTTTCTGTGAGCTAAGAAGTGAGCTCAACATTCTGGATTCTCGGAATGTGGCTTAAACCACATTCCTCATATATTTTGAGCTATATTTCGAAAAACTCCTCTCTATCTTGATTTCTCTTCAAAACTATTTGAGAAATCTATTTTCCTTAGAAAATGGTCATGTTTTGTCATATATTCCCTTATAATCTTCTCTATCATGTTTTTCATGCTATATTTGTCCAAAAGGACCTATTTTAGTGGGCAAAATTCAAATATATTGTTTTTCTGCCCAGTAGGACCGGACTAGTTCGCCCCTGTTGATGGACAAGTCCGGGTCCAGACTAGTCCGCGGCTGGTCCGCGCACCGGACTAGTCCGTCCTTCAATCGGACAAGTCCGGATCCGGACTAGTCTAAGTCTGGTCCGCGGACCGGACTAGTCTGGCCCCTCAACCGGACTAGTCCAGCCCTTGGGGACTTAAACCCCCAGGCGGCCCAGACCCCTCCTCTCCCTCTCTCACTTGACTCTCTCACTTCTACACGCTAGCAACCGCCCCCCCATCGGCGATGTTGCGCTCCAACCACCAAATCTCGACTCCAATCCACGCATCGGAGTCTTTGGGAGTGAGGGATCACTTCCCCGTGGTCCACATTCGCGATCCATCTCCGATTTCGTCGATTCTAGTGGATTTGAGAAGGTATGCCCTCGTTCTTCAAAAACTAGCCCCATTCTTGATTCTTAAAGTTTTTGATAGGAACACCTTCATTAATGTTGCTCCATATACCCTTGCGATCATAGCCTAGGAGCATTGCGCGCTGATTCGATGATTTTTTCGATGAATCGATTAGGGTTAGGGTTCATTTTGTGCAACCCGAACTAGTCCGGTCCCTGGCGGACAAGTCCGGTTTGCACAGGGCAAACCCTACTTCTAGTCTTTTCTCGAGATCTTTTCCGCAATGCTCACTCTCCTTGGACTCATACCTTCCTTTCTCTATGCTTTCCGCAGCATGTCGAACTCAGAGCGTTCCCCTCCTCGTCTCAACCCCGAGGGGCGAACCAAAGCTCAAATTGTCGAGGCAAGGACCAAGGCTACGCTCATAGAGGCGCAAAAGGCAAAGGAAGAGAGACGGCTGAAGGCACTCGAAGCCTCCAAAGTTGCCGCAAGCATCTACAACGAGGAAGAAGCCATATCTCGAGCAACCGCAGAGTCCCTCAATGAGCTGCAGAAGAAGAAAAGGGAAGACAGGGAGGCTCACAACTCCAGGCTGCTGAGGCCAATGCCCCCAAGAGAAAGAACCTCGTCACCATTGGCGAGAAAGCAAAGGGCAAGGAGCCATCCCAAATGGAAGCTGAGCCTAGGGTCGAGCGTGACCCTAAGAAGGGAAAGGCTCCAGCTCCTGTCGAGCCGAAGAAGAAGAAGCCAGCTGTCAAGATGTCAGCAAAGAAGGCAGCTGGAGGTGTTGTGATCAAGGAGAAAGGGAAGGCCACTTCCATTGGCCCCCTTGAGGTTCACACACCAGAAAGTAACCCCAACAGGCAGAAGGAGCTGTCTGCCAATGTGTTTCATGGAAAAGGGGCTGAAAAGGCCTGGAGGCTGAGGACCGATAAGGTCTACAAGTTTGAGAGGAGCACGGCCGATCCCAGGTTCTGGTGCGACTTTCATTGTGACTACTACCGGCTAGTCTATCAGCAGATGAAGAAGCCGGTAATAGAAGCTCAATGGGTTGACTGGGATTACATGGCCAAAAAGCAACACTCTGCTTTTGACGCTGTCATCGAAGCTGCTGAGCGCCATGACCTCAAGAAGATCATGGGTTCCAAGTATGACTGGAACGTCGAAGTGATTCTGCAGTTCTACTCCACCATCTACTTCACCACCTCAGGTGATAGAAGAATTATTTGGATGACACATGGTGAGCAGTACTCAGTCACTTTCGCAGAGTTCGCCAAGATTCTAGGGCTTGAGGCACACATGGATCATGAGATTATAATCTCTAACCTCAAGGCCGTGGACCGTGAAGAGCTAGCATATATGTATCCAAGTCACGATCCAATTGATGCCGGTCTCGCCCGCAACATCAAGCCCTTCTACAGCATTATGAACAGAATCCTCAGAAGGACGATAGCACCAAAGGACGGTGATGTTGGGGTAATTCAGGGGAACTTGAGGCACTTGCTACTTCTGGTTGATGGGGAAGAGAAGTTCAACCTCGTTGATTACATCTTTGACGATATCTTCAACATCTCGCATACCCCCAACCGTGCTTGCGGGTATGCCCCCTACATCATGTGCCTCATCGATAAGGTGTCGGGCGTGACCTTCGTCAAGGATGTGTCGCACCGCCCTCTTCGTCCTCAGAAGCCTCCGAATGTACCTGTTCCCCCTCGTCGCAAGAATGCAGATCCTCCATCTCGCCCCGTGGCACCTCCGTCTCCGCCTCCGCCTCAATCAATGAGTGCCTTCTTCAAATGCTTCAAAGCGATCTTCACTTCCTGCCGGAAGCAAGAGATCCGCGCTCAAAGGGCACACAAGCGCCAGGAAAAATATCTTAAGGCGGTGTGCGACAAGCTAGAGGTCTCGATGTCCTCTCCGGAGGTGAGTGATGGGGAGATCACTCCATTCCCCAACTTCACCGCCGATGAGCTCGCCCAGCTCCAAGAGGATGGAAGCTCCTCTCGGGCTGCTCCCTCAGCAAGGAACTCTGACGACGACGATGACGACGCCGACGATCATGAGGAAGACGTCGAAGATTCTGAGGCCACGGGGAGTGGAAGTGGAGAAGATGAGGACTAGTTCTTAGGTCTTAGTTTCCCCCCTTCTTTTCCTTTTTGGTGCCTTGATGCCAAAGGGGGAGAGTTAAGGGGGAGTTAATCTTTTGTGGGTGTGTTTGTGGTTTGTGGACTTGTTATGTAATATATTCATGCTCTTGGATGTTTACATATGTGCAAGACTTGTTAGTGTTGTTTAATATCAATATAATGCTCTTATTGTCAATCTTATGATTATATTGATTATATTGATGTTCTTTATGTCTTGTCACAATTGTTGAGCACGTCACGTAGGCACCCCACCATAACGTGTGTGGGTGTGAAAGATCTCCTCCACCTCTTTTACATGCTGCATACATTGAGGGGGAGTCATTCATACGCACACAAGTTATGAAAACCAAATTTAATACTCTTAATTGTTGAAGGACTTAATGTGTTGTCATCAATCACCAAAAAGGGGGAGATTGAAAGTGCATCTAGGTTCCCCGTGGGTTTTGGATGATAGATGACGACAATTAAGTCGCTAATGAGCTCAAGTGATCTTAGCACAGGTGTGGACTCGATCGGAGACGCAAACCCTCAAAAAGGAAAAGGAAGGAAACGGAGTCAACTCGAAGCGTAGAAACTAGGGTTTCTAGCGTGTTGAGTTAGACTAGCCGTAGAAATAGGAGGGTGCGTGTGTAAAGTGCATTGAGATCAAGTTTGGGAGCTCAAAGTGGTTTAGAGGTCAAACCCCTTGAGAGAAAAGAGTGGATAAGTAGTCTGGCAGTAGAGCCGGACTAGTCCGTGCAGGTGGCCGGACTAGTCCGCCCCTGGCCGGCCAAGTCCGTATTCGGCCGGACCAGAAGGGTCTGACTGAGATCGGACTAGTCCGTTTGTGGCCGGACTAGTCCTGGTAGCAGTGAGTGGGTTTTGGGACTAAGTCCCAAAACCACGGACTTGTCCGTTTGAGACCGGACCAAGAGGTCCTGAGTGAGAACGGACTAGTCCGCCCTTGGAGTCGGACTAGTCCGGGTTGGCGAGTTGAAGGTGCTTCTGTGACTAAGTCTGGGAGGACTGAACTAGTCCGCCCTTAGGGCCGGACTAGTCCGTGGTCCTCAGACTAGTCTGTTTTCACACGGAGCAAAAGGCTCTGTGTGAGATCGGACTAGTCCGGTGGTGACCGGACTAGTCCGTTGTTGAAGTGACCGTTTGAATTTGAAGTTTGGCAGGTAGTGTGACGATAGCGTGTCAGCTGTCGGGACCTGACAAGAGGTCTGTGGTCCCCTAGGCCGGACTAGTCCGGGCCTGAGGCCGGACTAGTCCGCCCTTTTGCTGAGGTCAGCAGTTTGGGCCCGGGACCCTATAAAAAGGGGACCCTCGGCCTCATTTCAAACAACTCTTGAAACACTCGAACCCTAGCGCCGCCACAGCCAACTTGGAGCACTCCTAAGCCTCTTTCTTGCCTACTTTCCCTCTAAAACTAATTCTTGAGTGGATTAGGGTTTAATGAGGTGGAGAAGAGGAAGAACATCGCGCTTGTGCTCCCGGTTTGATCTCTTACACTCATTGAGTATTTGTGTGTTGTGCGTTGAGTATATTTCGTGGTGTTGATCACCTTTGTGGTGTGGGAGCCTCAGATTGTGAGAAGCCCCAACGTACTTTGTAATCACCCTTGTGATTAGTGGAAAAACAAGTTAGGCCCGTGTGGTAAACTTGGTGAGGGAAGGGTTGTTGAACCCGGTCCTTTGTGGACTCCTCATCGGGGACGTAGATTCCTTGTGTGGAATCAAACCTCGGGATAAAATCCTTGTGTCTTCGTGTTCTTCGCATTTACTTTATCGATTTTTTCGTTCTAGGGTTGCTAGTCTTGTTTCGTACTTCATATTGCTAAACTTGTTGAAGCTTGACTCACTCTTGTGTTGGTAGTTGTTTAACTTGACTTAAACATATCTTCACCTGTAGCCTCGAGAAAATCCCCTAAAACATGCTAGAAACATCTTTTAGGGTTCTTCACGCAGGCTGACCGGACTAGTCCGCCCCCAGACCGGACTAGTCCGCCCCCTGTGATTTAATCTCGTTTTGTTAAGTCATTTGCAGGTCAATTAGCCTATTCACCCCCCTCTAAGCAACTTTCACCGCTACTTAGTAGATGAGGATTATTTAGTGCAAGGACCACTATTAAACATTATCTAGATGGATCCTCGGTGTTTTCTATCCCGGCTTTGTGAATAAAATTTAGTTACCTAACTCAGATTCTTATTTATACAAATGCTGGCAACCGACACTTGCTTTTCAACATATTGAATAGGGCCGTCTGGCAGTGTCACGAGGAACTGTTCAAGCAGAGCAGTCATGGAAATGCTTCCACGATCTACTTGCTCTTATGAGTACCATGAGGAAATGTATTCGACAAGAGATGCACCCGGTTGCACCCAACCTCAAACCCGGTTGGATACTTAGTTTTCTCCTAAGCAGACTAGTCCGAAGTCACACAGAAGATTCTTTTCCATGTGAAAATGGACCAGGTCCGACAAGTCCGCCTGTGGCTTCAAACCAGTCCGGCCCTCCAGAACTTAGTCCCAGAAAGTCTCAAACTCACTCAACCATGGACTAGTCCATTCCAAAATGGATAAGTCCAAACTCACATAGAAACCTTTAGTCCGTCTAACATCGGAGTAGTATGGTGCTGCCGGACTAGTCAGGCCCCCAGGCTCAGACATGTCCGGCCTAGTGCTTCAGGCCACCAAGACTTATTCTATCACAAATTCCCAAGGTAGACTATGAACTCCCTATTGATTCTCAAGCGCTTAAGTTGTTGAAAGCCTCTACACAACATAGCTAAACTCAACTCAAGAAATTGAAAACCCCAATTTATACTCTTTGAGATTCCAACGCCATTCTCCACTCCTTTCCTTTTTGAGGATCTCCTTATCCATTTTCACCTCGATCAGCTATGCTTATATTCACATAGATCATTAGTCTCTTAATTATCGCCATCAATCATCCAAAACCCACAAGAATTACCTAGATACTTTTTCAGGCACATTCCTTGCGACTAAGAAACTCATCTTGCTTTAGCCTTAGGTTAGCCTAGTGCCACTACATGTCTAGTATTCATTGCTAGGATGACTTGTAGACGTTAAAAAATACAAACAAGCATTTCTGTTGCCATCTTAGGGGACTATTTTGTTAGTATATCTAAGTGAGTATCAACAAGCATTTCTGGCGCTGTTGCCGGGGAAGGCTGATGTAAAGGCCCTAAATTCTAGGGTGCAGAGTTTAGTTATGAGAAAAAGAATTAAGAAAATGATAAAGAAATACAATGGAAAAGGAAAAGTGAATAGGTTTAAAACCTAATGTGAGCAATCCAAAAGTCAAATATAGCTACTGTTCAAACAAAGTCAAAATAAAAATTTGAGTTAATAACTATCTTTCAAATAATTCAAATAGTGGCCCTACAAGTTTTTAGAAATTTTTAAGGCCATTTGATATTGATTCTAATGTATGCATTGAAATCCTATGAATTCGAATTTGGAGTTTGAGTGAAAATTGATTGAATCAGTGATTTGATTTCAGAATCAAAATTTTCCATCTTGGATTTTGTCTCCCCAAAAAAATCTAGGATTTTTGGACCAAACATGGTAAGAGAATTGATGAACCAGTGAAGTAGATGAGGGTGAGTTGAGGTGGGGCCCACTGTCCAATGAGGGAGAGACAGAGGAACCGCCTCTGCCCTCTATTTTCCGCATTTCAACGTCGGGAGAGCTCGCCACCGCGACTTGCATGCACCAGACAGGTAGCTGTGTGGCTCTGAGATCTATTCCACCTTATTGATGCCTTGTTGCTCCTCCCCGGCGAGTCTTTCGAACTCTATTCCGCAGAAACAGACCAGCGGCGCAATTGTTGTCGCCTCCCTCTTCTTAACTTTGTTCGACCATTCTAGCCATCGGTTTCTTGAATTCCCTGAAGCAAAGTAAACCGCAACTCAATGCTACACCTTCTCCTATCATTTTCTTCCGGTTTCCTCAGCTCAATCCTTGGTATTTCCCAGTTTGACGAACGTCGCCGTGCGGCTGCCCAGGATGACGCTCGCTCCTCCCCATCACGCCGGCGATACACACGATGTCACAGGCTGACTTCAACCGAGAAAAGGAACGCCATCGCACCTACTTCCTCACGGTAAAAACCACGCACCATTTAATTGAGTATCGAGAGAGAAAGTCCAGTTTTAATCTAAGACAGTTTATGGCATTGAGGCTAGGTCTTCCCTTTATTTCTGATTCTAGGTAGAGTCATAGTCTAATCAGTGAAGATATAATGTTCTACACATACTAGCACACACCATCGAACAGAAAGCAAGGAAATTCATGCAGTATCGGCCGTGTTAGGCGAGTTTTCCCTGCTGCCATAAGAAATCCCATCGGTCCACCATCGAAGTCAACGCTTCTGCCTATTCCACCCATTTTCCTACCAGAATTCATCTTCTCCATGATGCTAGGAACATTTCTGATCGATTTCCAAGAAGTATGAGCAACTGAACGATGGTTAAGACATGGCCAGAACCCTAGCACCGCTGCCGCCATCGCACGCGCAATTTCGACCATTGCCGGTGTTCACTGACCTCAACATTGTGCTCGGCATGGCGGATTAGGGTTAGGTGGTGTGGAGCGTGAGGTTTGGCACAAAGGAACGGTAGGTCGGCGAGCCCGAGGAAGACGAAGCTGGGGTGGGTCCCCCGTGTCAACGTCTACTCTCTCTCTCCAGATCAGTCTGTGGCTTGGGATTAAGTGTGGCCGCGCAGGGGTAACTCAATGGCCCAGCTTTGGCTGCAAGACTATTGGCCCATTTCAAATGGGTGGGCCCAGTTTGATTAATTCAAACTTTTCCAATTAGAATTTAATTCCAGATTTCATCCAACCCCCAAAAATAAATTTCTCCTAGTAGCATTTCTCAAATAATTTCCAATAAATTCTGGTAGACTCATCTTGATCCCAATTTTGCATTAGTGCAATTGGTTGAAGATGAAGTCCCAGAAATTTCATAAGTAATTCCCTTAAGCCATTTGCGTGGGAAATTAATTACTCCTATCTGCTAATTTGAAAATTCCCAGTTTTTGTCAGAGTACTCATTCGAATACAATTGATCCACGGTATGAATTTCAAGTTCAGTGGACTTCATTTATTTGGTGAATTAGTGCTCCAATTCTCTATGTCATCTGAAAAATCAGAAATGTACATGAACATTTCTAGAATTTATCCCAAACTTGTAATAGCATTTCCTCCCTTTGTAAAGCTCAGAAAATTATGAAATAAATTTTCCTAGAACAAGTGAGACCTCCTCTACCATGATTCATCAACTGTTAGACATGACAAAGCTCCAGATTTAATACCACATTTCAGAGAAGGTTTTACTTGTTGGAATTTTAGAGACAACAAGCTTCCTTGGACATCTCCAATTCTTGATCCAGATTATCCTCATATTACCTAGTATCCATTGTAAAAACCCCAAAGCTAATTAAAATCATTTATCAACAGAAACTATATTTAGAAGTTTATTCATATAGTTCTATGTCACTTATGCACTTTATGCTATACATATCATATAGTGACCGCAATCGAGAAGGAGTCGGAAGCTTTGGACAGCATCCTACCTGGAGCTAACTTTGAATCTGACTCGCAGCCAGGCATGCCCCGGTTTGCATTTAAGTGCTTTTGTAAAGTTTTTATTTGTGTCACCTATGTCTAGGGTTAGATATGTGCATTACGTCTAAGGTGATTAAAACTCCACTTGCATGACCCCAAATCCTATTAAGTATTGGGTTGGTCTACAACTCGATGAGTATAAAATGCCATGCTAATGTTTTCAGGATTGCGGTAGAAGTCGAGTAGTTGGAATTTACTCGCGAGATAGGGTCTATATCACATGTGATTGTTTTGAGTATGTGAATGGTTTATGAGTATGAATATGAGACCAAGCAGTGGGATAGGATGCAGTGAGATGGGGTCTCACATGCGTAGCCTGCTTGTGTTGATTGAGGACTGATCCATGTGCAGTCCTGTTGGACAAGTTCGAATTGTACCAGATGCATGCTGGCTATATGGAATTCAGGAAACTGATGTAATTGGTTAACCTGAGTCAGGATTACCCTACCGTTTTATAGGAGTGGGTTGATGGAAGCAAGGTGTAAATCTGTCGGTGGGCACAGACACACTTCGCGTGGGGACCTCTTGCCCGTTAAAGAAGGACCGGTTCAACATTTGGGTTTCCAATGAAAGAATGTTGCATAGAACATAGTATTGAAGTGTGATTCGCTCCACTTTAGAAATGGATGTATGTGACGTGTTATCTGGGTGTCTACTGATTGCAATCATCGTTCCTCGTGGTTATTTGAGTGTCGCTTGTTCACTGCGCTGTGACGTAGTAAATTTTGAAGAAGCGAGAAGAATATGATGCATTGAATTCTAATTGCTTTGCATCTATGATTGCTATAGAATATGCTCATTAGAATTACTTGTTATGAACCTTTAAACTGCTGCTAATAACTTGAAAAATAAGGATCAACATGTAGGCGAGTCATTTACTGTAATATCTATTCTAAGTTAAGTATCCCTGCATATAGAGTTCCATGCTTAGGTGAGACAGTTAAGTCTTGTTGAGCATTAGTGCTCACGGTTAAAATTTTAATCTATTGCAGGTGAGACGTATGAGGAAATGCCCGAGGATGAGGCAATGCCCCCGTCGGGATATACGGCCGAGTGAGTGCCCTGCATGCCGCCATGATATTTGTTGTGTGCTGCTAGTGTGTAACATTCTCGGGTTGGACAACTGCACTTTTGCATAGCTATGCTGATAGTTTAGCTATGAGTATTATCTTGCGATGTACATCAAGTTTTGTAAAAGACTTCCGCTGTTTATATAAATAAAATTTTGTATTTTGTCATCTTATTTTCGTGTGTGCTGTTGGGTGCCGCATTGCACGGCACCACCCTCTGTGGCTCATGGAATGCGTGGACCCGGTCCCCGCAGCTTAGAATAATGGCATGATTATGTCATAGATAGGACTCTTGTAGATTTTTAGTAGGAAAATCTTTCTTTGTTTTCTTATTCTTCTAATATGAAAATAGGATAGTGTATGATCGATCTCCGCTTGTTGGCAAGGAAGCGAGTCATCTCCGCACCATCACGTTGCAAGCCAATGGCCGAGAAGACCCTTCTTGAGTTTTGGTCTCCCTCCACAGACAATGTGCCTACTAGGCATAATGTCAACATGGGAGACAATCGAAATCAAGAATGGCCTAGTCACCCTGGTGTAGGTAAATCTCCTTTGTCAGAAAGCCAACAAGGGTGCAAGTGCTCACCTGCAACAGATCAAGGATGTCACTCCAGATGCCACCTTTCTTAGATTGTTTCCGTTCTCCCTCCTTGGTAGAGCGAAGCAGTAGTTCTACACGAACCGAAGTTTTATAAACACTTGGGAAAAGTAACATATTGCATCCTTGCCAAATTCTTCCCATTGGTCGAAATCAATGCCTTACATGGAAGAATATCAAGCTTCCAGCAAGAGCCAAAGTAATCCATTCTTGAGGCATGAGAATGGCTTCAGGAGTACATATTGGCTTGTCCCCGCCATGGGATGAATGATTGGTTTATCATCCAAAACTTTTACAACGGGTTCACTCTGTCGGCTCGTGATCATGTGGATGCTACTGCTGGAGGTGCCTTCTTCTCATTAACAGTGACCAAAGAAAAAAATTATTTGAGAAGATGATGTCCAATATGGCTTGCAGCGGCTAGCGTCTCTAGTCCTGACAGTGAGGCATGCACACCTTGAAGTAGGTGGACATGATCGCTGCCAAGAATGATCTGCCGATAAAGAAGCTAGACTGTCAAGCCAATGGAGAAGTATTTGGCACATCCCAGGCCTTAGATGCTCTCATGACATGTGAAGTCTGTGGCAACATGAGTCATATGGGGAGTGACTGCCCTGAGACCCGTAAAGATGGTTTATACTTGGCCAACAACAGAAACTTCAACAATGGTTACCGTCTAGGAGATCAAGTGGTGGGGTCAACCATGCCCTTTCTTTTAAAGGGAGATACAACAACAACAATGGTAATGGGAATGAACCCAACTCAAAGGAACTTGCCATTAGCCAACTCAAGATCAATGATGCCTTATCAAAGAAGTTGTCGGCTAATAACAAGACCTTGTAGAACATCAATGCCAAGATGGAAGGGTTAGCCTCTGCCTTCAAGAACTAGTTGAGTTTCAACAAGATATTGGAAAGCAAATTAGCACAACTGGTGGTTGTTGTCCCTCCATTGAAGAATGGAAATATATTGGGGCCGTCTGATCTCTGCTAGAAAAAGTGAGTGCGGTAGCCATGAGGGGTGGAAAGACCACTCGTGATCCACTATACCCGACTTAAGAGAAGACAACAGTTCATAACAACAAAGAGGAAATATGTTCTGGCAAAGGTGACCAACTTAGTGACGAATGGCAATTAAATTTGAAGACACCAACTTCATGTCATTCCCTTAGAGAAATCGGAAGCCAAATGTGGATGAGCAATTTAGTCTCTTCGTTGAATTCATTAAGAAGATACACATCAATATGCCCTTGACAAATGCGATGCAAGTGCAAACTTATGCTCGGTATCTCAAGTACATCTTGAACAACAAGCAACCATTACCCAACGCAAAAGTTGTCAAGTTGATCGAGGACTGCAGTGTAGCCATTCTCAACATGTTTTCAAAAAAAAGAAGGACTTAGAGTGTCCCACGATATACTGCTCGATTGGGAAACAACACTTTGACAAGGCAATTTGTAACCATGGTGCAAGTGTTAGTGTCATGCCAAAGGTAGTCATTGACGAGCTCAACTTCACGATGTTTTCTCCAACACCAATGCAGCTCTAGCTAGCCGACTCTTCAGTTCGCTACCCTTCAAGTATTGCCAAAGATGTTCCGATGAGAATTAGGAACTGCTTCATACCTGTGGACTTCGTGGTGCTCTACTTGGAAGTATAGAAGGAAACTTTGCTCTTTTTTTGGGCAAATTTCCTTAGCATCGCGGATGCTTGCATCAATGTAGGAGCTAAATAAATCCGTTTCCATACCAATAAAAGGAGAAGTTTGACTTTCGGCAAAGGAAGGAGCAATGTTCCATGATAAAGATCAAATATTTCCTGAATGTCAAACACATCAAAGAGGTCAAAGTGACACCACACAAGTGGACAACCTCTTTGCATTCATTAGGAAGTTAATTTATGAGGAGACTAAGTTGTTTCATCCACGACAATATATCAAGGAGATGGAGAAGTCAGAGCCATTTGAATGGTCCAAGTTCACTAAGCTGCCAAAAAAAGAATGGCAGAAGAATCAAGCCACATCGTTCGGGTCTGCTTCCCCAGGGCCAGAGGCTGGAAATTGAAGCTACAACAAGATAGAGAACAATCCATGTCATCAGATTTTTGGGTGAGACCTCGCCAATAGGATAATTTGGTAGTTATCTCATATTTGCTTTATCAAACCCCAATTGATTTTTCCAATTTGAGTTTGTATTTTCCGTAACATACTTGATTTTCCATTAGGATGTTGAGAATTTTGTATTCTCAACTTAGATTTGTTTTCTTTTATTTTTTTTAAAAAAATATTAGATTTGAGAAAATCTTTATTCGAAAACACTTTCGGAGCAAACTTGTTGCTAATTCACCCAACATCTAGACATATAGCTAGTGGGGAGCAACTTGCCAAAAGAGGGACCAGCGGGCCCACATATTAGGGCTGCTGAACCCCTAGTTGGTCGACTTGGGGTGAGTGCCATTTTGGCTCTTCCTACTACAATGGCTATATTCCTTCTTCTTGTGACCATTTAGGGGTGCAACAGTATTTATACATGCCCGGGTGAGTGTGTTGCTTCAGACATCACTCCATTTTCACCTTCCAACTCACTCACTTGCTCAAATTGTTTTTCTCTTCATTGAAGCAATTCTCTCAAATTCCAATACAAAAAGAGTTGATTCCATTTGGCATTTCCATTTTTAAGTTGCTCTCAAGTTGACAAGGCAACCCATCGAAGGTTTCGCTTGGCTTTCACTAGCGTAACCCTTCTTGAATTTCTTTGGTTGTTTGTTCTTAAGTTGTGCAGCCTTGAAGAAAGGAATGAAGAGGTTGTTTATGAAAAGAAGGGAACTTCATCAAGCTCAAGCCATGGGAGAGTCTCAAGCTTGCACCTCTCCTCTGAGCCTATACCAAGTCCACGGTGGAGAGGTGTGAAAGACGACGTCCCGATGGAGGTAGGTGATGATTCATCCTGACTTCTCAATGACAACAACCTCCACTTGGAGAAAGACGTTGATCATCAAGCCTACAACCTCCTCTGAGATCATGAGTTTTGTCTCAAAAAAGGCCTACGATCCGGCACTACTGTCCAAAATTTTTATGGATTCCAAATTCTTTATCATTTGGCATGCATTAGGATGGCATAATTTTGCTCAAATAGATGAGGAATGTTCATGCCTCCTCACTATTCAATTCCTATGGATCCTCGAAGTAGGATGTGATGGTACATCTTTTAGGTTTTTCTGAAAAGAATACTCTATCCTATGGAAAGAATGAGCTGAAATCTTAATCTTTCATAGACGTTGTTTAATGGATTTAAACATTTTGTCTAAATTCATAAAGCAAGGTTTTTGGCAAGAATTGACTAGTGAGATAGCATGTAGGACTCCTAGGAATAGCCACTTGCAGAATCCAACTTTACGTTTCATGCATAGATGGGTGGCAATGTCTATGTTCCCTAAAGGAGATGTTAGGTTTGTGTGTCATGATAAACATAGGATACTTTTTGGTATGGTTAATAAGATTTAAATTGCTTTTATTAATACTATGATGTCTTAATAGTAAAAAAACACTAAAATGACGGTATCAATAGAATGTATTTCATTAATTTACCGCATTGCTATAGAAGTAGGATCTTTAGAAAATGCTTCCATTGAAATATTTCAACAAGCCACTACTTAGTAGATGAGGATTATCTAGTGCAAGTACACACTTTTAAACATTATCTAGATGGATCCTTAGTGTTTTTCTATCCTGACTTTGTGAATCAATGTCGGTTACCTAACTCTAATTTTATTTATAAAAACACTGGCAACTAACTGTCGATACCCAACATACCACGTATCCCTTCGAACCAGAAGAAGACGCGTCGAGTTCCACCTTTCAGTATTGTGGACTTCCGGAGGCAACACGTGTTGCGCAGTGCCGGACCTGCCTCCATCCTTAGAGTGGCTCTGGTGCCTCCATGTGTCCGGCAGTCCAGGACCTACCTCCATCCATAGGGTGGATCTAGTACTTCCACATCTCCGGTAGTACCGGACCTGCTTCCCTCCTTAGGGTGGCTCCGATGCTGCCACGTGTCTTGGGGCGGAGGACCTGCCTCCCCAACAGGGAAGCTCCGGTGCGACCACATGTCCATGTAACACCCTCATTTTCATGCATAATACATTGCATACATCATCATACATGTTTAACATTAAGCCATCTAAAAAGGAACAAGATTAAAATAAATTCAAGCCTAAACTGGAAATTTCAGTCCGTAAGGGTGCACACTTGTCCGACCTCTGAACCGTTCTAGTTCGGTATCCCTGTCCTCTGTTTAGAAAATTCAGTTTCCTTCAGGGCCCGGACTTGTCTAGAACAATGCATAGATTAGTCCGGTTTGGTCTCTCATGTTGTCCGGACTTGTCTGTGGTACAAGCGGACTAGTCCGTTCCTCGTTGAATTTTAGTCCGGAAGCATTTTATCCTGCAACCCCGGACTTGTTCGGCCTTATGCACCGGACTAGTCTGATGCAGCCTTTGTTCTAAAATGGACTTGTCTGGTCCCTTATGCGACTAGTCCGGCCTCCTGAATCCTTCTCGGATTCTATTATTTTCCCACGATTTGTTTTTGGGTAATTGCCTAATTTGGGCCCAAGAACTTCGGGCCCAACTTAAGAGGAGCCCAACGGGACCCCACCTCGGCCCCTACACACCCCCCACCGAATTCTACCTGGAACTCACCCAAAACCCTAAACCTACCCCTATATAA
This sequence comes from Tuctoria greenei, assembly GCA_036927565.1. Classification (NCBI taxonomy): domain Eukaryota; kingdom Viridiplantae; phylum Streptophyta; class Magnoliopsida; order Poales; family Poaceae; genus Tuctoria; species Tuctoria greenei. The sequence continues at coordinate 194,978,270 of JAYESD010000002.1, forward strand.
ACAACCAATTGCCCCACACCTCTCACCGAGTTGAAAACCCCTTGCTGCCACCTTTCCATTGTGCCATCGTCAAGATGATGTCCAAAGGCAAGGAGGAGGGAAGAAACACAAAAAAGGACCATTCAAGATCAATCTTCACCGGTTCTTCAACAATTGACGTTCTTCATACAAGTTCTTCATCATCCCATCTCCATCAAGCCCTAATTGCCAGGATCCAAAGTCTCACGTCAAAACCTTTATGTTTGGATCTCTAAACATGTGGTATACCATCTAAATCCAAGGTTCTACGTCAATTAAACAACAATTCTCGCTGATCAGAAAAAACCCTAATTTGCAGTTCTGTATAAGATGGACTACTCCGGCCCCTATATGAGACTTGTCCGGTGTCTGAACCTGTAAATTCCTGAATTAGTTCCAAATTGACTCGAATAAATTCCAAACATGTCCAAATTTGTTAAAAAACTATTAGAACTAGTTAGTAAGCATTAATAAAAATTCATTAACAAGTTTTACCTCTAAATCACATTAATCATGCATGTCGTGGCATATTGAGTACTATATGAGCATTATTTGATTGAATTATCTATTTTGCATGTTTGTCGCTCGGAATAGAAGGAATCGCTATAGAGGGTGCTTTTGAGGACCTGCAAAACCAGAGCTTTGAATCCTTTGATCAAAACCAAGCACAAGAGCAAGGCAAGTGTCCTTGACCATATTGATCCTGTTTAAAAGTTTTGTTTGCAAAATTGCATGCTTTTGTCAATATGATGGGAAAACCTAGTTGTAGGAGTTTACTAGCTTTGTATGAACCCCCTTGTCGCTTGAACACTATGTAGAGAGTCGGGAAGGGTATTTTGCACTTTTTGCTTCGCAATGCTCAATTGTGTTTGGGAAACAATCATATTGCTTAATTATGAACTATTGAACACATGAATGGTGGAATTTGATAATAATGACTCTTTAGCAACATGGCGCCTAGGGATCTAAGCAAGTTGGTTATGTGGAATTGGTTGGACTATTTTTGGTTGTTTTGCTTGCTTTAGATCTATGGACCAGTTCGTGGAGCGTCCATCTAGGATTTACAGTGCCACCACAGGGCCAAGTGTGGGTGTGGCTTAGCTGACTAATTAGTGTTTTGCCCGTACTATTTGGACCATTAAGAATGCTTGGTGAAGGGGTAGTCGGATTTGGTTTGTAGAGATTGGTGGGACTACCCTAGGATCCGAATGGCTCAAGAGGGGGCCCTTGGTTGGATGTGCTTAGTTGGAGACATCACCATCAGTGAAACCTCAGTAGAGTCTAAATAGGCTAGTCATCACTTTGTAAAGGCTATTTTGTGATCTCTTGGCCACACACCTAAAGATGTGTGAGACGACATTGTTGAGATTCCTTAGTCCTTAGTCATCGAAAGATGATGAAATCACGAACTTGAGGGTAAAGTTGTACAACCTCTGCAGAGTGTGTCTAAAACTATCGTGATAGCCGTGCTACAGGTCAATAGCAACCCGGACCCTCACATGATTAGAATATGGACTTTAATATGGTATAATGGTTGGAATTGAATTGGAAATTGGTATTAGCTTATTAACTGGTTTTGGTATATGGAATTAATGAATTTGAGATAAATGAGCAGTTATGAGTTGATTATGGATTATTATTGCTCAAATTGGTTATTTTTGTCGAAATTGATGATTATTTACGTTATTTGGGAGGACCTCAGTTAATGATCATGTAATTGCAGTTTCAGCTGTTTCGAATGTACTTTTATGCAATTAGCTATTGTTGTTATCATTTCTTGTTTAACCTAAATGTCATACTTTCCCACACTTGCTGAGTACGACATGTGCTCGCTCTTGCTATTCCCCCAAAAAATTCAGACGCAGGCGACCAGGTGGAGTACCAGGAGGTATTTGAGCAGTTCTAGGCGTGTGTTACTGTCAAACCTGCCTGTGGAGTTGAGGTCATTAGAATTTAGGTTTTTTGCTGCAGTTTCATTAGAGCTTGTAATCGAGACAATTCGAATTGTAATAAGGTACTAATATTAGTATTATTAATCAAGGCATGGTTTATATCTGTTTATAGTTATTGAGTCACTTGTGTATGTGTGATAAACATCCTGGGCACACATATGCATCGCGCTTGGTTCATTTTCAGAACCGGGTGTCACAGTCTAATATCTCCGGACCTGCCTTCCCACAGAGAGAAGCTCCAGAGTTGCCACCTGTCACACGCCCGGACCTATGTCTACAACGGGAAGACAGTGAGATCTCCAACGACGTGGACATTCAAGGGCTATCAAATGGTCGTTACAAGACCTGGTTAACGCATCATTATGCTATATTAGTAACACATAATCAATGGACTATTACGACTGGTAACGTTGCCATTAAGGCATGTTATCATGCTATTAACCAACCTTAACACCCGTAGATCGTGTATAAGGCGGTTATTGCAACTGGGGCCACCTGTCGGGCCACGACTAAACTGTAACAACCAGTCCTTAGCATATAAAAAGGATGTACTGCACGGTAGAAGACAACTGAGGCCAGACAATGCTCAGGCTTACACAAGCTCATACAATCAACACACACTCCATGGAGTAGGGTATTACGCTCAGGCAACCCGAACCATGTAAAATCTTCTGTTTTCACCTCTGATCTTGATCTTGATTAGCACCCCGCCTAAATAGAACCTTCACGGACTACTTTCTAGTAGTACTGAGAGAAGTGTCTTAGTCTATACTTTGACATTTGGCGCGCCAGGAAGGGGGGCAATCAAGATCTCAAGATGGTGAACTCAACCACCACTTCCAACGGACCGACTGCACAAGCCGTTGGAGGAAATCCCTCTAATGTTGAGCAGCTGCCCATCATTATTGTTTCGGCGGGCGTCGTTCCACCACCACCGCCATCTGCTGCAAAAGCAAACATTGGACAACATCAAATCATCAACGAACAACCCGAAGAACACGATGAGAAGCGCAGACTCTACTTTAGCGTCCTCCGGCGCCGGGTTGAGCACCTGGTTGCAGCCGCATCCACTATGCTCAACAATTAGGGTCTGCCCCATGCAGGCAGGCGCCTTCACATAACAGGATCTATTCTGGAAGGCATGGTCCTGTGGTGTCGCAGCCCAAGAGACGTGTGCCCTCTCAGCACGTGATGTCATTGTCCTCCGGGGCTCGTCATCCTCTTACGACGTTGAGGCTCTTGACTTAAGACCTTTGATCGGAGCTCGATCGCCGGTACATGAGGCAGGATGGTCGTATCAACATTGAGTGTACTCGCGAGAGGCGACTCTCTTGAGAAAACTCTTCTCTTGTGGAAGTTGGAGGTGGCAGTTCGGCTCTCGCCATGCATCTCCACATGGTGGAATGGCCACCCAAGTTTCAGCCTCATCTGCTAGAGAAATACGACAAGACAGTCAACCTCATTGACTTTCTTCAAATCTACTCCACCACCATCCTCGCGGCTAGAGGGAATGAGGCTATCATGGCCAACTACTTCCCCATGGCTTTGACCAAGACTGCAAGGTCTTGGTTTATGAGCCTATCCCTGACTCCATATACACTTGGGGGGGGGGGGGGGGGGGATATGTTACTAGTTCACTGCCAACTTCGAGAGCTCCTACACCCGGCCTGGCAGCATGGTGGATCTCTACACCGTACAACAAAAGTCGGGAGAGTTATTGCGATCATTTATCTAGTGATTCTCTCAAGTACGAAATACTATACCTTCTATCTCCAACGCTTCTGTCGTGGTTGCATTCCAACAGGGGGTTCGAGACAAGAAGATGCTGGAGAAGCTAGCAACTAAGGATGTCAGCAGAGTCATGAAACTCTTCAACCTAACTGACAAGTGTGCCAAAGCTGCGGACGACCGTGAGATGCACTCCAAACTAGTTGCGGAGGCTGGTCAATCTGCCTCCAAAGCCAAAGCTGCTGCCAACAATAGTAGCAAAAAGAAATAGAAGTCACTTCCCGGCACACCTACCGCCGCTGCTGCTGCAGCACCTGGTGGCCGGTGGCCACGCTCCAACAAGTGACCTAAACAAACGTCCGAAGACGACAACAAGTTATGGTGCCCGATCCAAAAATCCAAGGGCCCTAATCTTGAATATTGTCGTGAGGTCAAGATGCTTTCTTAACGCAACAACAAGCGTCAAGATGAAAATCCTTTCCACCAGCGGGATGGAAAGCTAAAAGTCGACAAAGCTCCGCCTGATTAGGAGCTAGGCTTCCAAGATGCTAAGACGGTGTTAAAAGCGGTCCACAACACCGTCGATGACTCTGACACAACCTCCAACAACGAACGTCGGATGACTCTCCATATGACGTATGGAGGGTCATGGGACATCATCTCTTAATGCATTCTAAAAACTATGCGTCGGGAGATGGCTGCTGCTGCTCCTATCGCCAAGGCGGAACCACATCGGAAGTGGATGGACACTCCCATCACCTTCAATGCTTCGGACTGTCCGAAGAACATGGCAAGTTTCTGGAAAGTTGCTTCTGATGGTCTCCCCGACTACCTACAATATCCAACTCTTTCATGTCTTGTTGGATGGAGGCACAACACTCAACCGCATCAGCTTCACAGCCTTTGTGAAGCTCCAGCTCAGCCTCTCGGACCTCAGGCCCTCACGCCCATTCTCCGGAGTGGGTCCAGGAGATATCACACCTCTCGGGACAGTTACTTTGCCGGTAACCTTCAAGACACCATAGAACAACGGGTCTGAAAAGCTGGTGTTTGGTGTTGCACATATCAACTTTTCCTTCAACAACATCCTAGCCAGGCCAGCCTTGTATAGGTTCATGGATGTGGCCCACTACGGCTGCCTCGTGTTGAAGGTGCCAACTTCTTCAAGCATCCTCAGGATCCAAGGGGACCGCACTGTTGGAGTCATTGTGCTGGAGAAACTTCATGTGCTCGCAACAGCACAAGAAGATGAATCCGGCAAGGAGCAATCTACTCATCAACCATCGAGCTCACGCCAACGAGGCTTAACTTTTGCACCTCACGTGCAGCAAGCAACGACACCAACGTTCCTGTCAAAGTCATCCAAATCAGTTCTGATGCTACTCAGACCACTCGTATATTGAGAGGTCTGGGTGACAAATAGGAACTTGTGCTCGTCACTTTACTCTGGACAAATGTTGACCTGTTTGCATGGCAACCGTCATAGATGCCTGGGATCCCCAAGGAGGTTGTGAGACCTATGTGTGCTGAATACATTGGATTTGACGATAAAAGTTTTGAATACTACCAAAACACCTTTTTATCAAGGTCCAACTTTAGGTCATAACTCCTTCAAGGTCCAATGCTAGGTCTGACTAGATTTGGTTAGCTCCATTACTAGGTCCGACTAGCTTTGGTTAGCTCCGACGCTATGTCCGACTAGCTTTGGTAAGCTTCGATGCTAGGTCCAACTAGCTTTGGTAAGTTTCAGCACTAGGTCTTGGTAGCTTTGGTAAGCTCCGATTCAAGCTCTGGTTAGCTTTGGCAAGGTTCATAGCTTGATCACAGTGGTTATGCTTTTAACTTGCAATGTTTCGAACCTGCTTTTTGGATTATGGAAAGTTTGCTTAGTATTCTTTTACTAAGTTTTTGGTGTGTTTTTGTTGTTATGACTCATGTCATTTTGTTTCGGTTTGCAACACGCTTACGTGAGGTGCTCACGAGGACTTGTGCTCGGAAGTATTGGTTGTTTATTTATGTGTAGGTGTTGCATGGGTTCAAGACATGGTTGGTGATGATATCCATTTAACTAGTCTTGGGAAGAAGATGAGGTTCAACAACAAAGTTCGGGAAGAATTGTGGTTGAGTTGATCGGGAGGTCACGCAGTATGTTTCGATCAAGAACATTTCATATGAAGGTATCGTGGACGTCGTTGGAAAATGTTTGCACGTATGCAAGGAGTGCATGCACGTGGCTACATGGTTCCAAGGCGTGATGGAGAGATGAGGACATAAAAAATTAGTCGGAAAGGTCCAACCGACTAGGTTATGGATTCAGGCTGCGACTGAGTCGTGTTTGACTCAAATATTGAAAGTTTTGACTTGGTTTTGATAGGATTTCATGTGGGTCACGAATTTGAGTGGTTTTAGGAACATGGGATACATTCCTAAGGTGTTTGGAAGTCTAAAGATTGCTTCTATGTGTGTATAGAAGAATCTTGCGCAGTTATGGAAAGTTTTGATTCGTGAATTGAGTAGGATTAGAGTCCTAGTTAAGTTTGGGCTGGCCTAAGGGCTGGTTATATGAGTGAGGGAGGCCAGAGCTCATGGTACACGACTTTTTGGCTGTTTCTCTTGTGTTTTTATCAATAAAATTTTTAGTTTTATTGAACTTTTGTGCCTTGTTCGTCCGACTTGTTTTCGTCAAGTCTTTCTCATCGAGTTTATGCACATCACTACCTTTCTTTGGTGGTTTTATCATAACTCGAGTTTACAGATTCGATTGAAGTGATTATTTTTGGGTTATGTTCACAACTTGATTTTCTATAATATGTGAAAATTGCTTGGTCATTGGATTTGTGGTTTTGGATCTACACGGGTTTCTTTGCAGTTTTCCAGAACTGTTTTTCTTCGGTAAAACAGATTGACCTTTGTTTGATCTTTTGATCATAACTTGAGTTTTTCTTGATCGATTTTCGTGATTCCTGTTGTGACGTCTTTGTGACTTGATTCTCCACAATCTATACTTGTTTAGTTACATATTTTAGCCTTTAAATTAGTCGCACACATGATTTCTTTAATAGATCATTTTTCTGCCTAGGGGTTTCTTGTGGCTTCCGCTGAAAAGTTTTAATCTACCATTCACCCCTCCCTCTTGTAGCTTTACATGTGCTCTTCGACCCTACAATTCGTATTAGAGCCACGGTGCTCTAATATTTATGATTTGCACGTGTTTTTGACTAATCGTCATGGAGAAATACCCCGCAAAACCTTGTGTTTTAGTGGTATTAATTTTCAAGACTGGAAAGCACGTATGGAAGCTTTCATCCAGGGACAAGGCTTCGCAATATGGGAAAAGTGTAAAAGCCTTACGACATGGTGCTGAACGATCAAGTCACAGCTACAAACTTAAGAGATGCCGACAATAACAACAAAGCCCGCAAGTTGATAATCCAAAGACTAACTCAGAGCAACTTCGACCGTGTTGCGCACCTCAGATCGGCGTACGATGTGTGGAGAGCACTTTGTGACTACCACGATGGATCCAACACAATCAAGGAGGTAAGCAGGATATGCTCTAGAAAGGATACATGCGCTTTTAGATGCAACCCGGTGAGTCCATTGATGACCTCATTGCTCGCTTTAATAAAATTCTCAGCAACTTGCGTAGTGACAATGTTAATTTTTCAGATGCTAAAAATGCTAGGCAATTACTAAGTGCATTAGAGATGTCAATTTTGGAGATGAAAGTCACATCTATGTGTGAATCTACTCTCATGAGTACAATTACATTGGATGTGCTATATTCTAAATTGAAAACTTATGAAATTGACATAATGTCACATAAGAACCCCAACAAGTCTCTTGCATTTGTTTCTCAACGTGATATGCCTAGCTCCAGCCAATCTTCATCTAGCAATACACTTGCTTTGCTGTCTTCACTAACCCTAGAACAGATTGAAGAATTTTTAGAAGAGAAGCTAGCACTCATCTCTACTCGGTTCTCAAAAGCATTGCAAAATGTGAGAACTAGATGGAGAGGAAGCTCCAGACCTCAATGATGCTTTGATTGTGGTAAGACAGGACACTTTCGAACAGATTGCCCTAATCTTTTAGGTCCTTCTACCCGTGATGAAAAGCAGAACAAAGTCAAGTCCACTTCTGGCAACATCAACAAGAAAAAGAAGGGTTTTACAGGATGCAAAATGATAAACAGTTTCATCACCACACTTCAAGAACTTGGCCCGAGTGATGTAGACATTGGAAGTGATGAAGATAAAGATGATCTGGCAAACTTATGTTTCATGGCGGGCAAATCAAGATCAAATATGGAGGATGATCTGGCAAATCAAGATCTGGCAAACTTATGTAGACAACAATGACAACGAAGAGGTATGTCGTACTTGTGATGAAATGTGTGATGCTATTTCCCCTGCAACCGTTATTGTTAAGAAAAAGGACAAAAATCTTAGGGATAATGTTGTTAAAACTGAGTCACTAGAATCTGAAATTAATCGTTTGAAAACCTTGATTCCTAGTGATGATTTTTGTTCCTCATGCAATTTAATATATGAAAAATTGTCCTCCTTAAGAAGTGCACACTCCTCCACTCTTGATAAACATGAGTTAGAGATTGAAAAGAACAAAAAGATTGGTGCACTTAATGACAGAAACTGAAAAGAAGGTTCTTGTTCTACAATTGATTTGCATTGTTCTACCTATAATGATCTTGAAAAGAAACTAAGAGATGCTATGAACGAAATTTCAACACTGAACAATGCTTTACATGCTCATGAAGTTAAAATTGTTCTAATTGCATATTAAAAGGAAAAACTTCATGTGAAAATTGTCTAGAATTGTCTAAGAATCTTGATCACATGAATAGGACACGAGCAGTTTTGTATTGGGAACAATAATCTGAACTTGCTACTGAATTCATCCAAATCTCTCAATGATAAAACTGATTTAGGTTTTGATTCTCATGTTCTTGCTAAAGCAAATCCACCTAAAATTGTAAAGTCATTAGGAAGTGGTTTGATTAAAACAGTTCCTAAACCAAAATTGGTGGTTTTTAAATCTGCAAGAGTGTTGTCACGTTCGGGTTCAAATAAACATACTGCATGCTCATCTGGACATGAACACAAAGTTAAATTTCATTGTACCTATTTTGGTTAAGATGGTCATGACATAGATTTTTGTTATAGACTACCTAAACAACATAAAAAGGAATGAATGCAAGCTAGATCTTATAACTCTCATGCAAAATTTTCTGCACATACTAAACCGAATGTCAGGAACATGCAACCTGCTGTTATGAGTCAAAAACATTCAAAGTTTACCTCCGGACCTTCTGTTTTTGCCTCTGGAGCTACTGATTTTTGTGCTACACAAGTAACACCTTATAGGTCAGTAGTTAAGAACCAAAAATCTCAAACTTTTACTCATAAACCTGCCGTTTTATCTCAGCTTTTGCGTGTTTCTGCCACTGCACATCGTGTGACTCAGTACTGGATTCCTAAATACCTTTTGACTAACCCCAATATTGAGTCATCGACGTATTGTTCCTCTATGTAGGTTACACGCTTGATGAAGGAGAACATTTGTATTGTGGATTCAGGTTGCTCATGCCACATGACTGGTAACAAAGAATGGTTCTCCTCCCTCTCTTGTGTGTCACAGGTAGAGAATGTTACTTTTGCCGATAATTTTTCAACTCCTATAATTGCTAAGGGTTCGGTTAGAGTAAATGATCACTACACTTTTAAGGATGTGTCACTTGTTAAAAATTTGAAATACAACTTGCTTTCTATTTCACAACTGCTAGATGAAAATTTGGTAATTATCTTCACTAAAAATTTTTGCAAAGTTGTAAATTCAAATTGTGAGCTTATTTTTAACATGTCTCAATTTGGAAGAGTTTTTAAAGCTGATTTTGATATGTCTTCCTCTAAGCATAGGTGTCTATTTGCTAACGATTCAAAGGACTTATATTTTTTGCATCATAGACTTGGTCACGTAGGCTTCGATCATCTAATGCGTGTTAGTGCTCTTGATCGCATACGTGGGTTGCCTAAGCTTAAAGAGGGCAAAGAAATTGTGTGCTCTTCTTGTAGACATGCTAAGATGTTTGTAGGTTCACATACTCCTCTCACAATGATCATGACAACTGAATCGGGTCAACTTTTGCACCTTGACACCGTAGGACCTTCACGTGTTCAATCCTTCGGAGGTAAATGGTATGTTCTTGTGATTGTTGATGATTATTCTAGATACTCTTGTGTTTACTTTATGGCATCTAAGAATGAAGCTTTGAGTCACTTTAGACCTTTATTTCTTAGATTGTCAATTGATCACCCAAGATCTTTAAAAGCAATTAGAAGTGATAATGGAACCGAATTTAAAAATCAATCTTTTTATCACTTTTGTGCTGAAAATAGAATAGATCATCAATTTTCTTCACCATATGTACCTCAATAAAATGGTGTTGTAGAAGAAAGAATAGAAGCTCAGTTGAAATGGATAGGATTATGGTTGATGAATATCAAACACCTATGAAATTTTGGGCTGATGCGATTGCAACCGCTTGTTATGTCTCAAATCGTGTTTTCTTGCACGATAAGCTAGGTAAAACAACATATGAGCTCCGGATTGGACATAGGCCTAGTGTTACACACTTTCGGGTCTTTGGATGCACATTCTTTGTTAAGAAACATGGTAATCTTGATAAATTTGAACCCAGATCCATTGAAGGCATGTTTCTTGGTTATCCATCTCATACTAGAGGCTACTGTGTGCTTTAACTTGACACTAACAAAATTGAGGAGACTTATGAGGTGTATTTTGATGAAGCTAGGCCAGGTACTAGCTCAAACATTACAGGTCCGGATCCATATCCTTAGGGGGAGGTATTTTTGAAGAAGAACAAGAGTCTGTGATATTGCCTGATAGTTCTCAAGCTGACACGTGTCCAGCTCCAAACTTTGAACAAGCTCCGACTACCATCTTTGCTGGTCCTGATCGTCCACAAGACACGAGCTCATCAATCTCCGATGAACTTAATGAAGAAGAAGCTTGTAAGGCATCTGTTCCCCTAAGGATTTACAAGAATCATCCCCCGCAACAGACAATTGGAAGCTAGCATGAACGAGTTACATGATCCAGGTTTTCCGACCCCAATTCTCAAGCTCATTCTGCTTTTGTTGCTTATTTTGAACCCAAAGATATATCAAATGCACACCCTAATGAATCTTGGATTATTGCCATGCAAGAAAAGTTAGAAAATTTTGAAAGAAATAATGTTTGGAAACTTGTACCTCCACCTCAAGATTACAATTTAATTGGAACTAAATGGGTGTTTAAAATAAACAAGGTGAGGATGGTGTTGTGATTAGGAATAAGGCTACATTGGTTGCTCAAGGTTTCACACAAATTGAAGGTCTAGATTTTGATGAAACTTTTGCTCCTGTTGCGAGATTAGAAGCCATAAGAATTTTGTTAGCTTTTGTTGCATCTAAAGGTTTCAAGTTATATCAAATTGATGTAAAAAGTGCTTTTCTTAATGGATACATAGATGAGGAGGTTTATTTTAAGCAACCACCTGGTTTTGAAAATCAAGATTTTCCTAATCATGTTTTCAAACTGACTAAAGCCCTGTGTGGTCTAAAACAAGCTCCTAGAGCATGGTAAGATAGGTTAAAGACATTCTTACTTGAAAATGTGTTTACCATGGGCAAGGTTGATAAAACTCTTTTTGTGCTTAAGCATGGTAATGACTCATTATTCGTTCAAGTCTAAAACAAGCCCCTATGCACGGATCTTAAAGACAAGATGCCTATGGATCAAACTCTCTCATCCAAGGGAGTATCTACTGATCAAGAAGGAGATCCAGACCCCTCCGAAAGGGTCCGGGTTGATGAAGAAGAAGCTCCAGAACCCCTCCGGGAGGGTCCAAACTGTCCAACAGCTAGTGTACATCATCAGCGAAGTACTTAATGACGCCAAGACTCGATACATTCAGGTGCATAAGATGCTTTACACAGTGCTTATTGCCTCAACATATCAGTTGTAACCTCTTATACACTATGAGCTATTCTACATAAACTGAATTCAACGGGAAATATCGCCAAGTGGGTAGTAGAGTTGGCAGAGTTCAATCTCGAATTCCTGCCTAACCATGCAATCAAAAGTCAGGCGTTGGCCGACTTTGTCATAGAGTGGACACCTTCTTCATCAATTTTGGGGGGCCTCAACGAGCAGAAGCTGGAACCTAAGGTCTCGTTCTTTACTAAGCCTCACTGGACTCTCTACTTCGACGGCGCCTTGCAGAAGTAGGGGGTCGGAGCTGGAATCCTTCTCCTCGCTCCAATTGGGGAGAAGGTCAAGTACATGGTGCGCCTCGACTTCAAGGCAACCATCAACATGGCAGAATATGAACCTCCCATCTTCGAACTCAAGCTGGCACTACCATATGGCGTCCAGAAGCTCCTGGTGAAGGGTGACTAGCAATAGATCGTCAAACAAGTCAAAGATAAATGTAGTTGCAATAAGTCTGAGCTTACTGCATATCTACTTGATGTCCAGAAGTTGCAGAAAGACTTCCACGTCTTGAACCACTACAATGTCCAGAGTCTCAACAACGCTGAAGCTGATGATGTTTCGACGAAGGCTTCAAACGGGGCTCAGGCACCCGATGAAGTTTTCGTAAGACGATTACTGGCACCTACCGCTCAGCCTGCAGAACTGAGTGATGGGGGCGAGACCAGCACCCGAAGCTGGCGGTCCCGGTGGCCCTGTTAGCGTGGCGTCCACCAAGTATCGTATGTGCTACAGGAAGCTCTGAACAACCAAGCACGCAAGATCCTGAAACTCAAGTCAGTCCCGATGCATGAATCTCAGAGGTTCGGGACTACTCGAAGGACAACATCCTTATTGACGACGGTGCATCCGCTGAGCGAATTATCAGATTGGATAAAAGATACACGTTGGTAGAAGGGGATCTCTACTAACGTGGTGCCAACGGCGTTCTAATGCGGTGCATTTACCGGGAAGAAGGTTGCGAACTTCTCATGGAGATACATGGAGGCGAGTGTGAGAATCACGCATCATCCTGCACGCTGGTCAGTAATGCCTCCTAACATGGTTTTTACTGGCCTACAGCACTCCAGGATGCAGTCGACATGGTCAAGAAGTGTGAAGCGTGTCAATTCCACGCAAAGCAAAATTCATACACCAGCGCAGTCACTGCAGATTATTCCTCCCTCATGGCCATTTTCTGTGTCGGGGATGGATATTTTGGGACCTTTACCAAAAGCCGTCAGAGGGTACCGGTTCTTATACATTGCCATCAACAAGTTTACAAAATGTCGGAAGCTACTCCAGTTGTGACAATCAACAAGCAATCTGCTATCAAGTTCATGAAGTCCATTGCTTGCAGATTTGGAGTTCCGAACAGAGTCATCACTTACAACGGAACCCAATTCACTAGTGCATCTTTCCAAGAGTACTGTGAAGACCTCAGCATAACATTCATCTACGCGTAAGTAGCTCATCCGGCAAGCAATGGCCAAGATGAGAGAGCAAACGCAGAAATACTCAAGGGACTCAAGACGCGCACTTATGGCGCCAACTGGATAGAAGAGCTTCCTTCTGCATTGTGAGCGAGCTGGAAAACATTTAGCCGGGCAACAAGAGAGGCATCCTTCTTCATGGTGTACAGATTCAAAGCAATCCTTCTTCCGTAGATCACCATGGGTTCTCTCCGTGTCCAGACCTACGATGAAGCCACGTAGGACCAGCTCCGATGTGAAGACCTAGACCTCATTGACAACGAAAGGTGCCAAGAAGCTGTCCAAAACGCACGATACAACCCAGCGCTTCGGCACTCTCATCAAAGGTATGTATGAAATTGGCAGTTGGAAGAAGGCGATATGGTGTTGCGGTGAATACTGACTCGTGAAGGGATGAACAAACTTTCCCCCAGTTGGGAAGGTCCCTTCTGAGTCGTCAAAGTTTCCTGTCCCATATGCGTTCGGTTGGCAACAAAGGATGGGATAGCACTTCCAAACCTCTAGAACATTGATAACCTTTGTAAGTTCTACACTTAGTTACACGGAGGTGAGCCTATATTTGTATAAAATGTATTTTATATAGTCTATGAACAGAGTCGGGTTGGTCCTAGATCAAAAGCACACTTAACTTTGTCCTGTATTCTAAGTGTGTCTTTACCTTCCCTAGGTTAGTACAAGTTGAAAAACACACTTAACTTGGTGCTATACTTTAAGTGTGCCCTTGTCTCCCCTGTTATTTGAACTTATAATGACGTACATTTACATGCAAACAGACTCTACGTGCATTAGTTTTGCGCATGCTCATTATTTTTACCATCTTTTACCTTCTTGTCAATAGCAACGTTGTGCACGCCACTTGAAATTTAGTCCTAGAGATTCATGTGATGTATAAGTTTTATTGGTAATCTTCTATTGGGTCTTAGTATTGCTAGATGGTCTACTTGCCTAAAAACCAAAGCCAATGAAAAGTTAGGAGTGCACTATCAACTTAGCATGGTCTAGCACCGTAAGTACCCCACTCTACCTATTCTGGTGGGTCTCAGTAAGGCGGGTCCGGAATGCATACGAACCTAGTAAAGTTCAATCAGTGTACTTATGTTGTCACAATGAGTTTGTTAGGATCTAAAGTTTAAAGAAGGTTAATAAGCCACAAATAAGCTATAGGCACGAGGACAAATTTTTCTGCTTTATTGTCTCTTATGCGAAGGGAAAATGAATAAGTGACAGTAATCTGCAAGGCGATGGTGGATGCTGTAAGAGCACTAAGCTCTGGCATCACCCACGGGGCTTCCCGTCAACTTTTTATGCATTGACAGTGGACGATGTCAAAGCAAACAAGCTCTAGCATCACCCAGGGAGCCTGTCGTTGATGTTTTACGTGTTGACAGTGGGCATCTTTGAAGCAACTAAGCTCCGACAACACCCAGGGGGCCCGCTGTCGACTTTTTACGCGTTGACAGTGGGCGCTGTCTAAGCAAATAAGCTTTAACAACCCCAGGGGGCCGCCGCCAATGTTTCACGTGTTGACAGTGGGCGCTGTCAAAGCAATCAAGCTCCGATGACCCCCAGGTGGCCCGTCGTCGACGTTTTATGCATTGATAGTGGGCGCCGTCGAAGCAACCAAGCTCCGACAACACCCAGGGGGCCCACCGTCAATGTTTTATGCGTTGACAGTGGGCGCCGTCAAAGCACAGAAGCTCCAACAACTCCTAGGGGGCCCATCGTCAATGTAACAAAGGGTCCTTGGTTATTTCGGAAGCAAGCCTCGGACGTCGGAGATATTCTACTAGCTACAAGTTTAGAGCAATCAAGTTTTCAATACATTGTCAAATTCCTTATGGTACATGTCCTCAATCAATTGAGCACATCTACCAAGGGGCCAACAAGATAAAGGCAATGTATTGAATATAAAAATGGAATTCAAAAGGATTTTATTCATTTAAAATTTGAGTATTACAAGATAACGGTACAAAACGAAAGGTCCTAGCTACTGGAGTTCCGCACGAAGTAAGAATCAACCTTTTAGGCGACTTCTCGCTAGCCTTGGAAGCTTCTTCTACCTCAGTGATGGGTCCTTCGACCACCAGAGCTAAATACATCGAGGGGTCTCAGCTTCAGAAGCATGTTAGCACATATTCTGCAACGTTCCCAGCCAGAGACTTTCCTTCGGTCTCGATCTGGTCGACAACAACATCTCCCAGTTGATCCAACTTAGCGTAGATGGAGTTTAGTGTCACCAAAGCCTAGTCCATCTCTGGCTCCGAGACAGCCGGTCGGACCAGAATGAATCCCATAGGCACCAGAGCTTTATTCGAATGCCCGAGGAAGTCTCGGACTTGCTCGGACTCAATCGCTCTCATGCTCCCTAGCTCCCAATGTGACCTCCTTGCAGATGAAAGCTCCGCAGAACCCTTCTTCGAGAACCGCTCGACCTCTTTGGCATGCTGTTGGATCCGTCTATAGGACCTATGTGTGCTGAATACATTGGCTTTGAAAGTAAAAGTTTTGAATGGTGCCATAACATCTTTTTAGCAAGGTTCGACTCTAGCTTTGAGCTACAACAAGCTTCGACGATAGGTCCGACTTGCTTTGGGTAGCTCCGGGTACTTCCAATGCTAGGTCCGATTTGTTGGCAAGGTCCGACTAGCTTTTTGGTTAGCTCCGGTGAGTTTTGTCTTTAGCTCCCTCATGTTTTTGATAGCTCCGACATGTTTTTGCTAAGCCCTGAGTTACTTTTTCTAGCTCCGGCTTTTGGATTGACTAGTTCCGACTAGTTTTGGTAAGCTCCGGTGGGTGCTAGTTTTGCTAGCTTTGGTAAGCTCTGGCTCAAGGTCCGGTTAGCTTTGGCAAGAACCAGAGCTTGACCGCAGTGCTTCTACTTTTCATTTGCAAAGTTTCAAACTTGCTTTACACTTATGGAAAGATTGCTTAGTATTCATTTGCTATATTTTTGGTGTTTTTTGGTTGATATGGCTGATATCGTTTTGCTATGCTTTGCAACATGCTTATGTGAGGTGCTCACGTAAGGTGTTGTGTTGTGGAACTGACTTAAGTCAAGTCGGGGACTTGGGCTCGTACGGATTGGTTGTTTATTCATGTGCAGGTGTTGCTTGACTTCAAGTCATGGCTGGTGACAGGATCCTTTGGACTAGTCTCAAGGAGGAGATGAGGTTCCAACAACCAAATTCAGGAGGAATTGTGTTTGAGCGGGTTAGGAGGTTGCGCAGGATGATTGAATCAAGGGCAGAGCATATGAAGGTTACTGGACGTCGAAGGAAGGTGTTTGCACATATGCATGCGGTGAGGTGGCAACATGGTTCTAAAGATGGTTTATGGATGGGAAGATCTGGTTGGAAGGATCGGATCGTATCAATTGAT
The DNA here is from genome assembly GCA_036927565.1 of Tuctoria greenei. Lineage (NCBI taxonomy): Eukaryota > Viridiplantae > Streptophyta > Magnoliopsida > Poales > Poaceae > Tuctoria > Tuctoria greenei. The sequence continues at coordinate 194,994,891 of JAYESD010000002.1, forward strand.
GACTTTGGCTGCGGCGGAGTCAGTTATGGCTCGGTATGGAAAGTACTGAGTTGGTAATGTTAGGATTTCGGGTGGGTCACAAATTTGAGTTGTTTTAGGAATGTGGTATATGTACCTAAGGTGTTTGGAAGTCTTAAGATTGCTTCTATCTGCGTATAGAAGAGTCCTAAGCAGTTATGGAAAGTTTCGTTTCGTGATCTAAGTAGGATTAGAGTCCTAGTTAAGATTGGGTTGGCCTAAGGGATGGTTATATAAGCAAGGGAAGGCCAGAGCTCGTGACAGACGACTTTGGGGCTGTTCCTCTTACGTTCTATTGAATAAAATTCGTAGTTTGAAGGAACTTTTGTGTCTTGTTCGTCCGACTTGTTCCAGACAAGTTTTACTCGTCGAGTTTCTGGACAGCACTACCTTTTTTCGGTGGTTTTATCATAGCTCGAGATTTACAGATCCAATTGATGTTATTCTTTTTGGGTTGTCTTCAAAACTTGATTATCTATCAACTTCCAAAATTTCACGGTCATTGGATTTGTGGTTTCTGATCTACACGAGTTTCTTTGCAGCGTTCCAGAACTGTTTTTCTCTGGTAGGACAGATTGACCTTTGTTCAATCTTTCGATCATAACTTGAGTTTCTCGCTACGGATTTGAGTGATTCTTATTGTATTTTTTTTCGTGACATGATTCTCTCTGGTATATATCACTTTTGTCAAGGTGAAACATGTTTAGATTAGTTTCACACACGATTTCTCTAACAGATCATTTTTTCTGTCGAAGGGGTTAGGATTTAATTGCTTCCGCTGCGTAAGATTTTTAAATCTACCATTCACCCCCCCTATGGTATCTTTTCACTTGATCTTCGATCCTACACCATCAACCAGCAACCTCTCTTGGTCAGTGATTTCATTCTCTCGGAGGTGTATGCGGTCTCGTTTTTCTGCAAGGTCCATCTTCTTCGCCTTCACCTTGTTCTCCCTGGCAGAGAGAGCATTCTCTCTTTGTCTGACTCCTTCCCTTGCCGGCCATACTTGGTGCTTTTCTTTTTTGCACAAGGAATTGAATTTTCCACGCGGTCGGCCATGTCTTGCTCGCTGCGTGCTAGTTTCTGAGAGATTTCATCCTCATTCTTTTGGAGTTCATCAACCTTGTTGTCCAACTCATCCCGACGTTTGAGGAGATGTTCCCTCACAATGTTGAGAATCTCGGAGTGACTTTTGGCCACTTCATTGGCCTTCTTCGTGTGGTCGTAGATCTCCTGGGTCTTGTTGTCAAGGGCTTTTATAGCAGCCTCTCATTCGTCCAACACCTTATTCAGACGCGACTGCCGATCTTTCTCAGTTCCAGCCACTCCCTTCTGTCCACTAGACATGAGTGCGTCAACTTCGTCTTGAAGTAGAGCAGCTTCTGCCAGCGCCTTAGGGTCTCATGCTCTTCTCTCATGGTCTTGCGCTCGTAGTCAAAGGCGATATGGACATGGCAGAGGCTTGAGTAGGCATTGTCGACAGACATATCCAGGGGGATTGGTTCAGAACATGCTAGAGGTTCCTCCTCTTGCTCAACCGAGTCTTTTTAATAGTCGTCAGAGCCCATGGAACAAGTATGGACTCCAACAACTCAACATCCATGACACTCAGCTCTGAGAGATCATCCACATTCGGCGCAGACGATTAAGGTCCCGCTGCTGGATCTTCAGGCAACGACCCAGGCATGGCCATTTGAGGCATATTGGCATCAACCAATGACAGCGTCACCTCGGAGCTAGTCACAGAACTTCTACTGCAGCTTCCGAAACCGCTAGCACTGGTGCCGATACCTCTGGTGCTGGCTCTAGAGCAGCTTAAGCTTGCTTTGGTGCTTCTTCCGCGAGGTCCGGTGCCACCATGGCTTCTTTGGTCGTCGTCGCAGTCTCTCTGGCCAAGGCAGTAGTAGGTGGAGGAGCAGCTCCTACTCTCGATACTCTAGGAACACAGGAACAAAGAGTTCATGAAAGAGAAAAAAGCAAAAACAAACCAAAAGTCAAAGAGTCGATCGTTACCTGGGCACATTGCCGCTCCAGACGGCCCGAAGCTTCTTTCTTGGACGGTCGGAGTTAGAACCCACCATCGTCGGTGAGATAGAGGCTCCAAACATCATCCGGTGGTCTTGGCAGCCGCCAGCGCTATCCCAGCTGGGACCTCCATCATCTGAGAAGGCACTCTAGAACCAGAGCTTGGCGCTGGCACCTGGAGTGGAGTAGACTTGCCAGATGTAGTGTCCCCCATAGGCATTGGATCCGTAGAAGATCTGGCCATTGGAGTTGGACTTACTGTTGCTGGAGGCACAACCGGCACTGACTTGAGTCCTAGTCGAGGCGGTGGCAACGCTTGTGCTGGAGTCAATCTGAGGGAGCTATCATCAGCCAACGTCAACTTCCTCTTCTGACTGGAGGTGTCGATGGGCTCCTTGCCTTTGCCCCAACTAGAGTCAGGTATCTTCTGGCTTGGATTCGCAGGAGCCTTGTCCTTCCTGCTGACAGGCGCAAAATCAGACCCTTCATGCGTGCAGGGGGCTGAAGCTTCGGGGATTACAATCCCCGCCGGTGGAGTGCTCCTTTGATGCACAGCAAGACCTGTGTCGTCAACCAATGGCATCATCTTCTGCAACTCTCTCCTGACCTCCGGAACTATGTTTAGAGGAAGGAACTCAGCCGAAGATTCGAGGTTGTCCCTTGAGAAAGTTTCTCTGTTCAGCTTCCTCAGATGGAGCTTCAAGGTGCACTCGTCCAGATTGGTGCCCTAGCCAACCTCAATCTAGAGAAAATCCATTTCTCTAGACAAAGACCAAACCGCGAACTCTCGTTCCTTAAGCTTCACTAAGCGGTTGGTGAGGAAGTTTCCGAGGACCATCAGAGACATTAATCCTTCATCCTCAAGGTGTCAAACAACCAAATTCAGGAGGAATTGTGGTTGAGCGGGTCAGGAGGTCGATCAGGATGATTGAATCAAGGGCAGTGCATATGAAGGTTACTGGACGTCGATGGAAGGTGTTTGCACGTATGCATTCGGTGCATGACGTGGCAACATGGTTCCGAAGATGGTTTATGGATGGAAAGATCTGGTTCGAAGGATCGGATCGTATCAGTTGATGACTTTGGCTGCGGCGGAGTCGGTTATGGCTCGGTATGGAAAGTACCGAGTTGGTTATGTTAGGATTTCATGTGGGTCACGAATTTGAGTTGTTTTATGAATGTGTTATATGTTCCTAAGGTGTTTGGAAGTCTTAAAATTGCTTCTATATGCGTATAGAAGAATCCTAAGCAGTTATGGACAGTTTCGATTCGTGATCTGAGTAGGATTAGAGTCCTAGTTAAGATTGGGCCAGAGCTCGTGACAGACGACTTTGAAGCTGTTCCTCTTGTGTTCTATTAAATAAAATTCGTAGGAAGTCATCCAGTGCCTAACTCTTGATCGCATGTCAAGGCAGGAATTCAATGTCAAATTCTGCCAACTTCCTTGCCCACTTGGCGATATTTCCTGTAGAATTGGGATTATGTAAAATAGCTCGCAGTGGATAAGAGGTTACCACTGATATCTTGTGGGTCTGGAAGTAGTGGCAAAGCTTCCTTGAAGCAATAAAAACTGCGTATAGCAGATTATGCACCTATGTAGGATTGAAGATCATGTGAAAAGCTACCAGAGGGGGGTGAATGGTAGATTTAAAACTTTTTCAGTGGAAGCAATGAAAAACCCCTTGGTAGAAAATCAATCTGTTAAAAACCATGGATGCAACTGATCTAAACGTTATCAATTGTGACAAAACTAGTACAGATTGTGGAGAATCAAGTCACGAAGGCATCACAACAAGAATCACGAAAATCCGTCGAGAAAAACTCAAGTTATGATTGAAAGATCAAACAAAGGTCAATCTGTTCTATCTGAGAAAAATCAGATCTATAATACTGCAAAGAACCTCGTGTAGATCAGAAACCACATATCCAATGATCGTGAAATTTTTATAGATGATATATAATCAAGTTGTGAAGACAACCCAAAAGAATCACATTAATTGGATCTATAAAACTCAAGTTATGGTAAAACCACCAAAGCAAGGTCTCTGAAACAAGTCGGACGAACAAGGCACAAAAGTTCCTTTAAACTATGATCTTTATTCAATAGAACACAAGAGGAACAGCTAAAATTCTTGCACCATGAGCTCTGGCCTCCCTTTCTTATATAACCAGTCCTTAGGCCAACCCAATCCTAACTAGGACTCAAATCCTACTCAGATTCAACCGAAACTTTCCATAACTGCTCAAGACTCTTCTATACGCAGATAGAAGCAATATCAAAACTTCCAAACACCTTAGGAACGTATCCCACATTCTTAAAAAAACTTAAATTCGTGACCCACACAAAAACCTATCATAACCAACTCAAATCTTTCCATATTTGAGTCAGACCCGACTCAGCCACAGCCTAAGTTCATAACCTAGTCGGTTGGACCTTTAGGAACAATTATTTACGTCCACATCTCTTCATCACGCCTCGAAACCATGTATCCATGTCCATGCACTCCTTGCACACATGCAAACACCTTCCAACAACATCCACGTCTCCTTCATATGCATTGTTCTTGATTCAAACATATTGCGCGACCTCCCGATCAACTCAACCACAATTCCTTCTGAACTTGGTTGTTGAACCTTATCTTCTCCCTAAGACTAGTTCAATGGATCCCGTCACCAGCCATGTCTTGAACTCAAGCAACACCTGCACATACCTAAACAACCAATACTTCCAAGCACAAGTCCACTACTTGACTCACGTTAGTTCCGATAACCACAACACCTTACATGAGCACCTCACATAAGAATGTTGCAAATCATAGCAAAATGATATCAGCCATAACCACCAAAACACACCAAAAACTTAGTAGCCAAAGCTAACCGAACCTTGAATCGGAGCTTATTAAAACTAGCAGGACCTAGCACTGGAGCTTACCAAAGTTAGCAGGACCTAGCATCGGAGCGTACCAAAGCTAGCAGGACCTAGGGCTAGAGTTAACCAAAGCTAGTCAGACCTAGCGCCGAAGCTTACCAAAGCTAGTCGGACCTAACCAAAATAAGTCAGACCCAGCCAAAATAAGTCGGATCTTAGTTGGACCTTACCAGAGCTCGGACCTAGAGTTGGACCTTGTTAAAAGGTGTTTCAGTAGTATTCAAAACTTTTATCGTCATAGCCAATGTATCAGCACACATAGGTCTCACAACCTCAATATACCAAGTCTTGGCATCGTGAAGTACTTCATTGATGAAGTAAACTGGCCACTGGACAGCTTGGACCCTCCCAGAAGGGTCTGGAGCTTCTTCTTCATCAACCTGGACCCTCCATGAGGGGTCCAGATCTGCTTCTTGAGTAGGTGCTCCCTTGAATGAGGGAGGTTGATCCACAGGCATCTTGCCTTTAGGATCCATGTCTAGGGGCTAGGACCAAGACTCGCCTTCAGGTAGCTCCAAACCCTCCCGGAGGGGTCTCGGCTCCTGAGTTTAAGATGTTTCTAGTCTCTCCACAACCAAAACCATGCTAACAATCTCCGTAATTGCAGCCATGTAAAGCAGAAGAGGTTCACCAGGTTCCGGAGCTACCATGATTGGTAGTGTGGTGAGGAGTTGCTTGAGCTCTTGAAATGTCGTCTCTACTTCTTCAGACCAATGGAATGGTTTGGACTTCCTCACTAGCTTTAAGAAGGGTAGTGCCCATTCCGCCAGTCTTGAGATGAACCGGTTGAGTGAAGCTAGACACCTAGTTAGCTTCTGGACGTCCTTGATTCGGGCTGGAGGCCGCACCACTTCAATGGATTTGATCTTCGTCTGATTTGCCTCAATTCCTCAGTGAGTCACCAATAAATCAAGGAGCTTTCCGGAGCTAACCCTGAAGACACACTTGTCCAGGTTGAGCTTCGTGCGTGTCAAGCGCAGCTTGTCGACGACGGCTTGAAGATTGTCCATGAGTGAGTCCTGGTTCTTCACCTTGACGATGATGTCATCGACGTAGACTTCCACCAGGTCCCTAATTAGCTCCCCAAAGATTTTGAACATGGATCCCACAAAAGTTGAGGCAGCATTTTTAAGACCAAAAGGCACGATAGTATAACAATATAACCCATCTACTGTGATGAAGGCAGTATGCTCTTCATCCTCCTTAGACATTGGAATTTGATGATATCCATAATAAGCGTCTAAGAAACATAATAATTCACACCCGGAGGTATAATCCACTATTTGATCTATCCTTGGTAGTGGAAATGGGTCTTTTGGACATGCCTTATTCAAGGTGGTGTAGTCGATGCACATCTGAAGCTTCCCGCTGGCCTTCAGTACAACAATTGGGTTTGCGAACCACTGTGGATGGTGAACCTCCCGGATGAATCCAGCGTCAAGCAACTTTTTTACTTCTTGTCTAATGAAGTTTTGCCGCTCAACAAATTGCTTCCAGGGCTTCTGTTGTATAGGCCGTACGTCGGGGTATATCTTTAGACAGTATTCGATCACCTCTCTAGGGATTCCAGACATTTACGACGGTTGCCATGCAAACACATCGACATTCGCCCGGAGGGAAGTGACGAGCGCGAGTTCCTATTTGTCAGTTAGACCTCCCAATATACGTTTGGTCTGAGCGGCATTAGAACCAATTTGGACGACTTTAATGGGAATGTCGGTGTCACCACTAGGTTGCACACTAGATACAGAGGATGAGCCACGTTGGCGCGAACTCGGGGCTGGTTAAGCAGCTTGCTCCTTGTTGAATTCTTCCTCCTGCGCTATTGCAAGTGCATGAAGTTCTACCAGCGCTGTAACCCCAGCAGTGCGGTCCCCTCGGACCCGAAGGACGCCTGATGGAGTTGGCATCTTCAACACAAGGTAGATGTAGTGGACTACGGCCACGAATGTATACAGGGTTGGCCTGCCTAGGATCGCATTGAAGGGGAGGTTGATGTGTGCCACATCAAATACCAACTTCTCATATCTGTAGTTGTCCAATGTCCTGAAGGTCACAGGTAGAGTAACAGATCCAAGAGGTTTGATAGCTCCCAGACCTACTCCAGAGAATGTGCGTGAGGGCCTGAGGTTTGAGAGGTTGAGCTGGAGCTTCACAAAAGCTGTGAAGCTGAAGAGGTTGAGCGTCGCGCCTCCATCCACCAGGACATGGTAGAGCTGGATATTGTTGATAGTCGGAGAGACCATCATGGGCAATTTTCTAGCTCCCACCATGTTCTTCGGAAAATCTGAAGCATCAAAAGTGATGGAAGTATCCATCCACTTCCGATGAGGTTCTGCCTTGGCAGTAGGAATAGCAGCAGCCATCTCCCAACGAGTCTTGAGGATACGCTGGGAGGTGATGTCCCAGGACCCTCCATACATCATATGGAGAGTCTCTCGATGCTCATTGTCGGAGATCTCAGAGTCATCGTCGACAGTGTTGTAGATCGCTTTTAACGCCTTCTTGGCATCTTGGAAGCCTAGCTCCTGATTAGACGGAGCTTCGTCAACATTTTGCTTCCCTTCCCGCTGGCGGAAAGGGGTCTCGTCTTGGCGCTTGCTTTTGCGTTTAGCAAGCCTCTTGACCTCTCGACAATCTTCAAGATTGTGGGTTTTCAACTTGTGGATCGGACACACATCTTTTCACTATCGTCGTCTTTAGACTATGGTCGAGGTCGCTAGTCAGGGCGTGGCCCCCAGCCACCAGAAGCTACATCAGCTGCAGCGGTAGGTGTGCCGGCAAGTGACTTCTTCTTGCCACTTGACTTCTTCTTCTTTTTTCCACTGCCGTAGTAGTAGCTTTAGCTTTGGAGGAAGAATGTGTGGCCTCCATAGCTGGTTTAGAGTGCATCTCATGGCCCTCCGCAGCTCTGGCACATTTGTCAGCCAGGCTAAAGAGCTCCGTGACGCTGCTGACATTTTTGGTTGTCAGCTTCTCCAGCATCTTCTTTTCTCTAACCCCTTGTCGAAATGCAACGAGGACGGAAGAGTTGGAGATAGAAGGAGAACCTGAGAGAATCGCTGGATGAAGGGTCTCAGCGACTCCCCCAACTTCGGTTGTACAGCAAACATATCCAGCTCAGTGCCACGTCGGGTGTAGGAGCTCCTGAAGTTGGCGATGAACTGGTGATAGAGTTCTACCCAATTGTAGATGGAGTCGTGCGGTAAGCTCATAAACCAGGACCTTGCAGTCCCAGTTAGAGCCACGGGGAAGTAGTTGGCCATTACAACCTTATTGCAATCAGCCGCGAGGATGGCGGTGGAGTAGATCTGAAGAAACTCAACGAGGCTGACTGCCCTGTCGTATTTATCCGACAGATGAGGCCGGAACTTGCCTAGCCACTCGGCCATGCAGAGATGCATGGCAAGGGCCAAACAACCGCCCCCAACTCCAAGAGGAGAAGGGTTTTTTGCAATTTGCCTCTCGCAAGCATGCTTGGTGTTGACATGATCGTCCTGCCTCATGTAACGGCGGTCGAGCTCCGACCAGAGGTACTGAGTCAGGAGCCTCATCACCGTGTGGGTATAGCAAGCCCTAGAGGGCAGTGATGTCACCTGCTAGGAGGGCGCACGTCTCTTGAGCTGTGATGCCTGAGGACCAAGTCTACCAGACAAGGTCCTGTTCTGAGAAGGTGACTGCTCTACATGGGATGGAACTTTGTTCCTGATCACATTGATTGCAGCTGCAACTAGATGCTCAACATCAGTGCGCCACTGTTCTAGCACAGCGGGAGGAGCTCCCAGCGCTGGTGGACGCTGGAGTAGAGTCTGCGCTATGTTCAATGCGTTCTTCGGGTTGTTCGTTGATGCAGTGACCGACGCGAACAAACCATCCTATTGTCCAGCGTTGGCTGCTGGAGCAGGTGGTGGGAGTGGTTCAACGCCCGCTGGAACAAGAATGTTGGCCGGCTGCTGCACATTGGAGGGATTTCCTCCAGTAGGCTACACAGTCGGTCAGTTAGATGAAGTGACGGCAGAGTTCACCATCTTGAAATCTTAAAAGCCCCCCTACCTGACGCGCCAAATGTCGAAGTGTGGACTAGGACACTTCCTCCGGTATTACTAAGAAGTAGTCTGTGGAGGTTCGTATTCGGTTGGGGCACGAGTCAAGATCAAGACAAGAGGTGAACACTGAGATTTTTACGTGGTTCAGGCCGAATGAGCGTAATACCATACTCCATAGGGGGGTTTGTGTATTGTATGATCTTGAGTGTATGTGAGATGGCTTGAGATCAGTCCTCCTTCTACCGTGCGGTGCAGCCCTTTCATATGCCAAGGACTGGCTATTACAGGATGTGCCTAGCCCGACAGGTGTCCCCGGCTGTAATCACTTCCCTATACACATTATATGGTGTTAAGTGTGATTAATAGCATGATAATGTGCCTTAATAGGAGCGTTACCGGTCTTGATAGCCTTCTGATCATGTGTCATTAATATAGCATTAATGACACATTAACTAGGTCTTGTAACGGCCAATTGATGGCCCTTGAGTGTCCAAGCTGTTGGAGATCCTGTTGTCTTCCCGTTGCAGACTTAGGTCCGGGCAATTGACACTTGGCAGCTCTGGAGCTTCCCTCGACTGGGGGATAGGTCCGGTGCTATTGGACACATGACAATGTTGGAGCTTCCCTCTACTGGGAGATAGGTCCGGTGCTATTGTACACGTGGCAGTGCTGGAGGTTCCCTGCGGAGGGAGGGAGGTACGGCCCTACAGGACACGTGGTAGCATTGGAGCTACCCAAACGAGGAAGGCAGGTTCGCCTCTTATAGACATGTGGCAACACCAGAGCCACCCTAATGAGGGAGGCAGGTCTGATACTGTAAGACGTGTATCTCCTTTGGATATTCAACACTTGGATATAGGAACTCCATAGCTTTTTTTACAGTACCAAGGGGTATCCAATACGCAGGGTACCGACAGGGCTAGGCAGTGATCCTCCGCCTAGAGCCTAAGTGTGCCTAGATATTTCTAGATATGTGGTGCCTAAGCGTTATCTACTATAGCAATGTTGCATTCTAAAAAATTTAAAAATACAAAAATATATGCATATTTCTACTACTTTGGACTGATTTTTCCCAACCCACACCCCCTCCTCTCTCCACGCAGGATCTAGCCGTCCCAATGGCCCAGGCCAGCGCCGCCCCGCAGCCCACCTGCGGGCCCCCACCCCTTCCACACTGTTACGCCTTAGGCGGCACCCCCTCCCAATCGACATCCGCCCCCCACCTCGACCTCTCCTCGCACCCGTCACTTGAAGAGGAGATATGTCTCTGCCACTCCTCGCGCCCATCGTCCCCAGAGGGAATTGCCCCTGCCTCCACCCCCCACCCGTCGGTGCAGTTCTCAACGGGCTAGCACCTCGTGACCGCCTACTCCCGAGGAGAGGCAAGCGGGCAATGCGAAGCGCCGAAGCGTGCATAGGCGTCTGCCTCACAATGTCTTTTAGAGCACTAGTAGGGTCATGCTCATAGTTGTTGCACTTATGAAACATGATACCATAGTAGTTTTGTCCAAAACTAGACTCCTCACGAACCTACAAGGAGTATCACACAAGCACATAGAGCATGAAGTTCTGTAGCCACATGCACTATCTTCTTATCGAATGTTGGTGATGTTCACTCTATGATTGCACTGTCAGAGCTTCACTGTTCCTTCCTTTCACCTCCTCTCTTTCTTTTCAGATTTTCAGACATTTTTTATTGAATACTTTACTGTAAGAAGACTTATATAGCCAGCAGGGAATGAGTCGCCCAGTGGTTACAGGATCCATCCTATGGAGATAAGTCGCCAGCCACCGGACAACTCATTCCGAGAGGCCTCGGTGCAAAAACCGAATTTTATGCTCGACCCCCCAGTAGATGTGTCGCCCAGCCACTAAGCAACTCAAATGGGTTGCCGGTGGCCAGGCAGGGTACACATTTCTGTATTTTATCAAACAAACACAACAATTTTTGTAAATTCGAATACAATATTACTACTTACGAAAAAAAATTGAATAGAGGATGGCTTGAAGCTCATGAACGTTTGGTCAGCCTTAGGCCTTGTTTTTTTCCGCTTTTAATCAGTTTATCAATAAGATAAGTGAAAATCTCACTCTATTGTTTAAATCTTCTTTAATTTTTGAACCACTTGTCTGATAAGCCCAAAAATAACTAGGAACTTGCTTAGTCAAATCACTGCCGAAGAGGCGCGTTTTGAGTAATAAAGCTTGTTTTTCCTCCGCTACCATCAAGGAAGCATCCCCTGCTTAGGAATGGCAATGGGTCGGGTTCGGGTCGGGTAGAGCAAATACCCAATCATAACTAAAACTGTTCGCGAGTACAATTTCATACCCGAACTCGTACCCACGGGTAAAATTTCGTATCCAAATCCGTACCCGGCGGGTTTCGAGCGGGTTTTGGGTACCCGTCGGATGTGACCAAAACATAGTAAAAAATCAATAAATAATAATTTAGATGCTGAACAGATCCAGAAAAGCATAACAGCTTGAATAACATATCAAATTTCAATTTTCAGCAGATAAACAAGTAACAAAGTTACAGAGCAAAATATAGAACAACTAAACAAGTTCAATAGTCAACACATATTACATAGCAGCTGAGCTGAACAGATTTCAGGAAAAAATAAGTTACAGGTTCAGTACATAACAGAATACAAGTTACAGCACCAGAATACAAGTTCAACGGGAGTCGATTGGTTGTGGCGCTCGGGTATGAGGGAGTGCGGGTACCGGGAGGGGTATGGATAAGAGGGTTAGAGTTTTTTTGGTGAGCTGGGCTATTTCTTTTAGGCCTGGATTTAATAAATCAGGTAACCCGTCGGATACCCGCGGATAAAAAATCATACCCGTACCTGAAAAATGTTGGGTCGGATACGGGTTGTACCCGCGGGTAAAAACACATATTGTACCCGTACCCGTCGGGTACCCGTACCCGTCGGGTACCCGTACCCGCGGGTACAATTGCCATCCCACAGTCCCACTCCTGTCACGTAGTTCTAGGAGCTAATGTGGCGTTATGTTTGTCTGGTCTATTGCCTCACGTCGCTTGACTGAAGCTAAGGACAAAGGGTGTTATGTATCATGGGGGGGAGGGGGGGCGGAAGTAATGCAGATGAACTCAATGCAGGAGGCAAATTTTCTGTGGCAGGGCGGCACGCTACACCGATCTTGATGTGTCAGCTCCTGATGAAATGACGAAAGTCGAACGTCGGATCAACGACGCTCGTCACAGCCAGAACGCACGCAGACTCACACGAACTCACTGGTGAACACCACGATGGCCAAAATGCACACGAAACGTTTTGTGGCGCAACTGACACCCTTTTCCATTCATTGAATAACTTTTAAATGCAAACAAACTGATGAGTAAAAGATGGATCACACTCTGACCCACTACCGATATGCACTGCATGGTAACAGTACCATGTAGCACGACGCGCTCCGGGCTGACGTGCCCTGCCAAGCCCCACGCACTACTTGCACTACAGGAATCCCGACGATTTGCGACGGCCAAGGCCGTCGTAAATAAGCCAAATGCCGTCGCAAATAAGCTATTTGCGACGGCATTTGGCTTATTTGCGATGGTTTTTGGCCATCGCAAATAAGTCGTCGCAATTAAGCTTATTTGTGACGGCCACCGTCGCAATTAAAGCTTAATTGCGATGGCTAGGAGCGGCCGTCGCAAGTTATTGCCGCGGGCCGGTGGGCCCCGCAACATTATTTGCGATGGCCGGGCCGTCGCAATTAAAGCTTATTTGCGACGGCCAGGCTGTCGCAATTAAGTGCCTCAATTTGCGACGGTCGGGTCGTCGCAAATAAGTTCAGTTGACAGGGCCCATGTGTCCTCCTCTGGGACCCACGCCGCTATTTGCGTTGGCCCGGCCGTCGCAATTAAACCTTATTTGCGACGGTGTGGCCGTCGCAAATAGCAGTGGCTTAATTGCGACGGCCTGTAACTTTATTTGCGACGGTACTGTATAAAAAGCCGTCGCAAATAAGGATTTTTATTTTTTAAAAAAAAAACAGAAAATACTACCCGGCTCGATGGCCAGAATCACAGAACAGATACAATACACACAGTACATACACACACAAATATCATCACAATCACAAACTAATAAGTTCCGATACATCTCACATCGTCATCAACAAAGCAAACAAAAGGGCTCACTCGCCCATCTGACCTCCGTAGCCACCTCCGGAGCCACCTCTGAAGTTGAAGTCATCGTCGCGCCTCATTCCAGGCGGCGGTAGCGACGGCCACGGCGTTTGTGCAGCCGTTACGGATCCCTGCAATTAATGAAACTTAGAGTTAGAATATAAATGCATCAACATCTCTCTCCCTCCCTTCCTCTCCCTCTATCTTCATCTAGATCCCCCTCTCTTCCTCTCTCTTTTCATTTCTCTCTTTGTCTCTCACTCTATCTTTCTCTCTAACTCTACCTCTCTATTGCTATCCTTTTCGCTCTATCTTCCTCCCTCTATCTCCATCTACATCTCCCTCCCTCTATCTTCCCCTCTCTCTATCTCCATCTACATCTTACTCTCTCTCTCTTTATTCCCATCCTACTCTATCTAACTATCTTTCACTCTTTCTTCTGTCTCTCTTTCTTCTATCTCTATCTTTCTTCTATCTCAATCATTTTCTTCTATCTAACTATCTCTCTCTTTCATCTATCTCAATCTTATTACGCTGGAGAAGAAGGATTACATAGAAACTTACCTGACCCGCTGAAGAAGGATCGCCTGGAAAGACCGGTGGTAGTATCGGTAGCTGGATTCCCAAACCTTGCGCCCGAGCCATGGCCTGTCATTGCAAACATTAAATGCTACCTATTAGTAATTCATTTACGCTGAATTAATGAGAACTTTATTTTTTATTTTGTTACCTCCATTGCTTCTCGCATCTGTGCCATCCAGGCTGCCTAGGTTTGGATCGTGGTCTCCATCGCGATACTTTGGCGTTCCGCCTCCCTCCTTTCCTCCTCATGTCGCCTTTGGTTTTATTCTATAGTTTCTCGGAGGGACTACATCTCAATGTCCCTCTGCGATACGCGGCGACCTGCCATGCCCACCGACGAAGCCTGCGTGGAGCTGCCTCTCGCAGGTCTCCCCGCCCTCGAGTCGACAACTCCGTCGAATATGGCGAGCCTATAAAAAAAAGATTCAGTAATATGAAATTAAAATATCTTGAATACATTGAATTTAGAACGATAAAATGACTTGTAAACTCACCTTCCATGTGTTTTTCCACCACCGCTTGCATACGCGGTTTGAGGATCGATCGGTTGACGTTCCCAATCGAAATCCTCGCCGTGTATCTTCCTAGCCTCCTCCCCATACTTAGCCTGCAAAACAAGAAAACCGTGTAAGTTCAACAATCTATATAGTTATATTTAATATGAATGATTTCTAAACTTACCAACTGCTCGGCTGCAGCCTGACTGCACCCCGTCGGCTGAGAAGGGTCCCTATGACCTCTCTTCCAGACCTCAGCAGGGGTGGGCGGCACCCCCGTCTCGCGCTCCTGTCAATACATGTTAGTATGAACAATATATTACGAATATATAAACATAAATTACACACACTTACCATACATTTAGCTAAATGCAAGTGGTTATCTTGCCCGTGCCTGCTCTTCCCCTCGACCCCTCTGCAGTCTCGAGCCTTCTCGGGCTTAGCTTTAAACTCATCGCTAGCCCAGTAGCGACAAAGGGCCCGAAATGCATCGGTCCAACGCTGCAACTAGATCACGTGGCCCTGCACATAGTTGGAAGTCGTTAAAAATACCATCGAGGAAATTATCAAAAAAAAATACTTACTACACTCCACGTACCTACGTGTATTCCTCCTCTGTCAGGTGCATCTCGCTCGCTTGCCGGAAGTGTAGCACGGGCTGCTGGTTTGCCTTCAAGTGCTCATTAACAAGTTGAATGCGGGTGTTCAACAAAGCTTGTCGAAGCGCCTTGGCAGCGTTGTAGTGAAACACTTGCCTCGCATCCTCAAACTGGCGAGGGTCGTTCAGGTCCTCTAAAGTATATCTTGCCTGCGATAAAGAATATATTGAAGAGATGTTCACTAAAAGAGTTTAAGAGTTGAAACTTACAAACTTTTTTAACATACTTACCATAAAATTGGCCCATACGGCCTCCTGAAGGTTGTCGTGCTCCTGGTGATGGACGCGCGCGTAGTCCTCCCACGAAAGAGCAGGCACCCCATCGATGACCCCGGGATAGTGCAAACGCACTATGGATCCAAGGACACCGTTCACCGGTCTGTGGTGTCTCTCACCTGTGAAAGACGTGTCGTCCCAAACCCTGCAAGATATTTATTCATTCATTACTTAAGTAATCAAAAGAAACTAAAATTGAACACTATAATTTTTATTACCTATCTCCGACTGGACGAATCACGATCCTCTGTGAAGGGACTGCGGGAGGACTGACAAAGTGAGTCCTCCTCGTCCTCCGCGTCTGCTGGGGCGCCACGTCAGGTGACCCAGACGGCTCCTCACGAGCCGAGTCAAAGGCCTCAGGAACAAACTCATCGCCAGCTGGGGGCTGGCTGGCCGAGGGCTGGCTCGCCGAGGGCTGGCACGCCGAGGGCTAGCTCACCGAGGGCTGGCACACCGAGGGCTGGCTCACCGAAGGCGCTGCAGCCTCTGAGTCAGCCGGTGAGGACTACAACATTCAAATGATTCATAAGTAAGTTTAATGTGAAATTGAATTTAAAGAATTTGTCAAAAACGAGTGACATTTACTTGTGACAAAGCTCTAGAGCTGGTCTGAACATGCCCCAGCAGCTGAGAGCGTCTGCTGTCAGTCGACGAGGCACCAACAAAAGCATCCTCAGGTCTAGAGGGGTAGAACCCCCTCGTCGGCGGCACCTTCTTACCCTTCATTGACGCCATCCTGTTGTAATTAGATAATTAGTAAATATGCAAATAAAATATATAAAATTCATGTTACTATCTTCAAGAAAACATTACTTGTAGTCACTTTAAAAATTCATCAACATCATTGTCATGTGCCTGTGCCCTACTCCTTAAACCAGCCCAACGATCTTCCATTGTGGCATGTTCTAATTTTCGTTTTCGCGTATCATCTGCCTCTACATCTTCAACGTCTTCAACATATCCAACTAATTGATCGAGTCCTGCACCAAGCTCAACGATAAAAGTGTTTGGCAACTCTTCTTCTTGGTACACTTCTTCAACGTCTTCGCTATTATGGTAACCATCATCCCCAGGAGTATATAGCCGCTCACGAGGATTCACCTTATATACCACCCACTAAGCACTAAGCTTCGTGCATGGATAAGGTAGATAATACACTTGTTCAACTTGATGCGCAAGAACAAATGTATCGTAACCTCGTTGTCATTCCTTATGTTTCACTTCCATCATTCCAAATTGGTTTTCTCGAGTTCCATGAGTACGATCAAACCAGTCACAGTCAAAGAAGAGACTCGAAGGGTCTTATTTCCGGTAAAAGTAAATTCAAGGATTTTGTTAATGATCCCATAATAATCGGTTAAATTCCCTTGAGTGTCCATTGCTCTCGTCACAACACCGGAATTTGATGTTGCCGTGAGAGGACGATGAGCTTCAAAATGAGTTGTACGGAATCAGAAGCCATTTACGTCATATCGACCATAGCTTCTAACATTCACCAATCCATAAGATTGCTGCCGCAAATCTTCATGGACATTGTGAGTCCGACACTGTCATAAATGATCGTGAGTTAAAATAATACTTCTTTAATAATAGTAATTTATAATACATAGAAGACGAGAGAATATTACATATTCTCGAAACCAGGATAGAAAACTCGGCCCCCCATTTATTCCTTCCTTTCGCATCGCTTCTACTTGTTTGGTCGTAGGTTGATGCCTATGTGGCCAATATTGTCTGTGGAACTCGTTGAACATGAAAAAACATCTTTTAGAGTACATGTGTAGCAAAATATATCGATTAGCATAAACGTAGGAGAAACACTTACTCGAAGTATTCTTGCATGCCTTCTATATTTGCGTACATGTAGAGTAAAGCAACAGTCCTTTCATGTTCGGATAGCTACCAACGGTGGCGCCTCTCGTTTGAAAAATGGAAAGGTCGCTTAGAGGGGGTGTTTCGTCCACATTGTACCGCATCGCTGAAGTATTGATATTGTTTTCTTCTGCAAAGTAGACACTTGAAAAGTATCCTACTTCCTTAAGAGCATATGCTTCAGCGATGCACCCTTCCACCCTTGCCCTGTTGCCAACCATTGGTTTCAGATATCGTAGCGCTCTTTCAATATGATACATCCACCTATATTGCACAGGACCACCAACTTTAGCTTCGAATGGAAGATGGATAAGCAGATGTTGCATTGGATTGAAGAAACCCGGTGGAAAAAAAATTCCATCTTACATAAAAGTATGGGTATCTCCTTCTCTAACTTATCCATCATCCCGATCTTGATTTCTTTAGCACAAAGTTGTCTATAGAAATAGCTGAGCCCGGCTAAAACCTTCCACACCGCATCATCTAGATAGCCTCGGAACATAACAGGTAGGAGTCTTTCCATTATAATGTGATAATCATGACTCTTCAACCCAGTGAGGTTTCCTGTGTTAACATTTATGGCTTGTTTCAGGCTAGCTGTGTAACCATATGAGAATTTCAAAGTTTTCATCCATTTCATAACTTCTTTCTTTTCTTTCGATCGAAGACAGAAAGAAGCACGTGGCTTTCCACCACTTTCAGAGATTTCAAGAGTTGGACGGTGACAAATGTCTGCCAAATCTAGTCTAGCTTTATAATTGTCTTTCGTTTTGCCAGGCATATCCATGCAAGTGCTTATGATACTTTTGCTCATATTACGCTCTTGATGCATGACATCAATGTTGTGCATTAGAATCAACGACTTCACATATGGTAGCTCCCAAAGTCCACATATGTGAGTCCAATTGTGTTCCTCTCCATAACCTACGAAATATACAGGACGACCTTCATCAGGCACCAGTTTGTCCAACATATCAGAAATTTCTGACCCGTTGAGACGCTTCGGTGGTCCTTTAGTAACAACAGTGTTCTTTCGAAAGACATGTCTCTGCTGCCTAAATATATGATTCGAGGGCAGCCAACGCCTGTGACAATCGAAGTAAGATATTTTGCCTCCATGAGTTAGTCGAAAGCAATCCGTGTCTGAAGCACATATCGGACACGTCAGACGATCGTGAGTGCTCCATCTGGAAAACATGTCGTATGCCGGCAAATCATGGACGGACCACAAATAAGCAGCTTGAAGGTTGAATTTCTGCTTCTTGTAACTGTCGTATGCTTCGACTCCTGTCCACAAGACTTTCAATTCTTCGATCAGCGGTTTTAATATCACGTTGAGACGTGACCCAGGATGATCAGGTCTAGGTATAATGAGGCTGAGAAACATGAACTCGTTCTTCGTACAAAAAGCAGGTGGCAGGTTGTACGGAATGACAAAGACAGGCCAACATGAGTATGGCGTGGCGTTCGTACTGAACGGTGAGAATCCGTCTGTCGCTAATCCAATGCGAACATTCCTCGCATCACGAGAAAAGTCTGGATCGAAACGGTCTAGCGCCTTCCATGCATCACCGTCGGATGGATGCATCAAGAATTCTTTGTTCTCACGTTTACCTTCTTTGTGCCATCTCATGTGTATTGCGGTTCTTTTTGAGAGAACATCCGCTTCAACCGAGGTGTCATAGGCAAGTAACGAAGCTATTTATGTGCGACATCGGTCATCACATTATCGCCATCGTCATTAACAACTTCGACATACCTCGATTTACCACATTTCAAGCACATCTTCTCATTGACGTGCTCTTTCCAGAATAGCATGCAGTTGTCTAGGCACGCATCAATTTTCTCATACATCATACCGAGACCAGATATCTTGATCTTTGACTGATACATATCTGGTGCCGCTTTGTGAGGTTGTGGAAGGATATCGCAGATCAATTTCATGAGATCATTGTAGAAGTTGATGGAAAAAAATACTTGGACTTAATTGCCATAAATCTGGTCAAGAAAGCAAGTACGGTCACAGCCGTGTGTTCATGCAACAGCTCTTGTGATTTCTTCAACTCCTCGAAGAACTTCTCTGCCTCATTTATAAGAGGATCCTCCGCTTCCAGAGCTTCTAGCATCTCATCCATCCTATCAACATCTGTTATATCTTCATCCTCATCCACTTCGGCTATGACTCAAGAATTAGTCTCGCCGTGAAAGGTCCACACTTCATAATGTGGAGTGAAACCGTTTCGACATAAGTGAAACGAAAGCTCCAATCTTCTCAAAAGCTTGGTGTTCCGGCATTTTGTACATGGGCACCGCACCATATCTTCCGTTGACAATGAAAATGCTCGATCCAAAATTGATCTAACTTGAAACCACTCATCAGAGTGACCACCAGTTCTGCTGTTCCAGTCAGTATACATACAAATGCGGTCTTCACCCATGTTTGGCTCTGCAGTTTAACGCGAAAGAAATTGTCGTTAATGTATTGTTGTGTTATGTCACGGCCCTACAACCTAGGCAGATAGATCCTAAACCCACCCAAGAGTGATCGAGCGGAGCGTGCTCATGACGAGACGCGTGATCCGGATTCAAACGAAATTTCGGCAGCATAACCCCTCTGTTCTCCACTGCATACCCAAAAATGGTGCAGCAGAGAACAACAGGGTTACGCCACCGAAATCTCGTACAAATCCGGACCCGCATCTCGTCACAAGCCACGCCCCCTCGGTCACTCCGAGGCTGTCCAAAAAGGGACAATTCCGAACCTGCACGTCTCACATGCCAATGGCATGTGAGACGTGCCGATCCGAAACGGGTAATACATTGCTATAGGTTACGTTGTTCATTTTCATTTTCATATCATTTAAGAGAGAGGAAAGAACTAGAGAAAGAGTGAGAGGAAAGTTGGTCTTAGATGACAATTCCACATCCATTTCCACCGTCCACGCAATCGCGGGTCATTGATGTCCTTACCAACCCGTTCGCTTCCGTGTCGACTTGACGCATACGGTACCACTACAATGGTCTACACGGCACGATCACACTTATTACGTGTCGTGCCCTTTCGGGTTGGTCCGAGCCGACCCAAAACCCCTTTATTTATATATATTAAGTAGTCACTCAAAAACATTATATGAATGCACTAAAGTCCAAACATACACTAAACGGAATAGAAATTCAGAATGACAGACCAAGCTATAGACAAAAATATATAAAGCATATAAAGCATATACGAAATCTAATTATGCATTTACTACAAAATCTAAACAAAAAACATATTAGCCACAATGGACAAGTGTGAAAGCACAAGTGTAATACAAGACAACATATAAAGCATATTAGTCAATTATGCAAGACAAAAAACATATTAGCCAAAAAGATAGCCTAAAATCCAATCCATTTTTTGGATAGTGGACTAACTCAACCCGGCCAGGATCTGGACTAAACCCAAACTCAATCCATTTTTTCTGTATCAATCAACCCGACCCAACCCGGCCTGTAAAATAAACATACAAAACCAAACCAACCCAACCCAAACCTACTTTTGGGCCCAACCCAAACCGATTTGTTTTCAATAACCACGGTTTGGAACCGGTTCCAACCCACAAGCTCGGCCCAGTAGCCAGACGAGGAGATTTGCCCTCCTTCATCGCCCCTCCCCTGAGACGCCATGCGCCATGTATGGCAAGGTGACCTGCCCCATAGATGCATTCCCCTCCACCCCCCTCCCCGCGGTCTCTTGGGCCCCATCCCAACTGATATCGCCGCCCAATAGCGGCGCGCGAGGCCCCCTGATCGCCACCGTTGCGCCCCCACGACGTCACCCCCCCCCCCCCCCCCCGCGAGGCCAGGCTCTTGCAGCTCCCAGCACGGCGACGAGCGGCTGCGCCTCCCGACCATGGCGACGATGTTCGCCGCGCAGGCACCCCCCCCAACCGACAATTCCGCCTCCCCGCCATGGCGACAATATTTGCCCTTACATGCCCCCCGCCACGACGCCACCGGCGGGTGCACGGGGACATGACGACGATGCCCGACGACACGCTTCCCACCGACGCGATGCCCGGATCACCCGATCCCCAACGCACGTCGGTGCCGGCGGTCTGTCTGTGTTGCATATTTGCATTACATTCCTAGAAATGATCACATATGCAAAATTGATCCTAATTGATCCCGTATGCAAAATGAGAATTAGATGCTAATAACTAATCATTGTGAACTTCATATTACCATCAACGGCAAGCTATACATGCATTATCAATGGCAAGCAATTGTGAAGTTCATATTACCATCTGGGCAGCTATACATGCATTATCAACGGCAAGCAATCAACTAGCAATGAACTACCTTGGGAAATATTCACAAAATATTTAGAAAATTCATCCACCCATATTCATCCTATACATGACTTCATCTGTCTATCCATCCATCATACGTCCTTGGGAATCTCTACGGCAAGCAATGAACTAGCAACGGAGAAGAAAGAAAATATCATACGTCGGGCGTCGGGGGAGTCCGCCGGGGAGGTGTCAGAGGAGCCTGGCAGCGTCGGATGGCGCGTCTGGGGCGACAGGCGGCGTCTGCAGGCACGGCGGGGCTGATGCGGCGGTTGGTGCGGCGGGGTCGGCGGCGAGCGCGGCGGGGGAGGCGGTGGGGGCGCAGCGGAGTCGGCGTCGCGGTCGGCGGCAGGGCGGCGGCTGGCACAGTGGGGCGGCGACTGGCGCGGGAGGTTGGGGGCGCGGCGGCGGGCGCGGGAGTTTGGGGCCACGGCGGGGGAGGTGGTGGGGGCACAGCGGAGTCGGCGTCGGGGTCGGCGGCGGGGCGGCGGCTGACGCGGTGGTTGGGGGCGCGGCGGCGGGCGCGGGAGTTTGGGGCACGGTGGTGTGGAATAAGCTATCGGGCCCGATGGGGCAGATATCAGCCCTTATTTGCGACGGCCTGTTTAATTGCGAGGCCATAGGTTAAGGCCATCGCAATTAAACTTATTTGCGACGGCAAGTTCTAAAGCCGTCGCAAATAAGTCATTTAATTGCGATGATACTTTAATTTGCGACGGCACTAGGGTTGGCTGTCGCAAATAAAACTTATTTGCGACGGCCCCGACGGCAACCGTCGCAAATAAGCTGTTATTTGCGACGGCCATTTTATTTGCGACGGCCACAGGCGGGCCATCGCAATTTAATCTATTTGCGATGGCTGGCCATCGCAAATAATTACAGTCGTCGCAAATGGTCGCGTTTCCTGTAGTGTTGACCAAGTAAATAGAACGTGCAGGAAATAAACAAAAGGAAATAAACAGCACAACTAAGGATTATTCCTGACAATCTCCTCCTAAGACTTGTTCTGCTTTGAACTATCACGCCCGGTCATCATAAAGATGAACAGACGCTTATCACATGTACGCCAGGATCAGTTGAATCGTACATGCGTCGACGAAAGCGAAATATCATTACATAGCCATGTTCGAGTACATAAATAGTCTTACAATAGGACCCGAAGGTCTACAAATACACACCACAACTATTTACAACACTTAAACAGTTCATAAATTCCAAACTACAGCGGAAGGGGAAATAGGTAAGCACGGCTCCATCTTCACAGGCAGCAGTTGCGCGAACGGTCGCCAGCCTAGTCCAAGTCCTCCAGATTGACGAAGAAGTCCTCCGGTGCCGCTTCTTCTTCTTCATATTCTAATGGAAAATTAAATGCTTGAGTACATAGAGTACTCAGCAAGTGCGGGAGGAGATGACATGATTGGCTAAAGCAAGGGAAGACCAAATATGGCTTAGCACTATGCTTAGAACATAACCTTAGCTTTCAATTATCAATATCATAATTCAAGAAGTAATCAACACATGAGTAATGATAATGAATGTAACTTGAATCATAATTAACCACTGTTTCCCAACCATAGACTAATTATGAACTGGCCCCAAGCCGCTCTTGTCCGTGAGCACGGTTGTCATGACAGTTTTTCCAAATCTCTGCAGAGAGTGTACCCTTTCCCCACAAGCAGTGATTCCATCCCCTGTTGTCGGGTGGACTGAGTAAACCTCCATGTAGCCCGTGGTGATCAACCACATTTCACACTTCCGTAGGTGTGTGGCCAGGAGATCACTACATGGTCTTTACAAAGGTGCTCCCGACTAGTGCTAGCCCTCTAAGGTTTCCACCACTGAGGATTCTCGGAGTAACCCTCCGCCTCAGAGCCCCCTCTTGAGCCTTGCGGATCCCAGAGCAGTTCCCCTGCATCATTCCCCGCACCATCCAACTACTAGCATTTCATCGGGAGAAACCTAATTAATTGACCAAGTTGCCCCATCTCAGTCTCGTGGTGGTACTATAAAGCTTAGTGGCTTCCTCCATAAACCGGTCCTTAGAATCCGGTGGTAACAAACCCCAATCTCGGGTCTCGTGCAAACTGCACCATCCAAAGCTATCCAACCACCAGATTCCTATCCACTACTATTGTGTAATCACCACAATTTAAAGTAACCATAAAGTTTAACATGGCACAATTGTATGAAATCCCAATCCCAATGTCTAAGCATGGCTAAGCATAAATAAGACCTATCTACTTCCCAACCCATTTCAGGTAACAAGGAATTATATGGAATAGGGCATGTAAACATGAAATAGGACATAAATTTAATTAGCATGCATCTATCTAAATTCCTAAAATTGGTACAAGATGGTCAAGGGCACTTGCCTTCGTTGAAGACTTGAGTGTTGGAGAAGTCTTGGTCTTGGAGGTTAAGATTAGGGTCGTAGTACGACTCTAAATATATACCCAAGCATGACAAGAATAAAATAAAGCTAAATAAGTAGAGGGCACGCAAAACAATACATCACAACACACACATAAACATAAAATCCTATACTAATGCGTCCCTACGAAGCATTTATTAATTTACATGGCCAAGGTATGCATTTTATATTTATCCTACATTTTTGGGATTTAATTATAGCCTAAAACCATTTTTATTGAATTTCCTATGGCCAAAATGTATTTTTAAACACTTATAATAAATATTATATGGACAAAATATGTTGTATATGAAACCTACAATTTAATCATAGCATAAAGTAGTTTATACTAATTTTCCCTACTATTTCTACACTTAATTACCATTTTTATCTATTTACTACACCTCAAATACACCTAAAAATCATATTCAGCAATTAAATAAAAGTCCAGGGACTAAATAAATATTTTTCCTATACTGTTCAGGGGTTAAATTCATGATTCTGCAAATTTACAGGGGCTAGATTGCTTATTTAAATGATTAAATACAAATCCATAAAGTCTAGGGGCTAGACTGCGAATTCCGGGGGCTAGATCCGAAATCCAGCAAAGGTCAGGGGTTAGCCCGCAAGTTTCCAGGGGCTGCGGTGTAAAAGCGACGGCGGGAAAAGTGTTTCAAACAGGGCCGTTGGATCTGCACTGGATGGCTCGGATTTTAAACACCCGAAATGGTATGGAGATCTAATCTCAACCGTTGGCCGAGAATGGATGGCCCTGGTCGAGCCACGTGGGCTCTAACAGACGCCGGTGCAGCGCGCGGCGGCGCCCGACGGCCGACGGCAGCGATCTCCCTGGAGTTGGCCAAATCGGCGGTTACTACGTCGATCCTACGCGCTACGTGCATGGAACGAGAGAGGGTAGGGGAACTCACCTAGGGGAGTGTCGGGGCACGAAATCGGCCGGAGAGGGGTCGGTGACGAGGAACGGCGGCGGTTGGCGTCGGTGTTCGTCGAGCTTGGCAATTCCCCAGCGATTTCCTCGCTCCAACGTGTCCGGCGCGGCGTGCTCCTGGGGTCACGGCGAAGGGGTCAGAGGGGAGAGAGGGGTGCAGTGATCGCCGGCTAGTTGGGAACGTGCGGGGCTTACCGAGAGCGACGGTGTGCTAGGTTTTGCGCGCGGGGAAGAGAGAACAGAGGGGGAGAGGGGAAGTTTATAGCGGTGATGGGCGCGGCGGTTGCTGGCGCGCGCGAGGGAGGTTTTCCCGGGGTGATCCGTGCGTGGAGCGACGGTTGTAGGGGGGTTTCGACGTGGGCGCAGGGATGGCGGTTGCACGCGGGAGAAGAAAGGGGGAGGGAGGGAGCGCCGACAGGCAGGCCCGGGGTGGCAGCGGGAGAGAGGAGAGGGAGTGGGTTCGGCTGGGCTGGGGGAAATGGGCCTTGGGGAGAAATCGGCCCAGGGTGGGGTTTTATTTCTTTTTCTTTTTCATTTTCTCTTCTTTTGATTTGAATTCAATTCAAATTTAAACGTTTACTACTCGTTTAAACTTCAAAAATCACCCAAAAATGCATACAATAATGTTCAAGGGTTTGAGCAAATTTTTGTACATGAAATATGGATGTTACATGAACTGACTTTGACGAGTCCAATTTTGTCACGAAGTTCCTGGAACTTGATTCTCCCGTTTAGTGAGGATATCACTCAGTTGTTCCTCGCTTCTGGCAAACTCCACATTGACTTGTCCCTTCTCAGCATACTCTCGCACTAGATGATACTTCACTTCTATGTGTTTGCTATAACCATGCAGCACTGGATTTCGGGTTAAAGCAATGGCTGATTTGTTATCCACTTTCAAAGTTGGAGCTTTGATTTCCATACCTTGCACTTCTGCTAGAACCCGGGCAAGCCAAACACCTTGACATGCTGCATTTGCTGCTGATATGTATTCAGCCTCACAACTAGATTGTGCTACTACCTTTTGTTTCGTCGACTGCCAGGTAATAGGGCTCCCTGCAAGGAAAAACATCACTCCAGTACTAGTGCTCTTTCTTGAGTCAACATCTCCTGCGAAGTCACTGTCACTAAACCCAGTTAGTGTTACATCCTCCTCCTTTCTCTGGAACCAGAGTCCCCATTCCTTTGTTCCCTGCACATAGCGTAGAATATACTTCACTGCTCCCATGTGTTCTTCCTTCGGATCCTCCAGAAATCTGCTTACATATCCAACCAAAAATGCAAGGTCTGGTCGAGTGTTAACGAGGTACCTTAGGCTTCCGACAATGCTTCGATACTCATGTGCATCTACCGGTGGCCCTTCACCATTTTTGCTCAGCTTCAGTCGTGTCACCATGGGAACCTGGCATGCATTGCATTCTTTCATACCACTCCTCTCCAGTATCTTCTCTGCATACGAGCTTCTACACATGGATATACCTGCAGCACTTTGCTTGACTTGAATACCCAGGTAATAGTGAAGAAGTCCCAAGTCACTCATCTTGAAAGTCTTGGCCATTTCTGTCTTGAATTTCTTGATCTCTATTCAGTCTGCACCTGTGGTGAGCAAGTCATCTACATAGACTCCAACAACCAACTGATGATTATCGATATTTCTAGTGTAGATTGCATGCTCGGTTGTGGTTTTCTTGAACCCGAATGACAACAGAGCGGTGTTCAGTTTCTCATTCCATGCTCTGGGCGCCTGGTGGAGACCGTAGAGAGCTTTCTTTCACTTATACACCTTGTGTTCACTGCCTTTCTTCACAAAACCTGCCGGCTGCTCCACGTAAACTTCTTCACATAAATTTCCATTCAGAAAAGCGGACTTAACGTCCATGTGGTGTACCTCCCAACCAACATGTGCCGAAAGAGCTATAAGCATATGCACGGTGTCTAAACGTGCCACGGGTGCAAAAACTTCACCATAATCAATGCCACATTTCTGAGCATACCCTTTCACAACAAGACACGCCTTGGGCTTGACCACTGCTCCAAGTTCATCTAGTTTAACTTTATATACCCATTTCACTCCAATCGCCCTTCGACCTTGTGGCAAATCCACTAGCACCCAAGTGTCATTATCTTCAATAGAGCTTAGCTCCTCCTGCATTGCTTTCTTCCAGCATGGCTCACGAAAAGCTTGTGCAAATGAAACAGGCTCATCAGGGCTTACCACGTTAAGCTCCTCCATGGCCAGCATTCTCGGCCCGATTCCAGAGACACGTCTGAACCGCAGCTGTGCACCATTATCACAGCCAGCATCCAGTTGTTGCTCATAATTACTAGGAGGTGGAAAAAATTCAACTTCATCTTCATGTGCCACTGCATCGTCAGGACCACCAGGCAGTGGTGTGCCCATCGATGTCTCCTCCTCTTCATGTACCACTTCTTCAACATACACGTCTTCTGCTTCCTGAGGTAGTAAACCCCCCATGCTATATTCGACAGTGAAGATATCATCACTGCCAGCCCTGATTTCTCCTGCAACATCATCATCCCACTCCCACTGTGCTTCTTCATCAAATACTACGTCCCGGGTCACATGAACACAGCCAGTAGTTGGATCATATGCCCGATATGCCTTTGCACCTTCCTCATAGCCGACAAAGATCATCTTTCTTCCACGATCTTGCAGTTTCTTAAGATGTGGGGTGGTGTTCCGAACATATGCAATACATCCGAACACTCTCAAGTGCTGCACACTTCTGCACACTTGGTTTCCTTCCTCGCCACGCCTCATAGGGTGTCATTTCCTCAACACTCTTCTTTGGGCATCTGTTTAGCACATACACTGCAGTAGTCAGTGCCTCGCCCCATAACCAACCTGGTAGATTCTTGGCCTTCAGCATGCTCCTTGCTGCTGCCATCACTGTCCCATTTAGGCATTCCACAATGCCATTTTGTTGAGGACTATAGGGCGCCGTGAGCTGACGTAGAACACCTTCATGAACACAAAACTCGGCAAACTTTTGTGATGTAAATTCTCCTCCACGTTCAGTTCGGAGCCCACCAAGTTTGTGTCCCGGCACAGCTTCAACTTTGTATTTGAAGTTTCTGATAGCTTCCGACGCATATCCTTTTGAGGGTATGGGAGTCACCCACATATATCGGCTTCGATCATCTACAAGGAGAAGGAAATAGTTGTTTCCCCATGCACCATCTCCACGACTTGTTTTGCACGGTAGACACTTCGATCTAGGAAAGAGCTTCTCTTCTGTTTTCCGACTTGATAGGCTTCACACAGCCTCTCCAGTTTTCCCACGAGCGGCATGCCACGCACCAGCTCCTCTTGGACCATGTTCCTCAAAGCTGCCACGTTAACATGCCCAAAGCGAGCATGCCATTTTCTGGTCTCAACTTGCTCCTTTGAAACCATGCACCCTGCTCGGTGCAAGTTTACCCATAGCATATACAGCCAGTTCTCTTCACGCTTTACTTTCACCAGTAGCTTCCCACTCGCCTCACGGACCTCCAGAACTCCATTCAGTATGCTGACACTATATCCGGCCTCAACGAGCTGCCCAACACTGATAATATTTGTGACAAGTTGTGGAATGAAATAAACACCAGAGAATGCACGATGCTCACCATTCTTGCAGACGAACACTATCGTGCCACGGCCTTCTATCCTTGCCACCGAGCCATCGCCAAATCGCACTGACCCGACAACACCTGTGTCAAGTTCAGTGAGCGCGGTCCCGATCATGTGGTTTGTGGACAAGTGTCCAGGACCCATGCATCCTTGTAATCTTCATCGATTGACTCAAGTTGTGCGAGCACTTTCCCTTCATTCAGCACAACTGGTTTCACTCCAGACTCTGCCTTTACATTCTTCAGCATAGGAGGCGTTGATATCTCTGGTGAAGACTTCACTACAAGAAGTGAAGCCTCCTCCCCATCTTGAACGTCATGCGTCTGTTCTTTCTTCGTCTTCGACCAGCAGTCTCGTGCCCAATGCCCGAGCTTGCCGCATTTCCTGCATTCATCAGTACTTGGCCGTCTAGAAGTGTTGGACGAACCTCCTGAAGATGACCCCTTTTCTGAGACCCGGCCTCTTCCTCGTCCACGCCCACCGACACCATGACGGCCTGAGTTGCCTGCACCCCTCCCACCGGCGTGACTGCCACCTTCCTTTATCTTGCGCCGGGACTCCCCTTCCTCCTCCGTAAGATACAACTTTCCGTCATGTTGCATTACGGATGGAGGGTCTTCGAACGCATCTTCGGCAGCTTTGAGCCTTCCAGTTAGATCCGCGACGCTGAGAGACGTCACGTCCAGCAGCATGGTTATTGCAACCACCACTTGCCAGAGTCGCTGCGGCATGCTGCGAATGATCTTCTGCACCACAAGAGACTCCTCAATCTTATCACCCAACGTCGTCAGCTGAGAGGCTATGCCGTTGAGACGCAGGGCAAAATCTTCGACGGACACGCCGTGCTTGAATGTCGCCGCATCAAACTGACGTCGCAAGTTTTGCGTCGTCATTTTCTTCACTTGTTCGTCGCCGATCCGCATTGTCGCAATAGCATCCCACGCCTCCTTCGCCGATGGTTTGTCTGGACTCACAGACCACATCTCTTGTGGAACGGCGCTGCACAACGCATCGAGCGCTTGCATATCTTCATGCGGTTCGGCCTTCCCAATCTCGATCGCGTCTCACAGAAGACGCGCCTTGAGCTTCACCTTCATGAGGAGTGCCCAGTCCGAGTAATTGGTCTTGGTGAGGAGAGGATAGCAGCCCCCCCCCCCCCCCCCCCCCCGCTCACCTCACGAATTACACGTTGAACTGAGCTGCCTCCTCCTTCTTCGATCATGACGCCCTTTCCCGTGGCGCCGTCATTCTTGCTGCCAGTCTTCGCCATCTGGACATGTTCTTGCTCGTTGCCGACTCGTCACGGTCGCCGCCCAGCTCAATGCCGGCTCTGATGCCAATTGTCGAAAGTCGAACGCCGGATCGACGATGCTCATCACAGCCAGAACGCACACAGACTCACACGAACTCACTGGTTAACACCACGATGGCCAGAATGCACACGATATGTTTTGTGGTGCAACTGACACCCTTTTCCATTCATTGAATAACTTTTAAATGCAAACAAGCTGATGCGTAAAAGATGGATTACACCAAGCCCGGGCCCATGGGCATGCGGCCCGTGTGACCGCACAGGCCCCCATTTCCCAAGGGCCTTCTTTTTTTCCCTGTAGTATAGAACGTCAACTATTCAACCCAATCGTTTCATCATCTAACCAGGCAGCCACGTACAGAGCGCAGTGTTTTGGAGTACCGGACTTGTCCGGTAAAGACCGAACTAGTCCAGTTTTGTCCAGTAACGGTAACCGGACTAGTCCGGACCTTTATAGGACTAGTACGATATTGTCCAGTAAGGATATCGGACTAGTACAGACTCTATATGGACTAGTCTGATTTTTTAGTATATGTCAGTTTGAACTCGAAATTGACATGTGTTCTAATTGAAAGGACACGACCCACCGAATTTTGAGTCTCTGATCGGGAGACTTAATGATTCCTAAGGGTGGGAGGTCCCGTCTTGTGCCTCTTTGTCAACTATAAGAAGAGGGTCAAGTGTATGATCAAGGAATGTTTATACATACACAAATACACACTTGAACACTCTTAATTCTCAGAATTCGATCAACATACCAACAGGAGAACAAGTGGAAACGTCTCTCGTCGTTCTTCTTGCGGCCTCGCCTTGTTGGCTAGATGGTCGCGTCTTCAAGCAACAACAAAGATGGAGGAGAAGGTATTATTAGTGTTCTTGTGCTATTTGAGAGATAGCACTTGGTGTTGATCTTGTAATCAGATTTCTCCATGTAATTCGAAGTGATTTAGTGACTATTTGATCTTTGGGCTCTCTCTTCATTTCTAACAATGGTATAAGAGCAGTTTAGACCACTAATCATTTCGAATTGAGTTTTGATCGAAGTTTTTCGCTGAAAGTTTTGAAGGTCCGGACTTGTCCAGTCTAAGGGTCAGACTAGTCCGATGTGCCATAATAAAGTGGTTAGGTTTTTCGGATCAGGGCGTTATGACGTGTTCATCTGATTGAAAACCAATTAAGCATATTGGATTGAAATCCATTGTGAAAATTAAGTTGATTTGGTAAGATGGTAAGATTAAGATTTCCTTTTGGGTATTTCGACATTTTCCGGTTTTTTATATGAAACTTTTTCGGAGTTGGCCGTACTAGTCCGAAATAGTACAGACCAAACTCGAAAAGTTCAATAAAGAACGGATCAAATGTTTTTGGATTAGTATCGGACTTGTCCGGCATATGGACCAGACTAGTCCGAAAACCATACTGTAAGAGTTCGGACTAGTCCGACCATGTGTGGACTAGTCCGTGCTATACAATTAAGTTTGCTTATTTAATTAAGCTTCTGCTGTGAATTAAGTTTATTATCATAGCAATTTGGTCGAGTAACCAAAGCGAAAGATAAATTGTTGTGTCAATTTAAGTTGCATGGAATTCTATTGAGTAACCAAAGTAAAAAATAGAATTATCATGATTTTAAGTTATATTAATGTCATTATTGGCCGAGTAACCAAAGCGAAAGGCATTAATGACATTTTCCTTTCTAAGTACATAGTAATTTGGTCGAGTAACCAAAGCGAAAGATAAATTACTATGTATTTCAGTTGTTCTTCAATGTTAAGTTTTAATGTCATTATTGGCTGAGTAACCAAAGTGAAAGGCATTAATGACATTCTTTTGTAAGAACATAGTAATTTGTTCGAGTAACCAAACTGAAAGATAAATTACTATGTTGACTTTTAGTTATTCTCAAATGTTGAGTTTTGGTCGAGTAACCAGAGTGAAAGACAAATTCATCATTTTCTTGTAGTTAACATCTATACATTCTTCTTGATTTTAGTTTTTTGATTATGAAGGTTCCTCCAATGCTAATTCAGCACTGAGTTTCATCGCTTCTATTGATCCACTCAATGGAAGCAATTATGGGAGATGGCGAGAGAAGTTGGAGATTGTTTTGGCAGTCTCTGAGATAGACTTGACTCTCACTACTCCATATTCGGTTGCACCGGTTGAACCAGTAAGAGATGATGAAGAAACTCAGGAAGCCTTTGCCGTGAGGACAAAGGAATATACTAGTGAGTTATTGGCTTATGACATTGATTGTTATAAGTGGAAGAAATCAAACAGGAAATGTTTGATGGTAATTAAGGGAACTATCACTGAGGCCATTCGGGGAGCAATACCTGAATGTAAAACTGCTATTGAATACCTCCAAAGGATTGATAATCAGTTTACTGGTTTTTCTAAGGTCACTACAAGCACTCTTATCAAGAGGCTTGTTACTGAAAAATATCATGGAGGTGGTGTGCGTGAGCACATCTTAAGGATGAGAAATATGGCTGTAAAGCTTAAGCCTATGGATTTGGGGATTAAAGATGAGTTCATTGTGCATCTCATCATTGCATCACTTCCTAAGTAATTTGAGACTTTTGTCATCAACTACAACTCTCAACTTGAACTATGGAACATAGAAAAACTCATGGCTATATGTGTTCAGAAGGAAGAGAGGATTAAGTCCCTTCACAGTTATGATGCTATTAATTACGTGAAGGAAAAAGGTAAGGCTAAGAAGAATTACTCTTCTAAGCAATCTTTTAAGTATCATGGTTCTTTTCACCATGATAAAGATAAGGGTAAGTTTCCACAAAGCCATCCTTACAATAAGGATGTGAAAGTGGATAAAGATCAGTGCTGCTTTTGTTTAGATAAAGGTCACCATCAGAAGGATTGCATTGGCTTCCTTAAATAGTGTTGCAAAAATGGTAATGACTTTGTGACCTTTGTTGATGAATCCCTTCTTTTAGATTATACACCATCTTCTTGGTGGATTGACTCAGGTGCCACTGTGCACGTTTGCAATTCATTGCAGGAATTAAATATAAGGAGGACCCTAGAAAGAGGGGAAAGGGCCATTAAAGTTGTTGATGGCCATGAAGCTGAAGTGAAAGCCATTGGAGATTATCCATTAGTATTAAGAAATGGCTTTGTACTTACACTTTATAATGTATTATATGTACCCTCTTTAAGTAGAAATCTCATCTCAGTGTCATGCTTAGATGATGATGGTTATGTTTGCCAGTTTGGCAAAGACATATGTGTAATTAAGTATGATAATAAGATGGTCGGTGTTGTCATAAGATAAGGCATGCTATACTTATTATCTATGCATGATGATGTTAATGTTGTAAGCAACAATCAGTTTTCCTCACATCAGGGTAAGCGTAAGAGAGTCGATTCCAAAATGTCTTCGAAATTATGACATTGTCGCTTAGGCCATATTTCGAGGGGGAGAATTGAACAATTGATTTCACAATCGATTCTTCCTCATTTGTATTTTTCGGATTCAGAAGAATGCATAGATTGCATTAGGGAATTTGTTAAGAAAATTAAGAAAGGTGCCATACGCAGTGCGGGAATTTTGGAATTAATCCATACGGACATTTGTGGTCCATTTCCCGTAGTATCGGTTGATGGTTTTGATTCGTTCATAACCTTCACGGATGACTATTCTCGCTATGGCTATATCCATCCAATTAAACAACGCTCTAAAGCGTTGGGTAAATTTAAGATATTTAAGGCTGAAGTTGGAAATCAGCACAATATTAAGATTAAAGTGGTAAGATCCGATCGTGGTGGTGAGTACTACGGTCGTCATACCCCGTATTGCCAAGTTCCTAGACTGTTTGCTCAGTTCCTACAGGAAAATGGCATAGTCGCTCAGTATTCCACACCGGGCGAGCCTCAGCAAAATAGAGTAGCGGAACGGCGCAACCGTACGTTAATGGATATGGTTAGATCCATGCTAAGTCAATCAGATTTGCCGGTTAGCTTATGGATGGAGGCATTAAAAACCACCATTCATGTGCTAAATCGGGTTCCTACTAAGTCGGTGCCCAAAACACCGTATGAGTTGTGGACAGGATGTAAGCCCTCATTAAGTTATATGCATATATGGGGTTGTCCCGCTGAGGCAAAATTGTTTAACCCAAAAATTGGTAAGTTGGATTCTAAGACAGTAAGTTGCCATTTTATTGGCTATGCAGAAAAAAGTAAGGAATATCGTTTCTATTGTCCAGAACGATACACTAAGTTTGTAGAAACAAGGCATGTCGTATTTTTAGAGGATGTCATGATCAGGGGGAGTATGGTAAGATGAGAAATTAATCTTGAAGAGAAGCGGGTTTATGTACACTCTCCTATGATTCAAGAACCATATTTCTTATTACCTACTGTTGTTGAATCATCAGTGCCTATTAGGAAAGATTCAACATCTGTTGTTAGTTCTCCATTGACAACGGAATTATTAAGAGAGGTTGAACATTCTTAGCCCATTATCATTAATAATGAAGAGCAACACCAACCTCAAAATGAAGATAAGGTGCAATTAAGAAGATCTCAAAGAGAAAGAAAATCGGCCATTCCGGACGATTATGAGATCTATTTGAGTGAGGCAATTCAAATGGAGAGTGATCTCACCACATTTGAAGAAGCTATGAGAAGTTCTCAATCATCTAAATGGCGTAAAGCAATGGAAGATGAAATGAGGTCTATGGAAACAAACAAAGTCTGAGATTTAGTTGAGATTCCTAATGGAGCCAAAACAGTAGGCTGTAAATGGGTCTACAAAATTAAACGTGACTCCAAAGAGAATATTGATAAGTTTAAAGCCAGACTTGTTGCAAAAGGATTCACCCAAGGAGAAGGGATTGATTATAATGAGACATTTTCACCTGTCTCAAGTAAGGATTCGTTCAAAATCATTATGGCATTAGTTGCATATTACAATTTAGAATTACATCAGATGGATGTAAAGACGGCGTTTCTCAATGGTGATCTATATGAGAACGTCTATATGACACAACCGAAAGGTTTTATTGTTAAGGGTAAGGAACATATGAGATGCCACTTAAGAAATTCCATCTATGGACTTAAACAAGCATCAAGGTAGTGGTATCTCAAGTTCGATGAGACAATAAGAAAGTTTGCGTTTAAAGAAAATGAGGAGGGCAATTGTATTTATGCTAAGTTTAAGAGCGGGAAATTTAGTTTCCTCGTGCTTTATGTAGATGATATACTACTTGCAAGTAGTGATATCAATCTACTATCAGAAACTAAGAAGTTTTTGTCTCTAATTTTGATATGAAAGATCTTGGTGAAGCATCCTATGTATTGGGCATAGAAATTCACCGAGATAGAAATAAAGGGGTATTGGGCTTATCACGAAAGGCATACTTAGATAATGTACTGAGAAAGTACAGTATGCATAAGAGTAAGCCTTCACCTGCTCCGATTGTCAATGGCGATAAGTTTGGGAACTTTCAGTGTCTCAGGAACCAATATCAGATCGATCAAATGAAGTCGGTTCTATATGCTTCTGCTATCGGAAGCCTTATGTATGCTCAAGTCTGTACTCGCTCTGACTTAGCTTATGTGACCGGAATGCTTGGCAGATATCAGGCCAATCCAGGGATTGATCACTGGAAGACAGTTAAGAAAGCATTAAGATATGTGCAAGGCACAAAAGGCCTCATGTTAACGTATAGTAAGTCAGATCCACTTGAAGCAGTGGGATATTCAGATTCACATTTCGGGGGTTGTGTGGATACTAAGAAATCCACGTCAGGTTATATATTCACCCTGGCGAATGGAGCCATTTTATGGAAAAGCTCCAAACAAACCGTCACTGCATCGTCCACAATGCATGTCGAGTTTGTTGCATGTTATGAGGCCACCCGGCAGGCTGCTTGGCTTAAGAAATTTTTACCCGGTCTTAGAGTGGTCGACAGCATTGAAAAATCACTTAAGTTATACTGCGATAATGAGCCTGCAATATTTTACTCTCACAACAATAAGTCGAGTGGTGCTGTCAAACACATCGACATTAAGTTTTATGTTGTGAAAGATCGAATCCAGGATCATACCATAAATCTTGAGCATATAAGTACCAAACGTATGCTTGCGGATCCTCTAACAAAATGTCTTCCACCCAGCGTGTTCGGTGAACACGTAGCCGGCATGGGTTTAAGCTAGAACCTATGATCACTGGATATTTAGGGGTCAAGTAAGAGTAAGATTCATTTTTTTAAGTGTGAGATGTATTGTGGTCTTCGAGTCCAACAATACATAAATGGTTGTTGTGATGCGTCGTGCCCTATATGTCAAGTGTGAGAAAATGGACACTAAGTTTAGTATTAAGTAAGTTGGTAAGTTTCAAATTCGAGTTCAAGGGGGAGAATGTTGAGGAGTACCCGACTTGTCCAGTAAAGACCGGACTAGTCCGGTTTTGTCCAGTAAGGGTAACCGGACTAGTCCAGACCCTTATAGGACTAGTCCGATATTGTCCAGTAAGGATATCGGACTAGTCCAGACTCTATACAGACTAATCCGATTTTTCAGTAACTGTCAGTTTGAACTCGAAATTGACATGTGTTCTAATTGAAAGGACACAACCCACTGAATTTTGAGTCTCTGATCGGGAGACTCAATGATTCCCAAGGGTGGGAGGCACCCTCTTGTGCCTCTTGGTCAACTATAAGAAGAGGGTCAAGTGTATGATCAAGGAATGCTTATGAATACATAAATACATACTTGAACACTCATAATTCTCAGAATCCGATCAACATACCAAGAGGAGAACAAGTGGAAACACCTCTCGTCGTTCTTCTTGCGGTCTTGCCTTGTTGGCTAGATGGCCGCATCGTCAAGCAACAACAAAGATGGAGGAGAAGGTATTATTAGTGTTCTTGTGCTATTTGAGAGATAGAACTTGGTGTTGATCTTGTAATCAGATTTCTCCATGTAATTCGAAGTGATTTAGTGGATATTTGATCTTTGGGCTCTCTCTTCATTTCTAACACGCAGTAGCTGGGTCACGGAGGCTAAGTAGTTGGGCCTGCTGGGCGACTAGTGAACTACTGCAGCAGCGCGCAGCCCATGCGGCTAGCAGAAACCGAAAAAATACATGTTGAGTGCTGACTCCCGTCCGACGATTATGATTTACGATCGCATAGGGTCATCGGGACTTGGCTGCTCGCTTCGCTTTCGTCGCCCTATTGCTGCATCCGTGTCGTGAAGTGCCGAGTCATCGAGAAGCGAGAACAGAGACCGCCCAGGTAGCCACTAGAATAGATCGCCGACGACGACGAGACTGCGACTGCGAGTCTGCAACCAATTCGTCATCAGTTCCAGTTCAGCTCAATTCTTCTCTAGTCGGTAAACTTTCTTTTCATGCTCCCGTTCTCCGTCTACCATCTAGGTTCTAGCAGTATAATAGGTATGTTTCTTGATTGAATCCATTGTTATGCATGATATTATTATATTATATATAGATTTATAGTACTATTTTCTGTATAGAGTTATGAACATTGAACAACTTTGTACGGGACCCCAAATTTTGTCGGCTTGGCCTTGGATCACACTCTGACCCACTATCTTGACCCACTACCGATATGCACTGCATGGTAACAATACCATGTAGCACGACGCGCTCCGGGCTGACGTGCCCTGCCAAGCCCCACGCACTACTTGACCAAGTAAATAGAACGTGCAGGAAATAAATAAAAGGAAATAAACAGCACAACTAAGGATTATTCCTGACATGAAAATCCATGCCTCCCGCCGCTCGGCTCGCGTTCTTCGGCTCCCGTCAGCCCCGCGCTCGTTTGGCCTGCCCGCGCTCGACTCCCGCCCCTCGGCTCCGGAACCTGAGCAACAGCTATTCAAAGCATGCATATAGAGTCTAGAGGCCAGCCAGCTAGTCCAATGGCCACCGCTCTATCTTTACCAAGTGGAGAGTGACGCGGCTGGGCAGTCGCCGTCCAAGCAGCCTCGAGGTCGTACGTATAGGAGCTCGACAACACCATGCATCTAGAGTGAACCGGCAATATTCATAGAAAAGCGAGCGAATCATGCATATCGAGATAAGATGGCGGACCTAGGATTCTACCAGCGGGTATTCCACAAAAATAACAGTTCAGTAAACACATTTTACTAAATTAATAAACAATTGTAAAATTTTAACATAATTATGCAGCAGTAAATTACATGATATGTATTAAATTCAATAAATTACAATAAAACTGGTTCAAATACAATAGGTATAAGAAAGAATTAGAATACTACATGTCTGATTTTTTTGAGCAGCCACCTTCTCGATATTATCTTCATCCACTTCAAAAAAATATCCTGCTCAAATAGGCAGTCGTCAAAAGACTATCACTCATCTTATTTTCTATTGCTTTCATTAAAACTATTGCAGAATATACCCTTTTGACTGACCTCTAATATAGTGGTCTCACTAACGTCTCAATTCATGATATATAAACAAATTATTGATAAAATACCTAGAATGTGATGAAAAAGAACAATTCTTCCCGGCATACCCTGTGGGCCTGCCCCTGTTGAGCTGCCGGTCGTGCTGTAGTTCATCGTCGGAGAAGAGTTATTCTTCGTGATAGAAGAAAGAAATAATTGAACGGGAAAGCTATATGGTACTTACAATGTTTTTTATTGACGTAAAATATATGGTACAATGTTAGATTATTGGAAGTTCCGCAGTACTGAACAAAGCACCTACATACGTGAAGGACAAACCACTGCAAATCCAGCAAAATTTCCTCAAATGAATGCATGGTTGCACGGATTTGGCCACAAACTGAAGCAAAAGACTTTAATTTAGATCAAGTGCAGAGTGACGCGGCGGGCGAGAGCCAAGCGCGGAGTCAAGCGCAGAGTGGACGGGAGCCGAGCGGACGGTGAGGGAGGCGAGTCAAGCGGAAGGCAGAAATTTCCATTGGGAGCTGACGCATCAAGATCGGTGAGGGTGGCAACGTGCGCAAAAAAAAATTTATCTCCCAAGGTAGCGCACCACTGCTGAGGGTGTGTTTGATTCAGCTGTAGATTCCTGAAAATCTAATTCTAAAAGCGAATTATGTTAAAGCTATTGTGAGCTGTGAGGAAGATAAAATCTGTTTAGCTGGAAACAACTGTCAACTGTGGATTCTTGTTAAATATATATGTTATACCTCTATGACTTTGTAAACATGTTTGTATAACTAATATAAATACAAAAATAATGTCATATAAATAATACAACATCTATATGGATCACATAAAAGAAAGTTCAAAGGTCATATGGTTGAAATGATGATATCCGTCATTTACATAATTCAATTGTTTTTGTTGTATTGACAGGCATTCTGAAATTTGTACAGCATGAGGCTTTGCTAGAAAATGTACAAAATCCTCATGGCACGTGAAAATAAAAGGAATCAAGCATATACAACATGCGAACTAAGACCAATTGATCAAATCATTTGAGGCAACATCTGGAACTTGTAGATCGAATCACCATTCACGGAAAGTCATCGACAGGCACTGCGTCTGCGTGAAACCCTGGTGTGGAGCTTGACGTTGATGTTGAAGAACCCTTCCTAGTTCTCCCTGCTGAACAACGCCGCCGTGGCCGCAACACCAGCGATGGCCGCCTGTCCCTGGAAGCTCGCTCGGCCGTACCTCCTTCGTGCTATATCACTGAAACTGCTATCATAAACAATCAATTTATCAGGACAGGTCAAACATAAACAAATTTGAAACTGCTATCATGCCGAACCAGAAAACAACATTGATAAGTAAGCATCTGTTAATCAGAAAACAACACGGATAGTCATCCGCAAATAACAAAAGAACATTATTAGTTAAAGTGCATCCTGGCCGGATCTGCAAAAAACAAAAAAGATTGTTCACCATCAGTGCTCTTTTCTTCATGTCTCTGCAAAATATTTCATGGACCAAAGCTAATTTCACGTTGTCGCCTCCTAACCCACATCTTAAAAAATCCATAGCAGGCATCTCCAAACGACAAAAATAGCTGCAGGTGGCATGGAAGGGTAGACAACAGGCCCCAAATCAATCACACAAGCAATGGCTTCCTCCGAAATCAATCGATCGAATAGCAATCAAACGCCGCCGGACAAGAGGAGTTGGCAGACCTGAAAAGCCGGTGGATCTGGAAGAACCTAGTCCTACGGCTTCTGGCTGGAAGATCGCGAAAGTGAGGCGACGGGAAGGTAAACCTGGAGACCGGAAGATCATGCTATTGCCGGGGTGCCGCAAGAAACCTAGCCACCGGGAGGATCGTTGGTCGTGGGAGGTCGATCGAAGGAACAGACTCGAGCGAGGTGGAAGAAATAGAAGGAAAAAAAACATTTAGTATTGTGTAACCAGTGGTATGGTGCGATTTTTTGGAAAATTTGGAAGTAAAATCTGGGAAATTTGAGGTACATGCATATTCTTGTTTGTACTAGAAAAATCTATAAAATTTGGAGAATCTAATTCTCATGGGAAGTCTTTTGATTCAGATTTTCGATTTTTTGTAGAGAATCTTGTTGGTGCAGCTGAACCAAAGGAACTCTGAATCTCATTACCTTTGAAGCTTACTGAATCTCATTGCCTTTGAATCTCATTGCCCCATCCAGCTCCGTCGTCTTCTTCTCCACGCCAATGGCTGCTACGCTCGGCCCCATCGCAGATCCTAGCGCCTTGCCGCCCCTCTCATCGCGCCGTCCTCGTCGAGCACCATCGTCCCCGTCATGAATCGGAAGCGCGTGAAGCCAACCGTTCTCTCTTCACATAGAGGCGTGTGTCAGAATCTCCATCTTTGAAGATGGACCATACAAAACGTGATTTTGGAGGGCCTCTAAACCCTGCCACTGCGGACGCCTGCTATAGCCCCAGCCTCTATATTTCCAGTCGAGGTCCCTATAGCATCCTCCCGTGCGATCAGCCTAACATTTTGCTAGCAGTGCGTAGATTGTTTAAATTAGCAGGGAGGGTTCGCTGATCTCTGTTCTGTTGTCGTATGAGTGTTCTGAAATGTGATCCACTGCTTGGATGTTCTGGAATGAAGAAATTAGTCCAGTATAAGATCTAACGGATTTAACGGTTATCATTACAACTGGTGGCTTAGTTGGGTGGCATTTTGTTCAGTTTCTGTTGTTTGCAGTAGCGGTGAGTCTCTCCAGCCAGCACATCATTTGTGCAAATCTAATGAAAAAAATGAGTTTTCATCAGTCTCGGGATCGATATGTCA
Source organism: Tuctoria greenei (assembly GCA_036927565.1). Classification (NCBI taxonomy): domain Eukaryota; kingdom Viridiplantae; phylum Streptophyta; class Magnoliopsida; order Poales; family Poaceae; genus Tuctoria; species Tuctoria greenei. The sequence goes on from JAYESD010000002.1 coordinate 195,035,834, forward strand.
TTTTACACATAGGACAGAGATAATTAAAAAATCTGATTTGCCAAAAACACCAGTCTCTCCAACCAACATATTATCCATATCACGATTTATTAGAAAATCGTACTTATCAGATAATCAAATCTAATGAAAGTGAAGCCAAACATGAATCCGCATTTTGTTTGGCAAGTAGATAGAATCACAACAAGAATTTACATTTTGTTTGGCAAGTAGATAGAATCACAACAAATTTGAATCTGAAATATTATTTCCATATTTTGTTTTATTTTTTTAATCCGCATTGTTTGACAAGTAGATAGAATCACAACAAATATGAATCTGAAACATTCACTCAAGACTCAAGCATGCGCCATTCTTCAAGACTCACTCAAGACTCAAGCATCCGCATGGGGTACCAGACACCATCAAATTGATTTTCACCACCACAGGTGAGTACAGTGCGCGATCAGCCTACCTGCTCCAATTTGAAGGCTCCTACCGCTCCACTGCTTGCACCAAGATTTGGAAGGCGTGGGCACCACCCAAATGCAAAATATTTCTATGGATTCTCCACTACTACAAAAAGCATTTTTACAGGCGCCTCAATTTTTCAAACACAGACGGTCCTTAAAAATATGCGACTGTGATGACGAATGATATAATAACCGTCTGTGATGAAAGAACAACACAGGCGGATTTTAAAGAACAACCGTCTGGGTAAATACATGATCTTCAGAATCGGTTCTTAATTAAGAACCGCCTGTAATGCAACGAACTTCACAGACGGATTTTAAGAAACAACCGTCTGGGTAAATACATGATCTTCACAGACGGTTATTAATTATTAACCGTCGGCAATGCAATGAACTTCACAGGCGGATTTTAAGAAACAACCGTATGGGTAAATACATGATCTTCACAGACGGTTATTAATTATCAACCGTCTGCAATGCCATGAACTTCACAGACGGATTTTAAGAAACAACCGTCTGGGTAAATACATGATCTTCGTTGGCGGTTCTTGATTAATAACCGTCTGTAATGCAATGAACTTCACAGATGGATTTTAAGGAACAACCGTCTGAGTAAATACATGATCTTCGTTGGCGGTTCTTAATTAATAACCGTCTGTAATGCAATGAACTTCATAGCCGGTTCTTGATTAACAACGGCCTGAGAAGATCATGTATTTTCAGTGGCGGTCATTGTTTAATTATCATAAGCGGTTTTCATTGAAATTACAGGGATGTAGTTGCAATTATATATCACAGCCGCATGTAGTCGTGCAGGCAAAATTGTATCAGGAAAAAAACACAGATGAGCTAGCGGATACTAGTACAGTAATGCATTATAGGAAATGCTCGATCACCAGTGAGGCTGGCTTAATTGTGATAATACACCATTAGAGGCTTTACAATTGTTCAAAGATAATTTCTTTACACACTGAACAAAAATCATGCTACATTCATTGTAGATCGACGATGAAGCTCCCATCGATCAATCTAAATTGTACCGTCCTGCTTGCTCCCGAACACGTCTCTTATATTCCGCTGGATCCTGAAAATATTGACATTATTTAAATTAACAAATGTCGAAGGAGGAATGAATAACCTACATTGGTCACTAAGTCAAAGTGTCATCTAACCTTGATAAGTAGATTATAGCAATCATTTTCAACATCAGGCACATTTGGCTGATGCAGCAAACGCTAAACTTCAAGTAGTATAGTTTTGATTGTAAAAGCACTGCACCACCCCTACGAAATATAATTTAAGCAATATAAGGAACCAGTTCAAATAAGTTCGACAAAAATTATAAGTAATAATTACATGAACAAAATAGGTCTATCTTACAGTCTCTTGATCAAGAATCCCGATGCAGAGTGCTCCCGAACGATGGACATTTGGGTGGAAGAACCCAATTGGAAAGGAGCATCTTGGAGGCACCAAGGGATAGTCCTCAGAGAAGGAGATTGTCAGGGGGTAGTAACCATCTTCCCATTCAGTCTGCAAAAGAAATTTATTAATAGGAGGACGATAGTTAAACTCATATTGTGCTTGTTCTTCATGACTTACCCCTTCTTTACCGGGGACGATGCACTGCCACTTCAATAAATCTCCCGATTCAGGCTTCGCAAAGAAACCCTACGCGGAGAAATTGAAAATACCAAAAACAAACAACACGGAAAAACAAACTACAGTTAAGTTCATCAGTCCATTACAGATACATATGTATATACAACCATGTGACCGGTGTGCCATATGTACATACATGGGGATGGTTCTTGCGCCACGCCAAGCGCTCCTCCTTCAATCGGCTACACGCCCGAGACATCATTATCTGAAGAAAGACCAAACTTCCAAACTTCCAAATCATTGAGTCCAAACGCATATGTACACAAATGCAAAAGGACACGATCCATATACCAACATTGTTCTAAGTTGATTTCAGAAGATAAAAATATATACAATATATATCATCTCGCATTGCTATATACATTTTTTCCAGCATTGACATCTTCTCGCATATAGGGTTTCAAATTCTTTTTAATGCTTCTCTCTACGCGCTTGATGTTTTCTGGTTCGGTGAAAAGGTACATCTCTTCATACTGATTATATTCCTCTTCATTATCTCCCACATTGTCAACCCCAACAATATTTTGCTTTCCAGAAACAACTACGTGCAACTTCTCAGTTTCTGGATCTTGAACATAAAAAACTTGTGCAACATTATCGGCGAGAACCCACAGGTCATCTTTGTAACCCACTTTATTCAAGTCTACCAGTGTCAGTCCGTAATTGTCCACTTTCAAACCATCAGGATGTTTGACCCATTGGCACTTAAATACGGGCATTACCATTCTTTCGCCATAATCGAGTTCCCATATTTCCTCTATGAACCCGAAGTATGTGGTCTTCTGCCCTTGTGAATCATAAGCCTCAATACGAACACCACTATTTTGTGCAACACTCTTACCGTCTTTTTATTTAGTGTAAAATGTGTAACCATTGATGTCATATGCTTGCCATGATGTTACCAAAGCAGATGGGCCACAAGCTAACTTTTTCATTGTTGCCTCTTCTATAGTGTTTCCGTATGATATATTTTTGTCCATTAACCATTCAGTGAAACATCTTCTGTGCCCTTTCATGATCCAGTCCTCTTTGCGGTCTTGGTTTTTATCACGAAGCTCAATTTGGTGTTCCTCGATGTACGGCTCAGCTATTGCGAGCTGTTGTAGTACACCAAAATGTGCACGGTGTACATTCTTGTAATCTTGAACAATAAAAGTTTTCTTACCCACTTTGCCTCTCCCACGTAGTCTACCCTCATGTACCGGTATAGGCACACCTATCGATTTTCCATCTTTGATGTAATCAGCACAACCCTCAATCACTTCTTCAGTGGTGTATCCTTCCATAATTGAACCCTCTGGATGAGCACGGTTCCGCACATAACCTTTTAATACTCCTAAATATCTCTCCAACGAAAACATATGATGTAAATATAGTGGCCCCAATGCTTTTATCTGATCAACAAGATGTATGATTAGGTGTACTTGCATATCAAAAAAGGATGGTGGGAAACACATCTCAAGCTTGCACATTGTCTCGACAATGTATGTTTTCAGATAGTCTAAATCTTCACGTGCTATCACCTTTTGCGATACTGCATTGAAGAAGTAACACAAACGTGTGATGACAACTTTTATATGCTCAGGTTTGATTACTCTTATTGCAATGGCAAGGAAAATTGTCATCATCATGTGACAGTCGTGAGAATTATAACCGAATAAAGACAAGTCTTTCATCGAGACTAGTTTGCGGATATTGGATGAGAAACTTGTGGGCACTTTGATCCCACGCAAGCATTCGCAAATTGCTTTTTTCTCTTCTAGCGTCAAGTTGTAGCTGGCTGGGGGAAGGTAATGCTTCCCGTTCGCCTTTTCTACTGGATGAAGCTCTGGTCTCAAATCAAGATTTACTAGGTCCATACGTGAATTTAATCCATCCTTTGTCTTCCTCGGCATGTCCAGCAAGGTCCCAATAATGCTGTCAAATACATTCTTTGTAACGTGCATCAAATCAATACTATGGCAAAATTCCAGATTCTTCCAATACGGAAGATACTTGAAAAAAATTGATTGTTTCTTGAAAGCCATGTCAGTTGTATCATCCGAAGATGTACTTTTCTTTCTCTTAATTCCTTTACTCTTTTTTCCCTTACCGAAAGCAATATGAATGTTCTTGACCATTTCAAACACAAGTTTTCCACTGTAAGGTTTCGGTGCAGTATCTTTTTCGATTTTGTTATCAAATTGTTCTTTCATCTTCCTATACTTGTGTGTATCTGTCAAGAACCGTCGATGTCTCATGTACACCGTCTTTCTGGATGAAGTGAGGTATAGATATCCAGTTCTATCCACGCACCTAACGCAACCTTTCTTCCCTTTCATTTGTCCCGATAATGTAAACAGTCCGGGATAATCATGCACGGTAACGAATATCATTGCTCTTAGCGTGAAATACTCCCGCTTGTACTCATCCCATGTACGTACCCCTTCATTCCACAATTTCGCCATATCTTCCATTAAAGGTTCCAAGAACACATCAATTTCGATGCCGGGTTGTTTCGGACCTTGGATAAGAACAGATAATAAGATATATTTCCTTTTGTGACACAACCACGTCGGTAGGTTGTACATAGTTAAGACCACGGGCCATGTGCTGTGTATGCTCATTTTTTCACCAAACGGATTCATTCCATCTGTACCCAAGGCAAACCTCACATTTCTGATTTCCTTCGCAAATTCTGGATACTGAATATCAAAATTTTTCCACTGCGTTGCATCACCAGGGTGTCGTATATGTTTTTCATTCTTCTTGCGTTCCTCGGAATGCCAACGCATAATTCAGCCTCCCTAGGGTTTGAGAACAAACGCTTCAAGTGATCAATTACCGGAAGGTACCACATCACCAATGCAGGAATTTTTCTCTTATTCTTCCCGTCTGCATCGCCAGAAGTATCGTCATCGTCACCTTCAGGACCAATAATAAACTTCTTATTCTTCTGAGTCTTTTTCATGTTGGTAACATACTGTGATTGTAGTCCTTCTTATATCTACTGACACCACAAATGGGGCATCTAGTTGCGAGCTCATGCTCTTTGCGATACAGAATACAATGGTTCACACAAGCGTGTATTTTTGTCACACCTAGTGCCATCGGGCAAAGAAGTTTCTTCGCTTTATAAGTGCTTCTAGGCAGTTTATTTGGATTTGGAAGAATTTCTGCCAGAAGATTCAAAAGATCAGAGAAACTACAATCGGACCATCCGTGCGTAGCTTTCAACTTTAGTAGTTCTAAGACTGCACGCAATGTAGTAAACTCTTTATCACAACCGTTTGATTCATCATATAAAAGCTCTGTGGCCGCATTCTGCAATGTCTCCATTTTACTTAAACCTTTGCTTGCTCCCATAGAAGTCAGTACATATGGTTCAATGTGACGCAACATCTCCTCACAATCGAACTCATCATCATCATCACCAGCTTGATTGTCACTACCATCATCGATATGAACATTATCATCATCTGAGCCTCTCTCATCATCTTTATCCACATCATGTGTATCTAACTCACCATGCTCTGTCCATATTGTGTAGTTATTTTTGAAACCTCTTTTCACCAAATGAGATTGGATTACTATAGTATCCGTCCAAGCAATCTTATTTTCGCAGTCGATACATGGACATAATATGTCATCTATCTTTTGCAACTTCGCATGTCTCTTGGATGCTTCAATAAAATTTGCAACATTACGAATGTACATAGGATCGGGTCTTGGCATGTTATACATCCACGCTCGACGGTCCATGCTTCAATAATAGAATTTTTTGTCAGATTTACAAAATTTGGCCACAAATATTCTCTAAAGGTCTTCTATAAAATGAATTTACAGAGACATAACAAGTATGATTAGGGCGACTAATGTAGGAGACGGGCGACGTCTTGAGGCGGACGGAGTCAAAGGGGGAAACAGGCCCAGCAGCATGGGCTAGGTCTGGGTGGGATCCAGTCCGTTATATCGGGAAACAAGGCCCAGATGCATCTTATATATATTACAATAGCATCTGTTAATTAAACATCATATTCATGTCACATAATAGGTACAAAAAGGAAACAATCCATATAGTCCATACATCAATATACCAGAACACAATCCATACAGTCCTTACACATGCAAAAGGACCGAATCCATATATCAGAACACACAAAACTAACAGCTTATCAGCTAATGAAAATATACAAAGAAAAAGTAAGGAAACTACATTTACCTTGCAGAGGCGTCAGCACGGTGGGGAGGCGTCAGCACGGTGGGCCGGCTGGGTGGAAAAGTGGCGGTGCAGGGTTGAGCGGCGGCGCGGCAGTATGGGCTGGGTGGCGGAGCGGCGGCGCGGCGCAGTGGAAATTTCAACAGCCTGGCGGCGTCGATATAAATTCTCCAGGGTTGCGTTTTGACTGCGGTGAGGGGTCCTTATATAGACGTAGGTTTTTCACAGGCGGTTTTTAACTTTATCGCAGGCGGGTTTTACTTACCAACCGCCTGAGATGATGTTTATTAATTAAGAAGTAAATATCTTCACAGGCTGTTGGTACTTAATAACCGCCAAGGAAGATTTTTATCTCAGGCGGGTATTACTTAACAACCGCCTAAGATAATGCCAACTGAACAAAATATTTTTAAAACTTGTATAGCTGACGTTGAAATGTTTTGGTAAATATCAAATTAATTTCTACTCACATATTATTCAAATTTGTGTATCTCATAAAAAAAGATCTTTCACTCAAAATTGTTGGTACGAACATATTTGCATAATTTATACATGTATGAATTTTTTTAATTTTTTTAAAAGCACTCCAACATGTCAAACTTCAAATTATCCACCAGTATTCATTGACACTTGATTGAAATATGTACAAAACACAAGAAAAATGTACAAGAACACTTGATTGAAATCCTAAAACTACACTACGGCCCCGCCTCCTCCATCCTCTCCGCCAGCTTCTCAAACCAAGCCAAGCGGTCCTCCTCCGACTCGTCGTCGTCGTCGTCGTAGTCGTCACCATGGTGGTGGTCGCCGTCGTCGTCGTCGCCGTCATCAGTGGACGACTCGTCGTCGCCGTCGTCGGTGGACGACTCGTCGTCGCCGTCGTCGGAGGACGACTCGTCGTCATCATCGTCATCATCGTCGTCGTCGTCGAAGTCGTCCTCCTCCTCCTCCTCCTCCGGCGACGATGCAGCAGGAGAGAGGGTCGGCTTCTCCGGCTGAGCCGATTGCTCCGGCTGTACCTGTGGCTCCGGCTGCACCGGCGGTGGAACGCGCTGGTCGTCATTCACCCTCTCGGGGGAGCTGCAGCGTATCCGCTTGCAGGGCGGCTGCCTCAGCGGGCTAGGTGGCGGAAGGTTGGCCATGGCTGTGGTGGTTAATCGGCGGCGGGCTAGGAGAGGTGGAACGATGGAAGAAGAAGAAAGGAGTGGAGAAAAGTTTTGTGCTTGTCCATAACCGACGACGCGCCTTATATAGGTCTGTGCGGAGTAGACGAGGGAGCGGTTCGTTTCCCGCGCATTGAACTCTTTGCAGACCTCGTGCGGCGCGTCAGTTAATTAACACTTCTCAGGCCGTTAATTAACATTGTAGTTTCAATAATGATTATCTCAGGCGGGTATTACTTATAAACCGCCTGAGAAAAAAGAAGTAAAAATCTTCACAGACGGTTGGTACTTAACAACCGTCTACAAATACGTTTATCTAAGGCGGGTATAACTTAACAACCGCCTGGGATAATGCCCGATACTGTTCTGCAGTTTCCTTATCCCTTGCTTCTTTTTTATTTAGATTCCATTATAAATACTCAAACATGTTTACATTCTGCAAATTGTGTTCAAATTCGATGATTCTTTCTTCTACATTTGTATTAAATTAACATCTACCAACTGAACAAAATATTTTGTTCATTGCGCATTGAACTCTTTGCAGACCTCGTGCGGCGCACAATTAAACCACTGTGGAAGACGATCTTGAGAGATCCTTGCACGCGTCCCTGCACCACGGCTTCTCAACTTCTCCGCAGACCTCGTGCGGCGCGTCAGTTAATTAACACTTCTCAGGCCGTTAATTAACATATTGTAGTTTAAAAATGATTATCTCAGGCGGGTATTACTTATAAACCGCCTGAGAAAAAAGAAGTAAAGATCTTCACAGATGGTTGGTACTTAACAACCGTCTAAAAATATGTTTATCTGAGGCGGGTATAACTTAACAACCGCCTGGGATAATGCCCGATACTGTTCTGCAGTTTCCTTATCCCTTGCTTCTTTTTTATTTAGATTCCAATATAAATACTCAAACATGTTTACATTCTGCAAATTGTGTTCAAATTCGATGATTCTTTCTTCTACATTTGTATTAAATTAACATCTACCAACTGAACAAAATATTTTGTTCATTGCGCATTGAACTCTTTGCAGACCTCGTGCGGCGCACAATTAAACCACTGTGGAAGACGATCTTCAGAGATCCTTCCGTCGCACGCGTCCTCTGCACCACGGCTTCTTAACTTCTCCGCAGACCTCGTGCGGCGCGTCAGTTAATTAACATAGCATTTGTTGTATGTTTTTTATGTTCTGACCAATTTCAAAGGGTTTATGAAGTGAAATTTAATGGTAACCTTTACTTATCAATAATATTACAAGAAAGTGGATTTTTGCCTTTTTAAAGGACCACATTTAATCAAGAATATTAATTAAGAAGAAGTAAATATCTTCACAGGCGGTTATTGCTTAACAACCGCCTGAGATAATGCCCGATACTGTTCTTCTGTTTCCTTATCCCTTGCTTCTTTTTTATTTAGATTCCAATATAAATACTCAAACATGTTTAGATTCTGCAAATTGTGTCCAAATTCGATGATTCTTTCTTCTACATTTGTATAAAATTAACATCTACCACCTGAACAAAATATTTTTAAAACTTGTATAGCTGACATTGTAATGTTTTGGTAAATATCAAATTAATTTCTACTCACATATTATTCACATTTGTGTATCTCATAAAAAAAAAGTTCCTTCACTCAAAATTGTTGGTATGAACATATTTGTATAATTTATACATGTATGAATTTTTTTAATTTTTTTTAAAAGCATTCCAACATGTCAAACTTCAAATTATCCACCATTCTAACTAAATGCTCATATTCATATGAGGCATTCATCAAATTATGAACACACATTGATTCCAAAAATTTTTAAAAAATATGAAAAAATTCGTAGATGTTGGTATGATGATTAAAAATGTCCACTGAAAAAATAAATGAAAAAAGCATTATATTCATCAAGATAGAAAAATGAAAAATAGCATTTGTTGTATGTTTTTTATGTTCTGACCAATTTCAAAGGATTTATGAAGTGAAATTTAATGGTAACCTTTACTTATCAATAATATTACAAGAAAGTGGATTTTTGCCTTTTTAAAGGACCACATTTAATCAAGAATATTAATTAAGAAGAAGTAAATATCTTCACAGGCGGTTATTGCTTAACAACCGCCTGAGATAATGCCCGATACTGTTCTTCAGTTTCCTTATCCCTTGCTTCTTTTTTATTTAGATTCCAATATAAATACTCAAACATGTTTAGATTCTGCAAATTGTGTCCAAATTCGATGATTCTTTCTTCTACATTTGTATAAAATTAACATCTACCACCTGAACAAAATATTTTTAAAACTTGTATAGCTGACATTGTAATGTTTTGGTAAATATCAAATTAATTTCTACTCACATATTATTCACATTTGTGTATCTCATAAAAAAAAAGTTCCTTCACTCAAAATTGTTGGTATGAACATATTTGTATAATTTATACATGTATGAATTTTTTTAATTTTTTTAAAAGCATTCCAACATGTCAAACTTCAAATTATCCACCATTCTAACTAAATGCTCATATTCATATGAGGCATTCATCAAATTATGAACACACATTGATTCCAAAAAATTTAAAAAAATATGAAAAATTTCGTAGATGTTGGTATGATGATTAAAAATGTCCACTGAAAAAATAAATGAAAAAAGCATTATATTCATCAAGATAGAAAAATGAAAAATAGCATTTGTTGTATGTTTTTTATGTTCTGACCAATTTCAAAGGATTTATGAAGTGAAATTTAATGGTAACCTTTACTTATCAATAATATTACAAGAAAGTGGATTTTTGCCTTTTTAAAGGACCACATTTAATCAAGAATATTAATTAAGAAGAAGTAAATATCTTCACAGTCGGTTATTGCTTAACAACCGCCTGAGATAATGTTCGATACTGTTCTTCAGTTTCCTTATCCCTTGCTTCTTTTTTATTTAGATTCCAATATAAATACTCAAACATGTTTAGATTCTGCAAATTGTGTCCAAATTCGATGATTCTTTCTTCTACATTTGTATAAAATTAACATCTACCACCTGAACAAAATATTTTTAAAACTTGTATAGCTGACATTGTAATGTTTTGGTAAATATCAAATTAATTTCTACTCACATATTATTCACATTTGTGTATCTCATAAAAAAAAGTTCCTTCACTCAAAATTGTTGGTATGAACATATTTGTATAATTTATACATGTATGAATTTTTTTAATTTTTTTAAAAGCATTCTAACATGTCAAACTTCAAATTATCCACCATTCTAACTAAATGCTCATATTCATATGAGGCATTCATCAAATTATGAACACACATTGATTCCAAAAAATTTAAAAAAAATATGAAAAAATTCGTAGATGTTGGTATGATGATTAAAAATGTCCACTGAAAAAATAAATGAAAAAAGCATTATATTCATCAAGATAGAAAAATGAAAAATAGCATTTGTTGTATGTTTTTTATGTTCTGACCAATTTCAAAGGATTTATGAAGTGAAATTTAATGGTAACCTTTACTTATCAATAATATTACAAGAAAGTGGATTTTTGCCTTTTTAAAGGACCACATTTAATCAAGAATATTAATTTAGAAGAAGTAAATATCTTCACAGGCGGTTATTGCTTAACAACCGCCTGAGATAATGCCCGATACTGTTCTTCAGTTTCCTTATCCCTTGCTTCTTTTTTATTTAGATTCCAATATAAATACTCAAACATGTTTAGATTCTGCAAATTGTGTCCAAATTCGATGATTCTTTCTTCTACATTTGTATAAAATTAACATCTACCACCTGAACAAAATATTTTTAAAACTTGTATAGCTGACATTGTAATGTTTTGGTAAATATCAAATTAATTTCTTCTCAGACGTGAAATTTTAATTAACGATGAACACACTACATTCATTAACAATATTCAATCATTCACACAGTTGAAGAACACACAAGATACTCATTCATTAACAATATGCACATCTCACAAAAGAACACACAAGATGCACAATATTTACACAAGAACACAAAAGAACACAAAAGATACACAAGTAATATTCAATCACATAGATGAAAAAAGATAGATTTCATTCATTAACAATATTTACAAAACAGAAGCAACTAAAAACAACAAAAATAAAAACTAATTAAATCCTACTCCTACTCCTCTTCCTCCTCCTCCTCCTCGTCCTCCGGCGGCGACTCCGGCACCGGTGCAACAGGAGACAGGGCCGGCTGCACCGACTGCACCGGCTGCACCGGCTGCACCGGCTGCACCGGCGGTGCAACCCCGAGGTTGCTAGCCGTCGCCTCCACCAGCGTTCTACGGCCCTCGGGGCCAAGAACCTGGGCCATCGTCGCGAACAGAATGTCGAGACGATCAGCCACCCCCACGAGGGCGTAGAGGTAGTGGCCCAAGGTACCCATTCCAGTATACTCTGGAAGGGTACCCAGCCCCAAGGCACTCATGGCGCGAGACGTATTGTTGTACGCCTCTCGTGCCATGAGGAGGCGCTGCTCGGTGTTGATCTTCTCGGGGGAGCTGCAACATTGTTTCTTGCAAGGTGGCTCCCTCGGAGGGCTTGGCGGCGGAAGGTCGGCCATAGTGGTGTTGGGTCGTCGGAGCGGAGGAAGACGAAGAAAACAAGGTGGCTCCCTCGGAGGGCTTGGCGATGCGCTTGTGAGCGATAGCGCGTCTTTAAGGCCGCGCGGAGTGGAAAAGAAAGGTCGCACCTCGGGGAAAAGAAAGGTCACGCACGCGTGACATGGTCACTGACGTGTGGGACCGGGTCCACATGTCAGTGACCGCTGATTAAGTCAGGGGATCCTCATCCCGGTTGGTGAGGGGTCTTTATGTAGGCGTTCATCAAATTAAGAAGAAGTAAATATCTTCACAGGCCCATGTTTAACTCAGGCGGGTGTTACTAACCAACCGCCTGAGATAATTGTATCTTCTCAGGCGGTTGGTAAGTAAAATCCGACTGAGATAACAGTCTTCCCTGACGGTCGGTACTTAAAATCCGCCTGAGAAAATGTGAGTCTATATATACCCCTCGGCAGCATTGGAAAAACCTAACCCGGGCGAAACACTTAGACGCCGTTAGGCTGCCAAAATTCCGTTTGCCGCCAAGTGTTCCCCCTCGTCACTTCCAGGTACGCCGCCGAGCTTTGCCGCCGCCGAGCTTCGCCCTCCTCACTTCCAGGTACGCCGAGCGAAGCCATTTCCGTCGCCGCCGAGCTTCAAGGTAAACCCTAAACCCTTCGACCTACCATCCTCCTTCGCCGTGCCGCCTCCCTCCCCGCCCTCGCTGCCGCCTTGCATATCCTTGGTTAGGGTTCGGGAATTAGATAATGGTAGGCATCCTTGGTTAGGGTTCGATGGAATTCGAAAAACTGTCAAGTTCGGTGGCATCTTTGGTTAGGGTTCGGTGGGGCAAGATTTATGTGGATGGTTATATCACGATAAATTGGTAGTTGGTTCTGTGTGTCTGAAACTGTTCTGACACATTAGTGGTAAACATGATTCTAGACTCTAGTAACAGCAGTATATTCCCTATTTCTGTCATCGGCCTTGCATATGCCACATAATTCTCTATTAGGGGCAAGATTTAGCTATATTTGGTTAAGTTGACCAAATTTGGCTAATTTTGGCTAAGTTACATTAGATATAGTTATACTTGACTAATTTTGACTAAGTTATGCTATATTTAGCTATATTTGGCTACTTTTGCTTAGAGTTAGCTATGCTAGACTAAGTTTGGCTAAGTTTGCTTTTATTTCTCTAAGTTTCATTTGAGCAATTGTAGCTAATCTGTGCTACCAAAGATGTCTGCACTTGTGGCTCCATCAGCTTCATTTGAGCAATTGTACCTAATCTGAGCTACCAAAGTTATGCTATATTTAGCTCTGAAGCCAAACAAAAGTTGCTGGCCAACTCATTTGTGATGCCAGGAGCATCCTCACGCCCATATCTAGGTAACACTAGGTGTGGCGATGGAGTCTGAGCATATGATGCCGATCTCTATGATACAAGAATTTAGTTAGACCTATATAACTTCAAAAATGTGTTTTGGCTAAATTTACTTAATTGAGCCAAAATTGAGAAAATTTGTTTTAAATATGACCAAATTTAGTTATGCCATTTATTAGATTTTTTGTCTTATTAGATCTAGCATGGAAAGCCCTAAGAAGACTGGTCCTGATAGTAACAACAAAGAAGACAATATGGAGTTTACTGACTCCAGCAGTTCAGGCTCCTATCACAGTCCTTCGGATCCTTTTCCGAATATAAAAATTAAAAAGACTTCAGTGGATCTAGACCCAGAATATGATCCTGCCGACGAGGTATGGATCACGAATCTTAACTTCAGCAGTTCAAGTTAATGTTGGTTGTCAAGTATACGAAGTCTTATAATTTTTTTCTACCTAGATTAATCTCGAAGACAATGAGGTGACATCGGCTCCTAAAACCGCAGAAGGTTCACCAATGGATGAATCCTCAGCTTCACTCAAGCGGAAACGAGGGCAACGAGGTCCCAATAAGGGTCCATTGGACCGCATCATGTACATAACAAGGGTCGGTCTAGGTGGGCTTCCCCAAGAACCACTGGATTCAGTTACCAAGTACCGTAATGCATGCGGTTTTCTTGTTAGGGAGGTTGTGCCGATCACAACCGAGAATTGGAGGAAATTACCCGAGCAGACCAAGAATGAGTTGTGGGAAAAGATAAAGAAACAATTCAAGTTCCCGAAAGGCACAGAAGAAGCTGTAATGAAAGCAACATTGGTCTCTTGCGGCAAGAAGTTTCGATGCTGGAAGAGTGAAATGAATGCTTATGTTAAGGCCAATAAGGTCCCTAGCCCGAGGAAGATGGGAAAAATCACACAAGCTCAGTGGCAAGAGTTTGTTCGTCAAAAGAGCACACCTGATGCTAAAGCTCTAAGTGCAACTAGGTCAGAGCTTGCAAAAAAGAACAAATACCATCATCGCTTGGGGTCTGCCGGATATGGCCCCAAAGTCCAGAAATGGAATAAGATAATAGACGAAATTCTTAGTAAGGGCAATCCTCACCCATTAGAAGGGTGCGATGAGCGAACTCAACGCTGGGTCTTTGTTCGGTCAGGTTTGACCAGCGAGGGCAAACTTGAAAAGCCCGACTCTCTGAATGAAGTAGAGGATAAAATGAAAGAGGTAATTGAAAAGCAACAGAAGGGTCTCTTCAAGCCGAAGAGGGAGAATGACCAACTTACCGCTATCTTGGGAAACCCTGAACACAGCGGACGGGTTCGAGCGGTCTCTTCTCAAATGTCTTGGCTAGATGGTTTCCCTAAAGATAAAGACACATATAGAAGATGTGAGAAGTTTAAGAAAACACTTGATGAAACAATTGCTCAAAAGGTCAAAGAAAATATGCAAGAAATAATGGAACAACTTAGACAATCAGGACAATTAGTGGCACCGAGTACAATGATGGTTCCGGTGCAAAAGGAGCAATTAGTATCTCCAACTGCCTACCCTAGCAGCGTTGGTTTCGTGCCAGGCTCAGGGTCAGCCCATAAGTTCCCTGTCGATGATATTGCTAACGACAAATCTTGTCGTCTTCTTGTCCTGATAGGCAGAGCAGGGAAAAAACCAAACAGGTTGCCACTGCTATGGCAAAGCCTGATCGTGACTTCAGCGGGAGTCCACTTCCGTTGTATTATTCTGTGGTGCAAGTTCTTCAGATCATTGATAATGATTATGAAGATTATGAAATAGACCACGTCACACCTGAGGGGATCGCGACTCTGGGGCAGGCTGTCAACCAATTAATCCTTTGGCACCGACGCGATATCGTGTTGGACGATGAGCCAATTTCTAGCCCCGTCGCATCTCCAAATACTGCAACTCCATCTTCTAAGGCGAAAGTGCATGAAGATCCACTCCCAGTCCGGGAAGATCCACTCCCCCTATGTCTGAGCAAGGATGATGATATCCAAGAGCAACAAGTTGGACAACAACTTCAAGCAGTACCAAAGCAAGCTGTTGCTAGTAAAGAGCAACTAGTTGAGCAACAGCTTGAAGTAGTACTAGAGCCAGCTGCTGGGAGTAAAGAGCAATCAGTTGAACAACAGGTTCAACAACAAGCCAGTGTCCAACTTCCGACGACTACTCCTCGATCATCAGTGCCTGTCAAAGTTAGCTCATACGAAAATAAGAAACCTTCATCAGAAGTGACAAAGTATTTGGAAGCTATGAAGGAAAATATTAGAAAATCGAGTGCATCTCGTTCTTCTCATGAGCCAGCATTAGAAGATATCGAGGAGTGGGAAGAAGACGGTGTCATGTATAATCGGCGGACGGCTTTAGTTAAACCAGGAGTTCCAATATACAAGCTTGAGGATGTTCCTCCTAAATTTGAGAATGGGAAGCCGTTAATGACATCCGTACAACTTAGCAAACAACCCGTCGCGCTCAGAAGAATGCATGAGTGGTACATCACTGCCAGCACAAAATATGGTCTTGATTGCGTCACATTTCGTATTCCAAAAGAAGCATTCTGGAGCACTGGAGTAGATAAACGAGTCATTTTATTTGAAGAGCTGCTTTCCCTTTTCCATCGGGGCATGCTCGAAATCAACCTGCTGCTCGTCTGGTGCTTGTAAGTGCTCTAATATTTTGTATTTGCTTTTCTTACTACACGCATACGCATTTCATGAGATTATAACAATTCTGGACTTCTTCAATAGGATGCAATACATGGATAATGAAAAGTTGGCGCACGAGACAGGTATCCTTGACCCTACTAGGATTGCAAAGTCGCTATTCGACGTCCAGGCGAATCGAGAATCAAGCCAGTACAAACACATGAAAAAAAAGATTTTGAAAGAGCAATTGCAAAACTTAAGAAGGATAGAAAGGCAGAAGTTGCAGCTTACATAGGACATGCGATGTTTAACTTTGTCAGAGACGGCCAGGACCTCGTAAAGGCTCCGTACCACTTCGAGTAAGTTCGACACATGGCATTGAAATAGCAATTATTGGTAATTGTTAACACGTGTGTTTGTATGTTTGCAGTAATCACTACATAATGATCTTCATCAAGCCAACGCAGGGAATGGCAACAGTCTTGGACTCGGCCGATTACCCACCAGATCGTTACAAAGATTTCCTTTCTATTTTGAAAAAGTACGTTTATTCAATAATTTTAATTTACGCACATTTAGAATGTGTTGACAAGTTTTATATGACATTTCTTGTATTACAGCGCTTGGCGGTTTTACGCGGAACAGCTTGGCGGTCAGAGACCTCCTAATACGAATGCATTGGACATTAAAACATATTATGCTTGTCCGAAGCAGCCTGCTGGGAGTGTCTTATGCGGGTATTATGTATGCGAGCATCTTCGGACCGCCGCCGTATATAGAGTCAATCGTGAGGATGTAAGTTATCCTTAATGTCGATATCTTATTTTCTTACTTTTGTATTTCATTTTCATTGTAACTAGCATAGTTTAATGCTTATATTCTCTGTTGTTCAATATTACCAGAAACATTATTTTCATATTTTGATTCCAACTTCAAAATTCAATTGCTCATAGTACAACTGCTCCAAAAATACCTACTAAATTCTTGTATACTCTCACTTTGATCTATACTTTGAGATTGTTCAAACCAACACATTCTAAACATTGTTATGTGTTATATTGCAGCACAAGAAGAATCTGAACGAAGAATGGCCGGTTTGTAGAAGTATTCCTGATGGAGGAGCCGACAGGATTGCTTCTGAACTCTGTCAGTTCATTCGTCGCGAAATTTTGCACAAAACGGGGAAGTTCTTTGATAAGAGAGGTTCAGCAGCTGATGTGCCAGAACTTTGCGACTATACCAATCTAAACAGTTTTTAGTGAAAACTTGTAAACTTTGAGATGAAATTGTATCTGTAACTTGTGTGTATGTATATTGTTTTAGTGAAATTGACTTCTGTGATGATAATATTGTTGTCTTTTGTTCTGTGATGATTGTTGTTTTTTGTTCTGTGATTATATTGAATTGACCTGGAAATTAGAAATAACAGCAGTAGTACTGCATGACTGTGAAAAACAATTATCACAGGCGGCTAGATACAAGTAAAGAAACATCTGTGATAACCTAATTTTCACAGGCGGTGTTTGTTATGGTAGAAACCGGCTGCGTTAAAGGGTCTTCACAGACGGCTGATATAGGTAAACTCCGTCTGTGATAACACCATTATCATTGACGGGTTAGTTATGCTTCAATAACCGTCTGTAAAGACACATTATCATTGACGGTTAGTTATGCTTCAAAACCCGCCTGTGAAGATATATTATCATAGGCGGTTAGTTATGCTTCAAAATCCGCCTGTGAATACACATTATCATAGACGGTTAGTTATGCTTCAATACCCAACTGTGAAGACTCATTATCATAGACGGTTAGTTATGCTTCAAAATCCGCCTGTGAAGACAAATTATCATTGGCGGTTAGTTATGCTTCAATACCCGCCTGTGAAGACTTCTTATCATAGACGGTTAGTTATTCTTCAATAACCGTTTGTGATAAGATGTTTATCACAGACGGTTATATATGCTGCACGACCCGTCTGTGATAAAGTATTTTCACAGACGGCTAGCCTAAGTAAAGAACCGCCTATGATAATCGGTCTTCACAGACGGCTATCCTTAGTGAAGAACCGCCTATGATAATTAGTCTTCACAGGCGGTTTCACTTCTCCGCCTGTGAAATTTCGAATTATCACAGACTCTTCGTTTCAGGCGGTTTTAAAAGCCGTCTGTGATAATAGGTTTGGAGCCGTCTGTGATGAGGCTTATTGTAGCAGTGCTCCTGCAAAATCGCATTTGGACGGCGGACCGGCTGCTGGCTCGACAGTGGCCCAACACCTATTTTTGTCCCTTGTGCAGGAGGAACTTAGAGACGGTCTCTCATCTATTCAGGGAATGCACCATATCAAAAGAAATATGGGAGCATATGGCACAGTGGACGCGGCATCGAAATCTTCGACCATCGGGATGGGAGGATAAGCAACATCTACAGGCGTGGTTCACCGACCTCTGCCCTGTGGACCGATCCGATCGAACGAGAGGGTTGCAATCGCTGCTGCTGGCTACCTTGTGGGAAATCTGGAGAGAGCGCAACACGCGCCTTTTCAGGAATCAGGAGCGCCGAGTTAACCAAATTGTATCCGACATCCGGGATGAGCTCCGACTCTGGCTACTCGCCGGAAACTCCAAACTCGCCTGGTTGTTCCACTAACACCATCGGTTTGTGATGGAAGTTTCCACTCTAGCAATCTTGTACATGTAATTCTACTCCTCTTATAATATAAACGCCGACCTCCGGTCGTTTTTCAAAAAAAAAAAAGCATGCGCCATTCTATAAAAATGAAAATAAAATGCAACTGGTGTCTTTAATTTTATACTGACATACCATTCACGTTTTCAAGCACGTGTATATCCAAGAGCCCAAACTTTATTAACTAAATTCATAATAATCATAAGTAGAAAGTTCACATTATCACGAGGTAGATGATTTATTCAAGGTATCTACGTTGCTACGACTGTGATGAAATAATATCGCACATAGAAAAAGTTTACACTCGTCCGAACCTCAAATAGAGCTTATACACGGGTATTGAACAGATAAAACTTGAATAGAACGCAGTACCATCCGAACCTAAAATAGTACTCGCGACAAATCAAAGGTAACAATTTAGGGCAAAACAACATGATAATGTCGGGCACAAAACCTTTCAAACACCTAAGCGTATGCTAGATTTTTCTGCATCCATGTCCAACAAGCAAGCATAAACTCAGTTACAAATTTAATTCAGTGGAAAAACTACAGTAACACCTTGCCAGCATGAAACCCTCAATCCATCGGGTATCACCTCCGTGATACCATGTGAATTTCTACCATCCATGTCCAGAGGATAAGAAATGAAAATTACATGCTCTGGTCAGTCAGACACGGGTAAGCAAACGCCAAGGCCAGATTGTTTCCATTATCCAGATTCCAGAAGAGAACTACGAGCAGGACATTCAGAGCATCTCTCATTTCACAAAGCAACCTTGCCGACCAGGCCTCTCGGAAAAGGTTTGTAGAATAGCCATCTAATAGTTATGCAGCAACAAGATCAGGGGTCTCTGCCTCAACTGAAAGCACTACAGGAAACGCGATCATTTGCGACGGCTGCATTTATTTGCGACGGCTTGTCGTCCGCCGTCGCAAATAAAGAAGCCGTCGCAAATAACCTATTAATTGTGACGGCCAACCCTAGGGCCGTCGCAAATAACCACTTATTTGCGACGGCCAACCCTAGCGCTGTCGCAAATAAGGAGACCGTCGCAAATAAGAGGATTATTTGCGACGGCTTCAAAAAATGCCGTCGCAAATAAACGTAATTGCGACGGCCGTGGACTGAGGCCGTCGCAATTAAGGAAGCTGTCGCAAATAAGGGCTTCTATCTACCGCCCCCGACCCCGACGGTTCATTCACCTCCACAGCCGCCTGCCTCGCCCCCGCCGCAATGCCGCGACCCCGCCGCCGGCCCGCCGTCGCCGCCCCGCCGCCGCCCCCGCTCCCGCCGCCGGCCTGCCGCCGCCCCGCCCCCGCGGCGCCGCCCCGACCCCGAGCCGCGCCCTCGCTCCGACCCCGAGCCGCGCCCTCGCCCCGACCCCGAGCCGCCCCCGCCGCCGTCCCGCCGTAGCCGCCCCTGCTCCGGACGCTGGCCTGCCGCCTCCCCTCCCCCCCCCCCCCCCCCCCCCGCACGTCGCTCCGACCCCGAGCCGCCTCAGGCCGCCGACCCGCCTTCACCGCCCCGTCGCCGCCTGCCCCGCCCCTGCAGCGCCGCCCCTCCGGCCGCCGGCCCGCTTTCACCGCCCCGCTGCCGCCTGCCCCGCCCCTGCAGCGCCGCCCCTCCGGCCGCCGACCCGCCTTCACCGCCCCGCCACCGCCTGCCCCGCCCCTGCAGCGCCGCCCCTCCGGCCGCCGGCCCGCCGCGCCACCGGCTCCGTGCCCTAGCCTCGGACAGCAGCGCCGCCGTCCCTCCGACACCGCCGGCCGCCGACCTCCTCCAACACCGTCTCCTCCAACGCCGCCGTCCCTCAACGCCTCCGCCGACTAGGTATGGGAATGCGTTTGAATGATGGAATGTGACGATGATGCAATGTTTAGATGATGGATGTTTGATGCAATAGTTAAATTTTCAAGTTTTTTTTGGTAATGCATGATGGACGTTTGAATGATAGAATGATTAGATGATGCAATGTTTAGATGATGCAATTTTTATATGATGCAATGTGGTAATGTTTAGATGATCCTACTTTATTGCTAGTTATGTTTAGATGATGCAATGTTTTAAATTGTGCGTGCTCATATACGTGCTCATATATGATCATACATTGCTAGTTATGTTTAGATGATCCTGCTTCATTGGTACTTCATTGCCAATGATCATACACATGCTCTTATAACATATTGTCTATTGTTTGATATTTATTTTTTTATTGGTGCTTATTGTTTATTGATATTTAATGTTTTTGGGTGACTACTTAATATATGTAAATAAAGGGGTTTTGGTCCGGCTCGGACCAATCCGGAAGGGCACGACACATAATAAGTGTGATCGTGCCGTATAGACCATAGTAGTGATACCGTATGCGTCAAGGCGACATGGAAGCATGGAAGCGAATGGGTTGGTCAGGACGTCAATGACCCGCGATTGCGTGGACGGTGGAAATGGATGTGGAATTGTCATCTAAGAGCAACTTTCCTCTCAGTCTTTCTCTAGTTCTTTCCTCTCTCTTAAATGATCTGAAAAATGAAAATGAGCAACGTAACCTATAGTAATGTATTACCCGTTTCGGATCGGCACGTCTCACATGCCATTGGCATGTGAGACGTGCAGGTTTGGAATTGCCCCTTTTTGGACAGCCTCGGAGTGACCGAGGGGGCGTGGCTTGTGACAAGACGCGGGTCCGGATTTAGACGAGATTTCGGTGGCGTAACCCTGTTGTTCTCTGCTGCACCATTTTTGGGCGTGCAGTGGAGAACAGCGGGGTTATGCTGCCGAAATTTCGTTCAAATCCGGATCACGCGTCTCGTCATGAGCACGCTCCGCTCGGTCACTCTTGGGTGGGTTTAGGATCTATCTGCCTAGGTTGTAGGGCCGTGACATAACACAACAATACATTAACGACAATTTCTTTCGCGTTAAACTGCAGATCCAAACATGGGTGAAGACCGCAGTTGGATGTATACTGGCTGGAAGAGCAGAACTGGTGGTCACTCCGATGAGTGGTTTATCAAGTTAGATCAATTTTTGGATCGAGCATTTTCGTTGTCAACGGGAGATATGGTGCGGTGCCCATGTACAAAATGCCGGAACACCATGTTTTTGAGAAGATTGGAGCTTTCGTTTCACTTATGTCAAAACGGTTTCACTCCACATTATGAAGTGTGGACCTTTCACGGCGAGACTAATTCTTGAGTCATAGCCGAAGTGGATGAGGATGATGATATAACAGAGGTTGATAGGATGGATGAGATGCTAGAAGCTCTGGAAGCGGAGGATCCTCTTACAAATGAGGCAGAGAAGTTCTTCGAGGAGCTGAAGAAATCACAAGAGTCGTTGCATGAACACACGGCTGTGATCGTACTTGCTTTCTTGACCAGATTTATGGCAATTAAGTCCAAGTACTTTTTTCCATCAACTGCTACAATGATCTCATGAAATTGATCTACGATATCATTCCACAACCTCACAAAGTGCCACCAGATATGTATCAGTCAAAGATCAAGATATCTGGTCTCGGTATGAAGTATGAGAAAATCGATGTGTGCCCAGAAAACTGCATGCTATTCTAGAAAGAGCACGCCAATGAGAAGATGTGCTTGAAATGTGGTAAATCGAGGTATGTCGAAGTTGTTAATGATGATGGTGATAATGTGATGACAGATGTCGCACATAAGCAGCTTCGTTACTTGCTTGTGACACCTCGGTTGAAGCGGATGTTCCTTTCAAAAAGAACCGCAAGACACATGAGATGGCACAAAGAAGGTAAATGTGAGAACAAAGAATTCTTGATGCATCCGTTCGACAGTGATGCATGGAAGGCGCTAGACCGTTTCGATCCAGACTTTTCTCGTGATGCGAGGAATGTTTGCATCGGATTAGCGACAGACGGATTCTCACCGTTACGCCACGCCATACTCATGTTGGCCTGTCTTTGTCATTCCGTACAACCTGCCACCTGCTTTTTGTACGAAGAACGAGTTCATGTTTCTTAGCCTTATTGTACCTGGACCTGATCATCCCGAGTCACGTCTCAACGTGATGTTAAAACCGCTCATCGAAGAATTGAAAGTCTTGTGGACAGGAGTCGAAGCGTACGACAGTTACAAGAAGCAGAAATTCAATCTTCGAGCTGCTTATTTGTGGTCCGTCCATGATTTGTCGGCATACGGCATGTTTTCCGGATGGAGCACTCACGGTCGTCTGACGTGTCCGATATGTGCTTCAGACACAGATTGCTTTCGACTAACTCATGGAGGCAAAATATCTTACTTCGATTGTCACAGACGTTGGCTGCCCTCGAATCATATATTTAGGCAGCAGAGGCATGTCTTTCTAAAGAAACATGTTGTCACTAAAGGACCACCGAAGTGTCTCAACGGGTCAGAAATTTCTGATATGTTGGACAAACTGGTGTCTGATGAAGGTCGTCCTGGATATTTCGTAGGTTATGGAGAGGAACACAATTGGACTCACATATGTGGACTTTGGGAGCTACCATATGTAAAGTCGTTGATTCTAATGCACAACATTGATGTCATGCATCAAGAGCGTAATATGAGCGAAAGTATCATAAGCACTTGCATGGATATGCCTGGCAAAATGAAAGACAATTATAAAGCTAGACTAGATTTGGCAGACATTTGTCACCGTCCAACTCTTGAAATCTCTGAAAGTGGTGGAAAGCCACGTGCTTCTTTCTGTCTTCGATCGAAAGAAAAGAAACAAGTTATGAAATGGATGAAAACTTTGAAATTCCCAGATGGTTACGCAGCTAGCCTGAAACGAGCCGTAAATGTTAACAGGAAACCTCACTGGGTTGAAGAGTCATGATTATCACATTATAATGGAAAGACTCCTACCCATTATGTTCCGAGGCTATCTAGATGATGCAGTGTGGAAGGTTTTAGCCGAGCTCAGCTATTTCTATAGACAGCTTTGTGCTAAAGAAATCAAGATCGGGATGATGGATAAGTTAGAGAAGGAGATACCCATACTTTTATGTAAGATGGAAAAAAATTTTCCACCGGGTTTCTTCAATCCAATGCAACATCTGCTTATCCATCTTCCATTCGAAGCTAAAGTTGGCGGTCCTGTGCAATATAGGTGGATGTATCACATTGAAAGAGCGCTACGATATCTGAAACCAATGGTTGGCAACAAGGCAAGGGTGGAAGGGTGCATCGCTGAAGCATATGCTCTTAAGGAAGTAGGATACTTTTCAAGTGTCTACTTTGCGGAAGAAAACAATATCAATACTTCGGCGATGCGGTACAATGTGGACGAAACACCCCCTCTAAGCGACCTTTCTATTTTTCAAACGAGAGGCACCACCGTTGGTAGCTACACGACCTACGTGTTATCCGAACATGAAAGGATTGTTGCTTTACTCTACATGTACGCAAATATAGAAGGCATTCAGGAATACTTCGAGTAAGTGTTTCTCCTACGTTTATACTAATCGACATATTTTGCTACACATGTACTCTAAAAGATGTTTTTTCATGTTCAGCGAGTTCCACAGACAATATTGGCCACATAGGCATCAACCTACGACCAAACAAGTAGAAGCGATGCAAAAGGAAGGAATAAATGGGGGGTAGAGTTTTCTATCTTGGTTTCGAGAATATGTAATATTCTCTCGTCTTCTATGTATTATAAATTACTATTATTAAATAAGTATTATATAATATTCTCTCGTCTTTTATAACAGTGTCGGACTCACAATGTCATGAAGATTTGCGGCAGCTATCTTATGCATTGGTGAATGTTAGAAGCTATGGTCGATATGACGTAAATGGCTTCCGATTCCGTACAACTCATTTTGAAGCTCATCGTCCTCTCGCGGCAACATCAAATTCTGGTGTTTTGACGAGAGTAATGGACACTCAAGGGAATTTAACCGATTATTATGGTATCATTAACAAAATCCTTGAATTTACTTTTACCGGAAATAAGACCCTTCGAGTTGTCTTCTTTGATTGTGACTGGTTTGATCGTACTCATGGAACTCGAGAAAACCAATTTGGAATGGTGGAAGTGAAACATAAGGACCGACTACGAGGTTACGATACATTTGTTTTTGCGCATCAAGTTGAACAAGTGTAATATCTACCTTATCCATGCACGAAGCTCAGTGCTTGGTGGGTGGTATATAAGGTGAATCCTCGTGAGCGGCTATATACTCCTGGGGATGATGGTTACCATGATAGTGAAGACGTTGAAGAAGTGTACCAAGAAGAAGAGTTGCCAGACACTTTTATCGTCGAGCTTGGTGCAGGACTCGACCAATTAGTTGGAGATGCTGAAGACGTTGAAGATGTAGAGGCAGATGATACGCGAAAACGAAAATTAGAACAGGCCACGATGGAAGATCGTTGGGCTGGTTTAAGGAGTAGGGCACAGGCACATGACAATGATGTTGATGAATTTTGAAAGTGACTACAAGTAATGTTTTCTTGAAGATAGTAACATGAATTTTGTATATTTTATTTGCATATTTACTAATTATCTAATTACAACAGGATGGCGTCAAAGAAGGGTAAGAAGGTGCCGCCGACGAGGGGGTTCTACCCCTTTAGACCTGAGGATGCTTTCGTTGGTGCCTTGTCGACTGGCAGCAGACGCTCTCAGCTGCTGGGGCACATTTAGACCAGCTCTAGAGCTTCATCACAGGTAAATGTCACTCATTTTTGACAAATTCTTTAAATTCAAATTCACATTAAACTTACTTATGAATCATTTGAATGTTGTAGTCCTCACCGGCTGACTCAGAGGCTGCGGCGCCTTCGGTGAGCCAGCCCTCGGCGAGCCAGCCCTCGGCCAGCCAGCCCTCGGCGAGTCAGCCCTCGGCGAGCCAGCCCTCGGCCTGCTAGCCCCCGGCTGGCGATGAGTTTGTTCCTGAGGCCTTTTACTCGGCTGGTGAGGAGCCGTCTGGGTCACCTGACGTGGCGCCCCAGCAGACGTAGAGGACGAGGAGGACTCACTTTGTCAGTCCTCCCGCGGTCCCTTCACAGAGGATCGTGATTCGTCCAGTCGGAGACAGGTAATAAAAATTATAGTGTTCAATTTTAGTTTCTTTTGATTACTTAAGTAATGAATGAATAAATATCTTACAGGGCTTGGGACGACACGTCTTTCACCGGTGAGAGACACCACAGACCGGTGAACGGTGTCCTCGGGTCCATAGTGCGTTTGCACTATCCCGGGGTCATCGACGGGGTGCCTGCTCTTTCGTGGGAGGACTACGCACGCGTCCATGACCAGGAGCATGGCAACCTTCAGGAGGCCGTATGGGCCGATTTTATGGTAAGTATGTTAAAAAATTTTATAAGTTTCAACTCTTAAACTCTTTTAGTGAACATCTCTTCAATATATTCTTTATCGCAGGCAAGATATACTTTAGAGGACCCGAACGACCATCGCCAGTTTGAGGATGCGAGGCGAATGTTTCACTACAACGCTGCCAAGGCGCTTCGACACGCTTTGTCGAACGCCCGTGTTCAAATTCTTAATGAGCACTTGAAGGCGAACCAGCAGCCTGTGCTACACTTTCGGCAAGCGAGCGAGATGCACCTGACGGAGGAGGAGTACGCGCAGGTACGTGGAGTGTAGTAAGTATTTTTTTTTGATAATTTCCTCGATGGTATTTTTAACGACTTCCAACTATGTGCAGGGCCACGTGAGCTGGTTGCAGGGTCGGACCGATGCATTTCGGGCCCTTTGTCGCTACTGGACTAGCGATGAGTTTAAAGCTAAGTCTGAGAAGGCTCGAGACTGCAGAGGGGTCGAGGGGAAGAGCATGCACGGGCAAGATAACCACTTGCGTTTAGCTAAACGCATGGTAAGTGTGTGTAACTTATGTTTATATATTAATAATATATTGTTCGTACTAACACATATTAACAGGAGCGCGAGACGGGGGTGCCGCCCACCCCTGCTGAGGTCTGGAAGAGAGGTCACAGGGATCCTTCTCAGCCGACGGGGTGCAGTCAGGCTGCAGCCGAGCGGTTGGTAAGTTTAGAAATCATTCATATTAAATATAACTATATAGATTGTTGAACTTACACGGTTTTCTTGTTTTGCAGGCTAAGTACGGGGAGGAGGCTAGGAAGATACACGGCGAGGATTTCGATTGGGAACGTCAACCGATCGATCCTCAAGCCGCGTATGCAACCGGTGGTGGAAAAGCACATGGAAGGTGAGTTTACAAGTCATTTTATCGTTTTCAATTCAAAGTATTCAAGATATTTCAATTTCATATTACTGACTCTTTTTTTTATAGGCTCGCCATATTCGACAGAGTTGTCGACTTGAGGGCGGGGAGACCTGCGAGAGGCAGCTCCACGCAGGCTTCGTCGGTGGGCACGGCAGGTCGCCGCGTATCGCAGAGGGACATTGAGATGCAGTCCCTCCGAGAAACTGTAGAAGAAAACCAAAGGCGACATGAGGAGGAAAGGAGGGAGGCGGAGCGCTAAAGGATCGCGATGGAGGCCACGATCCAAACCAAGGCAGCCTGGATGGTGCAGATGCGGGAAGCAATGGAGGTAACAAAATAAAAACTAAAGTTCTCATTAATTTAGCGTAAATGACTTACTAATAGGTAACATTTAATGTTTGCAATGATAGACCATGGCTCGGGCGCAAGGTCTGGGGATCCAGCTACCAGTAATACCACCGGTCCTTCCACGCGATCCTTCTTCAGCGGGTCAGATAAGTTTCTATGTAATCTTTCTTCTCCAGCGTAATAAGATTGAGATAGATGAAAGAGAGGGATAGTTAGATAGAAGAAAATGATTGAGATAGAAGAAAGAGAGAGATAGAAGAAAGAGAGAGACAGAAGAAAGAGTGAAAGATAGTTAGATAGAGTAGGAGGGGAATGAAGAGAGAGAGTAAGATGTAGATGGAGATAGAGAGAGGGAAAGATAGAGGGAGGGAGATGTAGATGGAGATAGAGGGAGGAAGATAGAGGGAAAAGGATAGCAATAGAGAGATAGAGTGAGAGAGAAATATGGAGTGAGAGACAAAGAGAGGAATGAAAAGAGAGGGGAAGAGAGGGGGATCTAGATGAAGATAGAGGGAGAGGAAGGGAGGAAGAGAGATGTTGATGTATTTATATTCTAACTCTAAGTTTCATTAATTGCAGGGATCCGCGACGGCTACACAAACGTCGTCGCCGTCGCTACTGCCGCCTGGAATGAGGCGTGACGACGACTTCGACTTCGGAGGTGGCTCTGGAGCTGGCTACGGAGGTTAGATGGGCGAGTGAGCCCTTTCGTTTGCTTTTTTGATGACGATGTGAGATATATCGGAACTTATTAGTTTGTGATTGTGATGATATTTGTGTGTTATATAGTGTGTGTATTGTATCTGTTCTGTGATTCTGGCCATCGAGCTGGGTAGTATTTTCTGTTTTTTTTTAAATAAAAAACCTTATTTGCGACGGCTTTTTATACAGTACTGTCGCAAATAAGTTTCCAAACCGTCGCAATTAAGCCACTTCTATTTGCGATGGTCTGGCCGTCGCAAATAAATATTAATTGCGACGGCCCGGCCATCGCAAATAGCGGCGTGGGTCCCGGAGGAGGACACGTGGGCCCTATCCACTGAACTTATTTGCGACGGTCAGACCGTCGCAAATAGAGGCACTTAATTGCGACAGCCTGGCCGTCGTAAATAACTTTTAATTGTGACGGCCTGGCCATCGCAAATTCTGTGGCAGGACCCACAAGCCCGCAGCATTAACTTGCGACGGCCGCTGCTAGCCGTCGCAATTAAGCTTAATTGGGACGACTTATTTGCGACGGCCAAAAACCGTCGCAAATAAGCAAATCCGTCGCAAATAGCTTATTTGTGACGGCATTTGGCTTATTTGCGACGGCACTGGCCGTTGCAAATCATCGGGTTTGTAGTATGCACCTTTCGAACCCACGCGTCCAACCGCTCATGCAAAGCCTTGACTTGTGGAATTCCAAGCACTCTAGGCTGGACCCACGATACATGAACTGTACTGTCCACTTCATCAATTATCCCCTCAATGAGATGAACCTGCAGTGGGAAAAAAATATCAGAAATGCTACTTACAAAACATGTCGCAGCCAATGAACAACTAGACTGTTTGTGGTCGCCATGCTGTGGAATCTAGTTAGAGGAATATCTGTCATTCCGTTGTAACAGATCCTACCACTACTACAAAATGCTTCATCGCAGGCGGTTCTAAATATATTATCGCATACGGTTTTAAAAACCGCCTGTAACGAAGAGCCTGTGAAAATGATCGATTAACACAAGCGGTGGCATAATCCGCCTGTGAAACTACATTTTCACAGGCGGTTTTTAATAAAAAACCGCCTCTAAAAATGCATTTTCACAGACGGTCGGTAATAAAAAACCGCCTGTGAAAATACATTTTCACAGGCGGTTTTTATTTAAAAACCGCCTGTGAAAATTGCTAGTGAAACAAAAAAAATTCACATGCGCCGCCGGGAGTCAGAAGAGGTCGCGCCGCCTGAAGGCCGCCACGTTTCTGGGAGCCGGAAGAGCGCCGCCAAGTGTCGAAGGAGGTTGCACCGCCGAGAGCCGGAGGAGCCGTGCCGCCCGAAGCCCGACGAGGTCGTGCCGCTTGGAGCCGGAGGAGCCACGCCATCGAGAGCCCGAGGTAGACCGCGCCACCGGGTGCCCGAGGTAGACCGCGCCGGATTTGTGCCCGCGCTCACACCGGCAGGGCGCGCGCTCGCCGGGAGGCGCGCCGGAGCCGCGCCGCCGGGAGCCCGAGGTAGACTGTGCCAGATCCGCGTCCGTGCTTGTGTCGGCAGGGCTCGCGCTCGTCGGGAGGCCGCGCCGGAGCCGCCGAGGTCCGGAGCAACCGAAGTCGCGCCTTGAGAGAGGCCGCCGGCAGCCGCGCCGTCGGGAGCCCGAGGTAGATTGTGCCAGATCCGTGCCCGGGCTCGCGTCGGCAGGGCTCGCACTCGTCAAGAGGCCGCGCCGGAGCCGTCGAGGTCTGGAGCAACCGAAGTCGCGCCTTAGTCGCGCCTTGAGAGAGGCCGCCGACAGCCGCACCTTGGGAGATGCCGCCGGAAGCCGTACCTTGGGAGGCTGACAGAGGATCACGGACTGAACTGTGGCTGCTGCTGTTATAGACACATCTATCGTGCGGCTTCTAAACTGAGTCGTTGGATCGATAAGCAGCGGACAGCGGAGATACGAAGTCCAAGAGTGATCCGTGGGATGAAGCAGCAGACCAATGAGGCGTCATCATTATCACAGGCGGTTTTTATGTTACAGACCGCCTGTGAAAATCATTATATTTTCACAGGCGGTTGTTTGTTACGGATCGTCTGTGATAATGACTATTATCACAGACGGTTTTTGCTACGGACCGCCTGTGAAAATTATTATATTTTTACAGGCGGTTGTTTGTTACAAACCGCCTGGGAAAATCTATTATCACAGACTGTTATTAACTCATTGAACATCACAGGCGGCACTTTTGATGAACCGTCTGTAAAAAAAAAATATAGAAGCGCCTGTAAAAATGTTTTTTGTAGTAGTGTACAAAGATGCTCTCAAGTAAAAATAATGAGGAAATAGATAATCACTTTTGAAAAGCCACCAAAATACCAAACAGAGCCTTAAACTCCAAACTCAAGCAATACTTTGACAACTAAAAAAAATCAACATGTTGACTACAATTGTGCAAGAACAAGCTGATAACAGTGACTCTAATTGAAGGTTCAAAACTTATATAGTGGACTAGAGATAAAACAGGTATTGTAAAAACACAACCAAATTAATTGGGCGCTTTGGACAAGCAGCGTATTACATGGTTACAAAAGTTGGGAGACAACAAGGTCTGCTCGGATCACAAATATTTATGGGACAATTGTGTTTTAACCACAATTTTAGAAGGCAATTGTGATCTAGACCCTATTTTTCAAATTTTGTGTTTTTACAATAAGTTTTTCTCCCGTAACCCGCCCTTAGCCACAATTGTCCAACTCTGTTACCTGATTTCGAATAAACTTATTAAAAAAGAGAAATTCAGAGAAAAAGACGATTGTGACCAAAATACCCCTGTTTCACTCCAATTCACCCCATTCACACTGATTCCCAAAGTCGGGCGGGAAACAGGCGACGGCGAGGAACCCTAGAGCGTGGCGGCGTGTGCGAGAGGCATGGACAGCGGCATGAGAACAGGGTGCATAGGTCGAGGTGCGGCGGAGCGGCGGTGTGCGCGCTGGTTGCGGTGCGTCTGCGTCAGAGCAGGGCGCGGCGGCAAGCGCGCGGGTCACGGTGCAGTGGCGTGCGCGTCCCACGGCGACAGAGGCGGGGCGGCGCAGCGACAGGCATGCTTCTCTCTCACTTCCCTGATCCCCAGGGCCTCTTCCCCGATCGCGTTGAAGGGGAGGTTATGTGTGCCACATCAAACACCAACTTCTCAGATCTGTAGTTGTCCAATGTCCTGAAGGTCACAGGTAGAGTAACAGATCCAAGAGGTTTGATAGCTCCCAGACCTACTCCAGAGAATGTGCATGAGGGCTGAGGTTCGAGAGGTTGAGCTAGAGCTTCACAAAAGCTGTGAAGCTGAAGAGGTTGAGCGTCGCGCCTCCATCCACTAGGGCATGGTAGAGCTGGATATTGTTGATAGTCGGAGAGACCATCATGGGCAATTTTCTAGCTCCCACCATGTTCTTCGGAAAATCCGAAGCATCAAAAGTGATGGAAGTATCCATCCACTTCCGATGAAGTTCTGCCTTGGCAGTAGGAATAGCAGCAGCCATCTCCCAACGCGTAGTCTTCAGGATGCGCCGGGAGGTGATGTCCCAGGACCCTCCATACATCGTATGGAGAGTCTTTTGATGCTCATTGTCGTAGATCTCAGAGTCATCGTCGACAGTGTTGTAGATCGCTTTAACGCCTTCTTGTCATCTTGGAAGCCTAGCTCCAGATCAGACGGAGCTTCGTCGACATTTTGCTTCTCTTCCCACTAGCGGAAAGGGGTCTCGTCTTGGCGCTTGCTTTTGCGTTTAGCAAGCCTCTTGACCTCTTGACAATCTTCAAGATTGTGGGTTTTCAACTTGTGGATCGGACACACATCTTTTCGCTATCGTCGTCTTTAGACGATGGTCGAGGTCGCTTGTGAGGGCGTGGCCCCCAGGCACCAGAAGCTACATCAGCTGCAGCGGTAGGTGTGCTGGCAAGTGACTTCTTCTTGCCACTTGACTTCTTCTTCTTTTTTCCACTGCCATAGTAGTAGCTTTAGCTTTGGAGGAAGAATGTGTGGCCTCCATAGATGGTTTAGAGTGCATCTCACGGCCCTTCGCAGCTCTGGCACATTTGTCAGCCAGGCTGAAGAGCTCTGTGACGCTGCTGACATTTTTGGTTGTCAGCTTCTCCAGCATCTTCTTGTCTCTAACCCCTTGTCGAAATGCAACGAGGACGGAAGAGTTGGAGATAGAAGGAGAACCTGAGAGAATCGCTGAATGAAGGGTCTCAGCGACTCCCCCAACTTCTGTTGTACATCAAACAGATCCAGCTCGGTGCCAGGCCGGGTGTAGGAGCTCCTGAAGTTGGCGATGTACTGGTGATAGAGTTCTACCCAATTGTATATGGAGTCGGGCGGTAAGCTCATAAACCAGGACCTTGCAGTCCCAGTTAGAGCCACGGGGAAGTAGTTGGCCATTACATCCTTATTGCCTCCAGCCGCGAGGATGGCGGTGGAGTAGATCTGAAGAAACTCAACAGGATTGACTGCCCTGTCGTATTTATCCGATAGATGAGCCTAGAACTTGGCTAGCCACTCGACCATGCAGAGATGCATGGCAAGGGCCGAACAACCGCCCCCAACTCCAAGAGGAGAAGGGTTTTCTGCAATTTGCCTCTCACAATGCTTGGTGTTGACATGATCGTCGTGCCTCATGTAACGGCGGTCGAGCTCCGACCAGAGGTCCTGAGTCAGGAGCCTCATCACCATGTGGGTATAGCAAGCCCCAGAGGGCAGTGATGTCACTTGCTGGGAGGGTGCACATCTCTTGAGCTGTGATGCCTGAGGACCAAGTCTACCAGACAAGGTCCTGTTCTGAGAAGGTGACTGCTCTACATGGGATGGACCTTTGTTCCTGATCACATTGATTGCAGCTGCAACTAGATGCTCAACATCAGTGCACCACTATTCTAGCACAGTGGGAGGAGCTCCCAGTGCTGGTGGACGCTGGAGTAGAGTCCGCGCTATGTTCAGCGCGTTCTTCGGGTTGTTCGTTGATGCAGTGACCGACGCGAACAAACCATCCTATTGTCCAGCGTTGGCTGCTAGAGCAGGTGGTGGGAGTGGTGCAACGCCCGCTGGAACAAAAATGTTGGCCGGCTGTTGCACATTGGAGGGATTTCCTCCAGTAGGCTACACAGTCGGTCCGTTGGATGAAGCGACGACAGAGTTCACCATCTTGAAATCTTAAAAGCCCCCCTACCTGATGCGCCAAATGTCGAAGTGTGGACTAGGACACTTCCTCCGGTATTACAAAGAAGTAGTCTGCGGAGGTTCGTATTCGGTTGGGGCACGAGTCAAGATCAAGACAAGAGGTGAACACTGAGATTTTTACGTGGTTCAGGCCGCATGAGTGTAATACCCTACTCCACAGGGGGGTTTGTGTATTGTATGATCTTGAGTGTATGTGAGATGGCTTGAGATCAGTCCTCCTTCTACCATGCGGTGCATCCCTTTCATATGCCAAGGACTGGCTGTTACAGGATGTGCCTAGCCCGACAGGTGGCCCCGGCTGTAATCACTTCTCTATACACATTATATGGTGTTAAGTGCGATTAATAGCATGATAACGTGCCTTAATAGGAGCGTTACCGGTCTTGATAGCCCTCTGATCATGCGTCATTAATATAGCATTAATGACGCATTAACTAGGTCTTGTAACGGCCAATTGATGGTCCTTTAGTGTCCAAGCTGTTGGAGATCCTGTTGTCTTTCCTTTGCAGACTTAGGTCCGGGCAATTGACACTTGGCAGCTCTGGATCTTCCCTCGACTGGGGGATAGGTCCGGTGCTATTGGACACATGACAATGTTGGAGCTTCCCTCTACTGGGAGATAGGTCCGGTGCTATTGGACATGTGGCAGTGATGGAGCTTCCCTGCGGAGGGAGGGAGGTACGGCCCTATAGGACACGTGGAAGCACTGGAGCTACCCAAACGAGGAAGGCAGGTTTGCCTCTTATAGACATGTGGCAACACCGGAGCCACCCTAATGAGGGAGGCAGGTCCGATACTGTAAGACGTGTATCTCCTTTGGATGTTAAACACTTGGATATAGGAACTCCATGGCTTTGTTTACAGTACCAAGGGGTATCCGATATGCAGGGTACCGATAGGGCTAGGCAGTGATCCTTCGCCTAGAGCCTAAGTGTGCCTAGATATTTCTAGATATGTGGTGCCTAAGCGTTATGTACTATAGCCATGTTGCATTCTAAAAAATTTAAAAATACAGAAATATATGCATATTTCTACTACTTTGGACTGATTTTTCCCAACCCACACCCCCTCCTCTCTCCACACAGGATCTAGTCGTCCTAATGGCCCAGGCCAGCGCCGCCCCGCAGCCCACCTGCTGGTCCCCACCCCTCCTTCCACACTGTTAGGCCTTAGGCGGCACCCCCTCCCAATCGACATCCTCCCTGCTCCCACCTCGACCTCTCCTCGCACCCGTCACCTGAAGAGTAGATATGTCTCTGCCACTCCTCGCGCCCATCGTCCCCAGAGGGAATTGTCCCCTACCTCCACCCCCCACCCGTCGGTGCAGTTCTCAATGGGCTGGCACCTCGTGACCTCCTACTCCCGAGGAGAGGCAAGCGGGCGATGCGAAGCGCCGAAGCGTGCATAGGCATCTGCCTCACAATGTCTTTTAGAGCACTAGTAGGGTCATGCTCATAGTTGTTGCACTTATGAAACATGATACCATAGTAGTTTTGTCCAAAACTAGACTCCTCACGAACCTACAAGGAGTATCACACAAGCACATAAGAGCATGAAGTTCTATAGCCACATGCACTATCTTCTTATCGAATGTTGGTGATGTTCACTCTATGATTGCACTGTCAGAGCTTCACTGTTCCTTCCTTTCACCTCCTCTCTTTCTTTTCAGATTTTCAGACATTTTTTATGGAATACTTTACTGTGAGAAGACTTATATAGCCAGCAGGGAATGAGTCGCCCAGTGGTTACACGATCCATCCTGTGGAGATAAGTCGCCAGCCACCGGACAACTCATTCCGAGAGGCCTCGGTGCAAAAACCGAATTTTATGCTCGACCCCCCGGTAGATGTGTCGCCCAGCCAGTAAGCAACTCAAATGGGTTGCCGGTGGCCGGGCAGGGTACACATTTCTGTATTTTATCAAACAAACACAACAATTTTTGTAAATTCAAATACAATATTACTACTTACGAAAAAAAATTGAATAGAGAATGGCTTGAAGCTCATGAACGTTTGGTCAGCCTTAGGCCTTGTTTTTTTTTCGCTTTTAATCAGTTTATCAATAAAATAAGTGAAAATCTCACTCAAACCCATTGTTTAAATCTTCTTTAATTTTTGAACCACTTGTCTGATAAGCCCAAAAATAACTAGGAACTTGCTTAGTCAAATCATTGCCGAAGAGGCGCGTTTTGAGTAATAAAGCTTGTTTTTCCTCCGCTACCATCAAGGAAGCATCCCCTGCTTAGGAATGGCAACGGGTCGGGTTCGGGTTGGGTAGAGCAAATACCCGATCATAACTAAAACTGTTCGCGAGTACAATTTCATACCCGAACTCGTACCCGCGGGTAAAATTTCGTATCCAAACCCGTACCCGGTGGGTTTTGAGCGGGTTTCGGGTACCCGTTGGGTGTGACCAAAACATAGTAAAAAATCAATAAATAATAATTTAGATGCTGAACAGATCCAGTAAAGCATAACAGCTTGAATAACATATCAAATTTCAATTTTCAGCAGATAAACAAGTAACAAAGTTACAGAGCAAAATGTAGAACAACTAAACAAGTTCAATAGTCAACACATATTACATAGCAGCTGAGCTGAACAGATTTCAGGGAAAAAAATAAGTTACAGGTTCAGTACATAACAGAATACAACTTACAGCACCAGAATACAAGTTCAACGGGAGTCGATTGGTTGTGGCGCTCGGGTATGAGGGAGTGCGGGTACCGGGAGGGGTATGGATAAGAGGGTTAGAGTTTTTTTGGTGAGCTGGGCTATTTCTTTTTGGCCTGGATTTAATAAATCGGGTAACCCATCGGATACCCGCGGATAAAAAATCATACCCGTACCTGAAAAATGTCGGGTCGGATACGGGTTGTACCCGCGGGTAAAAATACATATTGTACCCGTACCCATCGGGTACCCGTACCCGCGGGTACAATTGCCATCCCACAGTCCCACTCCTGCCACGTAGTTCCAGGAGCTAATGTGGTGTTATGTTTGTCTGGTCTATTGCCTCACGTCGCTTGACTGAAGCTAAGCACAAAGGGTGTTATGTATCATGTGGAGGCGGGGGGGCGGAAGTAATGCAGATGAACTCAATGCAGGGAGGCAAATTTTCTGCGGCAGGGCGGCACACCACACCGATCTTGATGTGTCAGCTCCTGATGAAATGACGAAAGTCGAACGTCGGATCAACGATGCTCGTCACAGCCAGAACGCACGCAGACTCACACGAACTCACTGGTGAACACCACGATGGCCAGAATGCACACGAAACATTTTGTGGTGCAACTGACACCCTTTTCCATTCATTAAATAACTTTTAAATGCAAACAAACTGATGCGTAAAAGATGGATCACACTTTGACCCACTACCGATATGCACTGCATGGTAACAGTACCATGTAGCACGACGCGCTCCAGGCTGACGTGCCCTGCCAAGCCCCACGCACTACTTGACCAAGTAAATAGAACGTGCAGGAAATAAACAAAAGGAAATAAACAGCACGACTAAGGATTATTCCTGACAATCTCCTCCTAAGACTTGTTGTGCTTTGAACTGACTTTGACGAGTCCAATTTTGTCACGAAGTTCCTGGAACTTGATTTTCCCGAGTGGTTTAGTGAGGATATCACTCAGTTGTTCCTCGCTTCTGGCAAACTCCACATTAACTTGTCCCTTCTCAGCATACTCTCGCACTAGATGATACTTCACTTCTATGTGTTTGCTATAACCATGCAGCACTGGATTTCGGATTAAAGCAATGGCTGATTTGTTATCCACTTTCAAAGTTGGAGCTTTGATTTCCATACCTTGCACTTCTGCTATAACCCGAGCAAGTCAAACACCTTGACATTCTGCATTTGCTGCTGATATGTATTCAGCCTCACAACTAGATTGTGCTGCTACCTTTTGTTTCGTCGACTGCCAGGTAATAGGGCTCCCTGCAAGGAAAAACATCACTCCAGTACTAGTGCTCTTTCTTGAGTCAACATCTCCTGCGAAGTCACTGTCACTAAACCCAGTTAGTGTTACATCCTCCTCCTTTCTCTGGAACCAGAGTCCCCATTCCTTTGTTCCCTACACATAGCGTAGAATATGCTTCACTGCTCCCATGTATTCTTCCTTCGGATCCTCCAGAAATCTGCTTACATATCCAACCGAAAATGCAAGGTCTGGTCGAGTGTTAACGAGGTACCTTAGGCTTCCCACAATGCTTCGATACTCATGTGCATCTACCGGTGGCCCTTCACCATTTTTGCTCAGCTTCAGTCGTGTCACCATGGGAACCTGGCATGCATTGCATTCTTTCATACCACTCCTCTCCAGTATCTTCTCTGCATACGAGCTTCTACACATGGATATACCTGCAGCACTTTGCTTGACTTGAATACCCAGGTAATAGTGAAGAAGTCCCAAGTCACTCATCTTGAAAGTCTTGGCCATTTATGTCTTGAATTTCTTGATCTCTATTCGGTCTGCACCTGTGATGAGCAAGTCATCTACATACACTCCAACAACCAACTGATGATTATCGATATTTCTAGTGTAGATTGCATGCTCGGTTGTGGTTTTCTTGAGACCGTAGAGAGCTTTCTTCAACTTATACACCTTGTGTTCACTGCCTTTCTTCACAAAACCTGCCGGCTGCTCCACGTAAACTTCTTCACGTAAATTTCCATTCAGAAAAGCGGACTTAACGTCCATGTGGTGTACCTCCCAACCAACATGTGCCGAAAGAGCTATAAGCATATGCACGGTGTCTAAACGTGCCACGGGTGCAAAAACTTCACCATAATCAATGCCACATTTCTGAGCATACCCTTTCACAACAAGACGCGCCTTGGGCTTGACCACTGCTCCAAGTTCATCTAGTTTAACTTTATATACCCATTTCACTCCAATCGCCCTTCGACCTTGTGGCAAATCCACTAGCACCCAAGTGTCATTATCTTCAATAGAGCTTAGCTCCTGCATTGCTTTCTTCCAGCATGGCTCACGAAAAGCTTAATTGTGCAAATGAAACAGGCTCATCAGGGCTTACCACGTTAAGCTCCTCCATGGCCAGCATTCTCGGCCCGATTCCAGAGACACGTCTGAACCGCAGCTGTGCACCATTATCACAGCCAGCATCCAGTTGCTGCTCATAATTACTAGGAGGTGAAACAAATTCAACTTCATCTTCATGTGCCACTGCATCGTCAGGGCCACCAGGCAGTGGTGTGCCCATCGATGTCTCCTCCTCTTCATGTACCACTTCTTCAACATACACGTCTTCTGCTTCCTGAGGTAGTAAACCTCCCATGCTATATTCGACAGTGAAGATATCATCACTGCCAGCCCTGATTTCTCCTGCAACATCATCATCCCACCCCCACTGTGCTTCTTCATCAAATACTACGTCCCGGGTCACATGAACACGGCCAGTAGTTGGATCATATGCCCGATATGCCTTTGCACCTTCCTCATAGCCGACAAAGATCATCTTTCTTCCACGATCTTGCAGTTTCTTAAGATGTGGGGTGGTGTTCCGAACATATGCAATGCATCCGAACACTCTCAAGTGCTGCACACTTGGTTTCCTTCCTCGCCACGCCTCATAGGGTGTCATTTCCTCAACACTCTTCTTTGGGCATCTGTTTAGCACATACACTGCAGTAGTCAGTGCCTCGCCCCATAACCAACGTGGTAGATTCTTGGCCTTCAGCATGCTCCTTGCTGCTGCCATCACTGTCCCATTTAGGCATTCCACAATGCCATTTTGTTGAGGACTATAGGGCGCCGTGAGATGACATAGAACACCTTCATGAACACAAAACTCGGCAAACTCTTGTGATGTAAATTCTCCTCCACGTTCAGTTCGGAGCCCACCAAGTTTGTGTCCCGGCACAGCTTCAACTTTGTATTTGAAGTTTCTGATAGCTTCCGACGCATATCCTTTTGAGGGTATGGGAGTCACCCACATATATCCGCTTCGATCATCTACAAGGAGAAGGAAATAGTTGTTTCCCCATGCACCATCTCCACGACTTGTTTTGCACGGTAGACACTTCGATCTAGGAAAGAGCTTCTCTTCTGTTTTCCGACTTGATGTTGGAATAAATGGGCTTGACCCATATAATATTCAGAATTAACTTCCAATAAATCTCAAAGGCCTATTAGAACAAGAGGGAGTGGGGTTAAGTGTTTAGTCCTACAAGAGAAGTGGAAGTGGAGCAACCCCTACATATAAGGGAGGTTGCTCTTCCACTTCTTGAGTGAGAGAGAAGAGAGGAAGAGAGGGGTGTCCCACGCGCGCTCCTCCTCCTCCTCGCTCGCTCGCCTCGCCACGCCCCGCCCGGCACACGCGCGTGCGCGCGTGTGTTCTTGTGAATTCGAGCCGAGCCCAGATTTTATATTTTTGCAGAAAATTAAATTGGGCTTTGGGCTTTTGGGCCTTCGAATTTTTGAGGCTACCGAGTCAGAGTCCAAGTTGTTGGAGACGGACGCGTCTACGACTGTGGAGTTAGTTAGGATCCGGACCCTCCGGATCGCATACGAACCGCCTTCGTGGGACTCTATAAATACGAGCATCCGCGGTACGACAGGGCACCCTACGATCAGATTGTTCCCACGTTCGCATTCTTTGCGCCGCCTTCTAGTCTACTCCATCCCGAGCGCCGGCGTGCACCGACGATCGGGAGAGCAGGTCTCCGGAACCGCTCGCCCTTGCGATCCTGCACCCGGAGAGGGTGAATAAGGTTTTTGGGAAGCGCTTCGCGCGACTGCTCGCGTTCTTTACCACGGCTCGTCTACCGAGGAGATCGGGCGCTGCGGCTAATCGTCGTCACCAACGCCTACAGCGCATGTTCGCTGTCGGATCTGCAGCGGTGCGTTCGGATTCAAATCGGTACGCATTATTTCTCGTCCCGTCTGACTGCTGATCGTTGCTGATTTTTTCATGTTCTTCCGGAATTGTTTAGTAAATTGCCTCTTATTTTCTAACAATCCAAAAACCTTATTAGACAATTTCCTGAGTTGAACATGATGACTCTAGCCAGTGCACTAAGGCCAGAGAAATTCTCTGGCGTGCACTTCAAGAGTTGGCAAGTTAAGGCCACGCTGTGGCTCCAATCGCTTAAGATCTTCTGGGTAACCGAGGGCAGGCCTCAAGGTCCTTTGTCTGTTGAAGAACATACAAAGTTCAAGGAAGCCAATTCTGCCCTGAGAGGATGCATCTTAAGTGTTCTTGATAATAGACTCTGTGATGTCTATCTGACAGTCACAGACGGGAAAGAGCTCTGGGATGCACTTAACGCAAAGTATGGTGCAGCCGATGCAGGTGGTGAACTGTATATCATGGAGAATTTTCATGACTACAAGATGGTTAACAACCGTCCTATAGTTGAACAAGCTCATGAAATACAGTGCCTTGCGAGAGAGCTCAATCTCCTTAAGTGTCCTTTACCCGACAAGTTTGTGGCTGGGTATATTATTGCAAAGTTACCTCCATCATGGAGGAACTTCGCCACAACTCTCAAACACAAGAGACGGGAAATATCAGTTGAAAACCTGATAGCATCTCTTGATGTTGAGGAGAAGGCTCGGGCTAAGGACGCTACTGAGAAAGGAGGCGAGGGTCAATCTAGCGCCAATGCTAATATGGTGCACAAACCCAATGTTAAGAACAAAGGCGACAAGTCTATATTCAAGCCAAACAAAACTACTGCTTTCAAGAAGAAGAAGTCAAACAAAGCCAATGATGGCTGCTGCTACACCTGTGGGGAGCAAGGACATATTTCCAAGAACTGTCCTAAGAGGGCAGATCGCAAAGGGAAAAAGAATGTCAACATCGTGACATCCAGCAATGCAGATGGGTACGATAATTCCTTTACTGTTCTTTCTGTTTCTCAAACACCATCTTGGTGGTTTGATACGGGTGCTAATGTTCATGTATGTTCTGACATGTTCATGTTTACTTCTTACCAGTTCATCCGGGATTTCGCCGTCCTAATGAGGAATGGGTCACATGCTTCTGTTCGTGGTGTTGGCACGGTTGATCTGAAGTTCACTTCAGGAAAGATTGTCCAGCTGAAGAACGTGCAGCATATCCCTACTATAAACAAGAATCTTGTTAGCGGTACCCTTCTATGCAGAGATGGGTTTAAAGTAGTTTTAGAGTCCAATAAAATAGTTGTGTCTAAGTATGGAAAATTTATTGGTAAAGGCTATGAATGTGGAGGCTTGTTCCGCTTTTCTCTTTCGGAGTTTAACAATAAGTCAGTAAACCATATTTGTGGCGGTATTAATGATGATGCAAGTGTTTTACATTCTCGTTTATGTCATGTTAATTTTGGTTTAATGAATCGTCTCAAATTAATTCTGGAATTCACTATTGTCAAAGGTTCTAAGTGCCATAGTTGTGTGCAGTCAAAGCAACCTCGAAGGCCTCACAAGGCAGCCGAGGAGAGAAACTTGGCACCATTAGAACTCATACATTCTGATCTATGCGAGATGAATGGTGTGTTGACAAAAGGTGGAACGAAATATTTTATGACATTAATAGACGATTCCACTAGATTCTGCTATGTTTACTTGTTGCAAACTAAAGATGAAGCTTTAGACTACTTTAAAATCTATAAATCTGAAGTAGAAACTCAATTAGAGAGAAAGATCAAATGTCTTAGGTCAGATCGTGGTGGTGAGTATTTTCCCAATATATTTGATGATTTTTTTGCGGAACATGGTATTATACATGAGAGGACGCCTCCCTATTCACCCCAATCAAACGGGGTAGCCGAGAGGAAAAACCGCACATTGTGTGACTTGGTGAATGCCATGTTAGACACGTCTGGTTTATCTAAGGCATGGTGGGGGAGGCTCTATTGACTTCATGTCATGTCCTAAACCGCGTTCCAAACAAGAATAAAGAGAAAACCTCTTATGAGGATTGGGAGAAAACCATCACTTTCATACTTGCGTACTTGGGGATGTTTGGCAAAGGTCATTGTTCCAATTACCAAGAAACACAAGCTGGGACCAAAGACAGTGGATTGTATCTTTCTAGGCTATGCTCATCGGAGCATCGCATATAGATTTTTAGTAGTTAAATCTGAGGTACCTGATATGCATGTTGATACTATTATAGAATCTCGTGATGCAACATTTTTTGAGAATATTTTTCCTATGAAAGATATGCATAGCACTGCTAGGATCTCTTCTGAAATTTGTCCTGAATCCATCACAACTAGCGAGTTTCTTGATACACCGTTTGAGAATGTCCCAGAGGAGGAACACAATGAAATAACTCAGTCGAGTAAGAGATCACGAATTGCAAAATCCTTCGGTGATGATTTCATTGTGTACCTTGTAGACGACACTCCTAGATCCATAGCAGAGGCATATGCATCACCTGATGCATATGACTGGAAAGAAGCAATTCATAGTGAGATGGACTCAATTCTTTCCAATGGAACCTGGGAGTTAACTGAACGGCCATACGGGTGCAAACAAGTAGGCTGCAAGTGGGTGTTCAAGAAGAAGCCCAGGCCTGACGGTACTATTGAAAAGTACAAGGCGAGACTAGTTGCTAAGGTCTATACTCAAAAGGAAGGTGAAGACTATTTTGACACCTATTCACCTGTCGCCAGAATGACGACAATTCGTGTACTATTTTCTCTGGCTTCCTCTTATGGTCTAATCATCCATCAAATGGATGTGAAGACAGCTTTCCTTAATGGAGAGTTGGAAGAAGAAATTTATATGGAACAACCTGATGGGTTCGTAGTAAAAGGTGAAGAGACAAAGGTGTGCAAATTGTTGAAATCCTTGTATGGCCTGAAACAAGCACCTAAGCAATGGCATGAGAAGTTCGATAGTACTTTGACTTCTGCTAGCTTTGTCATTAATGAGGCTGATCAGTGCGTGTACTATCGCCATGGTGGGGGCGATAGCGTTATATTATGCTTGTATGTGGATGATATACTCATTTTTGGTACAAGCATTAATATAATTTCTGAGGTCAAGTCTTTTCTATCAAAGTGTTTTGATATGAAAGATCTGGAGAAGCTAATGTTATTTTGAACATTAAGCTGAATAAGGATGAGAGTGGAATTACTTTAAGTCAATCTCACTATGTTGAGAAAATCTTGAGTCGGTTCGGCTTTATAGATAGCAAGATTTCTCCAACGCCTTATGATCCCAGCGTGATACTTAGAAGGAACAAGAAAGAGTCAAGAGATCAACTCAGACATTCTCAGATGATCGGTTCACTCATGTACCTAGCTAGTGCAACCCGTCCTGATATCTCGTTTACTGTGAGCAAACTGAGCAGGTTTATTTCAAACCCGGGTACAGATCATTGGCATGCACTTGAAAGGGTTATACGCTACCTGAGAGGTACAATGAGTTATGGAATTCACTATATTGGGCATCCGGCCGTGCCTGAGGGTTATAGTGATTTGAACTGGATCTCTGATGTTGATGAACTCTATGCCACGAGTGGATATGTGTTCACTCTAGCTGGTGGCACTATATCATGGAGGTCTTGCAAACAGACCATTTTGACAAGGTCAACCATGGAAGCAGAACT
This sequence comes from Tuctoria greenei, assembly GCA_036927565.1. Lineage (NCBI taxonomy): Eukaryota > Viridiplantae > Streptophyta > Magnoliopsida > Poales > Poaceae > Tuctoria > Tuctoria greenei. Next base: position 195,079,643 of record JAYESD010000002.1, read on the forward strand.
CACTGCTTTAGAGACAGCAACTGCAGAGGCAGAATGGCTGCGAGAGCTCTTGATGGATTTGCCTGTAGTTGAGAAACTATTGCCGGCAATCCTTATGAACTGTGACAATCAGACGGTGATTACCAAAGTGACCAGTTTTAAGGATAATGCAAAATCATCAAGACACGTCAAGAGACATTTAAAATCTGTCAAGAAAATGAGAAACTCCGGAGTTATTACTGTTTCGTATATACAAACAGACAAAAACCTGGCAGATCCCTTTACGAAGGGTCTATCACGTAATGTGATAGAAAGTGCATCGAGAGAGATGGGTTTGAGACCCATTGATGTGACACCATAGTAGTAACCCAACCTATGTGATCGGAGATCCCGTGAATTAAGACATGGGAAAACAAGCTAGTGGTTCACTGAGGAGAGTACTTCTTTTATACCCTCTTTATGTGAAGATGCACACTTGAACTCTCAAACTGTAAGGCAGGTTGGCGATTTGCCTTAATGTGTTTATGTTGGCTATGTGTAGCAAAGATGTCGTCCTACAATGCAGTCTTGAAGGAAACACACCTATATGAGCTCCTACTGTCTAACGTCGCAGTCTGTGAGATTTGTGTGATCTCTAGAAATCTCATGAAGAGACCAGGGAGTACGATGCATATGCTCCACCCGCGGGGTAAACTACTGGTAGTCAAGTACTGGTAATAGTTTTCGGGTGAAGTCAGTACACACAAAACTTGCAATTCAAGGCGTAGTCCATTGTTCAAGTTGTGACCTGATGAAACTTGAGGATCTAGGCAGAAGTTCAACTTCACAGTCTCTGCCGAAACACTAGTATATCAAACAAGGAACGAGAATGACCTCTCTCCTAATGGCTTTGAGATCTAGTGGGGGATTGTTGGAATAAATGGGTTTGGCCCATATAATATTCAGAATTAATTCCCAATAAATCTCAAAGGGCCATTAGGGCAAGAGGGAGTGGTGCTAAGTGTTTAGTCTCACATGGGAAGTGGAAGTGGAGCAACCCCTACATATAAGGGAGGTTGCTCTTCCACTCCTTGAGTGAGAGAGAACAGAGGAAGAGAGGGGTGTCCCACGCGCTCCTCCTCCTCCTCGCTCGCTCGCCTCGCCACGCCACGCCCCGCCTCGCACGCGCGCGCGCGTGTTCATGTGAATTCGAGCCTCGAGCCGAGCCCAGATTTTATATTTTTTGCAGAAAATTAAATTGGGCTTTGGGCTTTTGGGCCTCCGAATTTTTGGGGCTACCAGTCAGAGTCCAAGTCGTTGGAGACGGACGCGTCTACGACTGCGGAGTCAGTTCGGATCCGGACCCTCCGGATCGCATATGAACCGCCTCCGTGAGACTCTATAAATACGGGCGTTCGCGGTATGGCAGGGCACCCTATGATCAGATTGTTCCCACGTTCGCGTTCCTTGCGCCGCCTTCTAGTCTACTCCATCCCGAGCGCCGGCGTGCACCGACGATCGGGAGAGCAGGTCTCCGGAACCGCTCGCCCTTGCGATCCTTCACCGGGAGAGGGCGAATAAGGTTTTTGGGAAGCGCTTCGCGCGACTGCTCGCGTTCTTCACCATGGTTCGTCTACCGAGGAGATCGGGCGCTGCAGCTAATCGTCGTCACCAACGCCTACAGCGCATGTTCGCTGTCAGATCTGCAGCGGTGCGTTCGGATTCAAATCGGTATGCATTATTTCTCGTCTCGTCTGACTGCCGATCGTTGCTGATTTTTTCGTGTTCTTCCGAAATTGTTCAGTAAATTGCCTCCTATTTTCTAACACTTGATAGGCTTCACACAGCCTCTCCAGTTTTCCCACAAGCGGCATGCCACGCACCAGCTCCTCTTGGACCATCTTCCTCAAAGCTGCCACGTTAACATGCCCAAAGCGAGCATGCCATTTTCTGGTCTCAACTTGCTCCTTTGAAACCATGCACCCTGCTCGGTGCAAGTTTACCCGTAGCATATACAGCCGGTTCTCTTCACGCTTTACTTTCACCAGTAGCTTCCCACTCGGCTCACGGACCTCCAGAACTCCATTCAGTATGCTGACACTATATCCGGCCTCATCGAGCTGCCCAACACTGATAATATTTGTGGCAAGTTGTGGAACGAAATAAACACCAGAGAATGCACGATGCTCACCATTCTTGCAGACGAACACTATCGTGCCACGGCCTTCTATCCTTGCCACCGAGTCATCGCCAAAACGCACTGACCCGACAACACCTGTGTCAAGTTCAGTGAACGCGGATCGAGTCCCGATCATGTGGTTTGTGGACCAGTGTCCAGGACCCATGCATCCTTGTAATCTTCATCGATTGACTCAAGTTGTGCGAGCACTTTCCCTTCATTCAGCACAACTGGTTTCACTCCAGACTCTGCCTTTACATTCTTCAGCATAGGAGGCGTTGATATCTCTGGTGAAGACTTCACTACAAGAAGTGAAGCCTCCTCCCCATCTTGAACGTCATGCGTCTGTTCTTTCTTCGTCTTCGACCAGCAGTCTCGTGCCCAATGCCCGAGCTTGCCGCATTTCCTGCATTCATCAGTACTTGGCCGTCTAGAAGCGTTGGACGAACCTCCTGAAGATGACCCCTTTTCTGAGACCCGGCCTCTTCCTCGTCCACGCCCACCGACACCATGACGGCCTGAGTTGCCTGCACCCCTCACACCGGAGTGACTGCCACCTTCCTTTATCTTGCGCCGGGACTCCCCTTCCTCCTCCGTAAGATACAACTTTCCGTCATGTTGCATTACGGATGGAGGGTCTTCGAACGCATCTTCGGCAGCTTTGAGCCTTCCAGTTAGATCCGCGACGCTGAGAGACGTCACGTCCAGCAGCATGGTTATTGCAACCACCACTTGCCAGGGTCGCTGCGGCACGCTGCGAATGATCTTCTGCACCACAAGAGACTCCTCAATCTTATCACCCAACGTCGTCAGCTGAGAGGCTATGCCGCTGAGACGCAGGGCAAAATCTTCGACGGACGCGCCGTGCTTGAATGTCGCCGCATCAAACTGACGTCGCACACCATGTCAGTGCTGCGAACGCCGAGACAATTTCTCAAGACCATTGACAAGGCTAGGAGGCGGTTTCTGTGGTCAGGTACTCGGGACATTAGTGGAGGGAATTGCAAAGTTAGTTGGCATCGAGTGTGTCGACCAACGAATAGAGGTGGTCTAGGAATTGTTGATCTACACCGCTTTAGTCGGGCCCTGCGTTTGAGATGGCTATGGCAACAGTGGGTGGCGCCGAACAAGCTGTGGTCAGGTGGTGAACTCCCAGTCGATGCAGTGGACACGGGCTTGTTCAATGCTTCCACAAAAATAACAGTACGCAATGGGCGCAAAGCTTTATTCTGGACCTCGAACTGGCTTGGTCAAGGAGCATTGAGAGACCTATTCCCTGCATTATACAAATTCAGTAGAAGGAAGAACCGGTCCGTTGCACAAGCCATGTATGACAGTGTGTGGTTAAGGGATCTACTTCATGGTCTAGCATTGGATACTCTACCTGACATCATCATATTGTGGACCTTGCTTCAGAACCAGGAGGTCTTTGATTCTCAGGTTACACAGGATGACGAGATTACTTGGATCTGGACAACAAGTGGAGCGTACTCCGCTAAGACTGCGTACCTGGCCCAATTCGAGGGTAGCACTTCATCTTGGTTTCAGAAAAGAATATGGGACGTTTGGACACCGACTAAATGCAAGGTTTTCACTTGGCTATTGATGCAGGACCGGGTTTGGACCGCAGCTAGGCTGCAATGTCGAGGTTGGCCAAATCAATATTTTTGTCCCATGTGTCGTCGTAATTTGGAGACAACAGATCACTTATTCAGAGATTGTCCAATTGCACAATACCTATGGCAGTGGGCATCAGATCGCTTTCAACTGTCTGCATTGCGCCCAAAACCAGGTTTGGGATCAGGCACTATAGCTGACTGGTCTTACAATCTTCCGCCTGATGCCCAGTTAAACCAAACAAGAGGTTGCGGCACTATTAGTATCCTCATATGTTGGATTATCTGGAAGGAGCGGAATACAAGGGTGTTTCAAGGCAAGGAATGCAGTATTTTTCAACTTAGAGACTTAATTTCAGAAGAGGGCCGCCTCTGGTCTCTAGCAGGGGCGAAATGTCTCGCTGCTTTTAGCCTTTAAATTCAGTATGCGCTGAACTGTTCTTTTAAAGTGTAATCATTTTGGCTATCTATCAGTAGCGATGCTTGTAAACTGTTCATTTCCATCTTAATACAATTGCACCAGCAAAGCTGGTTTTCAAAAAAAAAATGTTTTGCGTCGTCATTTTCTTCACTTGTTCGTCGTCGATCCGCATTGTCGCAATAGCATCCCACGCCTCCTTCGCCGATGGTTTGTCTGCACTCACAGACCACATCTCTTGCGGAACGGCGCTGCACAACGCATCGAGCGCTTGCATATCTTCATGTGGTTCGGCCTTCCCAGTCTCGATCGCGTCCCACAGAAGACGCGCCTTGAGCTTCACCTTCATGAGGAGTGCCCAGTCCGAGTAATTGGTCTTGGTGAGGAGAGGATAGCAGCCCCCCCCCCCCCCCCCCCCCCCCGCTCACCTCACGAATTACACGTTGAACTGATCTGCCTCCTCCTTCTTCGATCATGACGCCCTTTCCCGTGGCGCCGTCATTCTTGCTGCCAGTCTTCGCCATCTGGACGTGTTCTTGCTCGTTGCCGACTTGTCACGGTCGCCGCCCAGCTCAACACCGGCTCTGATGCCAATTGTCGAAAGTCGAACGCCGGATCGACGACGCTCATCACAGCCAGAACGCACACAGACTCACACGAACTCACTGGTGAACACCACGATGGCCAGAATGCACACGGTATGTTTTGTGGTGCAACTGACACCCTTTTCCATTCATTGAATAACTTTTAAATGCAAACAAGCTGATGCGTAAAAGATGGATCACACCAAGCCCGGGCCCATGGGCATGCGGCCCGTGCGACCGCACAGGCACCCATTTCCCAAGGGCCTTTTTTTTTCCCTGTAGTATAGAACGTCAACTATTCAACCCAATCGTTTCATCATCTAACCAGGCAGCCACGTACAGAGCGCTGTGTTGAGGAGTATCGGACTTGTTCGGTAAAGACCGGACTAGTCCGGTTTTGTCCAGTTAGGGTAACCGGACTAGTCCGGACCCTTATAAGACTAGTTCGATATTGTCCAGTAAGGATATCGGCCTAGTCCGGACTCTATATGGACTAGTCTGATTTTTCAGTATCTGTCGGTTTGAACTCGAAATTGACATGTGTTCTAATTGAAATGACACGACCCACCAAATTTTGAGTCTCTGATCGGGAGACTTAATGATTTCTAAGGGTGGGAGGCCCCCCTCTTGTGCCTCTTGGTCAACTATAAGAAGAGGGTCAAGTGTATGATCAAGGAATGCTTATACATACACAAATACACTCTTGAACACTCTTAATTCTCATAATCCGATCAACATACCAAGAGGAGAACAAGTGGAAACGTCTCTCATCGTTCTTCTTGCGGCCTCGCCTTGTTGGCTAGATGGTCACGTCATCAAGCAAAAACAAAGATGGAGGAGAAGGTATTATTAGTGTTCTTGTGCTATTTGAGAGATAGCACTTGGTGTTGATCTTGTAATCAGATTTCTCCATGTAATTCAAAGTGATTTAGTGACTATTTGATCTTTGGACTCTCTGTTCATTTCTAACAATGGTATCAGAGCAGTTTAGACCACTAATCATTTCGAATTGAGTTTTGATTGAAGTTTTTCATTGAAAGTTTTGAAGGTCTGGACTTGTCCAGTCTAAGGGCCGGACTAGTCCGGTGTGCCATAATAAAGTGGTTAGGTTTTTCGGATCAGGGCGTTATGACGCGTTCATCTGATTGAAAACCAATTAAGTACTTTGGATTGAAATCCATTGTGAAAATTAAGTTGATTTGGTAAAATGGTAAGATTAAGATTTCCTTTTGGGTATTTTGACATTTTCCAGTTTTTTATATGGAACTTTTCCGGGGTTGGCTGTACTAGTTCGAAATAGTACGGACCAATCTCGAAAAGTTCAATAAAGAACGGATCAAATATTTTTGGATCAGTACCGGACTTGTCCGACATATGGACCAGACTAGTCCGAAAACCATACTGTAAGATTTCGGACTAGTCCGGCCATGTGCGGAATAGTCCGTGCTATACAATTAAGTTTGCTTATTTAATTAAGCTTCCGCTGTGAATTAAGTTTATTGTCACAGTAATTTGGTCGAGTAACCAAAGTGAAAGATAAATTAAGTTCACCATCAGTCCTCTTTTCTTCATGTCTCTGCAAAATATTTCATGGACCAAAGCTAATTTCACGTTGTCGCCTCCTAACCCACATCTTAAAAAAACCATAGCAGGCATCTCCAAACGACAAAAATAGCTGCAGGTGGCATGGAAGGGTAGACAACAGGCCCCAAATCAATCACACAAGCAATGGCTTCCTCCGAAATCAATCGATCGAATAGCAATCAAATGCCGCCGGACAAGAGGAGTTGGCAGACCTGAAAAGCCGATGGATCTGGAAGAACCTAGTCCTACGGCTTCTGGCTGGAAGATCGCGAAAGTGAGGCGACGGGAAGGTAAACCTGGAGACCGGAAGATCATGCTATTGCCGGGGTGCCGCAAGAAACCTAGCCACCGGGAGGATCGTTGGTCGTGGGAGGTCGATCGAAGGAACAGACTCGAGCGAGGTGGAAGAAATAGAAGGAAAAAAAACGTTTAGTATTGTGTAACCAGTGGTATGGTGGGTAATTTTTTTGGAAAATTTGGAAGTAAAATCTGGGAAATTTGAGGTACATGCATATTCTTGTTTGTACTAGAAAAATCTATAAAAATTGGAGAATCTAATTCTCATGGGAAGTCTTTTGATTCAGATTTTCGATTTTTTGTAGAGAATCTTGTTGGTGCAGCTGAACCAAAGGAACTATGAATCTCATTACCTTTGAGGCTTACTGGATCTCATTGCCTTTGAATCTCATTGCCCCATCCAGCTCCGTCGTCTTCTTCTCCACGCCGATGGCTGCTACGCTCGGCCCCATCGCAGATCCTAGCGCCTCGCCGCCCCTCTCATCGCGCCGTCCTCGTCGAGCGTCATCGTCCCCGTCACGAATGGGAAGCGCGCGAAGCCAACCGTGGAACTCCCGAATCTCTTTCTCTCTTCATATAGAGGCGTGTGTCAGAATCTCCATTTTTGAAGATGGACCATACAAAACGTGATTTTGGAGGGCTTCTAAACCCTGCCACTGCGGACGCCTGCCTCTATATTTCCAGTCGAGGTCCATATAGCATCCTCCGGTGCGATCAGCCTAACATTTTGCTAGCAGTGCGTAGATTGTTTAAATTAGCAGGGAGGGTTCGCTGATCTCTGTTCTGTTGTCGTATGAGTGTTCTGAAATGTGATCCACTGCTTGGATGTTCTGGAATGATGAAATTAGTCCAGTATAAGATCTACCGGATTTAACGGTTATCATTACAACTGGTGGCTTAGTTGGGTGGCATTTTGTTCAGTTTATGTTGTTTGCAGTAGCGGTGAGTCTCTCCAGCCAGCACATCATTTGTGCAAATCTAATGAAAAAAATGAGTTTTCATCAGTCTCGGGATCGATATGTCATTTTACAGATAGGACAGAGATAATTAAAAAATCCGATTTGCCAAAAACACCAGTCTCTCCAACTAACATATTATCCATATCACGATTTATTAGAAAATCGTACTTATCAGATAATCAAATCTAATGAAAGTGAAGCCAAACATGAATCCGCATTTTGTTTGGCAAGTAGATAGAATCACAACAAGAATTTACATTTTGTTTGGCAAGTAGATAGAATCACAACAAATTTGAATCTGAAATATTATTTCCATATTTTGTTTTATTTTTTTAATCCGCATTGTTTGACAAGTAGATAGAATCACAACAAATATGAATCTGAAACATTCACTCAAGACTCAAGCATTCGCCATTCTATAAAAATGAAAATAAAATGCAACTGGTGTCTTTAATTTTATCCTGACATACCATTCACGTTTTCAAGCACGTGTATATCCAAGAGCCCAAACTTTATTAACTAAATTCATAATAATCGTAAGTAGAAAGTTCACTTTATCCCGAGGTAGATGATATATTCAAGGTATCTACGTTGCTATGACTGTGATGAAATAATATCGCACATAGAAAAAGTTTACACTCGTCCGAACCTCAAACAGAGCTTATACACGGGTATTGAACAGATAAAACTTGAATAGAACGCAGTACCATCCGAACCTAAAATAGTACTCGCGACCAATCAAAGGTAACAATTTAGGGCAAAACAACATGATAATGTCGGGCACAAAACCTTTCAAACACCTAAGCGTATGCTAGATTTTTCTGCATCCATGTCCATCAAGCAAGCATAAACTCAGTTACAAATTTAATTCAGTGGAAAAACTACAGTAACACCTTGCCAGCATGAAACCCTCAATCCATCGGGTATCACCTCCGTGATACCATGTGAATTTCTACCATCCATGTCCAGAGGATAAGAAATGAAAATTACATGCTCTGGTCAGTCAGGCACGGGTAAGCAAACGCCAAGGCCAGATTGTTTCCATTATCCAGATTCCAGAAGAGAACTACGAGCAGGACATCCAGAGCATCTCTCATTTCACAAAGCAACCTTGCCGACCAGGCCTCTCGGAAAAGGTTTGTAGAATAGCCATCTAATAGTTATGCAGCAACAAGATCAGGGGTCTCTGCCTCAACTGAAAGCAATGTAGTATGCACCTTTCGAACCCACGCGTCCAACCGCTCATGCAAAGCCTTGACTTGTGGAATTCCAAGCACTCTAGGCTGGACCCACGATACATGAACTGTACTGTCCACTTCATCAATTATCCCCTCAATGAGATGAACCTGCAGTGGGAAAAAATATCAGAAATGCTATGTACAAAACATGTCGCAGCCAATGAAACAACTAGACTTTGTGGTCGCCATGCTGTGGAATCTAGTTAGAGGAATATCTGTCATTCCTTTGTAACAGATCCTACAAAGATGCTCTCAAGTAAAAATAATGAGGAAATAGATAATCACTTTTGAAAAGCCACTAAAATACCAAACAGGGCCTTAAACTCCAAACTCAAGCAATACTTTGACAACTAAAAAAAATCAACATGTTTTTTTTGAAGCAAAAACAGTAGGGGAAGCCCCAACTGTGTTATATTAATATATTTAGGTTGCAATCCGGGGATTGCAAAACAGGCAGATGTTGGTATCGGTATAAACAAAATCATATTCCCGAGGTGGGAATGATGAAGTTTATGGCAGATACAAGTTTTGATGGAGGTTGGGAATCTATTACATTGAAGTGACATAGTGCTATGGAAGTTATGCTTCCAAGATGAGAGTGATGGTGCGTTGCTTCTGAAGATGAGCTCATTTTGTTGCTTCCAAATTTCTCAGCTTGCCGTGATGAATATTTCCATAAACGGAGGACCGGTCCAGTTTCTTTTTGCTTCTTGAATCATTGTGAAGAAAGGTACGCTGTGGTTCCAGTTGATTTGTATGGCTGTCCAGCATGCGGTGCTGAATTCACATTGGAAGAATAGGTGATATGTCAGTTCCTCTGGTGCCGCTGTGCATAGCACACACGAGTAGTCATCATTTTCGATGCTGAAGTTCTTTCTTTTGAGTAGATTTCTGAAGTTAAGGCTGACCCAAAAAAATGAGCCAGCAGAATATTTTCAGCTTCTTTGTTAGCTTTGTCTTCCAGATCCAATTCAGTAGAGGAGGCGGTGTTGTGTTAAATCTGAAGTTGTCATTGTATATGTAGCTGGATGAGAAACCTTTTTTGTTATTCCTGTATGACCATGTGTCGTTGGTGTCTTGTAGACCTTGGATGATGTTGGTCAGTAGGTTGAGTTCCTGTAGGGCCTGTGTCGATATTGGGGTGTGGAAGTTGGTGTGTATGTCTGTTGTTGTGGTGTATTGGGCTATGGACGCACTTTGGTGTCTTGCGTGTGTATACAGGTTTGGGAAAGACGTAAATAATACCGTTGTATGCCACTTGTCGTGCCACATGGTTACCGTGTCGCCTTTTCCGATGTTTACCTGAGTTTGTTGTTTGAAGCTTTCCCACTGGCTCATGATGTCCTTGAACCAGAAGGAACCCCTATTTGTCAGTTGATAGGGTGGGGTGCCATCTGCGCAGTATGAGTCGAGGATGAGGTGCACCCAAGGCGTGTCATTTTTGTTGTAGAGTTTGTAGAAGAATTTCTGTATGAAGGCCTGGTTCATGAGGTGTAGGTTTTTGAGCCCAATTCCTCATTTTTTCTTTGGTGTTGTGGTGTCTTCCCATTTCACCGAAGGTTTCCCTTTGGCCATGATGTCCGAACCTCTCCAGAGGCAGGTTTTCCTGTACTTGTCTATTTGTTGGATTGTTTTGGAATGTAGTTTGATGGTGCACATTGTGTAGATTGGCATTGATGATAGTAGGGTGTCTACAATTGTGCACCTTCCGGCCATGGACAGGTAAGCGGATGTGGTGTTGAGTGTTCGCTCAATTTTGGTGGTCAGTGGTAGGAAGTCAGTGCTTTTTGGTTTGGTGTTTCCTAGGGGTATGCCAAGATAGGTGAAAGGTAGTGTGCCTAGTTCACACCCAAAGGTGGCTGACATGGTGGTTGCTTGGTCCGTAGTAAGGTTGATTGGGATTAGGAATGTTTTTTCTAGATTGATCTTGAGGCATGTTGCGGCAGTGAATGCTGAGAGTAAGGTTTTTAGGAAGAATATCTGTTGTTAGGATGCTTGTATTGTGATGATTGTGTCATCGGCATACTGGACTATCGCGAAGTCATGATTCGAAAGATGTGGTAGTGGGGGTATTAGTAATCCTCTTTGTTTGGCATGGTTTGTGAGGTGTTGAAGTAGGTCTGCTGCGATTGCGAAGAGAGCCGGCGAGAGTGGGCAACCTTGTCGGACACCCCTTCTGCAGTGGAAGAATTTACCTGGTACTCCATTGAGTAAGACAGCTGAGGTGTTTGTAGATAGTATGTTGCTTGTCCAGTTGACCCATTGCTGTGGGAACCCTTTGTGGGTTAGCGCCCTGAGGATGGCATCATGTTCCATTATGTCAAAGGCTTTTTCAAAGTCTAGTTTCAGCATTACTATAGGTCTCCTTGATCTTCTGCATTGATGTATAAATTCATAATTCCATACAATGCAATCTTGGATCGTTCTCGTTCTGATGAAGTCGTATTGATTGACATGTATGATATCTTTGAGGGTTGTCTGTATTCTTTCTCCCATGAGTTTTCTTATGATTTTGATGCTTGAGTTAAGTAGGGAAATTGGTCTGTAGTCGGCCGAGGTTTCCAGGATCGGTTTCTTTGGGATGAGTGTGATGACGGAGCTGTTGATTGGTTGTAGGTTGTATCCATTGTTGAAGAACGCATTGCAGAGGTTGTAGACGTCGTTTTTGATGATGTCCCAAAATTTTTTATAGAATCTGTTGTTGAACCCGTCTGGGCCCGGGGCTTTGTCTGCAGGCATAATTTTAACTATTCTGCCGATCTCCTCAGCCGATATGGGCTCTATGAGGGATTGGAGGTTTGGGTGTGGTGTGATTATGTTCTGCAGACCTTCCCAAAGCGCGGTTGCATTTGTGCATCCTATTCTGTTTTTGAAATCATTCCACAGTATCGCAGCCTTGGATCCGTGATCCGTTACTGTCCTTCCCAATGCATCTGTGAGGCTTGTGATCAAGTTTCGTCTATATCTGGTTGTTGCTGCTGAGATGAAGAATTTAGTTGGTTCGTCCCCCAGTTTTGTCCATCTCTCAGTGTATCTCTGCTTCCAGTATTCTTGTCGGTGTTTCAGCAGGGTTTCAGTGTGTTTCTTGATGAGGGTTCTGAATGTATCTTCTAATTGGCTAAGGGGCCTCTTTTCTTCCAGATGGTCTATGATGAGGATGGAATCGTTGGATATTTTCAGATTCTTGGAGAGTGAGCCCACCGATTTGCTCCATCTTCTGATTGCTACTCTAAGTATTTTGAATTTCGTTGAGAGGGTTCTCGCAGCATCTAGTCCATGTGTTGGTGCCCCATTCCATATATTGGATACTAGGTCTCTGAACCCTGGCATGTCGAACCAGTAGTTCTCAATTCTGAATTGTTGAGACTTCGGGATAGTAGTACCCAGTTGTACCATGCAAGGGATGTGGTCTGATGTTGTTTTGGCTAGCGGTATCAGTAGTGTGGCAGGGAAAGACAGTGTCCAATGAGGCGAGGTGAAGCACCAGTCTAATTGTTGTAGCAGTGGGGAGGCCTGCATATTGCTCCAGATGTATTTCCTGTCTTTTAGGGGGATTTCTACAAGCCCTAACTGATTTATAGCTGTGTTGAATGTTTGCATGTCCGTGTGGTTTCCCCCTGGTCTATTTCTGTTATGCACTGATCGGTAATGATTGAAATCCCCGATAATGAGCCAGTCTTGATCATCGGTGATATTTAGTGAGGTAAACCAGTCCATGAAGTCTAGTCTTGGTTGGCCTGTGCACGGGCCGTATACTTAGAGAACGTCCATTGTTTGCCATTTGTGTTTGATGTAAATTTGATGGTGATTGCAAATTGTCGTGTTTGTTCCACTATCCCTTGTAGGAGGTTGCCGTTCCAACCCACTAGGATTCCACCCGAGGCTCCTTGTGAGGGGGTGAAGGTGTATTGGTCAAAGCGCTTAGGTGCTATTTGTTTGATTAGTGAGCGGTGTATTGAATCTAATTTTCTCTCTTGGAGGCAGTAGATGATGCAGTTTGTTTCCTCTATTTTGGCTCTAACTGCTTGTTGTTTGGTTGGGTCGTTTAGTCCCCGTATGTTCCAGTTTAGGAACGACCATGTCTGTGGTGTTGTATTATGCATTGGGGTGTTTTGAGTAGCTTAGACGTTGCCTCAGACGTAATATGAGGGGGAAACAAAACATGTCCAGACGAAAAATAGAAGGAAGAGAAATGCATAGGAACAACGAGAGTACAAAAGGCAGCCGCGCTGCAGTGTTTATGGCTCTTGGCCGGTGGGATGTTCCTTCTACTACTTGAGCTAGGTGGCCTATGGGATTGTTGGGAGGTGGCATCATCTGACGTACGCCACAGAAAACAAAAGTTGCGGGGACTCATTGATCAATTGACGTAGTCTCGCCCGCTGGTCCCTCTGGCGTCCTAAAAGCGGTGATCACCATCGTCGCGTGGACGCCGCAGCGGAGCGCTTGTGCCTGCAGTTCCGATAGAGGAATGTGAGGGATGGGTTCTATAGCAGTTGCAATGTCGTGATCGGTTGGGAATTTAATTGGGCCTTGGAATAGTTTGCGCTTTGTTTTACCGCTTCAGTTTGTAGTTGGCGTGGATGCTGGGGCAGAATGCGATGCGCCGATCACCCCCCTGGTGAGTCTGGTTGGCATGCGCCTTCCTTCCCGCGCTGGTTGGCATGCGCCTTCCTTCCCGCGCTGCAGAGATGCGTGGGCTCCGTCTAACTTGGTCCTGTGTGGGCTGGATGATCTGCTGCTGGGGTTGCTGAGTACGGGCTCCTCGACGGAGGGGCCGATTGGTTTGGAGCGAGTGCGGCGCCGGTAGACTCTCCCGAAGCAGTTTGTCGGGCGCCTCGGGGAAGCAGTAACCGACAGTGTTTGGGTTGGAGCCAGCGCTCTGAACCTTGCTGTGGGTGTTTGGCCGCGGCGCGCTCCCATGGCGGAGGATTCCGCTTGGTCCTGGGCGGGCAGGCCTAGGGTAGGTCCCTGGTTGTGGGTCATCCACCAGGGGTTTTGTGCTGCAGGGAAGGTTGCAGCTAGGAGCCGACGGAAGGAGGCCGAGTCGAAGGGCCTCAACCAATCCGGTTGTATTGAGGGATCACCTTCCACAAATTGCAGCGGGTGGTCATTGTTGTTGTGGTAGTGGGTGTGCTGCTGGGTGATGTTGGCGTTGGAGGAGGCGGAGCTTGCATCTCCGTCGGGGTTGGAGACAGCACTCAGGTCCAGTTGGTCCTGCGGCGGAACAGGCCAAGCTCCCCAGGCTATGTGGTTCTCCTGGTTGCCCTGCATCTCCGCAGCCGCCGCATCCCAAACCGGGTCAGGGTTTGGGTCAGGGGGGAGAATGGGGAGGTAGAAGCCGTTGGCGTTGTCGTGGTTTGGCGGCGGCTGGGGGAAGGGATGGGGGTTTCCCCCCAGAGGTATATCATCTTCGCCCGGAGGGTTGTTAGGGAGAATGAAAGCCCCGTTGAGGACGACTACCGGGCAGGACCAAGAGAAGCCTTGGCCGTTCGCATCGCAGTGTCGGATGACGATGCTGCGGGGAACGTTGTTGGTGCCATTGTAGAGGCACTTGCATAGCACGTAATCGTGCTGATCAGGCACGTTGTGCCAGGAGACGAGGTAGCCAAAGGTCACCACCGCAGCGTCGATGTGCTGAACGTCTTGATAATCTAGGGGGAACCCTAGTATCATGATCCAGCCGTTGTGTGAATAGTTGGTCGGGCGCCTGTTGATGCCGTGGTCGTGGCGGGAGAAGCCGATGAGGTGATTCTCCACGAAGAAGGGCTCGTCGCGAAGCACTATATCGCGGTGGTAGCCAGATTCAAGCCCGTATAGGCCAATCCCCAGAGGGGTGATGCAGGAGGAGATTACCCGCAGGCCGAAATCGTCTTCAAGGGCTTGGGCAATGCGGACACGAAACCAGTTATACTGGTCGTGGGGGATGAGGCCTTCGCGGCCTTCCGTAATGACGAAACCCTCATGGTTTCGGACAGCAGTGGTGCTGAAATGTACATTTCTGCGTGGGATTCTCTCATCTCCGCCCTCGTTGATGAAGTGGTGGCCACGGGGGTGGAACCTCTCGGAGTCTACTGGGAAGTTGGCCATGGGGTGCAAGGGTGTTTGAGAGGTGGTGAGTTGTAGTGTGTTCTGTTGGGGAGCACTGTGTGAAGGCGAGATGTTCCCGGTGGGGGCTATATATGGTGGCTGATGGGGGGTTTGTGCTTGTGGAGTTGGGTCTCCCGTGTACACGTGTGGTGCAACAGAAAGGGCGTCCTGGTTAAGCTGCAGAGGCATCGTTCCTTCCGTTCGTGCGGGACAGGTAGCCCGTTGGGATTCCACGCGGCGGTATACCCAGGATTTTGCAGTGGTACTCCTCGTTCCTTGTGCGATTTTGAGGACCCAAACAAGGAAATGTCTGATGGTGGAAGAGCACACGTCGGCTCTGTGTCCAGTTTGCAGGCAGCGTAGGCATCGAGCTGTTGCACGACAATTATGGGTGAGATGGTTTTGACTGAAGCAACGTTTGCAGCAGCAGTGAAGGATTAGGTTGCGAAGGTTGTAGGCGTCTTTGGTGTGAAGGGGTTTTGTAGGTTTTTTCTTGTAGGTGTAGCATGTCCCGTCGTTGGTAGTGGGCAGGCAATCGAGTGCTGGATTTATTTCATTCAGCGGCGTGGTTTGAATGTGGCCCGGATGTCGAAAGTCCACTTTGGTAGTAAATGCAGGGTGGTGCGTTTGCACGGAATCTAGGGTGGTGCATAGGTCGAGGCGCGCCGGATCCCATTCACACTGATTCCCAAAGTCGGGCGGGAAACAGGCGGCGGCGAGGAACCCTAGAGCGTGGCGGCGTGCGCGAGAGGCGCGGCACAGCGGCGTGAGAACAGGGTGCATAGGTCGAGGCGCGGCAGAGCGGCGGCGTGCGCGCTGGTCGCGGTGCGGCTGCGTCAGAGCAGGTCACGGCGGCAAGCGCGCGGGTCACGGCGCCGCGTCCCACGGCGACAGAGGCGGGGCGGCATAGCGACAGGCATGCTTCTCTCTCACTTCCCCGATCCCCCGGGCCTCTTCCCCGATCTGGACTCTGTTCCCCGATCCCCACCCCTTTTTCCAGATACCCATCGTATATCAATGATGCAGATCATTTTTTCAGGCAATTTTGAAGATGGACGGAATAATTATTGCTTTGGCCTTGTGTTTTTTCTCTATCTGGAACAACAGAAGATCTAGTGTTTCTATTATGACACGAACAAGTCACATGGACACTTTCAGATAGTTGTTGACCTTGACAGGCACATGTGTGGTGATGACTCCACTAATCTGTTTGCTTTTGTTCTGTCCGAGCAGAACACCCTCAATGGAAACATCCCCAATTACCACTGGTCCCATAATCACAGTGGTGCTCGGCACCCAGGTATCTCCACGACAATCGAGTCGCTGTCATCAATTTGTGGTACGTACTGCCTCACGTTTAACCTCTCTTGCTATGTTTTCCATCTGTATAGGAATGCAAAGAGTACTACTTGCTGTGAGCATGAAAAATATGATTCAGAATTGTGTGCCAATGCTTTTTCTTCTTCTAGACTGTATGATGTGAACATGAAAAAATTGACTGCCCCCTTGTCTGTTCATGTTCAGACCATACAGAATTACTGAAGTTCTAAATGATTGAATAGTTAAAAAGAAGCATTTTGCTGAATATGATATTACAGCTATTATCAGGCAGTGACATATAGTTTCAGAAGAAAAAGGCAAGTGACTGATACAAAAGAGGTGAACATGGAGGAGTTCGTCCACAAAGTAAGTAGTTGCTGATTTTGTTAAACTAGTAACAATTTATTTACACATTTTCATGCTTAGTTAACCAAATTTTCCTCTTTCAAATGCAAGTGCAAATGCAAGTGTTGGTATGAATGATATTGACATGAGAGGAGAAAGACCAGCAATTGGAAGAGTAAGAGGATGGGGAAGAGGACAGGAAAAGATGGAGGACAAAAAAGAGGAAGGGAAAGAGGACAAGGGAGACTTGCTCATTTGCTTGAGATTGATAATTGAATGCACATGTATTGATTGTTTTGTTGGACCATGTGTTAGTACTTTTGTTGGACCATGTATTGTTTATTTTGTTGGACCATGCGTTACTTATTTTGTTGGATGTGTTTGTTGAACAAATGATATTATGTGCTTTTATTTTGATATGCATTGTACATATGGTTATGTGTCAAATTATGTGAGAGATATCTAAACTGATGTTGAATTATTGTCAAAATTATTTTTTTAAATTATGTCTATATTTGAAATTTGGTTTGTGGAATTGAATTTGTTAAGTATATTGCTGCTGAATTTTTCGACCTTTTAGTTCAAAATTATGGTCCAAACGCAATTGCGATATGAAAACAGTGATAAAATCATAAAGGGTATATTTGTCCTTCCACTTCAAAGTTAATACCGTTAGGAGCACTTAACGGACTTGTGGTAATGTTGAGCTTCGGTTGAAAAAAGTTGTGGCTAAAACACAAAATTTGAAAAACGAGGTTTAGATCACAATTGGCCTCTAAATCTATGGCCAAAACACAATTGTCCCAATATTTATAGTATAATATCTCTACCTCCACAAGATTGGTGAACATGAAAATCGACAATTTATACAATAACCACCTACAAGCAAAACACATGGCATCATGAAGGAATTAAAGATAGCCATGTTTAAAATTTTGATCTAGCTGTTCTTGTTTTCCCAGTAATTATGTGGTAATATGCCATTTTTTCATTATTTTTTTTATCATTTTATGTTGATTAGCCAAATGTACAAATGCCTAGGGCCGCCTAGGCGTTGCACCCCAAGGCGCTAGGGGGTGCCCAACCACCAACTTAGAACTTTCACTTTTTCAAACACTAAAAAATAGTGTTGTAAATAAGGCAATGCAAACATGAAAAAAGATTCAACCCACAAAACAGTAGGAAGTTTTTTGACAACCCACAAGGCTGTGGTCCATATACAAAAGTTCCTACAACAACTAATACATTAGGGGAATACAAGTAGAGGATGTATACCGAGAGGCTTTTCATAAGGAGATATTCCACATCACTGATAGAAAGCTTAGTCCGCTCAGCAATAACACTCAAGGGGATAGTTCTATCTTCTGATGCCCGGCTGTAAAATGAAGAACAATTAAATGGATGTGATACTTGAAAATTAATAGTTGACAGATGGTACCTAAAGATTATCTCCATCAGACAAAGAATATTGATCTTCTCAAGCAGTTTTTGCTCATTCTGGACCAAAGCAGGCTGTGCGCTAAGAGCAGCATTGTGTACCAAGCTAAGTTCTTGGTGGAGAGCAAGGTTCCCAGTGTTGAATGCTTGTAACATATGATAGACCCACTCCACCTTGGTTCCAATAAGACTATTGATCTAAGAGTAGATGAAAAAGCCTTTTCAGACAAAATAAGTACCAAATCAAACCAGAAATTCACAAGATTATCCGAATTCCAATTTAATAACGTTCCTGTTACAGTAATCTGATTGTGTTTGCCTACCCAGACTATTTTTGTACAGATCATTTACTATAGTCATGCTAACATTTACTTAATTATTTTTGTGGGTTTCACTTTAGCCTACCCCAACTTGTTTGGGACTAAAAGGCTTTCTTGATGTTGTTGATTCCAGCGTTTTGAGGCGTCGTTAGGCATCCAGTTGGTCTAGAGCGGACGCCAAGCTCGATCGCCTCGCCTAAGAGTAGGGATGAAAACGGAACGGTAAAATCCCGTCCCGAACTGTACCGTATACCATATTTTTTGAATTTTTCCCGATCGTTTTCGATTTTTTCGGTAACCGTCCGAAATTGATACAAAAACCGGACGGTGGCATTTGAAAACAGTACGAAAATGAGTTAAGTGTTTTACCTACCGTTTTTTCGATAACCGTATTTTATTCGAGATAATACAATTTTGTTACCGTTTTATTGTATTCGGAATGAAATAGCCCAACAGTTTACAGCCACCCAATTCGGCCCACTTGCCATGGCTGTCCAGTTGACCACCCACACGGTTGCCCTATCCAGCCCAATTGCCCAAACCCTAGCTATACCAGCCCCCCACTCTCCCGTAACCAGTGACAGTGAAGAGGACGCCACCCTGAGTCCCAACAGGCCGACCGGCGATCGTGACCGCCCGCCGCCCACGAGGCCACGCGCCTCGCCCTCGCCTCCGACGTCAGCGCCGCGCTGCAGCTGCGGCCCTCTCACGTGAGGGCATCCCTTGGGCGTGCCTCCTTGCACCCGCGCCCCTAATTAATGAGGCTTAGGACTTTGCATTTGTGCTTGTTGCGCTGCTGCCGCAACATGCCCTGACGTGCCTCGCGTGTCGTTGTTTGATTGTTTATCCGTTCATCGGTTTCAAAGCTCGCCGCTTTGCGTTTGGAAGCGTTAGCGTAAGTACTAGTAGTGTAAAGAGTCAACTGATTAGAATATTTATTACTCTAGTACGTTCATTACGTTGTTAAGTCACTTGGATTGGATGTGACAGCAAATACACAAGCAACAAAATCCAATATGGCTGAACAAGCTAATGTCATGTCATCACAAAGGAAAACGGAGGAGAAAAATAAAAAGGGAACGCAACAACGTGGAGTTATGTGTTACTGTATTAATAATATATTCATGTTATCATGTATGTGTGTGAACTACGTATTCATGTACGGAATATGTTTTACGTGTTAGATTGTTGCACGATCCGTTATGTGTTAGATTGTTGCACTTTATGTTATCTGTTAGATTGCTACACTATCAACTATCATGTATGCACTATGTATAGACTATCTGTTATGTGTCGAGTGTTGCACGGGGTTGTCATACCGTCATACTTATCGTTTTTCGATCGTTATCGATATATTTTTGTACCGATTTGATCGTTTTCGAATAACCGACAATACCGTTTTCGCAACCCGATCGTGATTTTTCGTTTTCGTTTTTGCACCGCTCAAAAAATATGAAATCTAAAATAAGTTTGATGTTTTTTCGATCGTTTTTGACCGTTTTCATCCCTACCTAAGAGGGTTTAGGCGTCCCGCCTGGGACACCCAGACGTCCATGGGGCATCCAGGCACCTAATTCAGGTCCTGCCGTCACGACCGACGGCCAAATCTTAGCCCAAAAGCCCGGCCCAGTTACACTTGTAACCCTACGTCCCTCATTCTGTCGTCCCGAGCGCGCTTGGCTGCCACCCTACCCTGAATCCTCGAGCACCGCCCTACCCGAGCTCCGCCTGGTAGCCGCCACACCACCGCCGTCGGATGGTCGAAGCTGGAGCTCACCGGCCACACCCCCCCCCCTCTTCTCTCTCTGAATCCCGCCCTCCCCTCCGTGGCTTGGCTCCGTTTCTTCTCTGGAATTCGGATCTACGGCTCCACTGCTCCAGCGCCCAGCTCCAAGGCTAGAACTGCAAAGGAAGCAATCCCCTCGGCCTCTGTTACAGACTTATTGCCTTTGTTATTGTGTTGTTGTCTCATTCAATGAGTAAAGCATTAGGAACAGCCAAACAGTGCCTCTGTTAGTATGTTGTTGCTGTCTTGATGATTGATGAATTTCATTTCCCTCTACTATTGGTGCTAGGATGGATGCTTCAGCTTCACAAAATGAAGGTGTGTCGCAGCAGCCCGCAAGTGACAGTCAAGTGAGTCAACCAAATCCGAATGATAATGATCCTTTCAAGGATACAAAGTGGAAGGCCAAGTCTAAAGATTGAAGTATGGTTTCTGGCGAGACCTAACAAATAAGTATTTGGTGCAATGTTCTCTTTGTGAAAAGCAAGTTCATTCTGTCATAAAGAGGTTGAAGCAACATCTTGTCGGCGGGTTTGAGGATGTTGAAAAATGTCCAAAAACACCACAACAATCATAAGGGAGATGAATCAGTAATCAAGAAGACTGCAAGTTCAATGAAGATTGTATTGGATAATGATGGTGAAGAGGGACAAAGAGATGAAGAAGACGAGGTTCAGACGGCTGCACCACAATCATCATCTTGGACTTCTTCTTGTCACCCTTGTGTTCCAAGCTTCGGTATGGCAGCTAAGAGGAAGCAAGCCACTCTTTATTTCAAGGCTTCAAGCCCACACCTAAAGAGGCTAAAGTGGTCAAGTTTGCGGCTTCAATGATCAAGAGAACACCAGAAGAGATGATTGAAAAAAGACACTCAAAAGAACCATCTCAGACAAGCATAGAGCATTGTATGAGAACAAAGGAAAAAAAAGTACACCGCATATGAACATATACCTCTTTCTTCTATGAGTGTGGTGTACAATTCAATGCTACCAATGCTAGGAACTTTGAGATTTTCTTGGAGTTTATTGAACAGTATGTTATGCAGATGCAGTACTGTCATAATGTCGTACTGATACATCACACATGGTCTGAACTTTGAATAAACTCAGTTACATGTTGTCTGAACTCTGAATATTATTGTCTTTGTACACTGCCCGAAGCCTGAAAATGAACACTGGAACTGGTCACCTAGACGTCACCCGCCTAGGCGTGCAGGCGCCTGGCGGGCGCCTAGATACACTGGTTGATTCTAACATTGTATTGACTATCTTTGACATCTACTAGACAAATTGTAAAGAGGACTACTCTGGATTAATATCTGACAGATTATGTCTTTTATGTTCAAAATTTTACATTATTATCTGATAAGTCTACAACAACAACAACTAAGCATTTGTCCCAAACAAGTTGGAGTCGGCTAGAAATGAAACCCAGCAATTTTTAAAGAAAAGTAATAGAAAATAAAATAAGAGTAAAAAAATACAAATAAAATAAGATGCTACATTTTATTTATTTTATAAATGGATTAATAAGAAAGAAGATAAGAGTAACAAAATACGAATAAACTAAGATTCTGGCACATGAATTGTCAATTTCCATACAGTCCTATCAAGAGTCAAATCTCTAGGTATTTCTCACTCCTTTAAGTCTCGTTTCACCGTCTCCTGTCATGTCAATCTTGGTCGACCTCTACCCCTTCTAAAATTTTCTCTACTCTTTATAATCTCACTGTTAACCGGCGCTTCTGGAGGTCTCCGCTGGATATGCCCAAGCCACCGTAGGCGATATTAGACTAGCTTCTCCTCAATCGGTGCCACCCCTACCCTATCACGTATCACTTCGTTCCTAATTTTGTCTCTTCTTGTGTGACCGCATATCCGCTGTAGCATGCGCATCTCAGCAACACTCATTTGTTGGACATGTAGCCTTTTAGTTGGCCAACATTCTGCTCCATACAGCATCGCAGGTCTGATCACCATCCTATAGAATTTTCCTTTCAATTTTTGTGGAACTTTCTTATCATATAAGATTTCAGATGCTTGCCGCCACTTCATCCACCTGATCTTGATCCTGTGGCAAACATCTTCGTCAATATCACCATTGCTTTGTAACATTGCTCCTAAATATCGAAATGTGTCCCTCTTAGGTACTACTCGTCCATGTAAACTAACATTTCCATCCATAGCTCCAATTTTCTATCAACACCATCTCTAGTTTCATCTACCAACACTACATCATCAGCAAGGAGCATACACCAAGGGATATCCTCTTGTATATCCTTCGACACCTCATCCATCACTAAGGGAAAGATGTATGGACTTAAGGCTGATCCTTGGTGTAGCCCTATTGTGATAGGAAAAGTATCGGTCTCACTCTTACGCGCACACTTGTCACCACATTATCGTACATATTCTTAATAAGGTTAATGTACTTTGTTGGGACTTTGTGTTTCTCTGGCGCCCACCACATGACCGGCCTTGGTACCTGTCGAAGGGTCAATGCGACACTTCTCCCGAATCTACTAAGGAGCAGGTCGCGGAGGTTCTTGTTCGGCAGGGCTTAGGCCTCAAACTAGTGTTCTAGCGGAAGAGTAAGAGACAGTTGTTTTTACGTGGTTCGGGCGGCAAGGAGCGTAATACCCTACTCCACGGTGGATTGTATTGCTTGGTGAGTGTGTATGCGTATGTGTGTGTATCGGGGATTCTAAGTCTGGTCCCCCTGTATCGGAGGCGGTCTGAGCCTTTTATAACCAAGACTGGACGCCTTACAAGTGGGGTCTCGGGATCCGACACGTGGTCCCGGGCGATCTTATCCTAAAAGATCTAAGACTTCCCGCATAAGCTTCTCTGAGCGTGGCAGTGAAGGCTCGCCGTCTTGTAGCCCACGCGCCGTTGCTGACAGTGGCAGATGATGTCCCGTCAGCTTGTCTTGTTGCCGCAAGCTATCCATTTGGCCAAGTGAGATAGGCCTGCAGCGCCTTCACTGTGATGTGATTAGTCATAGCGGTCTTCTGACAGTTGGCGTGCTCTGCGTCGTGTGTCAGAGGTGGGTGCGGACCTTCAATGCCTGTCCTGAGTGGAGCGCTCCAGCTTTTAACTCCCACACCTTACTGTCTGGGGGGTGCCGCTAGACACATGGCAGCGCCGGAGCAGGTCCTCGCCGGGGAGGCTAGCCCTGGTCCTTCGTGGCACGTGGCAGCTCCGGGTTGGATCTTGCGGGAGGCTGAGGCCTCGACAACTTCTAGACACGTGGCGCTGCCAGACTTGCACCGGCGTCTTCATCCTATGTGCGAGGGTACCCGACCTGCAGGGTACCGACAGTGGCCACTGGGTCCACCTTGGGGCAAGATGGGGAGCCCAAAGGTGGAGCCCTTTCCCTGTTTTCCCGCACTGGACTTTGAATTCTGTCTTGGGGAGTTGAAGCGGTGGGCGCTCCTGCCAACGTCGCCACGCGTCTTCCTCAGGTTGAGAGGTTATGGTGACGAGATCTTTGCTTGATGTCGCTTCTCTGCCTTCTGCGGCGCTTTTAACCGCTACGGTTCCCGATGCGGTTATAGCCCTTTCGTCGCTCCACCTCTACGGGAGTTATACCTGTTATTTTTCCAGGTGACTGACCGCCTGGGCCAGCGCTTCTACCCAGGGGTGTAGGGTCTATTGTCATGGACGTCGGGTTTTTGGAGTGGAGCGAGTGGGTCCTGGCCTCGCTGCACTCAGACATTGCGGGGGTGATTTAAAAAGGAAACCTTTAGGGGAATCATTTCATTCCCTAGTCACACCGCGCATCCTGAGCTTTCGCCTTTCTCCTTGAGCGCTCGAGCTTCCTTACTTTAGCCAAATATTCTCCCCTTTGCTTGCTCCAATGGCCTCCCCACTGCCTCCGTCTTGCCTTCGGTCAGCAGACGACCTGTTGTCGATGCGGCTACTGCTTGGCTGGTCGGCATCGGAGCGTGCGGGGATGATCCGCTGTGAATCTCCCGCCCTTGAAGATTTGCTCGAGGACGAGACCGTCATCTTCTCTGCCTACGTGTCTACAAGGCTTGGGCTTCCGTTGTCGAGGTTCTTCTTCGCCGTGCTGGAGGAGTACGGTTTGCAGTTTCGCCACCTGTCGCCGAACTCTATTGTGGTGATGGCGGCGTTCGTCCACCTCTCTGAGGCATTCGTGGGCTGCAAGCCAACGGTGGAGTTGTTCCGGCTCTTCTTTGTGATGAAGACCACCGGGAAAAGCGAGACTACCCAGGTGGGTGCCCACCGGGACAAGTCCACCCCACACTACATCCCTTCGCTCAAAGGGGGGAAGTGGAAAACCTGGAGGGAAGATTGGGCGATCGTGCGAGTTGAGGCCCACCCAGCACTGAAGATGCCCACTGCCGGTCTCGCTGCTAATCCCACCACCTGGGAAGCATTCCAGGGGCTGCCAAAGGAGTATGTGATCCAGCTGGCCGATTTCTTGCGTCGTCGTACCGCCCCTTTGCAGAATCGTCGCTACGAGGCCTGGTACTATACCAGTACTGATGATTAGTGTCGCCTGGCTCCGAACGATCTTCCGCCGAAGGCGTTGGATGATTTGCTGAAGTTGGTGACCAGTGATATGATTGATGACGAGCACGTCTCCATCCCAGTCGACTGCCAGTCACTCTTCACGACCCCTGTTGAGAGGGACAAACTTCTGAGCTCGATGCTGGCAGTCAACGTGTTTGGTGTCACCCGCTTGCACCCCGAGGAGACGTCAGGGGTTTCAGCGGTTCAGCCGCGGTGCCGCGTCATGCTACAACAAAGGTTGGATTCCTCCCGCTCGCCAGAGAAGGCAGAGGTAGGGTCGCCATCATCCTCCGTCGCCAGGGAGACGTTCCCGCCGGCCGGCCATGGATTCCGCTATTCTTGCATCGAAGAAGCGGAAGTTGACGCGGGGGGGCGGGGGGGGGGGGGGGGGGGGGGGGGGGGGGGCAGCACCCCAACTTCCCATTGTGATGGGGTCGGATCGACCGAAGCTCCTGTCGTAGACTTAGTTTCCGATTCCTATAGCAGCTCTGGTTCCGATGGGGGCGCGGAGGGGTCTGCGCAGGAGACCATGCCAGCACGGTCCGGTGAGGCGAAACCAGAGACGGTGGTGCCAGTCTTGCTGTCAAGCGCCGGTGGTCTCGATCTATCGCTCAGGGTGGAGGGTCAAGGTCACCGGAGTGGTCCAACCCGCCAGTAAGGCGCATCTTCTTCTTCTGCTTCTCCCTTCTTTCCTTATGTGCGTTCTAATGGAGTTTTCTCCTGGCTTTTCAGCGCGTCATCAGCCGACTTGGTGCCTTTGGTGCTCCCAAGGGTAGGCTTGGTAAGCCCTGCCCTCCCCAGAGCTGGGACGGGGCCTGCCATGCTGCGTCCTACGCCCGAGGGCTCCCCTTGGTGAGGTTGACCCGCCCGTCGTCGAAGCAGCGTCGGCGTCTGACGTTATTGTCGCTCAAAGCGGCGACTTGTCGCCGGCGACCGGTGACGCTCTTGTAGTGGAGGGAGCTTCAACGTCGGGAAGCAGCGCGGAGGTTCTCGGAGCTCCAGATGGGGCACCAACTGGTCCCCATCCACTGGTGTCTGTCGTGGCGTCGGTGTGGGAGGCGAAGAGGAAGTCGCCTGTGGTGACGGTCCCTCCGATTCCTCTTTCCGACGCTGTTGCCACAACCCAGTCCATCTTACGCCAGACTCAGACTGCTTTCGCCCGGGAGTGGGATTAGCTTGTAGAGGAGCGACGTTTGGTGAAGTTGGTCGATGCCAAGAATAAGCAACTTGAGGTGGAGGCTCTGAAGGCCCATGCCGCCGCTGATGCCCGCCTGAAGCTATGCGAGGATCAACGTCTGGAGTTGGTCCATCGCGAGGTTGCCCTTGCGGATGATGAACAGGACTTGGCGGCGAAGGAGGGGGAGGTCTCCCGGGGCCTAGAAGAGAAACGTCGGGCTTTGCCGGACCTGGAGCTCGCCATCAAACGCCGGGAGGATGATCTGGAGCGTCGTGCTTGGGAGCTTGCTGACCGGGAGGAGGCTGTGCAGAGAGACGGAGAGCCTCCAGGTCTCCCTTATAACCGAGGCCCAAGGGGTCCGAGATTTCCTGGCCCGTGCTGGGGCGGTGTTGGAACCCCTCGGCCTTGGTCCCGTGTCGCGTGGGGAGCCATCCCCTGGAGTCCCTCTGTTCGTCGTTGGGGTCGGTGAACCCCGTCCCTGCAAGGCGGCTGGAGGCCGAAGGAAAGGAGTTGGTTGAGCTGGTGGCCTGCCACGTTTTGGTGTGCTTTCAAAGCTGGTACCCGCAGATCCCGCTGGAGCCGGTGGAGAAAGGTCCCTTTGATGAGCGGGAGGCTAAGGCTAGGGTCGAAGTCCAGGGCCTCGCCAAGGGGGTGGCTTCTTTGTTCCAGCGTAGCTGAGGCCGGTGGCACCTAGGCGCCATGTTTTTGTATCCGGGGATGACCCCTTTGTGTAAATAAATGGTCATGAATTTGGGATTATGTTGCTCTGCTTGTTGGCTTTGTCGCGTGCTTCAAAAAGTTGCCCCAATTCCTTCTTTTGTGTAAGGTCTTGAAGAGTCTTTGTTGATGCCGTTAGCCTTTTAGAGACCAACGCTTGCAGTTGACACGGCCGGTTTGTCGCTAGATGACGTTGTGCCTACGGAACCCCCCCTGAGAGGCCCCTTGGTAGGCGTGGCCAGATAGTTGGGTACGCCTGCCACTTCAACGCAGGGTGTCTTCGACATGCCCCCAACGGACTGGGGGAGCGTGAGTGACTGGTCTCAACGTGCCCCTTTCGGGAACGTCGGGCTTTTTCCGAGTGTTGTCGTCGCCGGTAGGCCCCCTGGGAAGAGCCGGAGCTGGATGATACGGTGTTGTCCACCATCGCCGTGAAGTCGTCGACGGCAGGCCCCAGGGAGGTGTCGAAGCTGGATGCTCCGGCATCGTCCACCATCCTCGTAGAAACGTCGACAGCGGGGCCCCTGGGAGGTGCCGGAGCTGGATGCTCCGGCATCATCCATCATCGTTGTGGAGTCTTCGACGGCAAGCCCCCTAGGAGTTGCCGGAGTTGGATGCTCCGGCGTCGCCCACCATCTGCGTAGAAACGTTGATGGCGGGCCCCCTGGGAGGTGCCGAAGTTGGATGCTCCGGCGTCGTCCACCATCATTGTGAAGTCGTCAACGGCAGGCCCCTAGTGCACAGGCTATCGCAAGAGAAACTTGTTAGCAACAAGTGCGGGGCAGGAGAGTTTACTCACTTATTCGCTCTTGGTGTTGTCGCTGACGTTCTAGGACGTCAACAGCAGGCCCCTTGGGAGGTGCCGAAGTTGGATGCTCCGGCGTCGCCAACCATCTTCGTAGGTACGTCGACGGCGGGCCCCCTAGGAGTTGTCGGAGCTGGATGCTCTGGCGTCGCCCACCATCTGCGTAGAAACATTGACGGCGGGCCCCCTGGGAGGTGCAAGAGCTGGATGCACCGGCGTCGTCCACCATCGTCGTGAAGGCGTTGACGGAAGGCCCCTGGTGTACAGGCTATCGCAAGAGAAACCTGTTAGCAACAAGTGCGGGGCAGGAGAGTTTACTCACTTATTCGCTCTTGGTGTTGTCGCTGATGTTCTGGGACGTCGACAGCAGGCCCCTTGGGAGGTGCCGGAGCTGGATGCTCCGGTGTCGCCTACCATCTTTGTATGTATGTCGACGGCGGGCCCCCTCGGAGGTGCCGGAGTTGGATGCTCCGAAGTCGCCCACCATCTTCGTAGGTACGTCGATGGCGGGCCCCTTGGGAGTTGTCGGAGCTGGATGCTCTGGCGTCGCCCACCATCTACGTAGAAACGTTGACGGTGGGCCCCCTGGGAGGTGCCGGAGCTGGATGCTCCGGCGTCGTCCACCATCGTCGTGAAGTCGTCGACGGCAGGCCCCTGGTGTACAGGCTATCGCAAGAGAACCTGATAGCAACAAGTGCGGGGCAGGAGAGTTTACTCACTTATTCGCTCTTGTAGTTGTCGCTGACGTTCTGGGACGTCGACGACAGGCCCCTTGGGAGGTGTCGAAGTTGGATGCTCCAGCGTCGCCCACCATCTTCGTAGGTTCGTCGACGGCGGGCCCCCTGGGAGTTGTCGGAGCTGGATGCTCCGGCGTCGCCCACCATATGCGTAGAAACGTCGACGACGAGCCCCCTGAGAGGTGCCGGAGCTGGATGCTCCGGCGTCGTCCACCATCGTCATGAAGTCATCGATGGCAGGCCCCTGGTGTACAGGCTATCGCAAAAGAAACCTGTTAGCAACAAGAGCGGGGCAAGAGAGTTTACTCACTTATTCGCTCTTGGTGCTGTCGCTGACGTTCTGGGACGTCGACGACAAGCCCCTTGGGTGGTGCCGGAGCTGGATGCTCTGGTGTCGCCTACCATCTTCGATGTATGTCGACGACGGGCCCCTGGGAGGTGCCGGAGCTGGATGCTCCGGCGTCGCCTACCATCTTTGTAGGTACGTCGACAACGGGCCCCTTGGGAGTTGTCGGAGCTGGATGCTCCGGCGTCGCTCACCATCTGCGTAGAAACGTTGACAGCGGGCCCCTTGGGAGGTGTCGGAGCTGGATGCTCCGGCGTCGTCCACCATCGTTGTGAAGTCGTCGACGGCAGGCCCCTGGTGTACAGGCTATCGCAAGAGAAACTTGTTAGCAACAAGTGCGGGGCAGGAGAGTTTACTCATTCGCTCTTGGTGTTGTCGTTGACGTTCTAGGACGTCGACGGCAGGCCCCTTGGGAGGTGTCGGAGCTAGATGCTCCGTTGCACCCTGCTTCGTATATCCTGCACACATAACGGAGGTGCATATTATTTTACTCGCTGGTGATCTTTTCCTATCCTTAAGTATAGTCATGTCTTATAGTCCTGGGCTGGTACACGGGATTTGGCTAATTCTGTGCATTGGCCCTCAGGGTCCGGCTTCCTTCTTATTCGGGGTGTGAGCGTCCTGGCCCTGGTACTTAGTCGCAACACTGGGAGGCAAAGCGCACATGCTTAGGATACAGGACCAAGCTAAGCATGTTGCGCGCTCGGCGTTGGCCTTTCGCGGGGAACCATTTGGCATCACATGTCCCCAAGTAAGAGGGGAGTCGCAAAGTTCCAAGACACCTTGCTGGTACCTCAAATACATCCGCCTTTCAGTAGAGTTGCATGACTCTACTAGGGGCGATACAAAAAAGATCTTACCAAGGACTCGAAGACGATGTAAGGAAGACGAGTCTAGTTTGATTGACCACAAAATTAACAGGTAATGTAAGTGAACATAAGGGAAAGCATATGGTAAGACAGTGAATTTCTTATCATTGGTGTTCCCAGAAGTGAATTGGCTTTACAATAAGGCAACGACCCACTCCAGTTGGCAAGGGAGGTAGAGTGTTCATGCTTAGGGTACAGGACCAAGCTAAACGGCTGAACACTCTGGACTTGTCCCTCTCAGAGCTTGGTTGTCCTACATGCCGTTCCTTGGCACCATGGCACCCTACAATGTCCTACTTTTAAGCTTAGGGATAAAACTTACAGAGGTGCTCTATGTTTTATGGGTTGGGGAGGGGATCTTCTTCCGTGGCGAGGCGGACACACCCGAGGCGGGATACTTGTATCACTCGGAAGGGGCCGTCCGATCTGGGGGAAAGTTTGTGCGACCCTTCTCAAGAGAGTATGCGCTGCGGCACCAGGTCACCCGTCTTGAGCTCTACTCCGCACGAACCGCTCTTGGCATCGCCTCAGCGCCTGTCGGTAACGTGCGTTTCGGATGGTGGCGTGCCACCTTGCTTCGTCGACGAGGTCGACATCTTCTCATCGGAGTTGTTCCTGTGAGGCTTCGTCGAATGCTCAGACTCTGAATGAGCCCACTGCGATTTCTAGGGGGAGGACAGCCTCGGCCCATACACCAGAAAGAAAGGTTTTTCTCCTGTGGCACGACTGGGTGACGTCCTGCTTGCCCACAGTGCACAGGGGAGTTCGTCGACCCATTTGGCACCATGCTTATCCAAGATGTCATATATGCGTGTCTTGAGGCCCCTAAGGATCTCAGTGTTGGCCCTTTCGACTTGTCCTTTGCTCTTTGGATGAGCCACAGATGCATAACAAAATTGGATGCCGAGGTATTCGCAGTAGTCCTGAAAAGCTGCACTGGTGCACTGGGTCCCATTGTCGATGATGATCCTTTTTGAGACCCCGAACCTGCAGACAATTGATTTGATGAACTTGACTGCGGACTCCTTGTTGATGTTGATCACTGGGGCTGCTTCCGGCCACTTGGTGCATTTATCTATGGCGACATAGAGGAACCGGTACCCTCCGACTGCCCTGGGAAAGGGTCCCAGGATATCTAGCCCCCAGACCGCGAAAGGCCAGGAGGGCGGGATCATCTGCAGTGGCTGTGTTGGGGTGTGGATTTGCTTGGCGTGGAAATGGCACGCCTTGCACTTCTTGACTAGTTTGACTGCGTCTTGTAGTGATGTTGGCCATTAGAAACCATGCCGGAAGGCTTTGCCAACCAGCATGCGGGAGGCCGCGTAATTCCCACACTCTCCTTCGTGGATTTCCTCAAGTAAGTCACAACCTTCCTGCTGAGTTATGCACCGTAGCATTACGTCGTTAGCACCACGTCGACAGAGATCACCTTCTACCAGCATGTAGCGTTTCGCCATCCTCACGATCCTCTTAGCGAATGTCGGGTCCTCCGAGAGGAGGTTGTCCTTCAGGTAGTCCTGGACCTCCGTGATCCATGCATCGAGACTGTCCTGGACTTCTAGATCTTGGGCGTGATTGGGGATCCCTGGTGATGCTCAAGAACCTTGGTGGCCCCCATGGTCGCAGGGCTGTCGTGATTGCCAGCTCTGTGGGGTTGGGCTCACCTTCTTCATTAGGCCCTGTTGGCCTAGCGGTCGGCTGCACCAACCTCCTGCAGAAGACCCCTTCTGGAATGGGGGCTCCTCGGGATGGCATGGTTGACAGGGCATCAGCGACGGAGTTGTCAGCACACGTCACATGGCAAAGATCCAAGGCCTCAAACCAAGCTTCTAGCTTCTTGACATGTATCAGATAGGCCGCAAGCTGCGGGTCGTTGCAGCAGCACTCACCCCGGACCTGCTTGATGATCAGTTGGGAGTCTCCCTTGACCAGCATCTGCTGGACACCAAGACCTCGCGCAGCTGTGAACCCGAAGATGAGGGCTTCGTACTCCGCCATGTTGTTGGTGGCCTTGAAGTCGAGGCGCACTGCGTACTTGGACTGCTCCCCTGTTGGCAAGGTGAGCAATACCCCGGCTCCAGCCCCTTGCTTCCTTAAGGATCTGTCGAAGAAGAGTGTCCAGTGAGGTCCGGTAAGTACCAGAGCCCTGGGCTCTGGTTCACTGACCTCCCGGCCCCCTAGGTTGCTTGGTGATGGGGTCCATTCAGCAACGAAGTCTGCCAGAGCTTGACTCTTGATTGCATGTCGTGGCAAGAA
The DNA here is from genome assembly GCA_036927565.1 of Tuctoria greenei. NCBI lineage: Eukaryota > Viridiplantae > Streptophyta > Magnoliopsida > Poales > Poaceae > Tuctoria > Tuctoria greenei. The sequence goes on from JAYESD010000002.1 coordinate 195,111,219, forward strand.
ATCAAGCTTGAACTCCGCTAATTCAGCCGCCCACTTAGCGATGTTGCCAGTTGCGTTCGGGCTACGCGGCACTGCTCCCAGTGGGAACGAAGTCACCACTGATACTCGGTGTGCCTGAAAATAATGGTGGAGCTTCCTCGACGCGATTAGCACCGCATAGAGCAGTTTGTGCACTTCGAGGTATCTTGTCTTTGCCTCATGCAGGACTTCGCTGATGAAGTAGACTGTGCGTTGGATGGTCCGGGACCTTTCCGGGAAAGGCTGCTCATCTTCTTCCCTCTGCTCCAGGTCCAACAATTCCATGTCTCCTAGGCCTAGTGCTTCCTTTGGGGGCTGGGACCCGAAGGCTTCAGGGCCCCCTAGGGGGACCCGGTCTTCCTCTGGGGATTGGGACCCAGAGGCTCCTTGGTCTCCGAGGCCCCCTTGGGGGACTCAGACGTCCTCTGGGGGCTGGGACCCAGAGGCTCCTTGGACTCCGGGGCACCCTTGGGGGACCTGGATGTCCTCTGGGGGCTGGAACCCAGAGGCTCCTCGGTCTCCGGGGCCCCCTAGGGGGACACGGACGTCCTCTGGGGGTTGGGAGCATCATCAGCTGTTGCTTTAGCTCGCGGAACGCCTTCTCCGCTTCTTCGGTCCAGACAAATGGTTCGGACTAGCGCAGGAGCTTGAAGAACGGAAGGGCCCGCTCAACTAGCCTAGAGATAAACCGGTTGAGCGTTGCCAAACACCCTGCAAGCTTCTGTACATCCTTGATGCGGGCTGGGGGGCGCATCAGCTCTACCGCCTTGATCTTTTCTGGGTTGGCCTTAATCCCTCGGTGTGAGACCAAGAAACCGAGGAGCTTCCCAGCTTTGACTCTGAACACGCATTTGTCGGGATTGAGCTTCGTGCGTGTGGTTCGCAATCTATCAAAGACTAGGGTGAGGTTTTTTAGTAATGATGTATGTGACTGGATTTTTACTACAATATCATCGACATATACCTCTACTAGGTCCCGAATGAGGTCCCCTAATATTTTATGCATAGCTCGTACAAAGGTGGGGAGGGCATTCTTAAGACCGTAAGACATGGAGACATAGCAGTAAAGGCCATCTACGGTTATAAATATGGTATGTTCTTCGTCCTCTCTAGACATTGGGATTTGGTGGAACCCTAAATACGCATCTAGGAAGCATAACATATCGCACCCTGAAGTTGAATCTACGATTTCATCAATTCTAGGGAGAGGGAAGGGATATTTAGGACATGCCTTGTTGAGGTTGGTGTAGTCAATGCACATCCGAAGCTTACAACAAGCTTTGGGGACGACAACCGGATTGGCCAACCATCTGGGATGATGGACTTCCCGTATGAAGCCAGCAACCAGCATCGAGGAGCTTCTTGATCTCCTCGCGAATGAAATTATGCCACTCAATGGACTGCTTACAGGGTCTCTGTTGTTGCGGCCGTGCGTTGGGGTAGATCTTCAGATGGTGCTCAATCACTTCCCTGGGGATGCCCGACATCTGCGACGGTTGCCAGGCGAAGACGTCTGTTGGACTGTGTATGTGGGGCTTATTGGGCCAAGCCCATGTATCTAGCCCTAGAGGCTATATGTACTCTAGACACTATTGAAAACCCTAATTCCCATTTTACATCTTCTAATATGGTATCAGGCTAACCCTATCTCTCCTCTCCTCTCTCTTCCCGATGGCACAGCCGCCGCCGCCGGCCGGGCCGCCTCCGCCTCCGTCCCCTCCTCCCTCATCGCCGATGCAGTCCCTGTGCTGGGCGCCGCCGCCGCCGGCCCGGTCGGGCTCGGATCCACCGCCGCCGTGCCCTCCAGCCCCCCGCCGAACGCGACCGCCGCCTCCAGTCACGTTCTGGCGCCGCTCCCCTTCGCGCCAGATGCCGCCGTTGCCCCTGCACCGGCCGCCCTTGTGCCAGCCGCCGTTGCCGCGGCCTGGCCTGCTCCGGCCCCTGCACCAGCGCTTGCCGCCGCCGGCCTGCCCACAACCGCGGCCTGGACTGCCACACCGCCGCTGGCTCAGATCCGGCTGTGGTCGGCTCCAATGCGGCAGCTGCCGTCGAACCTGCCGTCGTTGGCTCAGGTCCAGCCGTGGCCGACTCTGATGCGGCAGACGCCGCCGAACCCGCCGCCGTCGAGTACTGGGCCGTCGTTCGCTCTTGACCCTCGGTTGTCACCACCTCTAGGAGTGTGGTCGCCTCCAACCTCTACACAGCCGTTGTCACCGGCCCCTGATGTGTGGCCACCGCCTACTGGTGTCCAGCAACCGCTGCTGCCCGCGTTGTGGCCATCGATGGGTCTGCTGACCGCACCGTTACCGGTGGTACCTTCGTACACCCCAGGCTTGGAGCCCCTCTCCTCATGGTCTGCTACCCGATCCGTGCAGCCAGCCGCACTAGGGTCTGGCCAGCCTTCCGCGGTTGCATCTGGTGTCGCTGCGTTTCTCGCCCCCGTGCGGGCACCGCCGGTCGTGCTGCCTGCACGCACGCCGCCGACCGCCATCCTCTGTGCATCAGCAGCCGGATCCGCACCGACGATACCCTGCGCGCCGGCCGCCACCGCCCCCTGCGCGTCTGTGTCAGCCGCCGCCTGGGCCCCTCGAGCCGCTTGGCCAGATCCAGCCGCCACCTGGGCCGTGCCGACAAGCCACCCTGTGGCTGGGCCGTCCGCTCAAGCTTCGGAGAACCCAGTCGGCCAGCCTGCATCTTCGGTGCAGCACCACAACTCACCCCTGACTTGGGACCGGCAGTCGCTCGTGTCCTCTTTCAGCGCGTTGAGTCTCCCACCACTCGGTCCTGACTGGGTCGTGGACTCCGGAGCTTCGTACCACACCACTTCTGACGTCGGTATACTCTCCTCTACCCGCCTTTTGCACCCCTCTTCTCCTTCTATCGTTGTTGGAAATGGGTCTGTTCTTCCGATCACCTCAGTAGGTGACTCGGGCTCGTCGGGTTCTTTTCATCTTTGTGATGTTCTTGTCGCTCCTGACATCATTCAGCATCTTCTTTTCATTCGTCATTTTACCACTGACAACCATGTTTCCATCGAGTTTGATCCTTTTGGTTTATCTGTAAAGGATCTTACGACCCCGTGTCTTCTTCTCCGCTGTGAGAGTTCGGGACCCTGTACACGTTGCGTCTTCCTGCTTCCGCTTCGCCTACGCCTTTTGCCCTGACTATGACAGCCTCTTCGACCACCTGGCATCGTCGGCTTGGTCACCCCGGTGTTGATGCTATGTCGAAGCTGTCTAGTAGTTCAGTGATTTCTTGTGCTCGGGGTACTTATGAGCCTCTTTGCCATGCTTGTCAGTTGGGCCGACACGTTCGAATTCCTTTTCCGCATTCTGTTACTCGTGTTGAGCGCATCTTTGATCTGATTCACTGTGATCTTTGGACATCGCCTCTTAGTGTTTCTGGCCATAAGTATTATTTGGTAGTTGTTGATAATTTCTCGCACTATTCGTGGACTTTCCCCTTGGGAAAGAAGTATGATACGTTTGTCACCCTCTCTCACTTCTTCGCTTGGGTGTCCACCCAGTTTGGGCGCACGATCCGGGCAGTCCAGTGTGACAACGGACGCGAGTTTGACAACTCTGTGTTCCATGACTTCCTACTCTCGCATGGTTTTCAGTTGTGTATGTCTTGTCCGTACACTTCCCCAGAACAGCAAGGTTGAGCGCATGATTCGGACCACCAACGATGTCATGCGCTCTCTGATGTTCCAGGCTTCTACTCCTGCTCGTTACTGGGCAGAGGCCCTTCACACTGACACCTACCTCATTAATTGCCTCCCTACTAAGGCGATTAGTGCTCCCACCCCTCACTTCGCTTTGTTCAGCACTCCTCTTTACGACCACCTTCGAGTCTTTGGGTGCGCTTGCTATCCTAACCTCTCCGCCACTGCCCCCCATAAGCTTTTGCCTCACTCGACTCGGTGTATCTTCCTTGGGTACTCTCCCAACCATAAGGGGTACCGATGCCTTGACCTTACTACCCGTCGTATCTTGATCTCTCGATACGTCGTCTTCGATGAGTCCTCTTTTCCCTTTTTCACTTCATCCTCTGACTTTGTTGCTGAGTTGGATTCTTTTTTCCCTACTGACCCTGAGGCCGCTCCTGTACAGCAACCTTGTGTTTTACCTCCTGCGGGTTACCCACCCATTCTACCACGCGTGCCGCCGGCGTCCCTGACGCCACTAGCTACGCCACGCGCGGCCCCGATGCCACCAGCCGTGCCAAGTGCGGCCCTGCCGCCACCAGCTGCGCCACGCGCGGCCCCGATGTCCTCAACGCCTCCAGCTGCGTCTGGCGCTGCCCCAACGTCACCGACGTCGACCGCTACGCCGCACGCGGCCCCGACGTCACCGACGTCGCTTGCTGCGTCACACGCGGCCCCGACGTCCCCTGCTGCGCCACGCGCGGCACCAGCCTCCCCAACGTCGCCTGTTGCGCTACGCGCGGCACCGGCCTCCCCGAAGTCGCCTGCTGCGCCACGCGCGGCACCGGCCTCCCCGACGTCGCCTGTTGCGCCATGCACAGCCCCGACTTCCCCTGCTGCGCCACGCGCGGCACCGGTCTCCCCGACGTCGCTTGTTGTGCCACGCGCGACACCGGCGTCCCCGACTTCGCCTGTTGTGCCACGCGCGACACTGGCGTCACCCCGACTTCGCCTGTTGTGCCACGCGCGGCTCCTGCGTCGCGATACGCTGATCCCGCTCTTGTCTATCAGCGACGAGCGCGGGTTGGTATTCTGACCTCCCGCATCGAGTCCCCGGTGTACCACCCCCCACTGCTCCACCGTGACCCTAGCCACGTTCACCCGATGGTGACCAGGCGTGTGCTGAGGTCCTCCGGCCGATGGAGCGATTCTCCGGGGTCGTCCTCTCCTCCATGACTTCTCCACCGCCTGCCTCCTCACCCATCTCGCCTATTCCCTCCTCTGTCCGATCCTCACTGGCGTCGGGCTACGGAGGAGGAGTATGCGGCCCTGCTTGCTAACGTGACATGGGACTTGATACCCCGTCTTGGTCGTGGCAATGTTGTCACAGGCAAGTGGGTATTTACGCACAAGAGGAAGGCGGATGGGTCTCTGGAGAGGTACAAGGACCGGTGGGTCCTTCGGGGCTTCACTCAGCGCCCCGGTGTCGACTACGACGAGACTTTCAGCCCGGTGGTGAAGTCGGAACGGTTCGGACCGTTCTTTCGCTGGCTCTCTCGCATTCTTGGCCTGTTCACCAGTTGGACGTCAAGAACGCCATCCTCCACGGCACGCTGACGGAGACGATCTACTGCAGTCAGCCGACAGGGTTCGTTGATTCAGCTTGTTCAGACATGGTTTGTTGGCTAAACAAATCCATGTACGGTCTGAAGCAGGCACCCCGGGATTGGTACAGCCGGTTCGCCTCCTTCTTGGTCTCGCTCGGCTTCGTCGAAGCCAAGTCAGACACCTCGCTCTTCATTTACAGGCGGGAGGGTGATACTGTGTACCTCCTCCTGTACGTCGATGACATCGTCCTCACGGCATCCAGTCCGGTTCTTCTTCAGTGTACGATCTCCGCCCTGCAGCGGGAGTTCGCGATGAAGGACCTGGGCCAGCTTCACCACTTCCTGGGGGACAGTCGAGCATCGTGCGGACGGCCTGTTCCTCCACCAGCGACAGTACTTCCTCCACCAGCGACAGTACTGCCTGGATATCCTCCAGCGAGCGGGCATGGTTGATTGCAAGTCGTGCTCCACTCCGGTGGACACCCAGGCGAAGGTCTCCTCCGTTGACGGTGCTCCTCTCGCTGACCCCACCACTTACAAGGAGTCTTGCAGGTGCTCTCCAGTACCTCACCTTCACCAGGCCAGATATCTCCTACGCAGTTCAGCAGGTGTGCCTTCACATGCATGATCCGCAGGAGCCGCATCTCACCGCTGTGAAGCGAATCCTTTGGTACCTGCACAGCACCCTCGACTACGGCCTTCTCATTCGTGGTGACTCGGCTTCTGAGTTGGTCGTCTACACCGACGCTGACTGGGCGGGTTGCCCGTCGGTGCATCTCTGGTTACGCTGTCTTTCTGGGCGGCAACCTCGTCCCCTGGTCCTCGAAGCGACAACCTGTGGTGTCACGCTCGAGTGCCAAGGCGGAGTACCGCGCCGTAGCCAACGGTGTGGCTGAGGCCTCCTGGCTCCAGCAGCTGCTTCAGGAGCTCCACTCCCCCGTCGCCCGGGGCACGTTGGTCTACTGCGACAACATTAGCGACGTCTACCTCTCCACCAACCCCGTCCAGCATAAGCGCACGAAGCATGTGGAGATCGACCTCCACTTCGTTCGTGAGCGGGTTGCCTGTGGCGAGGTTCGGGTTCTTCACGTCCCGACAACGTCGCAGTTCGCCGACATCTTCACGGAGGGTCTCCCTTCGTCGTTGTTCTCCGAGTTTCGGTCCAGTCTCAACATCTGCCACGGCTAGATGTTGGGACTGCAGGGGGGTGTTGGACTGTGTATGAGGGGCTTATTGGGCCAGGCCCATGTATCTAGCCCTAGAGGCTATATGTACTCTAGACACTCTATTGGAAACCGTAATTCCCATTTTACATCTTCTAATAATGTCGACGTTGGCTTGCAGGAAGGTAGTGAGTGCCGATTCCTGCTCGCAGTCCAAACTCCCCGCGATACGGGCGGTCTGAGCCGCATCAGAGCCAATCTGGATTGTCTTGATGGGTCGTCGTCGTCGGAGGGTTGCACTCGTGGTGCAGCGGCGCGGCTGCAAGCGCGTGGGTCTGGCGAAGGCTTACTCGGCTCAGCATCACTCAAGATAGGTGATGGGACCGTTGCCAACGCTCGGAGCTTTTCTAAGACCGTCACCGCAGCAGCACGATCTCCGCAGATCTTGAGGACGCCGAAAGGTGTCGACATCTTGAGGATGAGGTAGCCATAATGGGCTACTGCCATGAACCGGTACAGGGTTGGACCGCCGATAATGGCATGGTAGGGGAGGCTAACCTCCGCGACGTCGAATAGGATATTCTCTGTCCTGAAGTTCTCGGGTGTCCCTAGGGTTACCCGGAGGTGGATGCAGCCGTACGGGGTAACACTCTCCGGTCCTACCCCTGAGAACGATCTTGTCGGGGCGAGCTCAGACACGGGGATCTTCAGCTTGTCGAAGGCCACACAGCTGATGAGGTTGAGGCCGGCTCCACCATCTACCAGGACGTGGTAAAACTTTACGTTGGCGATGGTGGGGGCAACGAGGAGGGGCAGTTGCCCAGCTCCCGCCATGTTCTCGGGGCAGTCGGAGGTGTCGAAGCTAATCGTCGTCTCCACCCATTTGTGATGTGGCATCGGGGCATGCGTAGAGGCTGACGAAGTCATTGCCCGGTGCAGGGTCTTGACCGCATTCCTGGAAGCAGGTTCCCAAGATCCACGACATATGACGTGGAGTGCTTTGCGACGCTCGTGGTCGCTGATGAGGTAGAGGTTCCCAGCCTGGTGCACCGTTTCCACGGCACGTTCCGGCCTTTGGAACTCCTTCTCCACGTGTTCGTCGACACGATAGTCGACCCTTTGCGGCTTGATTTCGCCACGGCTTTCAGGCTTGATGAACACCATGGTTGGTGAAAGCACTACCACTTTTTTGAGGGAAAAAGCCCCTACCTGGCGTGCCAAATGTCGAAGGGTCAATGCAACACTTTCCCCGGATTTGCTAAGGAGCAGCCCGCGAAGGTTCTTGTTCGGCGGGGCTTAGGCCTCAAACTAGTGTTCTAGCGGAAGAGTATGAGACAGTTGTTTTTACGTGGTTCGGGATGCAAGGAGCGTAACACCCTACTCCACGGTGGATTGTATTGTTTGGTGAGTGTATGCGTATGTGTGTGTATCGGGGATTCTGAGTCTGGTCCCCATGTATCGGAGGCGGTATGTGGATTGTATTGTTTGGTGAGTGTGTATGCGTATGTGTGTGTATCGGGGATTCTGAGTCTGGTCCCCCTGTATCGGAGGCGGTCTGAGCCTTTTATAACCAAGACTGGACGCCTTACAAGTAGGGTCTCGAGGCCCGACAGGTGGTCCCGAGGCGATCTTATCCTAAAAGATCTAAGGCTTCCCGCATAAGCTTCTCTGAGCATGGCAGTGGAGGCTCGCCGTCTTGCCGCCTTCCTTGTTAGTAGCCCACGCACCGTTGCTGACGGTGGCAGATGGTGTCCCGTCAGTCTGTCTTGTTGCCGCAAGCTACCCATTTGGCCAAGTGGGATAGGCCTGCAGCGCCTTCACTGTGATGTGATTAGTCATAGCAGTCTTCTGACCGTTGGCGTGCTCCGCATCGTGTGTCGGAGGTGGGTGCGAACCTTAATGCCTGTCCTGAGTGGAGCGCTCCAGCTTTTAACTCCCGCACCTTACCGTCTGGGGGGTGCCGCTAGACACATGGTAGCGTCGGAGCAGGTCCTCGCCGGGGAGGCTAGCCCCGATCCTTCGTGGCACGTGGCAGCTCCGGGGCTCCCCAGGGCACGTGGCAGCTCCGCTCTCTCCTTAGAGGAAGGGCGCTTGGTCCGCTGCTCCAGGCTTCGTGGCAGCGCTGGAGCTTCTCCGCCGAGGTTGTGCGGGGTCTCCCCACAACACGTGGCGCCTTGGGAGGTCGTCTCCTCTGAGTGGAGCGCTCCAGCTTTTAACTCCGCACCTTACCGTCTGGGGGGTGCCGCTAGACACATGGTAGCGTCGGAGCAGGTCCTCGCCGGGGAGGCTAGCCCCAATCCTTCGTGGCACGTGGCAGCTCCGGGGCTCCCCAGGGCACGTGACAGGTTCGGGCTCCCCAGGGCACGTGGCAGCTCTGCTCTCTCCTTAGAGGAAGGGCGCTTGGTCCGCTGCTCCAGGCTTCGTGGCAGCGCTGGAGCTTCTCCGCCGAGGTTGTGCGGGGTCTCCCCACAACACGTGGCGCCTTGGGAGGTCGTCTCCTCTGAGGGTCTTTATCCCATCCTTCGTGCCCCACGTGGCGGCACTGGGGCTGGATCTTGCGGGAGGCTAAGGCCTCCACAACTTCTAGACACGTGGCGCTGTCGGACTTGCCCCGGTGTCTTCATCCTATGTGTGAGGGTACCCGGTCTGCAGGGTACCGACAGTACCTTATCGTATGCCTTCTCCAAGTCAATGAACACCATGTGTACATCCTTCTTTTGCTCCCTATATCTCTCCATAAGCTGACAGAGTAAGAAAATCACCTCCATAGTGAACCTCCCAGGCATAAAACCAAATTAGTTTTTAGTGACATTGGTCACTTTCCTCAAGCGATGTTCAATCACTCTCTCCCAGAGCTTCATAGTATGACTCATAAGCTTAATTCCTCAATAATTAGCACAACTTTGAACATCTCCTTTATTTTTGAAGATGGGTACTAAAATACTTTTCCGCCACTTTTTAGGCATTTTGTTTGACTGAAAAATGCAGTTGAATAGTTTAGTGAGTCATACTATTGCCACATCCTCCAGACATCTCCACACCTCAATGGGAACATCATGCGGGTCGAGGGCCTTTCCTCCTTTCATCCTTTTTAAGGCCTCTCTAACCTCAGACTCTTGAATCCTCTACACGAACCGTCTGTTGGTGTCATCGAATGAGTCATCCAACTCGAACCTAATGCTCTCATTCCCGTCGTTGAATAGTCCCGATACCTTAGTGCTCATGTCGAGTCCAACTTGTGGGGCATAAGCACTAATGACATTCAAGATAAGGTCCCCTACAACTACCTTGACTAGGATGATCCTATCCGCTCGTCTACGAACATCCACTACTCCATCCTTGAGGTTTTATCTATTAGGATGCCTACGTCATTCCTAGTCCCAGTCGAGCCAGAATACCAAAGCTTGAAACCGGTATTCTCAACCTCCCTCGCCTTTTGACCTGCCCATCTAGTCTCTTGTACACAAAAGATATTTACACGCCTCCTAATCGCAACGTCCACTAACTCTCGTAGCTTTCCATCAAGGATCCTACATTCCAACTAGCCACCCGAAACCTAGTTTCCTCGGCTAGCTTCCTTACCCTTCGCATCCGTCGAGTAAGATGCAAAGACCCTTACTTAACACTACATTCGGGCGATGATGTAGCGCACCACTAAGGTGGTGGCGATCCGCCCTTGCCCATTTAACACCACATCCGGGTTTCGATATGGCGCGCCACTAAGGCGGTGGCAACCCGACCCTTGCCCACATAACACCATACTCGGGTTCCGGTATGGCGCGTCGCTAAGAGGGTTACGCCCCAACGAATTTCCAATGGGTTTCATTTCCATGAGAATGGTTAAGTATAGTTCCTGGCTCGCCAAGCCTATTACAACTCTCCTTTATCCGGGCTTGGGACCGGCTATGTCATTACAACATAGGCGGAGTTTATTATCTGATATCTATAGCATTATATTTATTGCATACACTTATGCAATTGACACCAATATTTAATAATTAATAATTATATTTGTCTATGAAACTAAGAAAGCCACAAAAGTGGCAGAAGGTGAAATGGATATCATGAAAACAAAACTAATCAATACATCAGGAATAGGGATAAGAACAGAGAAGTCATGCACAAGCAAAGAGTTGCTTACAATCGGGTGAGCTAGCAACTCCCCGAAGTTGTAAATGTTATCACCCAGCAAGGCTGCAAGAGATAGATCAAACGCCAGGTCCTGACACAATTAGAATATCATGTTGTCAATATCTTTAACAACAGCAGCCTGGGCACACTTCAAATAAATGAGCAAGAAAAGAAACTAGAACTAGCTCGGCTAGAAACTGAGTCATTATTGACAGAACATACCAGCTTGAAAGATTCTGATAGAGATTCCACAGTGGTGTAGGCCAGATAGAGAAGAGCATTCTTATAGAACTCAGCAAATTCTTGACGAGCCTTGTGGTACTGAGATGATATCCAGTAAAAGCTAGCGTAGACTGAGGGATCAACATCAGTCATGCTATCCAGAGTGGTTTTCCCTTCTTCCAACAGATTCTTGCACTCCTTTTGGTTTCCCTTCTCAAGGTTAATTGCTGCAATTTGCATCTTCACATAAAGAATTGGTTCATTAATCCGCAATTCTCTTGTCTCACACAACTTTGTGATCACCCCCTCTAAGAAAGTAATAGCAGCATCCTTGTCAGGATATTGGCGCGAGGCTATCACCACAAAATGAGCAAGTTTCAGCAGATTAATCTTTGTCTCGAAGTCAGTGATGAAATTGTTGTACAGCTGTATGATGGTGTCGCCAGTCTGTAGATGAAACAGTAGCACAATAACTTTGAGAGACAATAAAAAATATTTGAAAAAAAAAATAGTAAGGAGAATAATTGGAAGCAAAGTAAAATACAAAACTTCCAAACGTTGGGAAACCAAGCTGCAGTTAGATTAGTGAGGTTCATCATACAAACAAAATTAACAGAGTCAGAAACTAGAACAAGAATGAAAGTCCGTCTCTATGTTATAAACAACCAAGATGTTCTGCATTAATGAGAAAGAAAAATAAGAAACAAAATATATAGTACCCAACTGCCTACTCATTACATGCGATACCATCTACTTTAGGTTCTTTTTTTTATCTCCTTTGAGGGGTTTTTACTTTTTAGGATCGTTCAGGCTATATTTAGCATATTTTGACTTTTACTGTCTACTAATCTACTTTTCTCAGGGAGGCAGTTAAGGACCTCAGAAGATAGATATGAGTGTCAGGTGCACTTGACAAGTCCGAATCACAGAGCACATAAGAAAATGAAGGAGACATGTATACAAATTTGTATTAAAAAGGCAGACAAGATGAAAACAATTCAATTATAATTGGTATCTTCCCTAGATATTCTTGTTAGAAAGGTGATGTAACCGACATTCTACATGTGTGAGCCAAATTTGGGCTCAGTTATGCACAGTAGAAATTCAAGTCCTACATCTGATAGATATCTGTTCCATCATCCAGCTGCTGACAAAAGTTAACTGTTCTACCTTTGGTTTTACATGTGCTTGGCTCAAGAAGATTGGATAAGTGGAGCAATTTGTTGATTTCTATTTTTTTTTACTTGTGTGGCTATAGATTCGGACCTGTGGCTGATATCTGAATTGCAGCATAAAGTTATATTAATTGAAGAAGCAAGGTGGCAAAGCTAAGACTAGAATGTAGGCAAATTCAAAAGCCTGAGTCAAGAAGGACATTGGTCCGTTGAATTAAACCTGAGGTTAGTAATAGAATTCATACAGGCGCAATGTTTTCAAGTTTAGTCAACCCTAGTCTCTCTCTCTCTCTATATATATATATATATATATATATATATATATATATATATCAGCTCCGGAAACAATGAAACAGCAACAGTTTTCAATTCAAATGCATCTAATAATCTAAAGTTTAGAAACAATATAGCATTTCCAATTCAGATTTCAGAAAAAACAACAATTTAGTCGTCCTGATCTAGAGAAGAGGTGAATGAGCTGAACCCCAGTGGGTTGCCGCTTGCCTGCCAGTAGATAAGGGCCAAAAGAACTCCTGACCTAGTCATCCTGATCGCTCATCTAACACCATGCCGGCCTGCAGATAAGGGCCAAAAAAATTCCTGACCTAGTTATCCTGATCGCTCAACTAATCACCATGCCAGCACATCGAGTCGTTGTTCCTTGTCGAGCTTCAATAACCAATATGGACAACTAATCGTGATTAGTCAGACTAATTGAAAACATTGTACGGGCGATGGACGTTCATAACATAAGCTTCCCTCCATCCGTAGAAACTAGACTAAAAAGCTGAAATCGGTCGTAGTGTAACCTCGACTTAGTATAAGCAGGCTACAAAACATAAGTCACATCGAAGTGAGTTGGTGTGGTGGCCTATAGAAGAGTCACTAGTACCCGTCCAATTCTGCCAAAATGACGGTAGCTCCCGTCCAATTCACGCAAAACTAGCAGAACCCATAACGACTCCAAATTGAAGGACTAGATGGGGGCATGAGTAGGCCCTGGACGGCGAGAGATCCGCCGCACAAAGTAGCACATCTGGGAACCCATCGGTAAAACCTTCCCTAAGAAGAGGAGGAGGAGGAGGCGAGGACGAACCTTCGCAGGCTGGAGCTGGAGGAACTGGTCGAGCTTGAGGGTGAGCTGGTGCCACAGCTTGCGCTGGTAGAGGTCGGCAAGGGAGGCGTACCAGTCGGCGAGGTCCGGGCGCGCCTGCCGCTGCGCCTCCACGTACTGCAGCGCCATCGGAACCGCGGCTCCTGGTCCCGAGACGACCGACTGCCCCGCCCTTGGCGGTTAGGGTTCCAGAGGGGTCTTCGGCGGCGGCTGCTACGGAAGACGAAGAGGGTAACAACCACCAGCAATAGCGCCGCTAAATCGAGAGCTGCGGTGAGGCGGGTAAATCAGAAAAAATAAAACCCTAGCTGCAGCGCGGTGCGGTAAGGTGAGGCGGGAGAAGGGAAGCGGAGAGGAGCGGATACTTGCCGTGCAACGGAAGGTAAGGATCTGGATCGGTCGATCGGATCTGCAGCTGGACAGCGGACTTACGATGAAAATATGATTGGAAAAATACAGAAATGATACCGTAATCAGAAATTTTAATTCAGAAACGGTACAAAAATGATTTCAGCAGTTTACCAACTGAATTGTCGGAATATCATATTTAATCGGAAAAATTCCGAATAATTTTCGAGTAATTTCCGAACTGTAACAATGCTTGCCGCATTAGAATCCTGAAGCTGAATTAGAATTACATTTTTCGAACTCAGACATGTTTGCATCATATGAATTATGAAGCTGAATTACAATTGCATTCAAGGAACTGTGCAGAGGATTTTTAAATATCTGTTTCAGTCTTGGTGCTTTTTAACATCGAACAATGTAATGAATTATTTATGTGCTTTGAAAAACTTTGTACTTGGTGTGCAGTTTGCTGTTTATCATCAAATCAAATTTGGTTCACTTTTTCCTGGATATATTGTAGACCTGCAGTACTGTACGTGCACTCGTGCAGTATGAAAACTTTCCTTTTGTCCTGATTGTATTTTTTTCCTTTCGTATTCGTCATAATTCTTTGTGCTTCCTATATACAACGTTGATGTCGTCGTTGTGTCATTGTGTGAAATGCAAACCACACGTTGATTTAGCGTTAGTTCCGATAAAAATTTTGAAACCATTTCGGTATTGACGTATTTCCGTTCAGATTTTCCTTTACCAATATTTCCTAAGTTTCAGATACAGTAACCCTATCCGATAATTCCGTTTTCAATCCCGTTTCCGAAAACTAAATACGAAAATGAAAATAATTTAGCCCTTTTTCCGTGTGTTTTCCGATCGTGGTCATCACTAAGTGGACTCGACTCCAACCGCGGGGGCCGAACGAACCAACGTGAGAAGAAGAACGGGGCGGCGGCTTGGAGACGGGCTGACTAGTGCCACACATCCAACATGACCAGTGTGGCGGCTTCGTGGAGGCGGGCCGACGACTGCCGCAAATCCAACAGATCAGTACGGCGGCTTCGTGGAGGCGAGTCCATCAACCATGACAGCGCATCTGTGCCCAAGCCCAAAGGAGCGTTTCATTTCGCTTTGTTTGGCACACGAATGGGCCACGCCAAATAATAAAAAAGATTGTCGGATATAAACATAGGTGTAATTGTGTTCATATCCGACTTTAATTTTCAATTATGAATTTATCCTTATAATTAGAATTTATATTTTTTATCTTTAATTTCTAAAGCCAAACTTTACTCCTAAACCTGTTTAGTCCCGATGTTTGTTTCATTTTCAATAAATAAGAAGTCATATAGACAAATCTGATGACATGATAATAGAGTTATGAAAAGAGTGAAGGTATTTCATTTAGATGAATTGAGTGTACACAATTATCTAGACTTGAAACACAATAAAACTGTATCGGAGACACAATAAAACTTGTATTAGTGACCAAAATCCAATGGGTTGTTGAAATGCAAAAGAGTTTCAAGTCTAGATAATTATGAACATAAACAAAGGTGAAATCTGCCACCAGAAATGCATATACATTCTTGGAGGCCTTGCTGCCGCACCGCGCAGGCCCCTATTCAAGAGCACAGGCCCTACCACCACCACCACTCCCTCCCTCCGTTCCTCTCTTGTACTCACCGTTCTTAGACCGTCCGCAGCGGTGTTGCTGTAAAGATTGCTGGATAATGTAAATTTAAAGTAAATGTTGTAACAGTAGAAAAAGAATAGTGTATAGAGTAGTGTATAGAGTAAAGAGTGCGGATAGTCTTAGGTTGTTAGCAGTGGCATACTGTAAAACGTACTGGATATGTGTAAAATTAAAGTAGATACTAGAAAAGTAGAAAAAAGAAATAGTGTATAGAGTATGGTTTAGAGGAAACGAGTGATAGCTTTAGAGGTTGTTGCTGGAATAATCATGGCATCGATGTTGGAACAGCAGGGATCGTCGCGCAGCTCCTCATGCGGTTGCTTGGAGGTAATCTACCATGTAGAGGACGACACGTCATCACCATGACGCTACTCGGTGGACTCCCATGCCGGCTCTAGTCATCGCGTAGGGGTGGCCTACCGGTGCTGACCCGGATAGACACCTTCTACACTCGGGTTGGTTGCCTCGTGTTCTCTAAGCGATGGAAGTTCCTCTGTGGTTGAGGGAGCAGTGTGGCGACCGATCTTAGCATCAAGGTGGCGACAGTGATGCGACAAAGCCTTTTTATATTGTATTTGTGGCGACAAAGACAAATCTTTCCAGTCTCTTGTCAGAGGCACAATCTCTACAGGTGCAAAGTCGACGGGTTCCAGCCTCTGATAGAGGTTCCTAGTGACGCGTTGTTGATGGTGGTTAAGTATCATTTTTTACTGTCAATTTAACTCAATTATATAAAAGAGTATACATTTCTTACACGAATTATCTTTACAAATAATATAATTCCACTTGTATTTGGAGAATTTATGCATGTAGGTACTTTGATGCAGAATTGAGGTGAATTAAGAGGATCCATACTAAAAACAACACTTCCAATTAATTAGGAGCTGACATGTGTTACTAAATGGATTCATGAGCCCACTTTCAGGCGTATCCAAGTGAATTTCACCGCAACTCATCTGGAAGGTATCTAAGGGCCCATGTGGAAGTCTTGTGGAGGAAGCACACTTCGAACAGGCCACATGCCAGTTCGACAAAACCAGGAGTTCGGTTGAACTGGTCTAGGCGCCAAACCCGGTCAACTTCTGCGTGTCGACTCCCTATGGTTCCCTGAAGGTAGTGCAGACCGATCCTCGCGCAAACTATCTCTGAGATTAGTATAAATATGACATGTCACTACCTCATTCACACACACCATTCGAGCATCACTCTCTTGCTTAGTGGAGTTTAGACCTAGAAAGGAGTCTCTCTAGTTCCCAATTCCATTTTGAGAAAGATGTGACTCATGTATCTTTTTTTTTGTATTTGTGACTTTATGCTTATCAATAATATTAGTCTTTTCATATTCATATGTTTTGATGAAGCGTTTTATTTTATTGTGGATTACATATATGTGGTAGTACTATTTATTATTACGATAACGTAGTAATGTTATTATTATTATGTTATCATAAATGTCATAGTTATCCACTATAGTCTAATTGTGTAAGGCATATGAACTCTTTAGTGTTTAGATCCAATATTGGATCAAGGATCTTTAGGTTAGGAATTAACTTAGATTTATACCAGTTTTATAGGGTATTTACTTAATATGAAAATGTGGTGTTCGGATAGTTAAGTAGCGGCGGATGTCTCGTAGACTCACGGATTACAAGGATAGGCAGTTGAAAGTTGCCTAGAGAGGGGTGAATAGACCAATAAAAATTGTAGATGCTTAGTTAACTTAAAACAGTCAGGCAAAACCGGATATGTCCGGGTTTCCTCAGATAAGTTGGATGAACTCGAATATATTCAGGGTGTAACGAGATAAAATAGATCCTAAGCAATTCTAGGGACAAATAGTGATTAATATAGATGCT
The DNA here is from genome assembly GCA_036927565.1 of Tuctoria greenei. Classification (NCBI taxonomy): domain Eukaryota; kingdom Viridiplantae; phylum Streptophyta; class Magnoliopsida; order Poales; family Poaceae; genus Tuctoria; species Tuctoria greenei. The sequence continues at coordinate 195,128,189 of JAYESD010000002.1, forward strand.
AAAACAATATGGAGAAGTCTAGCAACCTATTTGAACAATAAATCAACCTAGAATTGCTAAGAACACAAAGTTAGGGTTTCTAGCACGATATGAAGAAAAAGTAGTAAAGTAAATGCGATGAGAAGTGAACACAAGAGATTTTCTATCGAATTTCAGCTTCACAAAGATGTCTATGTCTCCGTTGAGGAAGTCCACAAAGGACCTGGTTGATCCCCAACCCAAACCTCTCCTAGCAACCATCAAAGGTAAGCTAGGTGCTTTCACTATCGGAAATTACAAACTTCCTAGGTCTCAACCACAAGTTGGGAGCCCTAGGTGACCTCTAGCCGGCTAGGGATCAAATCCCAAGAGTAACAAACCCATGAGAGAGATTGCAACAAAGAATCAATCAAAAGCTCAACCCCCAAGTGACTCCTCACTCAAATCCTCCCTCAAACCCTAAATCCCAACCAAAGATTCGATTTTTTGTTCTTAAGCTTGAGGAGATGTGCTTGGAGTGCTCTAATAAGTGTATTGCAGCGCTAGGGTTTCATTAATTCTCATTTGGGGGAGATAGCCCCACTTTTATACTCTTCCAGAAGTGTAGCCGTTGCCAACCACTAAAGGTAGCACATGTCCTGAATTTTCCCGGATATGTTCGAGTTTCAGGACCACCACCAAGGACGTCATCCCCTCCAACTCACCATTTCGAACAGTCAAATTTGAATTCTCAAACATGTTCGGACCTCCTAGGTTAAAACATGTTTTAAACAGAGTGGTGATGTCCGTAGTGAAATGCGGACAAGTCCAGGGGCCGGACATATTCAGGTTTATCTCAGACATGTCCGAATTTCCTAGGGCAGCACAAATTCTATACAGAGAACTTATGTCCGGTGCACGAAAAAATCCAGTTCCCAGACATGTCCAGAGTGGGGCCGGACAAGTCTGTGTTTTGCTGAGTTTTCCCCTAGACTATAGAGAGAGATGAAGTCTGTAATCAAACGCGGAAAAGTCGGGGACCCGGACATGTCCACCCTTAGGCCGGACAAGTCTGGGTTTTTCAATGATTTTCACTAAGTTGATTTTAATTTGATAATTACCCAGAGATTGAGCTTTAGGATTCAATGTTGCAAGCAACCTTTGTGTCCCTCTTGATATTGCAGTGTTTCCTAGACTCAAGAAAAAAACCTACAAACTATGAGTCTTCACATCGCCTTTTTCCTTTTTCGAACGTTAGGGATGCACCAATCACTTTGATACGCACTTATCTCAATTAAAACATTAGCTCTTTAATCTTTATGCCATTAATCAACCAAAACCCACACACGGGGGGTACCTAGATGCACTCTTAATCTCCCCCTTTTTGGTGATTGATGACAACCAATTAAAGTTTCCAATTTAGATTAAAGGCTCGTTTTGATTGCAATGATGTTGGTACCCTGGGTACCTTATACCCCTTGAGATTGCAAAGATCTCAAGGAAATGTCATCTACTTGATTTGAATACCTTCGGAGGCCCACATGTCAGACATAACCGGACCCGCTTCCCCAACATGGTTAGTCCCAGGGTCGCCACGTGTACCATCAAACCAGAGCTACCGCCCACAAGGGGGAAGCTCCGGACTGTGTACCATAATGACACCCCCGGATCTAACCCCAGACCGAGGGAAGCTCCAGAACTAACACGTGTCTGGTGGCATTGGACCTATCTATTCCCCCACAGTATGCTCTGGAGCTGCCACGTGTCCAACCGTCAGATTTTCAGCCTCAAACCTCCGGTAGACTCCACAACGGCTTCGGACCTTCAAAGGGGAATCAAGGACTTCAAGACCCGATTAAGTGTCATTAATACTATGTTAATGACACTCGATCGGACGACCTTAATTATGAGTAACGGCGCTGTCAAAGCCCGTAACTCAGTCATTAAGGGTAACTAAGCGCATCAAATTTGTATCAATATTAGTAGCCGCCGGGGCCACATGTCGGGTCAGGCCAACTTGTAATGGCCTGTCCTTGTACTATAAAAGGACAGGCCGACGATACATAGGCATCACGGACCTGAGCTCTTGGATCTGATCTGGTCTGATCGGCTCACACGCGCTCTCAACTCACATCACCTGAATTGAGTTCATACATCCAATACAACACCAACACACCCCATGGAGTAGGGTATTACGCTCAGGCGGCCCGAACCACGTAAATCTTTGTGTCTCCTGTGTCATTTTACATTTCACCTTCTTGAATCTCAGCGCGCCCACACCGAACTTCAAACTCCGCAAACACTTTTAGTAGTGTCGGGAGATCTGCCGGATCAAAACCACCGATAGTTGGCGCGCCAGGTAGGGGGCGCCTGAGATTTCAAGAATGGTGAACTCCGCTGCTGAATCATCCAATGGTCATCCCGCTATTCAAGCTGCTGGGGGCAATCCCTCCAATATGCAGCCACCACCAGGAACCTCAGTTCCAGCAGGAGTCACACTTCCACCACCGCCGCCTCCACCAGCAAATCAAGCTGGGCAGCGCGATGGTGCACCGGCGTCAATCACTGCGTCGGCGAATCATGACAACCCGGAACACACGCTCCATGCAGCACGTGCTCTCCTTCAGCGCCCACCACCTCCGGATGCATCCCGGGATGCAATGGAGCAGTGGAGGGCCGATGTGGAACACTTGGTTGCAGCAGCAGCCGACCGCATCAGTAATCAGGGTCCTCCTCCTTCAGGACGGGCCCTGTCGCAGCGACGGACCTTGTCTGGCAGACTTGGTTCGCACGTTTCCAACAATAGGAGACGTGGTGCGTCACAGCAAGTGACGTCGTTGCCCTCCGGGGGGCGACGCACTCACACGGTATCAAGGCTTTCAACTCATGACCTCCGGGCGGAGCTTGATCGCCGATACCGTCAATAAGACGGCCGAGTCCATATCGAGCATGCTCGTGAAAGACGAGAAGCTCAAGACATTCCTGCTACTAAAGGAGTAGGAGGAGGCTGTTCAGCCCTGGCCAAGCATCTGCGTATGGTCAGGTGGCCACAGAAATTCTGGCCTCACCTGCCAGAGAAGTTTGACGGGACCGTTAATACCGTTGAATTTCTTCAGATTTACTCCACTGCTATCCTGGCAGCTGGAGGAAATGAGGTCGTAATGGCCAACTATTTTCCAGTGGCTTTAACTGGGACCGCCCGGTCCTGGTTTATGAGCCTTCCACCCAACTCCATCAACAGTTGGGAGGAGTTGTGCCGATAGTTCACCGCCAACTTCGGGAGTTCATACACCCGACCAGGCATCGAACTGTACCTTTTTGCAATCGTGCAAAAAGGGGGAGAATCCCTGCGATCATTCATCCAGAGATTCTCTCAGGTACGAAACACTATCCCTTCTATCTCTAGCGCTTCTGTCATTGTGGCATTTAGACAGGGCGTACGGGATAAGAAGATGTTGGAGAAACTGGCGATCAAGGAGATCACCAGTGTCACGGAACTCTTCAGCTTGGCTGACAAATGTGCCAGAGCTACGGAGGGACGTGAAATGCACTCCAAACCACCTCCGGAGGATCACAAGAAATCCTCCAAAGGAGAAGCCACTACCTCCGAGAGTGGCAAAAAGAAGAAAAAGACCAACGGCAAGAAGAAGCCATTGGCCGGCGCATCTAATGCTGCAGCTGCTGCAGCTCTGGGTGGCCGGGGGCCACGCCCCGAGAAGCGACCTCAACCGTCTTCTGAAGACGGTGGCAAACCCAAGGTGTGGTGTCCAATTCATAAGACGGACAGTCACAGTTTGGAAGACTGTCGGGAGGTCCAAAACCTTGTCGAGCGCTACAACAAGCGCCAGGAAGAAGTTCCTTTCCGACAGAGGGAAGGAAAACAAAAGGTTGACGAAGCTCCGGCTGAAGAGGAGTTAGGTTTTCAGGATCCTAAAAAGGTCCTGAAGGCCGTCTACACCTCCGTCGACGACGATTCTGACGTCTCTGACAACGAGCATCGGAAGACCATGAACACCATTTTTTGTGGATCATGGGACATCACCTCCCGCCACGTCCTCAAGACAATGCGTCGGGACATGGCCGCTGTGGCTCCTACAGCCAGGGCGGAGCCTCATCGGAAGTGGATGGACACAACCATCAGTTTTGATGCTTCGGACTGCCCTCGAAGCATGGTTGGAGCAGGCCAGTTACCTTTGATGTTATCTCCTACCATCAATAACATTCAGCTCCACCATGTTATGGTAGACGGAGGTTCGGGGCTGAACCTCATAAGCTTCAAAGCTTTTACCAAGCTTCAGCTCCGACCTTTGGATCTTCACCCCTCTCGATTTTTCTTCGGAGTAGGTCCGGGAGCCATTACCCCACTCGGTGCTATTACTCTCCCCGTTACCTTCGGGACCCGGGAGAAGTATCGCACTGAGAAGTTGGTCTTTGACGTTGCTCAGATCAACTTACCTTTCAACGCCATCTTGGGTAGGCCTGCCTTGACAAATTCATGGCAACTGCTCATTATGGCTACCTGGTGTTAAAGATGCCAACACCAGTAGGCGTTCTCCAAATCCGCGGAGATCACACTGCCGAAGTAACCGCTCTGGAAGAACTTCATGCGCTTACTACGGCGCAAGAGGAGGACTCCAGGCAGGAGCAAGCTCCAAAACCCCCGAGCATTCGTCAACGAGGCTCGACTTCTGTACCTCGTGTGCAGCCAAGCGGCCACACCGACATTCCCGTCAAAGTCGTCCAAATCGGTTCCGATGCCGCTCGGACCACCCATATATCGGGGGGACTGACTGACAAATAGGAACTCGCGCTCATTGCTTTCCTCCGGGCTAATGTCAACGTGTTTGCCTTGTAAGACCTATGTGTGCTGAATACATTGGCTTGTAGTGAATATTTTTGCTTTGACGATAAAAGTTTTGAATATCACCAAAACACCTTTTTTTCAAGGTCCGACTCTAGCTCCAAGCTACAGCAAGGTCCGACTAGCTTTGGTCAGCTCCGGTGAAGTTTTTTCTTTAGCTCCGGCATGTCTTTGATAGCTCCGACATGTCTTTGATAGCTCCGACATGTTTTTGATAGCTCCGACATGATTTTGATAGCTCCGCCGTGTTTTTGCTAAGCTTCGAAGTTGATTTGTCTAGCTCCGGCTTTTGGGATTACTAGTTCCGATTAGTTTTGGTTAGCTCCAGCGCTAGGTCCTGCTAGTTTTGTAAGCTCCGGCGAGAGCTTGGTTGTACTAGTTTTGGTAAGCTCCGGCGCTAGGTTCTACTAGCTTTTGTTAGCTCCGGCTCAAGGTCCGGGTTGCTCTGGCAAGGTCCGGAACTTGACCGTAGTGCTTCTGCTTTTCATTTGCAATGTTTCGTACTTGCTTTACATTGTTGGAAAGATTGCTTAGTATTTTTTTACTAAGTTTTTGGTGCGTTTTGGATGATATCGTGATTACTGTGGTTTTGTAACATGCTTATGTGAGGTTCTCACGTAAGGTGTTGTGTTCGGAACTAACTTGAGTCAAGTCGAGGACTTGGGCTCGTATGGATTGATTGTTTATTCATGTGCAGGTGTTGCTTGAGTTCAAGACATGGCTGGTGACAGGATCCATTGGACTAGTCTCAGGGAGGAGATGAGGTTCCAAGAACCAAATTCAGGAGGAATTGTGGTTGAGCTGATCAGGAGGTTGTGCAACATGATTGAATCAAGAACAATGCATATGAAGGTATCGTGGACGTCATTGGAAGATGTTTGCACGTGTGCAAGGAGTGCATGGACGTGGCTACATGGTTCTGGGACGTGATGAAGAGATGTGGATGTAAAGAATTGGTCGGAAAGGTCCAACCGACTAGGTTATGGACTCAGGCTGCGGCTGAGTCGGGTTTGACTCAAATATGAAAAGATTTGAGTTGGTTATGATAGGATTTCGTATGGGTCACGAATTTGAGTTGTTTAGGAATGTGGGATACGTTCCTAAGGTGTTTGGAAGTCTTAAGATTGCTTCTATCTGCGTATAGAAGAATCCTAAGCAGTTATGGAAAGTTGCGATTCGTGAACAGAGTAGGATTAGGTTCCTGATCCGAGTTGAGTTGGCTTTCGAGCTGGTTATATAAGCAAGGGAGCCCAGAGCTCGTGGGGAAAGACTTTGGGGCTGTTCCTCTTGTGTTCTATTGAATAAAATTCGTAGTTTGAAGGAACTTTTGTGCCTTGTTCGTCCGACTTGTTCCAGACAAGTTTTACTCGTCGAGTTTCTGGACAGCACTACCTTTCGTCGGTGGTTTTATCATAACTCGAGTTTTTACAGATCCAATTGACGTGATTCTTTTTGGGTTGTATTCACAACTTGATTGTCTATCATATGTCAAAATTTCACGGTCATTGGATTTGTGGTCTATGATCTACACGAGTTTTTTTGCAGCATTCCAGAACTGTTTTTTCTCGGGTAGGGCAGATTGACCATTATTTGATCTTTCAATCATAACTTGAGTTTTTCTTGACGGATTCAAGTGATTCTTTTTGTGTTGTCTTCGTGACTTGATTCTCTCTGATATCCATCACTTTTTTCATGGTGAAACATGTTTAGATTAGTCTCACACACGATTTCTTTAACAGATCGTTTTTCTGCCGAAAGGGTTTGGGGTTTTATTGTTTCCGCTGTGTAAGATTTTTAAATATACCATTCACCCCCATCTGGTAGATTTTCATGTGCTCTTCGATCCTACAATTGGTATCAGAGCCACGGTGCTCTAATCTTTGTGATTTGCGCGTGTTTTTGACTAATCATCATGGAGAAGTACTCTGCTAAACCTTGTGTGTTTGCTGGTATTGATTTTCAGGTATGGAAGGCACACATGGAGGCTTTCATCCAAGCACAAGGCTTTGCAATATGGGAGAAGGTATACAAGTCGTACGAAGTGCCATCAAACGATCAAGTTACAGCTACAAATCTGAGAGATGTCGACAACAACAACAAGGCTTGGAACTTGATCATACAAGGATTAACACAAAGCGACTTCGACCATGTTGCACACCTCGGATCTGCATACGATGTGTGGAAAGCACTTTGTGACTACCACGAAGGATCCAACACGATCAAAGAGGTAAGGCAAGACATGTTCAAGAAAGAATACATGCGCTTTGAGATGCAACCCGATGAGTCTATTGATGACCTTTTTGCTCGCTTTAATAAGATTCTCAGCAACTTGCGTAGTGTCAATGTTAATTTTTCAGATGCTGAAAATGCTAGGCAATTGCTAAGTGCATTAGATATGTCAATTTGGGAGATGAAAGTCACATCTATTCGTGAATCTACTTTCATGAGTTCACTTACTTTAGATATGCTATATTCCAAGTTAAAAACTCATGAAATTGACATAATCTCACGTAAAAACCCCAACAAGTCTATTGCTTTTGTTTCTCAACGTGACATGCCTAGTTCCGGTCAAACATCATCTTGTGGTACACTTGCTTTGCTGTCCTCTCTAACTCTTGAACAGATTGAGGAGTTTCCAGAGGAGGAGCTAGCGCTCATCTCTACCCGGTTCTCAAAAGCATTGCAAAATGTGAGAACTAGAAGGAGAGGAAGCTCCGGACCTCAACAGTGCTTTGAATGTGGTAAGACAGGACATTTTTGTTCAGATTTCCCTAACCTTTCAGGTCCTACTTCCCGAGATGAAAAGAAAACAAGAACGAAGCACTCTTCTGCAAAAGATACGAAGAAAAAGAAGGGTTTTATAGGACGTTAATTGGTGAGCAGTTTTATCTCAACACTCCAGGAACTTGGCTCAAGCGACGTGGACATTGGAAGTTATGGAGATGAAGATGATTTGGCAAACTTGTGCTTCATGGCGGGCAAGTCAAGATCAAGTATGGAGGAGGCAGAACACAACAACGATAATGAAGAGGTATGTCCTACTTGCGAAGAAATGTGTGATGCTATTTCTCGTGCCACTATTATTGTTAAGAAAAAGGACAAAAAGCTTAGGGACAATGCTGTTAAAATTGAGTCACTAGAATATGAAATTAATTGTTTGAAATCCTTGATTCCTAGTGATGATTCTTGTTCCTCATGTGACTTAATATATGAACAATTGTCCTCCCTAAGATGTGCACATACCTCCACACTTGATAAACTTGAACTTGAAATTGAAAAGAACAAAAAGCTTGCTGCAATTAATATTGGAAACTTAAAAGATGCTTCTTGTTCTACAATTGATTTGCATTGTTCTAGTTGTGATGATCTTGGTAAGAAACTGCAAGATGCTATGAATGAAATCTCTATTTTGAACAATGCTTTACGTTGTCATGAAGTTAAATATTGTTCCAATTGCAAATTAAAAGGAAAAACTTCATGTGAAAATTGCCTTGATCTGTCCAATAAACTTGATAACATGCATAAGACATTTGATAGGTTTTGTAATGGGAATAAGAACCTTAACTTGCTGCTGAATTCATCCAAGTCTTGCAATGATAAAACTGGTTTAGGTTTTGATTCTCATGCTCATGCTAAGGCACATCCACCTAAAATTGTAAAGTCATTTGGAAGTGGTTGGATTCAAACAGTTCCTAAACAAAAAGAAGTGGTTTTCAAATCTGCAGGAGTGTTGCCTTATTGGGTTTCAAATAGAAATATTGTTTGCTCATCTGGACATGAACACAAAGTTAAATTTCATTGTACCTACTGTGGTAGAGATGGTCAAGTCATAGATTTTTGTTATAGACTAGCTAAACAACAGAAAAGGGAAAGAATGGTTGCTAGATCTCATAACTTTCATGCAAAATTTGCTGCACATATTGAACCGAATGTACAACTTGCTGTTTTGAGTCAAAAATATTCAAAGTTTACCTTCGGACCTTCTGTTTTTGCCTCCGGAGCTACTGATTTTTGTGCTACACAAGTGACACCTTATAGGTCAGTAGTTAAGAATAAAAAATCTCAAACTTTGACTCATAAACCTGCTGTTTTGTCTCAGCTTTCGCGTGTTTTTCCTGCTGCACGTCGCGTGACTCAGTACTGGATTCCTAAATGCCTTTTGACTAACCCCAGTATTGAGTCATCAACGTATTGTGCTTCTATGTAGGTTACACGTTTGAGGAAGGAGAACATTTGGATTGTGGATTCAGGTTGCCCACACCACATGACCGGTAACAAAGATTGGTTCTCATCCCTCTGTTTTGTATCATGTGTAGAGAATGTTACTTTTGCCGATAATTCTTTAACTACTATAATTGCTAAAGGTTCGGTTAGAGTAAATGATCACTACATTTCGAAAGATGTGGCACTTGTCAAAAATTTGAAATACAACTTGCTTTCTGTTTCACAATTCCTAGATGAAAATCTGGAAATTATTTTCAATAAAAACTGCTGCAAAGTTGTAGGTTCAAATAGTGAGCTTATTTTTAACATGTCACGGTTTGGAAGAGTTTTTAAAGCTGATTTTGATATGTCTTCCTCTAAGCATAGGTGTCTAGTTGCTAATGATTCAAATGACTTATTTTTTTGGCATCGTATACTTGGTCACGTAGGTTTTGATCACCTAACGCGTGTTAGTGCTCTTGATCGCATACGTGGGCTGCCCAAGCTTAAAGGGGACAAAGAAATTGTGTGCTCTTCTTGTAGACATGCTAAGATGGTTGCAGGTTCACATACTCCTATCACAATGATCATGACAACTGAACCATGTCAACTTTTGCATCTTGACACCGTAGGACCTTCACGTGTTCAATCCTTCGGAGGTAAATGGTATGTACTTGTGATTGTTGATGATTATTCTAGATACTCTTGGGTTTACTTTATGGCGTCTAAGAATGAAGTTTTTAGTCACTTTAGAACTTTATTTCTTAGATTATCAATTGATTACCCAGGATCTTTAAAAGCAATTAGAAGTGATAATGGAACTGAATTTAAAAATAAATCTTTTGATCACTTTTGTGCTGAAAATAGAATAGATCATCAATTTTCTTCACCATATGTACCTCAACAAAACGGTGTTGTAGAAAGAAAGAACAGAACCTTAGTTGAGATGGCTAGGACTATGCTTGATGAATATCAAACTCCTAAGAAATTTTGTGCTGATGCGTTAGCAACCGCTTGTTATGTCTCAAATCGTGTTTTCTTGCGTGCTAAGCTAGGTAAAACACATATGAGCTCCGGTTTGGACATAGGCCTAGTGTTACACACTTTCGGGTCTTTGGTTGCAAATGCTTTGTTAAGAAACATGGTAATCTTGATAAATTTGAACCTAGATCCATTGATGGCATGTTTCTTGGTTATCCATCTCATACTAGAGGCTACCGTGTGCTTTTAATTGACACTAACAAAATTGTGGAGAATTATGAAGTGTCTTTTGATGAAGCTAGCCCAGGTACTAGCTCAAACATTGCAGGTCCAGATCCATATCCGCAGGGGGGGCATTTTCGTTGAAGATGAGGAAGAATTGGAGCTGCTATCCGAAAATTCAGCAGCTAAAGACTTTGGTTCAACACCGGATGTTAATTCTCAACCAGCACCGACAACCATCAATGCTGATTCAAATCATCCTCAAGTCACAAGCTCATCGATTTGTGATGAACATGAAGAATAAGAAGCTTGTGAGACATCTGTTCCTCTACGATTTTACAAAGATCATCCCCCACAACAGATGATTGGAAGCTTGCACGAATGAGTCACACGCAATGATGAGTTCCAAATTTGAAATGAGTATGATGAGTGAACTCACTTACTTTTTGGGGTTGCAAATCAAGCAAACTAAGGAGGGTACCTTTGTGCATCAAACGAAGTATACAAAAGATCTCCTAAGGCGCTTCAACATGGACAAAAGCATGCCTCTTCGGACACCAATGGGAACAGCAACAACACTTGGACTTGATGAAGATGGTGAACCCGTGGATCAAAAAGAATATAGAAGCATGATCGGATCACTTTTGTACCTCACGACATCAAGACCAGACATACAATTCAGTGTATGTCTTTGTGCACGGTTTCAAGCCTCCCCACGTGCTTCACATCGTCAAGTCGTCAAAAGGATTCTCAGGTACTTACATGGAACTCAAGAATTTGGAATTTTTCTTCCTTCTTCCTCAACCGTTACTTTGAAAGCTTTTTCGGATGCTGATTTTGGGGGTTGTAGGATTGATAGGAAAAGTACTTCCGGTGCTTGTCATTTTCTTGGCAATTCTCTTGTTGCTTGGTCCTCTAGAAAACAAAATTCAGTTGCACAATCCACAACCGAATCTGAATATGTAGCTGCTGCTAGTGCTTGCTCACAAATTCTTTGGATTGTTCAAACACTTATGGACTATAGGGTTGATCTAGATAGTGTTCCACTGTTCTGTGATAACACTAGTGCCATTTGCATTGTTAAAAACCCCGTGCAACATTCTAGAACTAAGCACATTGACATTAGGTATCACTTTCTCTGAGATAATGTTGAAAAAGGAAACATTGTGCTTCACCATGTAGATACCGAACAACAATTGGCTGACATTTTTACAAAATCTTTGGATTTCACTCGTTTTTGTTACATTCGTAGTGAAATAGGGGTTATGCATTCTCATGGCTTAAATTGAGGGGGAGTTTTGAAACTTGGGAAGTCTATGTGTGAATCTGAAATAAAAATAATATGAGCATAGTATTTCATACATATATGACTTTATGATTCCTTTTACATGCTGAAAGTTCTTACTACATTACTCGTGTTATACATTTTGTAGTTTTTGCCATGTCTAGTAATTGGAATAATTACTTACACTAAAACTGGTCATGATCGAACTTTCTTGCTATTTTGAACTTGTTACATGTTCACAAGTGCTTTTAATCATTAAGAATTAATCAAGTAATCAACTCACATGTTGAGTTTTTATGAACAAATATAAATTGAGAAAAGATCAAGAGAATATGCATGCATCGCACTTCTTCTTTTGAGATGGCTTGTCATTGCACTTAGATATGAACTTGGAAGAAGTTGTGTAAGACTAAAACCATGTCCTTAAGCTTCTGATTGTCAAATGACATAGTCTTGGCTTGGTTGGTTAGAATAAGGCAGATGCGCATATGATCTCTTGCAAATATCATATGATCTAAATTTATGCTTTGAAAAATAATAAAATGCAGCAACTAGTGTCATGCCTTCAGGTTTTGAAATAGTTAAGTTTGTGAGATCATGACTTGATTAAATTGAAAATTACATTTGATCTCTAGCATGGCTTACACTACTTTATGTATTTCATTGATGTGATAATGTAAGGTACTTGATAGTATGACTTGGATGAGCTTTGTTTATATGTATATGTTATAATATGCTCATAACAACTAAAGGGGGAGAGATAATTTGTTTATATGTTAATAACTTGCTGAATACATTGCCAAAGGGGGAGAGATAAGCATGAAGAGAAAGAGAATATGTGCATAAGGATAGATAATAAAGGGGGAGAGATAATATGGGTTATTTTTTGATAATATGGGATAATTTTTCTTCTCATTTTACTTTTGATTTACAAAGGGGGAGAAATTGCCTTCAAAACTTTTATGTGAATAAGCCAATGTTCGGATTTTAAATGGTGCTGCCAATGCATTCATCAAGGGGGAGATTGTAACACCTATGTGTGCTGAATACATTGGCTTGTAGTGAATATACTTGCTTTGACGATAAAAGTTTTGAATATCACTAAAACACCTTTTTTTCAAGGTCCAACTCTAGCTCCGAGCTACAGCAAGGTCCGACTAGCTTTGGTCAGCTCCGGTGAAGTTTTGTCTTTAGCTCCGGCATGTCTTTGATAGCCCCGACATGTCTTTGATAGCTCCGACATGTTTTTGATAGCTCCGACATGATTTTGATAGCTCTACCGTGTTTTTGCTAAGCTCCGAAGTTGATTTGTCTAGCTCCGGCTTTTGGGATTACTAGTTCCAACTAGTTCTGGTTAGCTCCGGCGCTAGGTCCTGCTTGTTTTGTAAGCTTCGGCGGGAGCTTGGTTGTACTAGTTTTGGTAAGCTCCGGCGCTAGGTTCTACCAGCTTTTGTTAGCTCCGGCTCAAGGTCCGGGATGCTCTGGCAAGGTTCGGAACTTGACCGTAGTGCTTCTGATTTTCATTTGCAATGTTTTGTACTTGCTTTACATTGGTGGAAAGATTGCTTAGTATTTTTTTTACTAAGTTTTTGGTGCGTTTTGGATGATATCGTGATTACTGTTGTTTTGCAACATGCTTATGTGAGGTTCTCACGTAAGGTGTTGTGTTCGGAACTAACTTGAGTCAAGTCGAGGACTTGGGCTCGTATGGATTGGTTGTTTATTCATGTGCAGGTGTTGCTTGAGTTCAAGACATGGCTGGTGATGGGATCCATTGGACTAGTCTTAGGGAGGAGATGAGGTTCCAATAACCAAATTCAGGAGGAATTGTGGTTGAGCTGATCAGGAGGTTGCGCAACATGATTGAATCAAGAACAATGCATATGAAGGTATCGTGGACGTCATTGGAAGATGTTTGCACGTGTGCAAGGAGTGCATGGACGTGGCTACATGGTTCCGGGACGTGATGAAGAGATGTGGACGTAAAGAATTGGTCGGAAAGGTCCAACCGACTAGGTTATGGACTCAGGCTGCGGCTGAGTCGGGTTTGACTCAAATATGGAAAGATTTGAGTTGGTTATGATAGGATTTCGTATGGGTCACGAATTTGAGTTGTTTAGGAATGTGGGATATGTTCCTAAGGTGTTTGGAAGTCTTAAAATTGCTTCTATCTGCGTATAGAAGAATCCTAAGCAGTTATGGAAAGTTACGATTCGTGAACAGAGTAGGATTAGGTTCCTGATACGAGTTGAGTTGGCTTTCGAGCTGGTTATATAAGCAAGGGAGCCCAGAGCTCGTGGGGCACGACTTTGGGGCTGTTCCTCTTGTGTTATATTGAATAAAATTTGTAGTTTGAAGGAACGTTTATGCCTTGTTCGTCCGACTTGTTCCAGACAAGTTTTACTCGTCGATTTTCTGGACAACACTACCTTTCGTCGGTGGTTTTATCATAACTTGAGTTTTTACAGATCCAATTGACGTGATTATTCTTGGGTTGTCTTCACAACTTGATTGTCTATGATATGTCAAAATTTCACGGTGATTGGATTTGTGGTCTATGATCTACACGAGTTTCTTTGCAGCATTCCAAAACTGTTTTTTCTTGGGTAGGGCAGATTGACCATTGTTTGATCTTTCGGTCATAACTTGAGTTTTTCTTGACGGATTTGAGTGATTCTTTTTGTGTTGTCTTCGTGATTTGATTCTCTATGATATCCATCACTTTTGTCATGGTGAAACACGTTTAGATTAGTCTCACACACGATTTCTTTAACAGATCGTTTTTCTGCCGAAAGGGTTTGGGGTTTTATTGTTTCCGCTGCGTAAGATTTTTAAATCTACCATTCACCCCCTCTAGTAGCTTTTCACGTGCTCTTTGATCCTACAAGCCTGGCAACTGTCACAAATGCCTGGGATCCTCAGGGAAATGATTGAGCACAATCTGAAGATCTACCCTGATGCCCGGCCCGTGCATCAGAAGCCTCGGAAGCAATCCGTGGAGCGACAGAAGTTCATTCGACAAGAAGTGAAGAAGTTGCTCGAAGCTGGATTCATCCGAGAAGTCTTCCATCCAAAATGGCTGGCAAACCCAGTCGTTGTGCCCAAGGCCGGCGGGAAGCTTCGGATGTGTATTGACTACACAACACTAAATAAGGCATGTCCAAAAGATCCATTCCCACTACCTAGAATAGATCAGATAGTGGATTCCACCTCCGGGTGTGAATTACTGTGTTTCCTAGACGCATATTCTGGGTATCATCAAATCAGAATGTCTAGGGAAGATGAAGAACATACCTCTTTCATCACAGTAGATGGATTGTATTATACAGCCATGCCATTTGGTCTCAAGAATGCAGCTTCAACCTTTGTACGAGCTATGTACAAAACTTTTGAAGAACTCATTAGAGACATAGTGGAAGTGTACGTCGATGACATCGTGGTCAAGGTCAAGAGCAAGGAGTCACTTCTTGACACCTTACAGGCTTTCTTCGACAAGCTGTGGGTCACCCGCACAAAGCTAAACCCAGACAAGTGTGTCTTCGGGGTTAGCTCCGGAAAAATTCTTGGTTTCCTGGTAAATCACTGGGGCATAGAGGCTAATCCGGCGAAGATCAAAGCCATTGAAGACATGCGGCCACCAGCCCGCATCAAGGATGTCCAAAAGCTGACTGGATGTCTAGCAGCCCTCAGCCGGTTCATTTCAAGACTGGCAGAACGGGCACTTCCCTTCTTCAAGTTATTGAGGAAGTCCGAACCATTCCAATGGTCTGAAGAAGCAGAAAAGGCGTTCTAGGAGCTAAAACAGCTCCTCACCACCCTGCCAACTCTGGTAGCTCCGAACCCTGGTGAGCCTTTGCTGCTTTACATTTCAGCAACTGACAAAGTCGTCAGTATGGTCCTGGTTGCAGAGAGATCATAACTATCCCATGCTCAGGAATCCAGACCCCTCCGGGAGGGTCCAGAGGTTCCTGAAAGCAAGTCTGGGTCCCAGTTCCCAGACTTGAGTCCACAAGAAGTTACTTCAGAAGACCCAGACTCCTTCAGGAGGGTCTAGGTCGCTTCTGAAGAAGCTCCGGGTCCCTCCAGCAAGGACCCGGAGGTCCCCGAAGAAGGTTCGGATCCCTCCGGGAGGATCCGGGTCAATGAAGAGGAAGCTCCGGGCCCCTCCGGGAGGGTCCGGACCATCCAGCGCCCCGTGTACTTCATCAGTGAAGTACTTCATGATGCCAAGACTCAATACCTAGAGGTGCATAAGATGCTCTATGCAATTCTTATCGCCTCCAGGAAGCTTCGCCATTACTTCCAAGCTCACAAGATTTCAGTGGTGACTTCTTACCCACTTTGAGCAATCTTGCATAATCCCAATTCAACTGGGAATATTGCAAAGTGGGCAGCGGAATTGGCCGAATTTGATCTCGAATTCATTCCAAGACAAGCAATCAAGAGTCAAGCATTGGCAGATTTTGTGGCGGAATGGACTCCCTTTCCATCAAACCCTGGGGGCCCCAGTGAGCAGAAGCCGGAACACAAGGCTCTGGTCTTCACCGAGCCTCACTGGACCCTCTAATTCGACGGCTCCATGCAAAAGCAGGGGCCAGAGCTGGAATCCTTCTCCTCGCACCAACCGGGGAGAAGGTAAAATACATGGTACACCTTGACTTCAAGGCGACCAACAACATGGCGGAGTACGAAGCACTCATCTACGGACTAAAGGTGGCACTGTCATACGGTGTCAAGCAGCTGCTGGTCAAGGGAGATTCACAGCTCATCATTAAACAAGTGAAGGGTGAATGCTCCCGCAACAATATCCAGCTAGCTGCTTACCTCCTTGAAGTCTAGAGGCCTCAGAAGGAATTCGAAGTCCTAGACCTCCACCACATCCAGTGTGTCCACGACGTTGAAGTCGACAAACTCTCAACGAAAGCGTCAACCGGAGCTCCAGCTCCTGACGGAATTTTTGTCCGGAGGTTGTCAAAACCCACAACTCAGTCTGACGAACTGAGCGAAGGGGGTGAGATCAGCATCCCGAAGCTGACGGTCCCGATGGCCCTGTTACCATGGCAGCCATCAAGGGTCGTAGGTGCCGCGGAAGCTCCGAGCAACCCAACACGCAAGACTCAAATGCTCAAGTTAGCTCCGATGCATGGATCTCGGAGATCTGGAGCTACTTGAAAGACAACATCCTTCCTGACGATGATGTATCCGCTGACCGGATAGTCATATTGGCTAAAAGATACACGTTGGTAGAAGGGGATCTCTACCTGCGCGGTGCCATCGGCGTCCTAATGCGGTGCATTACAAGGGAAGAAGGCTGCGAGCTCCTCGCAGAAATCCATGGAGGCGAGTGCGGGAACCACGCGTCTTCCCGCACGCTGGTCGATAAAGACTTCCGGCATGGCTTCTACTGGCCTACAGCACTCCAGGATGCTACTGAGCTAGTGAAGAAATGCGAAGCATGCCAATTTCATGCAAAGCAAATTCACACACCGGCTCATCCTCTACAAATGATACCTCCTACATGGCCCTTCGCTTTGTGGGGGTTGGACATCTTGGGACCTTTCCCAAGAGCCGTCGGAGGTTACAAGTTCCTGTATGTCGCCATTGACAAGTTCACCAAGTGGCCGGAAGCAACTCCAGTTGTGACAATAAACAAGCAATCTGCTATCAACTTTTTGCAGTCCATTGTATGCAGATTTGGAGTCCCAAACAAAATCATTACTGATAACGGGACTCAATTCACAAGCTCTGCATTTCAAGGATATTGCGAAGATCTCGGCATTCAAGTTTGCTATGCCTCCATAGCTCACCCGGCAAGCAATGGCCAGGCCGAGAGAGCAAATGCTGAAATCCTGAAAGGACTCAAAACGCGCACCTATGAGCGCTTGAAAAAACATGGAGCCAACTGGATTGAAGAGCTTCCGCCCACTCTATGGGCCAACAGGACAACTCCAAACCGGTCAACTGGAGAGACACCCTTCTTCCTGGTGTACGGAGCTGAAGCAATCCTTCCTCTGGAAATCACCTTGGGGTCACTCCGGGTCCGGACCTTCGACGAAGCCACGCAGGACCAGCTCCGGCGTGAAGACCTAGACCTCCTAGAGGAGGGAAGGTGCCAAGCAGCTGTTTGGAATGCCCGATACCGCCAAGCTCTTCGGCGCTATCATCAGCGGCATGTACACAACCGACAGCTCGAGGAAGGCGATCTGGTGCTACGGAGAATACAATCCAGAGAAGGGTTAAACAAACTCTCCCCCAGCTGGGAGGGACCCTTCCGAGTGATTAAAGTATCCCATCCCGGAAGCGTTTGCTTGGCTACCGAGGATGGGACACCTCTCCCAAATCCTTGGAATATTGAGCACCTCCATAAGTTCTACACTTAATATCATGGAGGTGAGTCTGTAGTAACTTGAGGTGTATGTTATAGAGTCATTGTACAGAGTCGGGTAGTTCCTCCGGGAGAACAGCCGGACCTTTCCCGGAAGGTCCGCAAAGTTCATGCAACACTTGTCACAGTCTTAGGACTAAAAGTGTGGCTAGCTACCCTGGGTCAAACGAGAAATGAAACACGCTTATCCTGGTTCCGCACCCTAAGAGTGTACTTGTTTCCCCTGTACCCCGGACCTTTAATGAAAGACATCTTCATGTGAAACAGACTCCACGTGCATTTATTTTGTAAAGGCTCAACATTTTTTATTTTTCTCTTTCTTGTCTATAACAAAGTTGTGCAATTCTTAAGAAATTTTAGTTCGACTAGTTCATGTACAGTTCGAGCTGTATTGTCAATTCTTTTGGATTCAAATATTGTTCATGACCCACTCGCCTGAATGCCGCCAAGCCAATCTAGGGTCGGAGTGTGCTATCGACTTAGCCTGGTCAAGCACCCTAAGTACGCCACTCTACCTACACCCCGGCAGGCCGAAGTAAGGCGGGTCCAAGTACAATTGGATCTGGAAGAAAGAAGGCAACGCATTCGGTTGTATTCAGAATTGTTTTTGACCTAAAACTTTCTTGGGAATCGTAAGCCGCGACGAAGTTATAGGCAAGGAGCGAATTTTACTATTTTTCTTGGCTTCAGTGTGCAGGAAAAATAAAGAATCCACGTTGATGGAGAAAAGCCGGAGCTAACAAAGCTTCGACTCCCCCTAGGTGGCTTGTAATCGATGTTAAACATTGAAAACGAGCATCACCGGAGCAACCAAGCTCCGGCAAAGCTAGGGGGGCCAGCCGTCGACGCAGAATAAAAGATGGTGAGAAGACCCCACAAGCGGAGTCTACTGCCGACAAGCTACGCGTTGGCAAAGGTCACTGCCGGAGTTACTAAGCTCCGACACCCCAGATGGCTAACTATCGATGCTCTACGCATTGATAGGGACTATTGCCGGAGCTACTAAACTCCGACGGTAGTCAATGCCGGAGCTTCTGAGCTCCGACAACCTCAGGGGGCCTTCACTATCGAAGACTTCAGACCTACACTCTACAAGTTCGAAGCAAACGAGTCTTCAACAAAACACAATATCCTCTTGGTACATGTTCACAATCAAATTGTGTACATCTACTAGGGGGCCAAGTGAAGACAAAAGTGTTGAAGACAAAAAATGAAATTCACAAAAATTTGGATTTCATTCATGTGGAGACAAGGGATTACAAAATTGGGGAAGAAAAAGAGAGAATACAAGTGATAGCTACAGAGATGTTCCTAGACCTTATGGAAGAACTGGGCGACCTTCTGAGCAACCTCCGACACGTTGGCTCGGGTGGCTTCACCTTCTCCTTCGACGGGACCTTCA
This sequence comes from Tuctoria greenei, assembly GCA_036927565.1. Taxonomy (NCBI): domain Eukaryota; kingdom Viridiplantae; phylum Streptophyta; class Magnoliopsida; order Poales; family Poaceae; genus Tuctoria; species Tuctoria greenei. The sequence continues at coordinate 195,147,486 of JAYESD010000002.1, forward strand.
AGCACCGGGTCCAGAGGAAATTTGGGATCCCGACTGGTGTAGCACGTCAGCACATACTCTGCGATGTTCTTCGCCAGGGACTGCCCCTCAACCTCCAACTGGTCCGCAATGACGTCACCCACCTTGGAGAGTTTGCCACCTGCCAAGCTCAACTCTTGCAACGCCAGGTCCGGCTCCGGCTCCGGATCATCCGGACGCACGGGACTGAAGCCCATTGGTGTCAGCGCGTCGTTGGCTTTGCTCAGGAACTCCCAAACCTGTATGTAGTCCGCAGTCCTCAAGCCCTTCAGTTCCTCCAAGGATCTTTTGGCCACCGCCAGTTCAGAATTCTCACGAGCAAGGCGCTCAACCTCTTTGGCATTTTGCTGAATCTGTTCAGCAACCTGCTTCTCGAGTTTTCGAGCTCCTCCTCCCGGAGGTGGATCTTGTTCCGGCGGTCGACCAGGTCCTTCTCTCGGCCCCTAACTTTCTTCTTCCTGGCAGCGATGGCACACTCTTTCTTGTAGAGTTCCTGCCCTCGCACCCAGGCTTTCTCCTCCTCCTCAACGCAACGCTCCTCCAATTTCTTGGTGCGTTCCTCGAGGCCCTTGTCAGCCAGAGCCACCTTTCCGGCGAGCTCCTCCTCCCTCTTCAAGACATCATCCCGCAACTCTAGGAGTTTTTGCTCTTCGTCTTCGAGCCTCTTCTCCCTCTCCTCAAGTGCCTCCCGGCGCTTGATGAGAGTAGTGTTAATGGCTTCAAGCCTTTCTTGGCGATCATCAGCCGCACTATTAGTTGCTTTGGCCTGCTCATAAATGACCCGGGATTGAGTGTCGAGGGCACGAGTCAAGCTCTCCCTATCATCCAATAATTTGCCCTAGTATTCCAGGCGGACCTTCTCCTGCTTGATCCACTCCTTGTCGTCTGCCAACCTCGACTGCGCCAGCTTGGTCTCAAAGTAGAGCCGATTACGCCACCACCTAAGGGTTTGGCGCTCCTCTTCAAGAGCCTTGCTGTCGTGGTAGAACGCCAGCTGGACTTGATGTAGACTGGAGCAAGCGTTGTCAATGGACAACGACAGGGGAATAAGGTCCGGACCTGCTGGGGTCTCCTCCACTGGTTCCAGCGGGTTCTCACTTACAAAAATTGGGTCCCACTCCACAAGAGTGGTCCCCTGAGCCTCCACGACACTAGGGCCGTCCTCTGGGATAGCCTCAGTCGCCACCGAGGAGGGTCCTGCAGAAGAAGTTCCGACCTCCGGAAGTGGCTCTGAAGGCCCTGCCGTTAGGTCTTCATTTGCCCCCTCAGGCAGGGGGCCAGCGACTTCATCAGGGCACCCTGGCTCATCAGTAGGCACCTCTGCCGTCATCACTTCCGGAGCAGGGGCTACTTCCGTCTCCGGCCTGGGCTCCTCCTCCGTTGGTGGCTTAGGTGTTAGCACCTCGACCATCATGGGTTCGAGTGCTGATGCCTCCGCAACAACTGGCCCTGAGGCCGGAGCTTCAACCTCAACCGGCTCAGGCGCCGGAAGGTCTTCAACTACAACCGGCTCAGCAGCCGGAGCTTCAGTGGCAACCGGCTCTGAGGGCGGAGCTTTGGAGGTAGACGGCTCAACCGCCGGGACTTCCTCAACATCCGGCTCGCTCGCCTGAACTCCAATAACCTCCGGCTCAACTTCTGGGGCTTCGACAATTTCCAGCTCTGGGGCCGGAATCACTGCTTCCTCCGGCTCAGCGGCCGAAGCTTCCAACATCTCAGCATCAAGACCCGGGGCTTCAACCTCCAGGGCAGGTGCCGCTGGCACATCTTCTCTCCCGTGGTCCGGCGCTACCACGGGAGTCTCGGGGGATGAGTTGAGGTCCATGACCACGACAGCTGGCGCCAGAGCTGCCGCAGCTTCAGCCACCACTTGGGGCGGCACCGGGACAGGAGCAGAAGCCTCCACCCTCACAGCTTCAGCCGCTGTGGTTGAGGGTGGAGCTTCACTCCTCTTCTTGGAGACGCTGCATATTATGGATGAAGAAACATAAAAAACAATTACTACAACAAAACACCTGTCTGAGGTAAAGATTAAAAATTACCTCGGAAGGCTTTCGCACCAGCTTGCACGGAATCTCTTTCCAAGGTGTTCTGGACTGACCATGGCCGCCGCCGGCGTGGTAGCTCCGGAAGGCCCCCCGGAACTTGTTGCAGCCGCAGGCATTTCCTTAGTCGAGGCCCCCCTCGACCGGGAAGGACCTCCGGACCCAGAGGCCTCAGCTAGCCCTGGTACTGGGGTCACATGCCCGGGGCTAGCACCTCGGGAAGACATTACTACAGGTACAGTCGTCGCAGTTGTAGAAGACCTCCCCCTCCGGGGAGAAGGAGCTGCTGCAGAGGGTGCAGGCCTGACGGACCTTCCGTCAGCATGCTTTAGCTTCCTCTTCCGGCTTGAGGGTTTTGCCACCGGCTCCTTGCCCTTGCCGACGACTTCGGTCCTTGGCTTCGGGGCAGGGTCAGAGCCACCTTCAGAAGCCCCAGGGATCAGCACCCTAGAAGTCGATCGTCTCTCGACGACACCGAGGTCGTCAAGCACCAGCATCGTCCGCCGGAGCTCCCTGCTGAACTGTACTTCCAAGTTCAGAGGGAGGAAAGCTGGTGGCGGGGTCAAGTCATCACCCGCGACGTCAATGCCGTGATGGAACTTCTTGAGATGAAACTCCAAGGTCACCCCCTCCATGTTGGACTTCAGCCTGGTCTCGACCCGGTCGTCGTCCATCACACTGTTGAGGGACCAAGCGAGTTTTTTCTCTCCTCTTCAGCGGTGCCCACCTGTTGACCAGGAAATTGCAAAATACCGCCTGAGGAGTTAATCCTCCCTCCACACAATGGCGGATCCTGGTCAGAGCAGGGTTGAAGGCATCCGACAGCACCGGAGCTTCACTCCAGACTGTAGTGTCGATGTTGGGGAGGCCTTCGGGCAGCTCCATCTTCTCGTGCTCCTCCACCCGGATGACTATCCAGTCCTTCTTCCAATCGTCCCACTTTCCAGATAGAAACGACCGGAGGTACTTGAATGGGCACTTCTGGCGCTTCACAAAGTAGTAGAAGCCAATGTACTCATTACTCCTTCCGGTGGTATGGACGGTGAAGAAGGTCCGGAAAAGCTCAATGCAGGGGGGATGCCCACCCACATTTCACAGAAGTGGACAAAGACATACACTAGAAGAATGGAGTGGGGGCCAGGGTGGTACAGCTGCAGACCATAGAAGTCTAGCAGCATCAAGAAAAAGGAGGAAAAAGGTGGGATCAACCCCACCATAGCGTACGCAGAAAAGTACACCATCTCGCCGGCGTGCTCCTTCTCGAATGGGAGCTCTCCCCCGTCGCAGACCAAGTGGTTGAAGAAGTCCGGGGACCACCCCATGAGGGCCCGAACCTTCTTCAGGTCACCTTCGGTCTTCAAGCGGCTCTCGCGGAGACCCAACTCCATCGCAGCACAGCGAGGCAAGGGAGGAAAAGCAAGCACAAGTTTGGGAGTTCGAGCGCAAGTTCAGATGAGAGGCGTAAAGAACCCCAGACGGTGTGCACTTTCCTTCTTAAGTAAGCCCCTGCAATGCTTGGATGGAAACTGCAAGGAAGCCGAAGATACTATTCAAAAATTTCACCCTGCCGATGACAAGAGGGCCCTGGACCACCCCGACGATCAAGTCGAGGTTCTTACCCAGGCGAACGGTTGTCATCATGAAAGGCGGGAAGCCTGAAGGTGGCGGCCTGACAAGGCGCGCGGAACCGATACGATTTTCATATCAGGAACCGACGACCTTCAATTGCGTGAGATCCGCACGCCAAAGATCTCATTTGCCGCACTCGAGATATGCCACGCGGCGAGGATTTAACTCCAAAACTATCGCCAACGGCACATCTGAAGACTTTTGAAGACTCGGCTCAAAAGTCGAAGGATGGACCCACCTCCGGCGGAATGACTTCACCCAAGGGGTCTTCCCCAGAGGTGGGCCTAGGGGGCCACTGTCGGTACCCTGGGTACCGTATACCCCTTGAGATTGCAAAGATCTCAAGGAAATGTCATCTACTTGATTTGAAGACCTTCGGAGGCCCACATGTCAGACATAACCGGACCCGCTTCCCCAACATGGTTAGTCCCAAGGTCGCCACGTGTACCATCAAACCGGAGCTACCGCCCACAAGGGGGAAGCTCCGGACTGTGTACCATAACGGCACCCCCGAATCTAACCCCAGACCGAGGGAAGCTCCGGAACTGACACGTGTTTGGTGGCATCAGACCTATCTGTTCCCCACAGTATGCTCCGGAGCTGCCATGTGTCCAACCGTCGGATCTTCAGCCTCAAACCTTCGGTAGACACCACAACGGCTCCGTACCTTCAAAGGGGAATCAAGGACTTCAAGACCCGATTAAGTGTCATTAATACTATGTTAATGACACTCGATCGGACGACCTTAATTACCAATAACAGCGCTGTCAAAGCCTGTAACTCGGTCATTAAGGGTAATTAAGCGCATCAAATGTGTATCAATATTAGTAGCCATCGGGGCCACATGTCGGGCCAGGCCAACTTGTAACGGCCTGTCCTTGTACTATAAAAGGACAGGCCGATGATACATAGGCATCACGGACCTGAGCTCTTGGATCTGATCTGGTCTGATCGGCTCACACGCGCTCTCAACTCACATCACCTGAGTTGAGTTCATACATCCAATACAACACCAACACACCCCGTGGAGTAGGGAATTACGCTCAGGCGGCCCGAACCACGTAAATCTTTGTGTCTCCTGTGTCATTTTACATTTCACCTTCTTGAATCTCCGCGCGCCCACACCAAACTTCAAACTCCGCAAACACTTTTAGTAGTGTCAGGAGATCTGCTGGATCAAAACCACTGACAAATGAGGTTATGAAGAGATTTCCTAGAACAAGAGTGTGACATATCAAAACTTTTAGTAAGAGCTCTTCATATAATCATTGAAATCGTGGGCTGCCTATGATCAAAGTGTGATAATTGACCATAATGTGATGAGTTTAAAGCAAGTGAGTTAACAAGATGAATCTGATAATATGAACATTATGTGTGTAATGGAATTCATCAAAAATTGCATGCTTTCATGAGAACACAAAAACATCAAGAACATGGTCAAACATGGATAATAGTGTGACAACAAGTACATGAAAGCGCAATTTATGGATCTCAACATAAATATCATAACATAGGTGCAACAAGCATCCAAATGACATAACCCAAATGACATAGATGATCCAAATGACATAAGTATGATACAAGAGTAAATAGAGTAGTACAAGTCAAACATAGCTAAACAAGCCCGAAAGAAACTAAGATAGGACACTAAGACCACTCTCACACTAAGACTACTCTCACTTCTTCCCCTTTGGCATCAAGACACCAAAACGGAAAAAGTGAGAACACTACTCGTCATGGCGCCTGTCCAAGTCGTAGTCTTCGTCGTTGTTGTCATCGTCGCTGTCACGAGCTGGAGCGGGTGGAGGAGCACTTGAATAAGCGTTGGTGCCACCAAAGAGAGCAATATCCTTCTTGGTGAGAGAGGAACACTGAGGATGCTCTTCGCCCGAGCTGACCGAAGAGACATGAGGGGAGATTTCGAGCTTCTGACACACTTTGGCTTGGAAGGACTTTCTGGCCGACCTCTCATGCTGAAGCTTCACATGTGTGTTGCGACACATAGAAAAGATTGACTTAAGAATCTTGAGGAGATCGCTAGAGGAACCGTGAGATCAGGGAATGGACTGAACTGCCTCTGTTGCTACCTTAGCCGCTACCTCTACTGCTGTAGAAGTCTCTGCAGCCCTACCACGTCTTATACCACTAGTGGGAGGGAGAAGTGGCTGAGGCACCTGAGGCTGAATACGTGGGTGAGGAGCATCCTTCACAAAGGTCTTGTCGGTGACATACTCGATAAGCTTCATGACATACGGTGCATAAGGGTAAGATTTGGAAGGAGTCTGAGAACCTGCATGTATCTCATAATAGATGAAGTCAAATGCCTTGAATCACTCTTGGGATGAGATCCACCTCGTCAAGTTTCTTGCTATGTTGTGAATGTTTTTTTGCATCACCTTCCTTGGGTGCTAGCATGGCACCCAAAATTCGGTTTAGCACCTTGAAGAAAGGGAGAAGGTAGTGAGTCTGAGGCAGGTTGAATCCCCAGTTGGTATCATAAAGAAACTCAATATCATCATTCTTCAAAGTCGACTCTTCATGAATCTTATATGAGTACTTGAGGCACTCCTCCATTCCAAGAACTTTGGCAAACACCACATAGGAGGCAGTGTACCGTGCACCATTTGTCATCCAAATTATCTTCGTGTACCCAATAATATGAAAGTAGACAGTGGAGTAAAACTGGACTATGACCTCAGTGTTCCATGGGTACTGAAGACCCATGACATCCTTGATTTCATGAAACCCACAAGCATCAACCACTTCCTTGAAAGTTGGATCCTCTTTCATTTCCATATATGCCCAATCAACCCATTGAACCATGTTGATTGGGTTCTTCTTTAGCATGTAGACAAAACGGTAGTCGTCGGAGTGAGCATCACTCCAAAATCTTGGATCCCTAGGCACCTTCTCATATTGGCAATGATTTTCTCTCCTCACGTTCAGAGTTGCAGTGATGTTCTTGCTATAATCGGTGATGACTGTATCTCTTCCTAGATCTTGCATTGGTGGTCCCATCTCTAGGGGACCAATATCCCCCTCAACCGATCAATTCTCATGCAAAAGGGGCCTGCTCCATCATCTCGTATCCATGCATTGCTAGCACGCTTCTTCCTCGCATATTTCTTGGGAGGAGGCTTTGAAGCTTCCGCCTCGGCGCACTTCATGGCTCTTTGCGCATCCGTCTCACAAACTATGGCGATTAGAGATAAGAGGAAGAGATGTTTGAGTAAATAAGGAGAGGAAACAAGTTGTTGTAATGGCATGTGCTAAAAATACTTAGGAGTAAAACTGCGAAGATCTGAACATGTCCGCCCTGGGGTCAGACTTATCTGGGACTACCGGACTTGTCCGCCTAGAGGCTGGACATGTCCGACTTTTGCAATTTTAAACCCTATTTCTTATAATCAAGCACAAATTTCACACAATAGCAACAATACGATGGGTAAAGTGTTACTGGACAACTACAATGAATAGGCAATGTAGAGAGGTGTATTCAACAAGGTGAATTGAGAGAACCACAAACACCTAGGGTTACGATTTGAGGAGTCACCTTGAGGAGAGGAGTAATCCGGATAAGTCCACGAAGGAAAGGATTTGGAGAAGTCCGGGAAGGATCCCAACCTCCGAGATAAGAACTTCATCAAAGGGGATGAAGAATCGCTGGAGGTGTCGCCTTGGTCGCTAGAGAAGAAAAGAGTGTGGTGTGTGGCGGTGGAATGAGAAAGAGAGGAGGAGGGGGCTCGAAGAGGTATGGGTTAAATCCGGACCTCGAAAGCTGGACATGTCCGGGATGGAATCCGAATATGTCCGGACCTGAAAAGGTTCAAGGAATAAAGAGATGTCCGCCAAGTCCAGACTTGTTCGCTATTGTGTTAGACATGTCCGGATTTTCATTGTTAGTTTGAAAACTGAAGTGAAAGCTTTGCCAAGCAAAGTGAGGACATACAAGAGAATACTATATGGTCTCAAAATAGTGTTGGACAAGTTTTTGCAAATAATCGTGATGGTTATGGTCAGTAGGGCAATCAATCAATCAATCAAACAATGACCACAACCCATCAAGTTGCAATAAGTTAAATAATTTGATAGAAAATTGAGGGAGGTGAGTTTTCACAAGCATGCATATTTTGGAGAATCTACACTACAAGCAATCAAATGTGCAATATCTCAAGCCACATTTCGACAATCTAGGATATTGAGCTCATTCCTAAGTTCACAAAAGCGTTTTTCATCTAGTGGCTTGGTAAAGATGCCGACTAGTTGTTTTTCGGTTCTAACATGAGAAATGACTATGTACCCCTTCATTGAATGATCTCTCAAAAAGTGATGCCAAATGTCTATGTGTTTGGTCCTAGAGTGTTCAACGGGGTTATGGGCAATCTTAATGGCACTCTCATTGTCGCATAGGAGTGGAATATGGTGCATATTGAGATCGTAGTCCTTTACAGTTTGTCACATCCAAAGAAGTTGTGCACAATAACATCTGGCTGCGACATACTCTACTTCGGCTATGGATAGGCAATAGAATTTTGTTTCTTGGATGACCATGACACTAGGGACCTACCCAAGAATTGGCAAGTCTTGGAGGTACTCTTCCTACCAACCTTATATCCAACATAATCCGCATTAGAATATCCAATGAGATTAAACTTAGACCCTTCTGGATACCATAGCCCAAGGTTTGGTATGAACTAAATATCGCATGATTCTCTTAACGGCAGTCAAATGACACTCCTTAGGTGCAGCTTGAAATCTTGTACACATACATACACTAAGCATAATATCGGGCCTAGATGCACAAAGGTAAGTAAAGATCCTATCATGGATCGATATACCTTTTGATCCTCGCTAGGTCCATCTTCATTGAGGTCGAGGTGTCCATTTGTCTCCATGGGCGTCTTGATGGGTTTAACCTTCTCCATGTCAAACTTTTTGAGTATGTCTTGTGTGTACTTGGTTTGACTTATGAAGGTGCTTTCCTTGAGTTGCTTGACTTGGAATCGTAGCAAGAACTCCAAATCCTTGTTGGTATTTCTTAAGACCACAATTCATCTCCGGTGAGAGATGAGATCTGCAAGCGCACGGAAGATACCGTTGTAGCATTTCACCCAAGAGTATTCCCAAGGTTATTGTATTTCTCTTAAAGGAAGGCAGTGAAGTAAAGTAAACACTATTCTAATGATCAAGGTATAGGGTACTAGGTAATTATCAGAACAGGGTAAGACAATAATAGGGGTAGTGTGACAAACACATAAGCAATCTACTCTAAGGGTAAGGTTGTCCTAGTGAGGGTTAAGGTACGAGACGGAGGTACTCCTACTATGCCCTAATTACTCATATACATAGCTTAATAGAGTACACATGAATATGCTAACGGCGAATACTAGGGCTTCGTGGTCCAACATATGAGGCACGGGTTTACCCCTGACAACGTCAAGACGATTCCCGCATTGAGCCTGTGGCATAGGCGAACGTGAGGGATTACGAAGGACGGACAAGGCTATCACCACCTGACGTCTACCCCTACAATCCGTGGGTCTACGAGACATCCAATGCTACTTAACTATCTAAGCACCACACTTACATGTTAAGTAAATACCTTAAGAGTTCGGATACAAATATCATCCTAAGGCAATGACTAACCTAAACATCGTTGAACCAATGTTATAACCAAGCACTAACATATCGATATTAACATAATTATATTAATACCTAATTAGACTATAGTGGTGGTGTATGATGTTTATGATAACAAGATATGAACATTAGGACTAGATCATAATAACATCTACACTTAGCACATACATTGACTCCACAATCAAACAAGAAACATTTTGCCCAAGTATATGAATAAATAAAGACTAATAATAATATTATTATAAAGCATAAAGTCACAAATAAAAGAAAAGATACATGAGTCATACCTTTCCCAATTTGGACTTGGGACTAGAGGCTTCTCTCTACAGCCTAACCTCCACTAAGGACTAAGAGAACACTAGTGTAATACAAGAGATAATGCTTGAGTGGTGTGTGAAGTGAAGCCTCTCCCCCAATTACAAGAAGTAGAGGCGGTTTCCACCACCAAAAGCGCACGAATCAGTCTCCATCGCTATCAACTCACTATAGGGAGTCGACACGTGGAAGTTGACCACATTTGACGCCAAGAAGAGGTTGACCGACCCCCCTAGTCCACCAACCTGGTCCTGGCACCAACCGCAATGTGCTTTCTCTAGGTGGCCGAGGGTGGGTCCTCTGACCATTTTGGGGCGCTATGCCATTGGATGCCCTCGGATACTCCTGTAGGTGGGCCATTTGATCCATGTGTTGCCACATGTCGACATTTGATTGGCTGGGAAAGTATTCTTTGGGATTCCTACCTTGAATTCACTTCAATTCTGTATAAATTTCCTGCATGCACCATTTTCTCCAAGTACAAGTATAACTAGGTTATTTCTATCTATGAGGTGTGTAAGAAATATTTATTCCCTCACGTAATTGAGTTATATTGACGGTCAAAATTGGTGTATAACGACCGTCAACAAATTCCTCCAAGCTTACCCTTTGCTCACCCCGAAGCAAAGATAAAGACTTAGGTTGTTGATTAGGAGTTGCTACAATGTCCTATTTTTGCAAAAGTACCAAGTGCACAACAAAATATTTTACCTTGCATTGAATAAATTAGCTATGGTACATCACCCTTTTTCCTAGTCATTATGGGGCTTATGTCTCATCCTTTTCTTGGGTGGTTGAAGGACAGAACAACAAAGTGAACATGCATCACCTAATGTATGAGTTTCACTCAAATTTCTGGAGAGTTTCAATTGATGTTTGAATTTAAGTTCCCCAAATGATGCACTCAATCACTCCTATGTGGGAAGTGGTATTTGTATCCCCACTAAGACAATGCATTTCTTGTCCTACATCTAAATACGACTTGCATGTGGAGCTTGGTAGGGATCAAGAGTAGGCATATTTAAAACACATATATTGCTAAGTCAAAAGAGTAAGCCTTAGGTGTAAACAAATCATACTTTTTAATCAAGATTTGCACAAGTGTCTTAGAATATTTGTGGAGTGGAAATATGAGGATGACTCTTTTGTATGCACTCTTTTTTTTTTGTGAGGATGAAACATGGCTACTTATTCTCTTTTTTTTCTCATGCTCTTGTACACAAGCATGCTTTTTTTTCATGTAGCGATGTCTTCTACTCCTCTTTTCTTTTCAAATATTTTGAAGAGAGTATTATGCAAGGAAAACATGGAGTATCTTTTTTATGGTGGAATGGTATGATGGAATTGTGCTAACTTCTAGTGTAGAAGTTTAGCATGGGCCCGTGCAATCTTGATCTTAAAAGCATGAAAAGATTTTCACATAGGTCTATACTAGTTTGACTAGGCTCATTGTGTAGGCAAATAGCATATGCATAGGGTTTATCGAATTCAAATCATCATACGGACTTGGTAGGAATTTTTGTCAAATGAGGAACTCTCATTTTAAATTTTCTCCGAGAAATCCAGTTTCACTTTCAACTAGGGTATAGTAACTCTTATCACTATATCATACCCCACAACAACCTAAAATTGGACTTAACCTTTGCTACCAACAAATTCTAAGTTTAAGGTAAGGATATTCTAAGCCAATAAACACAATACTTGGAGAATACTAAGTTGTATTTAAGGGAGTAGAGAATAAAACAGAGCAACTATTCATCATTTCAACTTATACAAAGTAAAATATTCGTACCGCACATCTTTTATTTTATTAATCTAACCTATACTGTATTATTAAATTTTTATTAGATGCAAATGTGGTGGAAAGAAAGAAATAAAATAAAGGAATGCAAATGGGGTGTGATACAAGTTACCTCAAGTGTGGGTCCTCCCCCAAGCTTATCCTTGGTCAATATCCATGATAGGGGTTAAAACCCCCTAATGGCGGAGGTAGGCCATGAGGTTGGCCTAACCTTGATGCAGCATGACTTTGACATTGGAGGGTTGAGTGTCGATGTTGTGTTGCCTCCCATGGGTGCCTTGAGTGTAGTTGAGAAGAGTGTTGTCGATGCCGCCCATCCGCACCTCAAGATCTCCCATATGTCGGGTGTCATCCTTCATTCCTTGGCTAAGATCATGTGTTGGATGTGATGTGCCATTCTTTGGCTAAGGTTAAAATAACCTTTAGCCACAGAGGAACAATGTGCACCCAACGATGGTGGCAACTCCCTTGAGCTGGAATGGGTGCTTAGAATAGTGGGAGCATAGAGATTCCACTTATTCATGGCAGCCCATTGGTTGCTCATGTAAGGTTGCCATATCAAACCTCCGGCCCTATAAAGCTATGATTGGCCCTCATGATTAAATCCCGATAGGTTTCAACCATGCTTGGTTACTCATTGGCCAAGATATGTTGAAGTGGTACCTCCAAATCAACTTCTTTTATGCCTACACCAAAACATTACTCCTGCAAGATTCCCCTCTTGGATCGAGAGGGATAGTTAGCTTCCGGCATTTGTACAGCTAAAACTTTGGGTTGGATGACCAAATTTCATTTGTACATCTGTAACACCCTCATTTTCATGCATCGTACCCTACATACATTCATATACATGTTTAACATTAACCCACATAAAGAGGAATAGGTTTATAATTGATTTGGAACAAAATCGCACTTAAAATGCTGAAAAGTGTGGACTAGTCCGATTTTAGTGAGGACTAGTCCGATTTCTCTCTGACTAAAATCAGACTTGTCCGTTTTTGCTGCGGATTAGTCCGATTTTGCCTCTGGACACTTTTGGACTTGTCCGATTTTATGTGGACTAGTCCAATATTCCAAGAGTCCTTAAAAATTTGCTAAGTCCCTGGACTTGTCCGGACTAGTCCGGTGTTCCAGCGGACTCGTCCGTTTTCCTCTCTGACTAAAGTCGGACTTGTCCGATTTCTTTCTGACTAACTTCGGACTAGTCCGGTCCTTTTCGTACTTGTCCGATATTTCGCGACTCCGAGTTGATCTTTTGTTTTACAACTTATTTCTTGGGGTTTCACGTTAAATGGGCCTATGGACATCGTGCCTAACTCTTTTAGAGCCCATGTGGGACTCTAAACTGGCCTCTACTCCTCTCAAACTCAAAAATCCATCTAACCGTAGCCTCCACCTCTATATAAACAACCCCACCCCTTGGATTGACATCTATTTGCCACTTTTCCACCCCCACCAAAACCCTAGTTCGTGGAGAGCCACCACCAAGGAGGGAGGAGGAGATCCCAAGCAAGAAGAAGAAGAGGAGGAAACAAAAGAGGATCAAGATCTCCACCAAGCTTTCGTTCTTCATCACCAATTCATCTCCAAGTTCATCAACCCTAGATCATCAAGATCCAAGTGTTGTCTCCAAGTTTCTCGATTCATTGGAGTTCTAAACACCTGATACACCTTCTATTCTCTTTTCCTTACGTGAATTCGACCCCTAATCTCCAAATTTACGTCGATCTAGAAAACCCTAGTTCGCTAGTTTTGCGAAGTGCGGACTAGTCCGGCCTTCTGCAGACTAGTCTGATTTTGCTGACTAAATTGTGTTGAATTGATTCTAAAAGTAGATCTATTCAACTCCAAACCTGTATAAACTTGTTAAAAGCTATTAGAACTAGTTATTGATCATTAAAAGCAATATATTAACAAGATCCACCTTGCATTTGCATTAATCATGCATGTCATGTCATATTGAGTAGTATTTGTGCACTCTTTGATTGTGTCTCTTGTCTTGTATGTTTATTGTGTGTATTAGGCGGATTTGCGCTAGAGAGTGTTGCAGAGGATCTCCAGCACCAAGAGTTTGAAGGCTTTGACCCTAATCAATCGCAAGAGCAAGGCAAGTATCCTTGAAGCATATTGATCCAGTTTTAAAATAAATGCTTTGTTTGCAAAACTGCATGCTTGTGTCAATTTGATGGGAAATCCTATAGTATGAAGTTTACTAGCTTTGTTTAACCACCCTTGTCACCTGGAATACATGGTAGAGAGTCAGGAAGGGCTTTTTACCTTTTTGCTTTGCTAAATTAATTGGGATGGGAAAACAACACTACACAATTAATTATGCATTAATGATATTCTAGTTAATGTGTACTGGTCAATATGATATGGTAGTGGGTGATCTAAGCAAGCCTGATATGTGGATGGGTTGGATGTCATGGTGGTTTGCTTGCTTTAGATCTTAGGACCGGTTCATGCGAGAATAAGCCAGGACTACAGTGCCACCATGAGGCCAAGTATGGGTGCGGCGTAGCTGATTAATTAGGGCTTTGCTAGTGCTATTTGGACCATTAAGGATGCTCGGGGAAGGGGTAGTCGGATTGGGTTTGTTGATGATTGGTGGGACTACCCTGGGATCCGAATGGCTCAAGAGGGGGCCCTTGGTTGAAGATGTGCTCTGTAGGAGACATCACCACCAGTGAAACCTCAGTGGGGTCTAAATAGGGTAGTAATCCCTTTGTAAAGACTATTTGTGATCTCTTGGCCACACACCAATGGAAGTGTGTAATGTGACCGACGGGTCATGTGCATAAGGGAGGTTCTTAGTCACTGAAAGGTGATGAAATCACAAACACGTGGGTAAAGTGGTACAAACTCTGCAGAGTCTAATAAAACTATCATGATAGCCGTACTCCCGGTTATGAGCACCTGGACAACTTCCATGATTAGAGGGAACTTGGTAATGGGATGGTTATTGTTTGGTAATGGTTATGGATTAATTTCTGGTATTGAATATGGTTATTGGCAAATGGTGAAATCTGGAATTATTGATGATGGTAGTGAATTCAGACTGGTATTATGATATTACTTATGATTATGACGGGTTTATTTCATATACATGTAATATATTGCTTTTCAAAATTTTTAATGTACTTTTCAGCACTCAACCATTATTATTGTCGTTATTTGTATCAGCTACATGTCATACTTTCCACACTTGCTGAGTACGACATGTACTCACTCTTGCAATTTCCCCAAACAGTTGCAGGTCAGGATTGGGAATCTAATGGCCATAATGCGGAGTTCTAGGCCGTGTCTACCGTCAGCTTACCTGTGGTGTTTTGGAGCTACGCTACCCTATTGCTTATGCTGCCTAGCTGTTTAGTTTGCTTATTTAGTATATTTCTGCTGCATTAGTTGAACCTGTTATTAATAATCATTAGTGCTTGTATTCGAGGATAATATGGTCGTGCAATAAAATTTGGTTAATTAATCTTGTTCTGTAGTAATTTTCTGTATACTCTTTTGTGATTGCACTCGCGTATATGTGTTGAACATCCTGGGCACACATATGTGTTCGCTTGGTTCATTTTCGGAATCGGGTGTCACAGATTGGTATTAGAGCCACATGTTGACCGTAGGACGCAGCCTAGATAGAATGGACACTTTAGAGCACATAGGAGCACTCAGGAACCAATGTGTTTTGTTTGGTGTGCTGTTGCTATATAATGTTTGCTTGTGTGCTTAATAGAGGATTTTGGGATGCTTTAGCATTGCCATGTCCACATGGCTAGTTAGTTGTCTAGTTTCATATCCCTTGATGCATATAGTTGGGGACGTTTTCTAATTCTTACCTATTGCTTTTCTCCAGATGGTGAGGACTCACAACCAGAGGGATGCTAATGATGAGGAGGAGAACCATGTAGTACCTCAGAACAACAATGGACAAGGACCTGCTCATGGAGCTATCAACATTGAGCAGCTATTGGCTATGCAGAACCAGCTCATGCAGACCATAATACAAACTATGGGACAGCTGCAGGCTGGTAACATCAACAATCAGCCCCACATGCCTCCACCGCCACCTCACCTCCTCATAACCGGTTGGGAGAGTTTAAAAGGACTAGGCCGCCAACCTTTGCTCAAGCCGCTGACCCTATGGATGCGGATGATTGGCTCAAGTCCGTGGAGAAAAAGCTTGCTATTGTCCAATGCAGTGACCGGGAGAAAGTGCTTTTCGCTTCTCATCAACTAGTTGGAGCAACTGCGGATTGGTGAGATTCCTTATGCAATGCTCATGAGAACCAAGAGAGAATTACTTGGGCCGAATTCAAAGAGAGCTTCCGTTCTCATTATGTGCCAGAAGGTGTTATGATTCTGAAGAGGCAATAATTTGAGAACTTGAGGCAATGGAGATCTAGCGTGGGTGAATATCTCAACAAATTCACTCAACTTTCAAGGTATGCGCCTGAGGATGTGAGTCGGGACAGCCGGAAACAATACTTGTTCATGAGGGGCTTGAATAATGAGATCCAAGTGCAATTGCTCAACTGTGATTATGCCAATTTGCAGAAGCTTGTGGACAAAACAATTGTGGTTGAGAACAAAGTCCGTGAGATGGAACAAGACAACAAGAGGAAGGCGCCATATCAAGGACAGCAACGAGGAGGTAATGTGCGCCCTCGCTTCACACCTCCCAATGCTCCTTACTTCAGCTCTTCTGCGCCTGCTCAGCGCCCTGGTTATGCACCGCACCCAACTCATTTTGTGCAGCAGCGCCCTATTATGCAAGCACCTAGGCCTCCAATGTCTTATGCACCTCGTGCCAACTATTCTGGTGCCAATGCTCAAAACCAAGCTCGTCCCAATAATTCTGGTGGAGTTAAGAAGTGCTATACTTGTGGAGAAGCTGGACACTTTGCGCATCAATGTCCTAAGTCAGGCCTTGGTCAAGGAAGTAATGCACCGAGGCAAAACCCAAGACCTAATGGAGGACAACCACAAGGGAACCGTGGACAGTAGAATTTTGCTCGTGGCAACGTGAACCATGTCTCTACGGAGGATGCTCAACAAGCGGATGACGTGGTCATTGGTATGTTTCTCGCCAACTACAACCCCGCGACTATGTTATTTGATTCTGGAGCATCGCGTTCATTCATTTCATCGAAGTATGTTGCCAAGTATAGTTTGCCTATCTCGCATATGAAGTTTACTCTATTGGTTAAGTCTCCTGGAGGAGAGATGAGGACAAATATAGTATGTCCAAAAGTAAGCCTTAGAATAAGGGGTGTAGACTTCTCCGCCAACCACAATGTTTTGGATTCTCAAGGATTGGACATTATACTTGGTATGGACTGGTTGAGGAAGCACAATGGAGTTATTGAGTGTGCCACGAAGATGGTGAAGTTGACTAATGAGGAAGGGATCACCGTAGAGTTTGAAGCATCTCAAACTGCACTGAAGCAATTGGAGCTGAATCATATGGACGGTGCCGCAATTGAGGAGATTCCGATGGTGTGTGAATTTTTGGATGTTTTCCGGATGAGTTACCAGGTATGCCACCTGATCGAGACATTGAGTTTGTTGTTGATTTAATACCTGGAACTGCACCTATAGCTAAGAGGCCGTATAGGATGCCTCCTATGGAATTAGCGGAGCTCAAGAAGCAGATTCAAGAGCAACTAGAGAAAGGTTTTATTCGCCCTAGCTCTTCACCTTGGGGAGCACCCGTTCTATTTGTGGATAAGAAGGATGGATCCCAAAGGATGTGCGTAGATTACCGAGCTCTCAACAAGGTAACAATCAAGAACAATTACACCTTGCCACGTATAGAAGACTTGTTTGATCAGATGAAGGGTGCTTGTGTCTTCTCTAAGATTGATTTGAGGTCGGGATACTTTAAAATGAAAATTAGATCGTCGAACATACCTAAGACAACTTTTAGGACACGGTATGGATCTTATGAGTACACCGTGATGTCTTTTGGATTGACAAATGCGACTGCCTACTTTATGTACTTCATGAATAAAGTCTTCATGGAGTACTTGGATAAGTTTGTTGTGGTGTTCATTGATGACATTATGATCTACTCAAAGAATGAGAAGGAACATGAGGCACACTTGAGGCTTACGTTGCAGAAATTGAGGGAGCATCAATTGTATGCAAAGTTCAACAAATGTCAGTTTTGGTTGGAAGAGGTGTCGTTTTTGGGTCATATAATCTCAGGAGGAGGAGTATCGGTTGACCTAGGAAAGGTGAGGGACGTGTTGAAGTGGGAACCGCCGCAAAATGTCAAGGAAATAAGGAGTTTTCTGGGATGGCTGGATATTACCGTCAATTCATCAAGGACTTTTCCAAGATAGCCAAGCCAATGACAGAATTTCTAATGAAGGGAAAAGCTTTCCATTGGACTCAAGCCTGTCAAGAAAGTTTTGAGGAGTTGAAGGAGAGGTTGACAACAACCCTAGTTTTGGTACCGCTGGATGTAGGCAAGAGTTTTGACATATATTGCGACGCATCAAGACAAGGACTTGGATGTGTGCTCATGCAAGAAGGTCAAGTGGTCACCTATGCATCAACACAATTGAAGAAACATGAGCAGAATTACCCAACGCATGATTTGGAACTCGCAGCCATGGTACACACATTGAAGATTTGGAGACACTATATCCTTGGACATAGGTGTGAAATTTATATGGATCACAAGAGTCTTAAGTATATTTTCACACAAACAGATCTGAACTTGAGGCAATGAAGATGGTTGGATCTCATCAAAGATTATGATTTGGGGATCAACTAGCATCCGGGAAAAGCCAATGTAGTGGCTGACGCTTTGAGTAGAAAAGGAGTAAGTCATCAACTCACAGTTCGAGAGTTACCATCCGAGTTATGTAAGGAGTTTGAAAGGTTGAACCTTGGATTTGTAAATGAGATGGAGATGATGGAGTTAAACCGAACCTTGGAGCAAGAAATTCGAGAGGCACATACCAAGGATGAGGAAATTCAGGAAATCAAGGAAAGGACCCAAGAGGGGAGATAATTCAGATTTGATGAGGATGAACATGGTACCTTATGGCTGGGAAAAAGGATTGTCGTGCCTAATGTGAACCATATTTGGGAGACGATATTAAAAGAGCTACATGACTCACCTTACTCAATTCATCCCGGTTGTACGAAGATGTACGAAGACTTGAAGACTTGTTATTGGTGGGCTAGCATGAAGAAGGACATAGCTGAATACGTAGCATTGTGTGATGTGTGCCAACGAGTCAAGGCGGAACATCAAAGGCCAGCTGGACTATTACAGCCATTAAAGATTCCGGAATGGAAGTGGGAAGAAATCGGTATGGACTTCATAGTTGGTTTACCACGTACCCAGTCCGGGTATGACTCGATTTGGGTAATCGTGGATTGATTGACCAAGTCAGCTCATTTTGTTCCTGTCAAGACCAAGTATACATCTGCACAATTGGCCGAAATATACATGGAGCATATTGTGTGTCGACATGGAGTCCCTAAGAAGATAGTCTCGGATAGAGGTTCTCAATTTACCTCTAGGTTTTGGCAAAAGTTACATGAAACATTAGGAACAAGGTTAAATTTTAGTTCAGCATACCACCCTCAAACGGATGGACAAACCGAGAGGACCAATCAGATTTTAGAGGACATGTTGAGAGCTTGTGCTTTAAAGCATGGGAAAAGTTGGGACAAGAGCTTGCCATATGTAGAATTTTCATACAACAATAGTTACCAAGCAAGCTTGAAAATGTCACCATATGAAGCGCTTTATAGAAGGAAGTGTAGGCCACCTTTATTCTGGAATGAGGCAGGAGAAACTCAAGTATTTGGTCTGGATGTGTTGCAAGAAGCTGAAAAGCAAGTCCAAATAATTCGTGAAAACTTGAGGGCTGCCCAATCAAGGCAAAAAGGCTATGCGGATAATAGGAGAAGGAAACTAGTATTTGAAGTGGGAGATTTTGTTTACCTCAAGGTGTCACCGATGAGAGGTCATAAGAGGTTTAACATAAGAGGCAAGCTAGCACCTCACTACATTGGGCCATTCAAGATTTTGGACAAAAGAGGAGAAGTAGCATATAAGTTGGAGATGCCAACTCATCTTTCAGACGTACATGATGTCTTTCATATTTCCCAACTCAAGAAATGCTTGGGAGTACCGGAAGAACAAGTGCCCATGGAAGGATTGGAACTAGAGGAATATTTGACTTATGCCGAACAACCGATCAAAATTTTGGAAGCCAAGGAGAGAGTCACAAGGAACAAGGTTATTAGATGGTGTAAAGTTCAATGGAATCACCACACAGAAAAATAAGCGACGTGGGAATTGGAGAATGATATCAAGAAGGAATTTCCCTATCTCTTCTCTTCCGCGTCGAATCTCGAGGGCGAGATTCATTTTAAGGGGGTAGGTTTGTAACACCCTCATTTTCATGCATCGTGCCCTACATACATTCATATACATGTTTAACATTAACCCACATAAAGAGGAATAGGTTTAAAATTGATTTGGAACAAAACCGCACATAAAATGCTGAAAAGTGAGGACTAGTCCAATTTTAGTGAGGACTAGTCCGATTTCTCTCTGACTAAAATCAGACTTGTCCATTTTTGCTGCGGACTAGTTCAATTTTTCCTCTGGACACTTTCGGACTTGCCCGATTTTATGCGGACTAGTCCGATATTCCAAGAATCCTTGAAAATTTGCTAAGTCCCTGGACTTGTCCGGACTAGTTCGGTGTTCCAGCGGACTTGTCCGTTTTCCTCTCTAACTAAAGTCGGACTTATCCGATTTTTGGCCAGACTTGTCCTATTTCTTTCTAACTAACTTCGGACTAGTCCGGTCCTTTTCGGACTTGTCCGATATTTCGTGACTCCGAGTTGATCTTTTGTTTTAAGACTTATTTCTTGGGGTTTCACATTAAATGGGCCTAGGGACTTCGTGCCTAACTCTTTTAGAGCCCATGTGGGACTCTAAACCGGCCTCTACTCCTCTAAAACTCGAAAATCCATCTAACCCTAGCCTCCACCTCTATATAAATAACCCCACCCCTTGGCTTGACATCTATTTGCCACTTTTCCACCCCCACCAAAACCCTAGTTCGTGGAGAGCCACCACCAAGGAGGGAGGAGGAGATCCCAAGCAAGAAGAAGAAGAGGAGGAAACGAAAGAGGATCAAGATCTCCACCAAACTTTCGTTCTTCAGCACCAATTCGTCTCCAAGTTCATCAACCCTAGATCATCAAGATCCAAGTGTTGTCTCCAAGTTTCTCGATTCATTGGAGTTCTAAACACCGGGTATACCTTCTATTCTATTTTCCTTACATGAATTCGACCCCTAATCTCCAAATTTACGTCGATGTAGAAAACCCTAGTTCGCTAGTTCTGCGATGTGCGGACTAGTCCGGCCTTCTGCAGACTAGTCTGATTTTGCTGACTAAATTGTGTTGAATTGATTCTAAAAGTAGATCTAATCAACTCCAAACCTGTATAAACTTGTTAAATGCTATTAGAACTAGTTATTGATCATTAAAAGCAATCTATTAACAAGATCCACCTTGCATTTGCATTAATCATGCATGTTATGTCATATTGAGTAATAT
This sequence comes from Tuctoria greenei, assembly GCA_036927565.1. Taxonomy (NCBI): domain Eukaryota; kingdom Viridiplantae; phylum Streptophyta; class Magnoliopsida; order Poales; family Poaceae; genus Tuctoria; species Tuctoria greenei. The sequence continues at coordinate 195,168,540 of JAYESD010000002.1, forward strand.
TTGTGCACTCTTTGATTATGTCTCTTGTCTTGTATGTTTATTGTGTGGATTAGGCAGATTTGCGCTAGAGAGTATTGCAGAGGATCTCCAACACCAAGAGTTTGAAGGCTTTGACCCTAATCAATCGCAAGAGCAAGGCAAGTATCCTTGAAGCATATTGATCCAGTTTTAAAATAAATTTTTTGTTTGCAAAACTGCATGCTTGTGTCAATTTGATGGGAAATTCTATAGTAGGAAGTTTACTAGCTTTGTTTAACCACCCTTGTCACCTGGAATACACGGTAGAGAGTCGGGAAGGGCTTTTTACCTTTTTGCTTTGCTAAATTAATTGAGATGGGAAAACAACACTACACAGTTAATTATGCGTTAATGATATTCTGGTTAATGTGAACTGGTCAATATGATATGGTAATGGGTGATCTCAGCAGTGGATGGGTTGGATGTCATGGTGGTTTGCTTGCTTTAGATCTAAGGACCGGTTCATGCAAGAATAAGCCAGGACTACAGTGCCACCATGAGGCCAAGTATGGGTGCGGCGTAGCTGATTAATTAGGGCTTTGCTAGTGCTATTTGGGCCATTAAGGATGCTCGGGGAAGGGGTAGTCGGATTGGGTTTGTTGATGATTGGTGGAACTACACTGGGATCCGAATGGATCAAGAGGGGGCCCTTGGTTGAAGATGTGCTCTGTAGGAGACATCGCCACCGGTGAAACCTCAGTGGGGTCTAAATAGGCTAGTAATCCCATTGTAAAGGCTATTTTCTGATCTCTTGGCCACACACCAATGGAAGTGTGTAATGTGACCGACGGATCATGTGCATAAGGGAGGTTCTTAGTCACTGAAAGGTGATGAAGTCACAAACACGTGGGTAAAATGGTACAAACTCTGCAGAGTCTAATAAAACTATCATGATAGCCGCACTCCCGGTTATGAGCACCTGGACAACTTCCATGATTAGAGGGAACTTGGTAATGGGATGGTGTTTGGGATGGTTATGGTTTGGTAATGGTTATGGATTAATTTCTGGTATTGAATATGGTTATTAGCAAATGGTGAAATCTGGAATTATTGATGATGGTAGTGAATTCAGACTGGTATTATGATATTACTTATGATTATGACGGTTTTATTTCATATACATATAATATATGCTTTTCAAATGTTTTAATGTACTTTTCAGCACTCAACCATTATTATTGTCATCATTTGTATCAGCTACATGTCCTTTCCACACTTGCTGAGTACGACATGTACTCACTCTTGCAATCCCCAAACATTTGCAGGTCAGGATTGGGATTTTAATGGCAATAATACGGAGTTCTAGGCTGTGTCTACCGTCAGCTTGCCTGTGGTGTTTTGGAGCTGCGCTACCCTATTGCTAATGCTGCCTAGCTTTTTAGTTTGCTTATTTAGTTTATTTCCGCTGCATTAGTTGAACCTGTTATTAATAATCATTAGTGCTTGTATTCGAGGATAATATGGTTGTGCAATAAAATTTGGTTAATTAATCTTGTTCCGTGGTAATTTTCTGTATACTCGTTTGTGATTGCACTCGCGTATGTGTGTTGAACATCCTGGGCACATATATGCGTTCGCTTGGTTCATTTTCGGAACCGGGTGTCACAACATCTGGGGAAGAAAAACAACAAAGATACATCGGGTCCAAATTCGAGTGCATCCATAACAATGTGTTTTTCATTAATAAAGTGGAGCTTTATAAATTAATCAATTTGCACATTTTCTAAAGCCCCAACTTATAGCAATGCAAGTCATAGATGTACACTCTATGGGTTCTTTCATCTTCAATTTTATAACCATTTTTACTTTTTTAGAAGAGCAATTGCTCATCATTTGGAGCATGGTTGTGAAGACCGGGGTCTCGACATTCCAGGAATCACATAGGGTGGTGTCGTGCGATGCGATATCCAACAACACACACGAAAAATACGTGAAACATACAAAATCTTCATTTCTTAAGATATTTGAGTTTACAACATAATGTACATAAGGAGTACATAAGCAGTGAAAACAATATACTCAAACTCTCAACATGTCTAAGCATGAGAGAAGATGTCCAAGCCCGCAGACACTTCTCACTAGCAACACGAAGAAGATAAAGCAACGGCGAAGTCTCTCGTGAGTCATACACCTCGGAAAGCCCGAGGTCTCACGAGCAACCACAATAGCAGCCGCTAAACTATTACCTGCAAAATCCATATATAGCAACCGTGAGCATGAAGGCTCAGGAAGACTTAACCGTCTCATCTAAACATGAAACTCTACATGCAGGGACTTGTGATATAGAAAAGCTGAATTGCATAAAGAACTCGCCTAATACTAAATCCTTATTTTTAGATTTAAGTAGCAGATGACATTCAATGGGCATGGCACTTAATGAACTCCACAATCAAACAACAAACGCTTCATCTATGATGCTACATGCCCAAAGTTGCATATGCTGCATACAAGTTAAATCTTTGGGAATAGTAAATTTACTTGTGCTACTTCTATGTCATACAAGTTGCAATACAATATTATAATCATTGCAGCAGATTCATAATAATCCCACTACTTTTAGTTACTACATCACAACACAGTGAACAAGTATGCTCAGTCCATAACCGCAAGTGACGGTGATTCAAATCAATAACAACTCAGAATGCACGATACGTACGCTTGCGAGGAAGCCACATCAGTGCGCTTCTCTCTATGTCGCATGCAGCCACTTTTCATGAGAGGCCCTAATATGGAATCAGCTCTCCATTCTGAACAAAAGGTCTTCTACACGAACACATCGAAATTGCCCGCTGGAAGATTTAAACTTTTATGCCTTCTCAACTCCATTCACAGATGGCTGGGAAGTTTCCACACTAAGGTCATTGAGTTACATCAGTTTCCTGGGTCCCATATACTAGTATGCATCTGGTACAACTCAAACTTGCCCAACGGTGCCACACGCGGATCGATCGTGAACCGACACAGACGAGGCTACAACCGAACCTCCACATCTGCCTCACCATTACCGACCCAGACATGATGTGGTCACAAGCATTGTCCCACCCTTTGGGTCGAGATCAACTTTGTGCGTCCCATCCTACAGAAATCCCCGTCCACATCTCAACTTTAAGAGTAAACATTATGGAAACATCTCGCGAGTAGGTTTCCCTCTCTCGACTTCTCTTGCAAGTAGAATTCTACTACATGACTCATGGTCGATAAAATGTGACCATTCTCACGAGTAGATTCCAACTACTCGACTTCTACCAACATGTCTGCTAAACAATTAAGCATAGTGATATAATATGATGGAGTAATGTCCTACCCAACCACTCCAACGATTATTTGGTCATCCATGTGGAGTATCATCAAAACCTGACCTAATGCACAATACATACTGTCGAAGTGTTAGAGCGTCACTTCCCCTAGATCTGCTAAGTAGCAGCCCGCGGAGGTTCTTTGTTCGGCGGGGCTTATGCACCAATCAAGTGTTCTAGCAAATGGATGTATGAGACAGTGGTTTTTACATGGTTCGGGCTGCAAGGAGCATAACACCCTACTCCACGGTGGATGGTATTGCTAGTATGTGTGTGTTATGTTCGATGTGGGGATGTGATGTTCGATGTGGGGATCTTTGTAACGGTGGCGGTCCGGGCCTCTTATAGAAAAGGCCGGACGCCTTACAGGTGGGGTCCCATAGCACGATAGGTGGTCCCAGGGCGATCTTATTCTAAAGATCTAAGGCTTCTTTCGTAAGCTTGCTTTGACCATGGTCTACAAGACTCACCGTCTTGCCGTCTGCGTCGTCAGTAGCCCACATGCCGTTGCTGATGGTGGCAGAAGGTGTCCCGTCCAACTGTCTCTGTTGCTGTAAGCTACCCACTTGGCGGAGTGGGATAGGCCTGCAACGTCTTCACTATGATGCAATTGGTCATAGCGGTACCTGATATTAGGCGTGCGCTGCGCCATGCGTCTGGGGAAGCCGCGTATCTTCAATCCTTGATAGGGACAAGGTGCACCGTCCTCTTAACTCCCGCGTCCATTCGTCCAGGGCAAATGGCTGGACTATGTGACAGCTCAAGAGCTCACCTCTGCGGAGGAGGTCAGGTCCCGCCTTGCGGATCACGTGGCAGCTCGGGAGCTCACCTCTGCGACGGTGGTCAGGTCCTGCTTTGCGGGCCACATGGAGGCTAGGGAGCTTGCCACTACGGGGATGGCTAGGCCCCGTCCTGCTGGACAGGTGTTGGTGCCAGGAGCTCACCTCCGCGGTGGAGGTTAGGTCCCGCCTTGCGGTACACATGGAAGCGCCGGATCCCACCCATTCGGGAGGTGGCCCGCCTGATGTCTTGGCCCACGTGGCAACTCCGGAGCCCTGTCACACTGGGAGGAGGGATCCTTACCTGCTGGACATGTGGTTACCTGGGGGCTCATCTCCAAAGGGGGGCGCTAAGATTCTCCCTTGGGTTTCTTGCGGATATCCTGACCTCCTATCTGAGACTGATGGGTTCGGGTCCCTTGAACACGTGGCACCTTAGGACCCTGCCTCTGTTGGGAGGCAGGGTACCTAGGCGGCTCTAGCTTGTGTGCGAGGATACCCAGTATGCCAGGTACCGACAGTGGCCCCTGGGTCCACCTTGGGGGGAGGCGATGAGCCTGAGGGTGGAGCCCTTATCCTGCTTTCCCGCGCGGCCTTTTAATTTTGTCTTGATTGGTCGAAGTGGTGAGCTCCTCTGCTGTTGTGACCATACGTCCCTCTCTCATTGAGGGGTCTTGGCGACGGGATCTTTGCTTGCTGCAACATTATCATGACGGTTCCCAAGGTGCCTACTGCTCTTCTGCTGCTTTCACTTCCGTCTTTATGGGAACCGCTGGGTGGCCTTCTTAGGCGAAGAACTGCCCGGACCAGTTTTTTCTGATGGGGACCCGAGCCCATTTGTCATGGATGTCGTGGTACGAGCCGTTGATCCGAAGCTCGTTCAAATTTGCATGGTGTGCCCAAACATCACTAGGGTGCTTAAAAGGGGTACCTTTGTGCACAATGGAGGTTCCTTCCTTCCGCACGCCCCAAGCATTCGGGCCCTCATATTCCTTTTGACCGTCTTCCCACCCTCGAGTTTCTCGACCCCTGCTCCAATGGACTTAGCTCTGCCTCCTTCCAGGATGGAGGATGTCTCTCCCGTGAGGCGAATTTTTGGCTGGGAGGACAAGGAGCGATGGGATCTGATATGTCCCGGCTCCTTGCCATTGGAGTTGGGGGAGAAAGAGATCTTCTTCTTCCATGCATACACATACTTCGGGTTCGTCCCTCCTGTTTCTTCTTTTCTGGTGACACTCCTGGAAGTCCTTGGGCTTCAGCTTCATCACCTGTCGCCAAACTCTCTGGTGGTGGCAGTGGTGTTCTCTCATTTCTGTGAGATGTTCGTCAGGGTGTATCCAAGCGTACCCGTGTTCCGGCAGTTCTTCGTGCTGAGGTGGACCGGGAAGAAGAACAAATCCAACTTCCTCAGTGGCTATTGCTTCCAGCATCGGTCCAACAACCCCTTCAAGTACATCACACCGCTCTCTTCGGCGAAGTGGGCAGATTGGAGGAAGGACTAGGTGATCGTACAAGTCGATACGCACGACCGCCTGGTTATGCCCGCCGGATGGGCGACGATCAGAAAGGAGACCTGGGAGGAGCGGCCGGAGTTGAAACAAGCCTACACCCCGATGATGGAGAGGATCCAATTCCTAGCAGATCATGATCTGTCGGAGTTGAAGGTGATGGCGGACTTCATCCGACGGTGCCTGTCCCCCGTTTAGCACCATTGCCATCCTGCATGGCTCTACTTTGGGCTACAGGATGGCACCCGACTGGTGCGGGGTCGCGACACAGAGACAACCCTGAAAGTGGTGCTCGACACAATGTCCAAGGCATTTTGTGACCTGCTATCGGACGACATCTTCACTTTCTCACAGGCCTGCCCGCCGCTTTGCACGGATCAGGACCTTCGGACGAAGGTTCTGAAGGAGATGCCCAACCTGGACACGATCAGTCTTGCACCGCGGCAGGTTGGTGATGAGAGTCGGACTTGGCCATCATCGACTTTTTGAAGGAGTCCACACCTTCTTCAGACTCCAAACCTTCCAGGCCGGAGGAGGCACCCGCTATCGGAGGGAAAGACAAGGTGGCGGTCCCTGACGAAGGCAAGGGGAAGGCACCGGTCCCCAACACAGGCAAGGGGAAGGCCGTGGTGGTCGAGGTTGTAAAGGAGAAACGCCCTCGGTCGCCACTGAGGGTGCCGCCGCAAGTGGCCTTTGCTCCAAGTCAACGTCCCCCGATGCACCCCTCTTCAGTATTGGGCGCCGGTAGTTCTTTGGGGGGAGGCTCGGTCCGTCAGACAGCAGCTCCGTCGGTGTCAGCAGTCGGCATGCCATCCAGCATCTCCGTCGCCATCTCGGTCCAGGGTGCCACAGGGGGCTACGACAACGTCACACCTATGGAGCCTCAAGTGAAAAGGCCTCGAGTCGACATCGTCGGCAGCTCGGGTGGAGGCTCCAGGAGTGGATCTGTCGAAGTTGGTGGAGGCACACCGGCGTAGGGTGGTGGCGTTGCTAGTGGTTTTGGCGGAGATGCAACTGGGATGACCTCGCCTGTTATGCCATCGTCATGGCCTGCGACTTCGGGGTCACCGAAAGTGGAGGCTCGCTGGAGCTTCAGGGGACGTCGGTAAGTCATTCTTACCGGTGCTTGCTCTATTATCTTGCCTTCCTTTGTTGATTGGTCAGGGCTTTATCTTATTTTGCAGGGCTACGTCAGCTGTTGTGAGGCCCTTACCGCTGGGGGTAGTGCCCATAAGTGCTTCGAACACGGCTAAGGAGGCTATGGCTGTGCCGACTGGGCATCCCACCAAGCTTGTCCAGGGGAGCGCTGCTCCGGCGTCTGTGCCTGGCGCGGGTGGTGAAGCATCTCTAACTGCATCTCCAGCTACCGCACCGGAGGTACCTCCAGCTGTTGCACCAGGGGCACCTCGGGCCGTCGTGGTAGGGGCACCACCTGCCGTCGTGGCAGAGGTAATGTCGAAGTCGGCTATGGGGGTTGGGCCTGGCCTCCACTGCTACTGAGCAAGTGGGTGGCTCCTCGAGCGATGGTGGCGCCGCTGCTTCGGGTGGCACTGCAACTTCTGCTCAGTCTCCGGGGGCAAGATCCCCAGTACTGGTGGCCTCGCCTTCACCGCTATGGGAGGAAGAGGTCCCCGAGATGATCACCGGACGACCTTCCCTGACTTTGGCGCAGTCGGAACGCCTCTTCGACGTCATGGACTTGACGCAGTCCAGCATCCTTTAGGTGCAATCCAATCTCCCCCAGGCGCAGGAGGCTTTTGCCACAGAGTGGGAGAAGTTGTGTGCCAAGGGCGAGCGCCTCTTAGGCTGGGAGGTTCTTCTGGGTCGAGGATCGCCGAGGCGAAGGCAAAGGACCAGAAGGAGAGCAAGGAGCTGGAGGTAAGACACCGCTTGGTGAGGGCCACAGACGCTCTGTCCCAAAAGATTATGGCCAACGCCAAGGTGGTCAATGCCGTGGCTGACGCCTGCCTGTGCACTCTTGAAGAAGGTCGAGAGGCCCTGAGTCGCCAAGAAACCGCCATTGCCAAGAGGGAGGATGCAGTCGTCGAGCAGGAGGTGACGGCCCAGGCAATGATGGCTCAGGCTGAGGATGATCAGGACAGGCTGCAGTCCTGACTTGAAGATCTTGAGCTCCGGGAGAGGGACTTGTCGCGGGATCAGGCACAACATTCAGCTAAGCGTCATGATCTTCTCCTGCGCTGTCGGAGTCTGATTCCGACAATTCTCACGGCACTACTGTTAGTAGATCGCGGAGTTTCTTAGTTCGGTTTGGGCGCGCAGAGATTCAGAGCAAGATGGCGATTTGACATAAGGATTTACATGGTTCAGGCCGCCTGAGCGTAATACCCTACTCCACGGGTGAGTGTTGTTGTTGTATTGAGCATCAAAGCGCTAGTGTGTGAGAGAGGCTACAGGAAGTCTCCAGCGCTTGAGCCAGCATCTAGAGCCCCTAGCCGGTCTGGAAGAGTCTCCCTGTGTATCGCTCGACCAATCCTTTTATAGTACAAGGGCTGGCCGTTACATCGTTAGCCTGGCCCGACATGTGGCCCTGGCAGTTACTGATGCCTAATACACAGTTAAATGTGCTTAATTCTGCTTAATAGAGTGATAACACCCTTTAATGGTGGCATCACTGGTATTAAGGGTCATCCGATCGTGTGTCATTAAGATAGCATTAATGACACATAATCAGGTCTTGAAGTCTTTAATGTTCCTTGAAGGTCCGAGCCGTTGGAGGTCCACCAATCTGCCTATTAAGGTTGAAGGTCCGGTGATTGGACGCGTGACAGCTCCGGATCTTACCGTCTTGGACGAGTAGGTCCGGTGTTGTTGTACACGTGTCAGTACCGGATCTTCTCTCTGCCGGGGGTTAGGTCCGGTGGTGCCACATAGGTATCTAGTCCGGAGCTTTCCCATGTATGGAATGTAGCTCCAGTTTTATGATACACGTAGCGGCATCAGAACTAACCATTTGAGGGAGGCAGGTCCAGTTCCGAGTGACACGTGGAGCCTTCAGAGGTCTTCAACGCAGATAGGTGGAGTTCCTTTGAAGTATTTGCAGTTCCAAGGGGTATCCGGTACGCAGGGTACCGACAGTTGCCAACTGGGCCCACCTCTAGGAGAGACCTTTTGGGTTAAGTCATTCTGCCGAAGGTGGGTCCATCTTTCGATTTTTTGCGCCGTGTCTTCAAGAGTTTTTGGATGTGCCGTTGAGGTGGTGGTTCACAGTTGAACCATCGCCTCGTGGCATCTTCAGGACGCGACATGTGAGATCTGCGTGTGCGGATCTCACGCAATTGAAGGTCGCCGGTTCCCAATACGAAAACCGTATCGGTTCCGCGCGCCCTGTCAGACTGCCGCCCTCGGGTTTACCACCTCTCATCATGACAACTGTTCGCCGGGGTTAAGGACCTCGACTTGATCGTCTGGGTGGCCCCGGGCCCCCTTGTCATTGGCAGGGTGAAATTTTTGAACTGTATCCTTGGCCCTTTTGCAGTTTCCATCCAAGCGTTGCGGGGGCTTACTTAAGAAGGAAAGCGCACATGGTTTGGGGATTCCTTACGCCTTCATTTGAACTTGCGCTCGAACCCTCCAAACTTTCGCTTGCTTTTGCTCTCTCGCCCCGCCGTGCTGCGATGGAGTTGGGTCTCCACAAGAGCCGTCTCACGACCGATGACGATTTGAAGAAGGTCTGGACCTACATGGGGTGGTCCAGCGACTCCTTCAACCACCTGGTCCGCGCCGGCTAGCTCCCATTCAAGAAGAAGCACAGCGGCGACATGGTGTACTTTTCTGCGTACGCCATGGTGGGACTGATCCCACCTTTCTCAACTTTTCTCTTGATGCTGCTAGACTTCTATGGTCTGCAGTTGTACCACCTTGGCCCCCACTCCATTCTTCTTGTGTCAACATTTGTCCACTTTTGCGAGATGTGGGTGGGTATTCCCCCCTGCATCGAGCTTTTCCGTACCTTTTTCACCATCCACACCACTGACAAGAGTAACGAGTATCTTGGCTTCTACTATTTTGTGAAGCGCAAGAAATGCCCCCACAAGTACTTGAGGCCGTTTCCTTCCGACAAGTGGGAACTGGAAGAAGGATTGGATTGTCATCACGGCAGAGGAGCACGAGAAGCTGGAGATGCCTGAAGGTCTTCCCAATGTTGACACTGACGCCTGGAGTGAAGTTCCGATGCTGTCAAAGGCCTTCAACCCTGCCTTGACCAGGATCCGCCAATGTGTGGAAGGAGGGGTGACCCCCCAGACGGTCTTCTGCAACTTCCTGGTCAATAGGTGGGCTCCGCTGAAGAAGAGGGAGAAGCTCGCCTGGGCCCTCAACAGTGTGATTGACGATGACTGGATTGAAACCGGTCTGAAGTCCAATTTGGAAGGCATTGCTTTGGAGCTTCATCTCAAGAAGTTCCAGCATGGCATCGACGTCGAGGGCGATGACTTAACTCCGCTGGCGGCTTTCCTCCCTTTGAATATGGAGGCGAAGTTTAGCAGGGAGCTCCGGAGGAAGATGCCGGTGCTTGACGACCTCGGCGAGGTAGAGAGGCGTTTGACCACCAAATTGGTGATCCCCGGAGCTTCCGAGGGTGGCCCTGCTTCCGCCCCGAGATAGAGAGCTGAAGTCATTGGCAAGGGCAAAGAGTTGGCTGAGCCCTCCAGCTGAAAGAGGAAGTTGAAGCACTCTAACGGGATGTCCGTCAGACTTGCTCCTTCCACAATAGCTCCTTCTCCCCGGCGGGGGAGGTCTTCAACGGCGACACCAACTCTAGCATCGACGTCTTCCCGAGACGCCAACTCCGGTCGTGTGACTCCAGCACCAGGGCCAGCTAAGGGCTCTAGGTCCTAGGGTCCTTCCCAGTCGAGGGGGGCCTCCACCGAGACATCGCTGATGGCAGCAGCCAGCTCTGGAGGGCCTTCCGGAGTTGCTTCACCAGTTGCAACTAGGTCGGGCTCTGAGCGTCCGGTGAAGAGGTTCCGCGCTAGCTGGAGTAGAAGCCTTCCAAGGTAAATTTCATTTTTTACCTTAGTTTGTCATTTTTGTTGTAATCATGTTTTAAGATTCTTTATCCTTCATCCTCAGGGCATCCAAAAAAGGGGCTGAAGATCCGGTTCCTGTGACAGCAACTGATGCTATGCAGGCGGAAGCTCCGGCTCCAATTCCAGCGCCGCCCCAGGTGGTGGCTGAGGTCGCGGCAGCTCCGGCGCCAACTGTCATGGTTCTGGACCTCGACTCATCTCCTGAAGCTCCCGTGGTAGCACCGGACCACGGGAATGAAGACGTACCAGCGGCACCAGCCCCAGAGGCTGAAGCTCTTGTTTTGGATGGTATGATGATGGATGCTGCGGCCTCAGAGCCGAAGGTAGCTGCAGTTCTGGCCTTTGGGCCAGATGTTATTGAAGACCCGGCGGTGGAGCCGATGGTTGATGAAGTTCCGGCGCCTGAGCCGGTTGTCATGGAGGTGCCGGCACCCGAACCGGTGGAGGTCGAAGCACCGGCGCCTGAACCGGCAGTGGAGGAGGCACCGACATCAGAGCTGGAAGTGGTCTCAGCTCCGGCCGAATATTCAATGCCTGCCCCAGAGGTAGTAGTTTCGGAGGTACCCGTGCCTGAGCCAGGGTGCCAAGATGAAGCGACCGGTCCTCTGCCTGAGGGACCAATTGCTGATGACCTGGCAGTGGGACCTTCAGAACCGACTCCGGAGGTAGAATCTTTCGTTGCTGGACCTTCCTCGGCGGCGACCGAGGCTATCCTGGAGGGCGGCCCTAGTGCCGCAGAAGCTCAGGGGACCACTCTTGTAGAGTGGGACCCAATTTTTGTTATGGAGAACCCGCTAGAGTCAGCAGAAAGGACCCCAGCAAGTCCGGAGCTGATCCCCCTGTCGTTATCTATCGACAACGCCTGCTCTAGCCTTCGTCAGGTCCAGCTGGCCTTTTATCACGACAACAGGGCCCTCGAGGAGGAGTGCCAAACCCTTAGAAGGTGGCGCAACCGGCTCCAATTCGAGACCAAGCTAGCGCAAACAAGGCTGGCTGATGACAAAGAGTGGGTCAGGAGGGAGAAGGCCCGAATGGAGTACTGGGGCCAGCTGCTGGACGAGAGGGAAAGCATGGTGCAATCCCTCGACAATCAGTCCTGGGCTATACTTGAACAAGCCATGGCTGCTAATGAAGCAGCGAACGATCACCAGGAGAAGCTCAATACCATCCACGACAGCCTCGTCAAGCGCCGGGAGGTTCTTGAGGAGCGAGAGAAAAAGCTTGAAGATGAAGAGCAAAAAATCCTGGACCTGAGGGATGACCTCGTGTTGAGGGAGGAGGAGCTCGCCCAAAGGCTGGCTCTGGGTGACAAGAGCCTTGCGGAGCGCACCCAAAAGCTGGAGGAGCGCTGCAAAAGCGAGGAGGAGAAGGCCTGGCAGCAGGGTCAAGACCTTACCAAAAGGGAGGCCAAAGTCGCTGCCAGGGAGAAGAAGGTGCGGGTCAGGAAAGAGACCTGGTTGACCGCCGGAACAAGATCCACGTTCGGGAAGAGGAGCTTGCCAACCTCAAAAGGCAAGTTTCTAAGAGGATTCAGCAGCACGCCAAGGAGGTCGAGCGCCTTGCCCGGGAGGGTTCGGAACTTGCGGCAGCCAAGAGGTCCTTGGAAGAGATTCGAGGCTCAAGGGCTGCAGAGTACCAACAAGTATGGGACTTCTTGAGCAAAGCTAATGACGCGCTGATGCCGCTGGGCTTTAGTCCCGTGCGTCTGGACGATCCGAAGCCGGAGCTGGACCATGCGTTGAAGGCGCTGAGCTCGGCTAGCAACAAACTCAACAAGATGGGTGATGTCATCGCAGATCAGTTGGAAACTGAAGGGAAATCCCTTGCGCAAAACGTCACAGAATACATGCTGATGTGCTACACAAGTTGGGACCCTTATTTCCCGCTAGATCCGGTGCTTGAAGGTCCCATCGATGGAGAGGGAGATGCCGCCAAGACTAGCATGTCGGAGGTTGCCCAGAAGGTTGCCTCATTCTTCCGTAGGATTTAGGACTTTCTCCTTGTAGCTTCCACTTGTATCTTCTCTTCTTTTCTCCAATTTTGTAATCTCTTGTCTTCAGATGAATGAAATCCAAGAAATTTATGAATTTCAATTTTTGTCTTCAACCTTTGTCTCACTTGCCCCCCTAGTAGATGTACACAATTTAATTGCGAACATGTACCAAAAGGATGTTGCATTTTGTTGAAGACTTGAGTGCTTCGAACTTGTGGAGTATAGGTCCGAAGTCGTCGACAGCAGGGGCCCCCTGAGGTTGTCGGAGCTTAGTAGCTCCAGCAGCGACCACTGTCAACACGTAGAGCGTCGACAACAGACTTCATTGGGGTATCCTTCTACCATCTTTTCTTCACGTCGACGACTGGCCCCCTGGGTTTGTCGGAACTTGATAGCTCCGGCGATACCTACTATCAATGTTTAAAACATCGACAGCGGGCCACCTTAGGGGATGTCGAGGCTTTGATAGCTCCGACATCATCCACCATCATCATGGGATTTTTATTTTTCCTGCAGAAGTCAAGAAAAACAGTAAAATCCATTTCTTATCTATAACTCATTTGCGGCTTACTATTCCCGAAAGAAATTTTTAGGTCGACCGCAATTCTATATATAATCAAATGCATTTGCTTATTTTCTCCAGGTCCGATCGTTTTCTGGACTCACCTTACTCAGGCCTGTCGGGGTGTAGGTAGAGTGGCGTACTTAGGGTGCAGGACCAGGCTAAGTCGATAGCACACTCCAGACCTAGATTGGCTTGGCGTTTAGGCGAGTAGGCCATTCAACAATGTTTAGACCCGAAAGAATTAACAATGCAACTTGAATTATATATGAAATGTTCAAGCTAAAGTTTCTTGAGAATTGCACAACTTCGTTATAGACAAGAAAGAGAAAAATAAAAAAGAATGAGCCCGTACAAAATAAATGCACGTGGAGTCTATTTTCACATAATGATGTCTTTCATTATAGGTCCGGGGTACAGGGGAAACAAGTACACTCTTAGGGTACAGAACCAGGCTAAGTGTGTTGCATTTCTTGTTTGACCCAGGGTAACTAGATACACTTTTGGTTCTGAGACTGTGTCAAGTGTTGCTTGAACTTTGCAGTCCTTCCAGGAAAGGTCCGACTGCCCTCCCGGAGGAGCTACCCGACTCTGTACAATGATGCTATAACATACATCATATGTAATTACAGACTCACCTCCGTGATATTAAGTGTAGAACTTATGGAGGTGCTCAATGTTCCAAGGATTGGGGAGCGGTGTCCCATCCTCGGTTACCAAGCGAACACATCCGGGACGGGATACTTTGATCACTCGAAAGGGTCCTTCCCAGCTGGGGGAAAGTTTGTTTAACCCTTCTCAAGTTTGTATTCTCTGTAGCACCAGATCGCCTTCCTCGAGATGTCAGTTATGCACATGCCTTTGGTGATAGCACCGGAGCGCTTGGCGGTATCGTGCATTTCGAACAGCTGCTTGGCACCTTCCCTCTTCAACGAGGTCAAGGTCTTCATGCCAGAGCTGGTCCTGCGTGGCTTCGTCGAAGGCCCAGACTGGAGCGACCCCAAGGTGATTTTCGGAGGAAGGACTGCTTTAGCTCCATACACCAGGAAGAAGGGTGTCTCTCCAGTTGACTGGTTTGGAGTTGTCCTGTTTGCCCACAAGGTGGGCGGAAGATCTTCAATCCAGTTGGCTCCATGTTTTTTTCAGGCGCTCATATGTGCATGTCTTGAGTCCTTTTAGGAATTCTGCATTTGCTCTCTCAGCTTGGCCATTGCTTGCCAGGTGAGCTACGGAAGCATAGCCGACTTGAATGCTGAGGTATTTGCAATATCCTTGGAATGCAGAGCTTGTGAATTGGGTCCCGTTGTCAGTTATGATCTTTTTCAGGACTCCAAATCTGCATACTATGTACTGCAAGAAATTGATAGTTGATTGCTTGTTTATTGTCACAATTGGAGTTGCTTCCGACCAATTGGTGAACTTGTCGATGGCGACATAAAGGAACTTGTAACCTCCGATGGCTCTTGGGAAAGGTCCCAAGATATCCATACCCCACACGGTGAATGGCCATGTCAGAGGTATCATCTTTAGAGGTTGAGCTAGTGTGTGAATTTGCTTTGCATGGAACTGGCATGCTTCACATTTCTTCACTAGCTCGATCGCATCCTGGAGTGCTATAGGCCAGTAAAAACCATGCCGGAAGGCTTTACCGACCAACGTGCGGGAAGACGCATGGTTCCCACACTCGCCTCCGTGGATTTCCACGAGGAGCTCGCGGCTTTCTTCCCTTGTAATGCACCGCATTAGGATGCTGTTGGCACCACACCGGTAGAGATCCCCTTCTACCAGTGTGTATATTTTAGCCAATCTGACTATCCAGTCAGCAAATACATTGTCTTCAGGAAGGATGTTGTCTTTCAAGTAGCTCCGGATCTCCGAGATCCATGCATTGGAGCTAACTTGAGCTTCTGAGTCTTGCGTGCTGGGTTGCTCGGAGCTTCCTGCAGCACCTACGACCCTTGATGGATGCCATGGTAACAGGGCCATCGGGACCGCCAACTTCGAGGTGCTGGTCTGCCCCCATTCGCTCAGTTCGGCAGGCTGATCTGTTGGTCTTGACAATCTCCAGACGAAGGTTCCGTTGGGATCCGGAGCTCCGGTTGAAGCTTTCGCCGAGAGTTTGTCAGCTTCAGTGTTGTTGAGATGCTGGACATGGCAAAGATCCAGGACTTCAAAATCCTTCTGAAGCTTCTGGACTACAAGTAGATATGCAGCTAGTTGAGGGTTGTTGCAGCAGCATTCACCTTTGACTTGTTTTATAACGAGCTGTGAATCACCCTTTACCAACAGCTGCTTGACACCATATGATAGTGCCGCCTTGAGCCCATAGATTAATGCTTCATACTCCACCATGTTGTTGGTCGCCTTGAAGTCAAGGTGAACCATGTATTTGACCTTCTCCCCGGTCGGAGCGAGGAGAAGGATTCCAGCTCCGGCCCCCTGCTTCTGCACGGAGTCGTCGAAGTAGAGAGTCCAGTGAGGCTCAGTGAAGACCGGAGCCTTAGGTTCCGGTTTCTCCTCACTGGGGCCCCCAACATTTGATGGAGAGGGGGTCCATTCCGCCACGAAGTCTGCCAATGCTTGACTCTTGATCACTTGTCTTGGGACGAATTCAAGATCGAACTCGGCCAATTCTGCTGCCCACTTTGCAATGTCCCCAGTAGAGTTATACAAGATTGCTCGCAGTGGATAAGAGGTTACCACTAAAATCTTGTGAGCTTGGAAGTAGTGACGAAGCTTCCTAGAGGCAATAAGAACTGCATATAGCAGCTTATGCACCTCTAAGTATCGAGTATTAGCGTCATGGAGTACCTCACTGATGAAGTACACTGGGCGGTGGACTGTCTGGACCCTCCCGGAAGGGCCCGGTGCTTCCTCCTCATTAACCCGGACCCTCCCGGAGGGGTCCGAACCTTCTTCGGGGACCCCCACGTTCTTGCTAGGGGAACCAGAAGCTTCTTCTGAAGTGACCCGGACCTTCCCAAAAGGGTCTGGATCTTCTTGTTCAGCAACAATAACTCCTTCATTTGAAGGAGGTTGATCCTCTAACGCCTCACCTTGAGGATCCAGGTCTGGGGGCTGGGACCCAGACTCGCCTTCAGGTAGCTCCGGACCTTCCCGGAGGGGTCTGGATTCCTGAACTAGGAATGGTTCTGGTCTTTCCGCAACCAGGACCATGCTGACAACTTTGTCCATTGCTGAAATGTAAAGCAGAAGTGGCTCACCAGGGTTCAGAGCTACCAAAGTTGGTAGCATGGTGAGGAGCTGCTTCAGCTCTTGGAATGCTTTTTCTGCTTCTTCAGACCATTGGAATGGTCCAGACTTCCTCAATAATTTGAAGAAGGGTAGCGCCCGTTCTGTCAGTCTTGAGATAAACCGGCTGAGGGCTGCTAGACACCCAGTTAGCTTCTGGACATCTTTGATGCGAGTTGGTGGCCGCATGTCTTCAATAGCCTTAATCTTCACCAGATTTGCTTCTATTCCTCGATGGTTCACCAAGAATCCGAGAAGCTTTCCGGACCTAATCGCAAAGACACACTTGTCAGGGTTCAGCTTTGTGCGTGTGATTCGCAACTTGTTGAAGACAGCTTGCAAGGTGTCAAGAAATGACTCCTTGTTCTTGATCTTGATGACGATGTCATCGACGTACACTTCCACTACATCTCTAATGAGCTCTCCAAAAGTTTTGTACATGGCTCGCACAAACGTTGAAGCAGCGTTTTTGAGACCGAAAGGCATGGCAGTGTAAGAGTACAATCCATCTACTGTGATGAAGGCAGTATGCTCTTTATCTTCCCTAGACATTCTAATTTGATGATACCCAGCATATGCGTCTAGTAAACACAGTAGTTCACACCTGGAGGTGGAATCCACTATCTGATCTATTTTAGGTAGTGGAAATGGATCCTTTGGGCATGCCTTATTCAGTGTTGTGTAGTCGATACACATCTGAAGCTTCCCGCTGGCCTTGGGTACAACGACTGGGTTTGCCAGCCATTTTGGATGGAAGACTTCCTGGATGAATCCAACTTCGAGCAACTTCTTCACTTCTTGACGTATGAAGTTCTGTCGCTCTACTGATTGCTTCCGAGGCTTCTGATGTACAGGCCGAGCATCGGGATAAATCTTCAGATTGTGCTTAATCACTTCCCTAGGGATCCCAGGCATTTGTGACGGCTGCTAGGCAAACACGTCGACATTAGCCCAGAGGAAAGTGATGAGCGCGAGTTCCTATTTGTCGTTCACACCTCCCGATATACGAGTGGTCTGAGCAGCGTTGGAACCAATTTGGACGACTTTGACGGGGATGTCGGTGTCGCTGCTTGGTTGTACACGGGGTGCGAAAGTTGAGCCTCGATGACGAATGCTCGGGGGCTTTTGAGCTTGCTCCTTTCCGGATTCTTCCTCCTGCGCTGTAGCAAGCGCGTGGAGTTCTTCCAGAGCAGTAACTCCGGCAGTGCGATCTCCGCGGATCCGGAGAATATATGAGGGTGTTGACATCTTCAACACCAAGTAGCCATAATGATTAGCTGCCGTGAATTTGTACAAAGCTGGCCTGCCCAAGATGGCATTGAATGGCAAGTTGATCTGTGGCACGTCGAAGACCAACTTCTCGGTCCTGTAATTCTCCCGGGTTCCGAAGGTCACCGGGAGGGTAATGGCATCGAGTGGAGTTATGGCCCCTGGACCTACTCTGGAGAAAGGTCGAGAGGGGCGAAGATCCGAAGGTCGGAGCTGAAGCTTGACGAAGGCTTCGAAGCTTATGAGGTTCAGCTCCGAACCTCCGTCCACCATCGCGTGGTGGAGCTGGATGTTATTGATGGTCAGAGACACCATCAGTGGAAGTTGGCCAGCTCCGATCATGTTCTGAGGGCAGTTCGAAGCATCGAAAGTGATGGCAGTGTCCATCCACTTCCGATGAGGCTCTGCCCTGGTGGTGGGAGCTACAAAGGCCATGTCCCGCCGCATTGTCTTGAGGACATGGCGGGAAGTAATGTCCCACAAACCACCAAAGATGGTGTTCATGGTCTTCTGGCGCTCGTTGTCGGAGACGTCAGAGTCATCATTAACAGAGGTGTAAACAACCTTCAAGACCTTTTTGGGGTCCTGAAAGCCTAACTCTTCTTCAGCCGGAGCTTTGTTGACTTTTTGTTTTCCTTCCCTTTGACGGAAAGGAGCTTCTTCCCGGTGCTTGTTGTAGCACTCGGCGAGGTTCTGGACCTCTCGACAGTTTTCCAAGTTGTGCCTGTCAGTCTTGTGTATGGGACACCACATCTTGGAGCTGCCACCGTCTTCAGATGACGGCCGAGGTCGTTTCTCAGGGTGTGGCTCCCGGCCTCCCGGAGCTGCGGCAGCAGCGGTAGTAGGTGTGCTGGCCGACGGCTTCTTCTTGTCGCTTCTTCTTCTTGCCGCTCCCGAAGGTGGTGGCTTCACCCTTGGAGGATTTTTGGTTGACGTCCGGAGGTGGTTGGGAGTGCATTTCATGACCCTCAGCAGCCTTGGCACACTTGTCTGCCAAGCTGAAGAGTTCCATGACGCTGGTGACTTCCTTGGTCGCCAGCTTCTCTAGCATTTTCTTATCTCGAACGCCCTGCCTAAATGCAACGATAACAGAAGCACTTGAGATAGAGGGAATGGTGTTTCGTACCTGGGAGAACCTCTGGATGAAAGATTGCAAGGACTCTCCCCCTTTTTGCTTGACAACAAAAAGATCCAGTTCCATGCCTGGTCGGGTGTACGCGCTCCTGAAATTGGCAGTGAACTGTTGGCACAACTCCGCCCAACTGTTGATGGAGTCAGGCGGTAGGCTAATGAACCAAGACCTGGCAGTCCCAGTCAAAGCCACAGGAAAATAATTGGCCATCACGGCCTCATTTCCCCCAGTTGCAAGGATAGCGGTGAAGTAGGTTTGAAGAAATTCAGCGGGATTGACAGTTCCGTCAAATTTCTCCGGCAAGTGTGGCCGGAACTTCTGCGGCCATCTGACCATGCATAGGTGCATGGCCAAGGCAGAACAGCCTCCTCCTACTTCCTCAGGAGCAGGACTATCCTGAGCCTCTCACCTCTCACGAGCACGCTCGATGTGGACGCGACCGTCCTATTGTCGGTAACGACGATCAAGCTCCGCCCGGAGGTCGTGAGTCAAAAGCCTGGTTACCGTGTGTGTCGGTACCCTACGTACCAGATACCCCTTGGGATTGCAAAGATCACAGGGAAACTCCATCTACCAGATTTGAAGACATTTAAAGGCCCCACATGTCAGGTGTAACCGGACCTGCTTCCCCGACATGGTTAGTCCCAGGGCCGTCACGTGTATCATAAGACCGGAGCCTTCGCCCACACATGGGAAAGCTCGGACTAGATACCGGTATGGCATCCCCGGACCTAACCCCAGACAGAGGGAAGCTCCGTTACCGACACGTGTCCAACAGCACCGGACCTAACCGTCCACGATGGTAAGCTCCAGAGCTGCCACGTGGTGACCGCCGGACCTTCAACTTCAACAATCAGGCTGGTGGACCCCCAACGGCTCCGGACCTTCAAGGAGCCATCAAAGACTTCAAGACCCGATTAAGTGTCATTAATGCCATATTAATGACACACAATCGGATGGCCCTTAATACCAGTAACGGCACTATTAAGGCCCATTACCGAGCTATTAAGGGTAATTAACCTCATTAATTGTGTATCAAGCATGTGTAACCGCCGGGGCCACATGTCGAGCCAGGCTAACGGTGTAACGACCAGTCCTTGTACTATAAAAGAACTAGTCGACGATACACAAGGGACGGCTCCAGAACTGGACTGGACTCCTTAACCTAGACGAGCTTCTTCTTCTGGAGCTTCTTCTAGACTTACACGCTCAATACAACACCAACACACCCCGTGGGATAGGGTATTACGCTCAAGCGGCCCGAACCACGTAAATCTCTGTGTCCACTTGTCTTTCACCTTCTTGTATCTCTGAGCGCCCATTACCGAACTACAACTTCTCGATCTACCAACGGTAGTGTTGGGAGATCTGCCGGATCCAAACACCGACAGTGTGATTACGTCACGCCCCGAAAGGCAGCGACATCGCCTGTTGAGATGCAACACGCCTCCTGTGCTGTGAAGCTTGCGGACCAAGTCTGTCCGACAAGGTCCGATGCTGAGATGGGGCCAACCCGAAGGGGGGAGGACCTTGATTGCTGATGCGATCGGCTGCTGCTGCCACCAGATGATCCACATCAGCTCTCCACTGGTCCATCACACCCTGGGGTGCTCCTGGAGGCAGTGGACGTTGGAGAAGAGCACGCGCAACATTAAGCACGTGTTCAGGGTTGTTGTTTGCCGATGTAGTGATCGACGCGGACGCGCCATCTCGCTGTCCAGCTTGATTCACCGGAGCGGACGGTGGCGGCGGTGGCATGATTCCCGCTGGAGCTACAACACCTACTGGCTGCTGCATGTTGGAGGGATTGCCTCCAGTAGGTTGCACAGCATGGTTACCATTGGATGATCCAGCAGCAGAATTCACCATCTTTGAATCTAAGGCACCCCTACCTGGCGCGCCAACTGTCGGAGTCTGATTCTGGTAATTCTCCCGGCACTACTGTTAGTAGACCGCGAAGTTTCTTAGTTCGGTTTGGGCGCGCAGAGATTTAGAGCAAGATGTCGATTTGACATGAGGATTTACGTGGTTCGGGATGCCTGAGCGTAATACCCTGCTCCACAGGTGAGTGTTGTTGTTGTTATATTGAGCGTCAAAGCGCTAGTGTGAGAGAGAGAGGCTAAAGGAAGTCTCCAGCGCTTGAGCCAGCGTCTAGAGCCCCTAGACGGTCTGGAAGAGTCTCCCTGTGTATCGCTCGGCCAATCCTTTTATAGTACAAGGGCTGGCCGTTACATTGTTAGCCTGGCCCGACATGTGGCCCTGGCGGTTACTGATGCCTAATACACAATTAAATGTGCTTAATTCTTCTTAATAGCGTGATAACACCCTTTAATGGTGGCGTTACTGGTATTAAAGGTCATCCGATCTTGTGTCATTAACATAACATTAATGACACATAATCAAGTCTTGAAGTCTTTAATGTTCCTTGAAGGTCCGAGCTATTGGAGGTCCACCAATCTGCCTGTTAAGGTTGAAGGTCCGGCGATTGGACGTGTGGCAGCTCCGGAGCTTACCATCTTGGACGAGTAGGTCCGATGCTATTGTACACGTGTCGGTACTGGAGCTTCCCTCTGCCGGGGGTTAGTTCTGGGAGTGCCACACAGGTATCTGGTCCGGAGCTTTCCCATGTATGGAATGTAGCTCCGTTTTTATGATACAGGTGGCGGCATCAAAACTAACCATTCGAGGGAGGCAGGTCCGGTTCTGAGTGACACGTGGAGCTTTCGGGGGTCTTCAACGCAGATAGGTGGAGTTCCTTTGAAGTCTTTGCAGTTCCAAGGGGTATTCCGTACGCAGGGTACCGACATGCGCGATCTTGACGTACAAGCCCGGGAGTGCTCAATGGAGCACCACGCCGGCAGCTTGATCTGCAGTAGCGTCAGCTGGCTCAGCGCTTGGAAGCCGAGGGTAGGGCAGTGACAGAGACGGTGTCAACCCATGTCCTGGTATGCTACCAGAGTCGGTACACTGATCCTAGTTTTTTAGGGTCCTATTGAAGAGCGCGAGAAGGCACAGCAGCAGAGGTCAAGAATGTTGCAAAACATGTCGTCACGCAATTCGCCAGGGACTGAGGCTGGCAGCCCAACTTTGTATCCGGGGTTCTCCCCTTTGTAAATATTCCTTAGTGAATATAAATTTGTGTTTGGCTTGTCTTTGTGCTTCTCAACTGTTGCTTTGAGTCCTTAGTTGCGTAAGGGTTTGCAGAACCTTTGCCGAGCCCATTAGGTTTTGAGTACCAACGGTTGCACCATTGATATGAACGAGATGTTGCCCATTGACTTCCTGCCTATGGAACCCCCTTAGAGGCCCCTTGGTCGATGTGGTTAGTTGGCTGGACACATCTACCATTTTGATTTGCAGGAGGTCTTCAATGTGCCCCCAGCAGAGCAGGGTAGTTGGAGTGTCATAGCGCCACCAATTGCCAGAGTTGGATGCTCTGGCATCGCCAACCACTGTCGTGGAGACGTCTATGGTAGGCCCCTTGGGAGGTGCCGGAGCAGGGCGCTCTAGCGTCTTTCGCCATCGTCGTAGAGTCGTCGACGGCAGGCCCCTTGGGAGGTGCCGGAGCTGGATGCTCTGGCGTCATCCACCATTGTCATAGAGTCATCGATGGCAGGCCCCTAGTGCACAAGCTATCGCAAGAGAACCCTGTTAGCAACAAGTGTGGGGCATGAGAGTTTACTCACTTATCCGCGCTTGGTGCTGACGTTGACATTCTGGGACGTCGACGGCAGGTCCCTTGCGAACTGTCGGAGCAGGATGCTCCAGCATTGCCCACCACCGTCGTGGAGACGTCGATGACAGGCCCCTTCAGAGGTGCTAGAGCTAGGTGCTCCGGCATCACCCACCATCGTCGAAGAGTCGTCGACGGCAGGCCCCTTGGAAAGTGCTGGAGCTAGGTGCTCCGATGTCACCCACCATCGTCGTAGAGTCGTTGATGGAAGACCCCTTGGGAGGTGCCGGAGATGGATGCTCTGGCGTCGTCCACCATCGTCGTAGCGTCATCGACGGCAGGCCCCTAGTGCACAAGCTATCACAAGAGAACCCTGTTAGCAACAAGTGCGGGGCAGGAGAGTTTACTCACTTATCCGCACTTGGTGCTGACGTTGACGTTCTGGGACGTCGATGGTAGCCCCCTTGCAAAGTGCCGAAGAGTATGCTCCGGCGCCGCCCACTACCGTCGTGGAGACATTGATGGCATACCCCATGGGAGGTGCCGAAGCTGGGTGCTCCGACGTCACCCACCATCATCGTAGAGTCGTCAACGGCAGGCCCCTTGGGAGGTGTAGGAGTTGGGTGCTCTAGCATCGCCCACCATCGTTGTAGAGTCATCAACGGCAGGCCCCCTGGAAGGTGCCAGAGCTGGATGCTCTAGCGTCGTCTACCATCGTCGTAGAGTCATCGACGGCAGGCCCCTGGTGCACAGGCCACCGCAAGAGAACCCTGTTAGTAACAAGTGCGGGGCAGGAGAGTTTACTCACTTATCCACGCTTGGTGCTGACGTTGACATTCAGGGGCATCGACGATAGGCCTTTGCGAAGTGCCGGAGCAGGATGCTCCAGTGTCGCCCACTACCATCATGGAGACATCGGCGGTAGGCCCCTTGGGGGTGTCGGAGCCGGGTGTTCCGGCGTCGCCCACCATCGTCGTAGAGTCGTCGACGATAGGCCCCTTGGGAGGTGCCGGAGCTGGATGCTCCGGCGTCGCTCCGGCGTCGTTCACCATCATCGTAGAGTCGTTGACTGCAGGCCCCTGGTGCACAGGCTATCGCAAGAGAACCCTGTTAGCAACAAGTGCGGGGTAGGAGAGTTTACTCACTTATCCGCGCTTGATGCTAACGTTGACGTTTTGGGACGTTGATGGCAGGCCCCCTTACAAAGTGCCGGATGATGAGGACATCATAACAGCGGAGACGCACATTGAACTGCAAGGACCAATCACAAGAGCACGAGCACGATTATTAAATCAGCAGGTGAATTCGTTCCTAACTTCTTTTGCATGTGAGTTTGAGAATAGATTGCTATGTGATGATTTAATTATTATTAGGAATAATGTAGAAGATCAACAAGTAAAGAAAAGAGGCCTTGAGAGCGTGGAGAACCATCTGGGACGTCCACAAGTTGATGGAAACAGTTTACAACTCGGACTCGAGTTCGACTCGGAGTCCAGGAGCAGTCCACCTTAAAACGGACGCCCAGGAGGCATACGGACTCCGTTTTCTACGTTCTACATATGCATGGAAAGAGGAGAAGATAAAATTTCCAATGGTTCTGGTCCCACCTCAAAAGTCCACCGGAGTCATTGGGAATCATCGAAACAACTCGAGTCCAGATTTCTGTCTGGTGCTGCGCCACCGAATCGGGCCTTTGGGCCTTGTATCCCGTAAGAGTCCATTAGGGACGCATCTAATCGTGTTTTGGTCGAAACCTAGCCTATAAATACTGCAGATACCGGTCATATTCGGTGAGTTTTGCTTAGATCAATAATATCGCCGTTCTACGATTTGTGAGACCCCAACTTCGTGATATTCTGATCGTGTCTTCGACGTTCTTGCTCGTGTTCTCGATTGCAGTTGCAGGGATTAGCCTTCTTGGCGAGGTCAAGCATGTGCAGCATGGTTGATAACCAACGGAGCCATGTTGTAGTGATTGCATGGGTACTCGAACCGCTCGAGTGCCACAGATCATCAACGTCGAGTTCTCCACCCCAATCGACATACCTTTCGGAAGATCGGGCCTAAACCTACTCATCAATTGGTATCAGATTTCCAGGTTGCCCGTGAGGTATCTTTGTTTTCCTTCCATTAGATCAATTTTTTTTTTGTACCTAGAGTCCACAGAAAAGCCACAAAAAAAATTAGATCGTTTTTACCGCTTCCCAAACTATAGTGCCTGCAGTTTCGTTTTTCAGTTTGCATTGTTGAGTTTGCATTCATGTGGTCGAGTCTTGTTGCTGGTTTAGCTTTGTGTTTTGGGTCCTAGTTATCGTGTTTCGTCCTTGTTTTCTTGCTATCCAACACCTATTCCACAATCCCTAAATAACAAACCGATCCACCACGTTCATCGGTTTGCCCTAGCTAGCCACCTTGCGTGAACTCCCGCATCGCCAACCCTAGATTAGGTGACAAACTTTTGTGCCATTCATCCGTGAATCATCACACACCACCCCATTAGTTGTTGTGCAAATTCCCGATCGTTTTCATATCCGATTGCGAGTTCTGTTCTCAAACCGAGTTGGAATCAACATAAAAAAAAACGTAACTCGGACAGCCCACCTTAAAACGGCCATAACTTTCGCATACGAACTTGAAATCGGGCGATTTTTTTTTTCAAATTCATCTAAGCGAAATTTCGCATCTGATTTTCTGCTGCCCAACCGCGTTCGGCGAAATCAGATTGCCCAAATTCCCCTCGGAAGATAGGCTATCCGACCTTCGAAGTTTCAGCACGAATTTTAAAGAATCTTCTTGATTTTCTATAGGCCACATATTACATCCAATTTAGCTGAAAATTTGTATGCTACCTATATTTGTGCTCCTGAGTAAAGAAAAAATATCAAAAAATATTACAAAAAAGAAAAAAATAGTGAAGAGCACGCATATTAAAGCAATTGGCATATACCACTTGGTGCTATATCATTCTGTCGTTCTTTTGCCTTGATAGTTCCTTGTGTTGTGCTAGGCTCTAGGGCACTTGGTTGACCAACAACAGTTTCCTACATTGAATACATATTCAACTTTTGTTTAGCTGTTAATGATTTTCTGCTTATTAGCCACCATATTGTGCCATCCAAGCTCCACCTTTCTCTTGAGCATAACAGATACCTTTGCAATCACCCCACACTTCATTGGTTCATCTCACCGTCCACACCACCTGCTGTGTCGGTAAGAACACTTGTAAGAGCGTGGTAAGACGCTTGAGCGAGAGAGATTGTTTTCTTCCACCTTCCACATTGTCACTGTAGTTGATAGGGATAACATATTTTTTTGTTGTCTTTTGTTTCCTAGTAACAATGGCAGGAGAAGACAATGATGACGAATGTGTTCAACATGCTGAGTTACGTGATATGACGAAGATCATGACGGATATGTTCGCCAAATACAACGCAGCAACGGAGGAGTCATTGGCGAACTTGACTCACCAACTGGATGACCTTGCTCTTCGGATGAATACTTTTGAGGCTCGGTTGCCTCTCGCTGGAAGACAACAAGACAATGCTTATGATGAACTGGAAGATCACAATAATCAGCCAAGACTGCCACTTTATCGTCGAGGTATGGGAGGTAATAATCATAACAATTATTATAATCGTCCTCCTGATGATCCTTTTGCTAAAGTGAAATTTACTATACCCTATTTTTCTGGTGCTTATGATGCTGATGCTTATCTTGATTGGGAGATGACAGTAGAGCAAAAATTTAATTCCCATCTTGTTCCTGAACAACATAGAGTTCGACAAGCCACTAGTGAGTTTAAGGACTTTGCTATCATATGGTGGAATGAACTTGTTAAAACTAGAACTGACCCTCCAACATGGGAGATTAAAGGAAGCTATGCGTGTTCGATTTGTTCCTCCATCTTTTCAGCGGGACCTTCGCAAAAAATTGCAGCGTTTAGACCAAGGTAACATGTCCGTACAGGAGTATTATCAAGAGTTACAAAAGGGTATGCTGCGTTGTGGGGTAGTAGAGGACATTGATGATAAAATAGCTCGTTTTTATGGGGGGTTGAAGCGTGAAATTCAGGACATTGTTGATTACAAGGAATATGATACTGTTAACAGATTGTTTCAGCTTGCTATGTTGGCAGAAAAAGAATTGCAGGGCCAACAACAACAGCAACATCGCACGAGGAGCAACTTCACGCCACGTGCAGCAACTACACCATCCAATACAGTACCATCTTCGACCCCCCGTGCAGCGACTACACCACCCAATGGCGGCCAACGAACTATACCTGCTGCTCCACCTTCTTGCGTGCCGGAAGGCAGCAAGGCGACATCATTCAAGCCTTCTTCGTCCACTCCTTCTACAGGTCGTACTTCCGACATTAAGTGTCACCGCTGTTAGGGACTTGGTCATATGATGAGAGATTGCCCGAGCAAACGAGCATACATAGCATGCGACGATGGTGGGTATGATAGTACTTCAGATGTTGAAGATGAATATTCTCTACTAACTTTACAGATCCAAATGACGAACACACCAAAGAAGAGGTACTTGGTACAACGGCGACGGAGAACAATAGGAGCATCATCGTGCAGCGTGCCTTGAGCTCCAAAGTGGAGACCGACGACAAGATACAACGACACAACCTCTTCCACATGTTTCTCGTCGTCAAGGACTGCCACACACTATAATTGATGGAGGTAGCTGCAATAACTTGGTGAACACGGATGTCGTCAAGAAACTCGGTTTGACAACAAGAGCACACCCTCATCCGTACCACATTCAATGGTTCAACAACAGCGGTAAGGTTCGGGTAACACAAACAGCAAGAATACATTTTTCAATTGGTCCATACCATGATTTTGCTGATTTTGATGTTGTTCCTATGGATGCTTGTTCTCTTTTATTGGGTCGTCCTTGGGAATTTGATACAGATGCTATTCATCATGGTAGAACCAATAAATATACTCTCATGCATAAGGGAAAGAAAATCACTTTGCTCCCCATGACTCCTGCTGAAACTGTGCATTTTGAGAAGAGTAAAATTCGTGATGGCAAAGAAACAAAATTAGAATATGAAAAACAGCAAGTTATTAAGTTAAAATCACCATCGTTGCTCGCAACTAAATCTGAACTTGCTTATTTATTCGATGCTAAGGGGATGTGCTATGCTTTAGTTTGCAAAGAAGCCATGTTTTCACTTCATGAATTGTCTATTGCATTGCCCCCTGCTGTTGCTAACCTTTTGCAGGAGTTTGAGGATGTGTTTCCCTCCGAGATACCCCCTGGTTTACCACCGATGAGAGGCATTGAACACAAGATCGTTTTGATTCCAGGAGCAAGTTTGCCAAATCGTGCAGCATACAGGGCGAATCCACAAGAAACTAAGGAAATTCAGCGACAAGTTCAAGATCTTTTGGACCGCGGGTACATTCGTGAAAGCCTTAGCCCTTGTTCCATTCCTGTTCTTTTGGTTCCTAAGAAAGATGGTAGTTGGCGCATGTGTGTTGATTGTCGAGCGACTAATAACATCACCATTCGATATCGTTATCCTATTCCTCCATTAGATGACATGCTTGATGAATTGAGTGGTGCTATCATCTTCACAAAAATTGACTTGCGTAGTGGTTACCACCAAATTAGAATGGCACTAGGAGATGAATGGAAAACTGCATTTAAAACCAAGTTCGGACTTTATGAGTGATTAGTCTTGCCTTTTGGTTTAACTAATGCACCCAACACCTTTATGCGATTAATGAACGAGGTTTTACGTGCTTTCATTGGACAATTTGTGGTGGTTTACTTCGATGATATCCTCATTTACAGCAAGTCATATAATGAACATCTTGATCATTTACGTGCTGTTTTTACTGTTTTGAGAGATGTACGTTTGTTTCGTAACCTCGAAAAGTGCATCTTTTGCACCAATCGAGTCTCGTTTCTTGGCTATGTCGTTTCCTTGCAGGGAATTGAGATGGATGAGGCAAAAATTGAAGCAATCACCAGCTGGCCAGTCCCAACAACCGTCACACAGGTTCGTAGTTTTCTTGGTCTTGCAGGTTTTTATCGGTGCTTTGTGCGGGATTTCAGCACCATTGCAGAACCTCTACATGAGCTAACGAAGAAGGGAGTTCCATTTCGATGGGACGAACAGCAGCAACAAGCTTTTGATGCTCTCAAATCGAAGCTTACACAAGCACCATTACTACAACTTCCTGATTTTGACAAGACCTTTGAGCTAGAATGCGATGCAAGCGGCATTGGTATTGGAGGCGTTCTCATACAAGGAGGTAAACCCATTGCTTTACTTAGTGAAAAACTTCATGGTCCTTCTCTGAATTATTCTACTTATGATAAGGAATTGTATGCCTTAGTGCGTGTATTACAAACATGGCAACATTATCTTTGGTCTAAGGAGTTTGTCATACATTCCGATCATGAATCATTGAAGTATCTTAAGTGTCAAACCAATATGAATAAACGACATGCTAAATGGATTGAGTTCATAGAGTCATTTCCATACATCATTAAGCATAAGAAAGGGAAGAAAAATATCATTGCCGATGCATTATCTAGGCGTTATACCATGCTGTCCCAACTTGATCATAAAATCTTTGGTTTGGAAACAATTAAATCATTATATCCTACTGATTTGGACTTCAAAGATGGTTTTGAAAATTGTAGAGAAGGAAGAACGTGGAATAAATATGTGCTGCGAGAGGGTCTCCTCTATCGTGCTAACAAGCTATGCATTCCAGCTAGCTCCGTTCGTCTATTACTTTTGCAAGAAGCACATGGAGGAGGTTTGATGGGACATTTTGGAGTGAAGAAAACTGAAGACGTGCTGTACACATACTTCTTTTGGCTAAAGATGAGGCGTGATGTCGAGCGCTACGTGTCACGATGCACTACTTGCAACAAAGCTAAGTCTCACCTTAATCCACATGGTCTTTATATGCCTCTTCCTGTTCCTAGTGTACCTTGGGAGGATATTTCTATGGACTTTGTTTTGGGATTGCCTAGGACTAAGAGGGGGAGGGATAGTATTTTTGTAGTTGTTGATCGTTTTTCCAAAATGGCACACTTTATACCTTGTCATAAGAATGATAATGCCTCATACATTGTTGATTTATTTATGAAGGAAATTGTTCGTTTACATGGTGTGCAGAATACCATTGTTTCTGATCGTGATGCAAAATTTTTAAGTCATTTTTGGAGAACTTTGTGGTATAAATTGGGAACCAAGTTGCTGTTTTCAACTACATGTCACCCACAAACGGATGGACAGGCCGAGGTAGTTAATCGTACTTTATCCACTATGTTGTGGGCTGTCTTAAAAACAAATTTGAAGTTGTGGGAGGAGTGTTTACCACATATAGAATTTGCTTACAACAGATCCGTTCACTCCACGACAAAGGTAAGTCCATTCCAGGTAGTGTATGGTTTCAATCCCCGTGCTCCTATTGATTTACTACCTTTGCCTCCTTCTAAAACTATAAATTTGGATGCTACACAATGATCTGAATTCATTCTTAAGATGCATGAAACTACAAAGAAAAATATTGAAATGATGAATGAGAAGTATAGGATTGCAGGTAGTAAAGGTAGAAAAGAAGTAAAACTTGAACCGGGTGATTTGGTGTGGTTACATTTGAGAAAAGAGCGATTTCCCGACTTGAGAAAATCTAAACTTATGCCACGAGCTGCTGGTCCTTTTAAGATCGTTGAAAAGATTAATGATAATGCATATAAGCTTGAATTGCCTCCCGATTTTGGGGTTAGTCCTACATTTAACATTTCAGATTTGCGACCGTACTTGGGAGAAGAAGATGAACTTGAGTCAAGGACGACTCCAATTCAAGAGGGGGAGGATGATGAGGACATCACAACAGCGGAGACGCACATTGAACTGCAAGGACCAATCACAAGAGCACGAGCACGGTTATTAAATCAGCAGGTGAATTCGTTCCTAACTTCTTTTGCATGTGAGTTTGAGAATAGATTGCTATGTGATGAATTAATTGTTATTAGGAATAATGGAGAAGATCAACAAGTAAAGAAAAGAGGCCTTGGGAGCGTGGAGAACCAGCTGGGACGTCCACAAGTTGATGGAAACAGTTTACAACTCGGACTCGAGTTCAACTCGGAGTCCAGGAGCAGTCCACCTTAAAACGGACGCCCAGGAGGCATACGGACTCTGTTTTCGATGTTCTACATATGAACGGAAAGAGGAGAAGATAAAATTTCCAATGGTTCTGGTCCCACCTCAAAATTCCACAGGAGTCATCGGGAACCGTCGAAACAATTCGAGTCCAGATTTCTGTCCGTGCTGCGCCACCGAATCGGGCCTTTGGGCCCTGTATCCCGTAAGAGTCCATTAGGGACACGTCTAATCGTGTTTTGGTCGAACCCTAGCCTATAAATACTGCAGCCTCCAGTCATATTCGGTGGGTTTTGCTTAGATCAATAATATCGCCGTTCTACGGTTTGTGAGACCCCAACTTCGCGATTTTCTGATCGTGTCTTCCACATTCTTGCTCGTGTTCTCGGTTGCACTTGCAGGGATTAGCCTTCTTGGCAAGGTCAAGCGTGTGCTGCATGGTTGATAACCAACGGAGCCGTGGTGTAGTGATTGCAGGGGTACTCGAACCGCTCGGGTGCCACGGATCATCAACGTCGAGTTCTCCACCCCAATCGACATACCTTTCGGAAGATCAAGCCTAAACCTACTCATCACCGCAGAATGATGCTCTGGCGTCGCCCACCACCATTGTGGAGACGTCGACGACAGGCCCCTTGGGAGGTGCCGGAGCTGGATGCTCCGGCTTTGTCCACCATCGTCATTGAGACATTGACGGTAGGCCCCTTGGGAGGTGCCAGAGCTGGGTGCTCTGGCGTCGCCCACCATCGTCGTAGAGTCGTCGACGACAGGCCCCTTGGGAGGTGCCAGAGCTGGATTCTCCGGCGTCGCTCACCATCGTCGTAGAGTCGTCGACAGCAGGCCCCTGGTGCACAGGCTATCGCAAGAGAACTCTATTAGTAACAAGTGCGGGGCAGGAGAGTTTACTCACTTATCCGCGCTTGGTGCTGGCTTGATGTTCTGGGATGTCAACGGCAGGCTCCTTGCAATGTGCCAGAGCTGGATGCTTTGGCAGTTTGTCCTGCATACAGAAATAGGGGGGGACTAGTCTTGCTCGTCAGTCATACCTGTTCCTCTCCTTAGCTCTGTCATGTCTTACTGTCCTGGACTGACATACGGGGCTTGGGTAATTCGATGCGTTGGTGCTCCGGGGTCCGGCTCCTGCCGTCCTTAGGGTGTGAGCTTTCTGGTTCAAGTACTCAGCTATAGCGCTGGGAGGCAGGGTGTGTATGCTTAGGGTGCAGGACTAGTCTAAGCAACTTACACCTCCTGGACCTCCTGCTCGACACAAACCTTTCCTGGGAAACCTTCTGGTGCCATGGGACCCTAATGATGAGAGCAATCGGAAGAACCCCTCACATACTGCAGATACGTCAAGCGAACCCACCTGTAGCTGGACTGCATGACTTTAGCAGTGGTGAGTTACAGAGCATACAACCGTGTATATGAAGATAACATACAAAAACGAGGCTAGTACAGTATAATCATAAAATTAATGCGTAATTAAATGAACATTGTTTTTAAGAAAGCGTTTAAATAAACAATGATTTTTTTATCGAAGTTCGTAGGGGGAGTCAGGCTTTTACAAAAGAGGGCAACGGCTTGTTTCCGGATGATGAGGGAGATATGGTGTATAGGCTTAGGGTTTGGAACCAAGCTAAGCTGACTGCACACTTTGGACCTGACCTTCCCGGTGCTCGGTTGCCCTTAGTTCTGCTCCTAAGCCCTACGAAGACCTTTACACTGTTCTACTAATCTTAATATTTACAATAGGGGTGCCCAAGGCTCCAAGGTAGTTGTGATGGTTGTGGTGCAACCTTGCTGTCGATAGTACTAGAGGGGCTATGAGCGAGCGTCCCTACTTCCTGCCCCTGCCGCCCGTCTTGCGGGTGGTATGAGAAGTGTTAGGACTGAGCTCGACATCTTTGACGGGGACATCGGTGCTGCCAAAGGGCTGTAGTCGGGGCACAGCGGGTGCACTGCGCTGGCGTGAGCTCGGCGAAGGCTGACTTGATCCAGCACCGCCCGGGGTGGGTGCCGGGTCTGCTGAGAGGGCTTGGAGCTGCTCCAAGGCTAACACCGCGGCTGTGCAGTCTTCGCGGATCCTGAGGACGCCGGAGGGGGTTGACATCTTCAGGACGAGGTAGCTGTAGTGGGCTACGACCATAAATCAGTGCGGGGCCGACCTGCCAATGATGGCGTTGAAGGGGAGGCTGACATCAGCGACGTCGAAGAGGATGCTCTACATCCTGTGGTTATCAGGTGTCCCAAAGGTCACCTAGAGATGGATGTTGCCGTATGGGATGATGCTCCCTGGTCCCACCCCCGAGGATGGGCTCGAGGGGGTGAGCATCGACACTGGGATCTGCAGCTACTCGAAGGCTGCACGACTGAGGAGGTTGAGGCTGGCACCACCATCTATCAAGACATAGTGGAGCTTGACATTGGCTAGGGTGGGGGCGACTAGAAGAGGTAGGACCCCTGCCCCAACCATGTTGTTGGGGTAGTCAGAGGCGTCGAAGCTGATCGACGTCTCCTTCCAGCGGTGGTGTCGCGCCGGAGTGGGTACATGGGCTATCAAAGCCACTGCACGACGAAAGGTCTTGATCGCGTTTTAGGATGCAGGATCCCAAGACCCTCCAAAGATGACGTGGAGGGTCTTGCGACGCTCGTGGTCGCTTGTGGCGTCAGAGTCCAAATCCTGGTGGACCACTTTGACAGCCCGCTCTTGCTTCTGGTACTCCATCTCCTCGTCGTCGTCGACCTTGGGGTCAACCTTCCGCTTGCCCTCCTGCTCGAGGAAGGGGGCGCCGTCTGGGCGTTGCTGACCTGCTCTTGGTAGCGTTCGGCGCATATTTTTATCTCCTGGAACTCGCTCGCAGTATGGTCGCGAGTTTTGTGCACCGGGCAGGGCTCGACACTTTCATCAGCGGCAGGTGGCTGACGTGGGCGCTTCTCGGGCGCGGGGGTTTGCCACCTCCGGTCGCAGCCGCTGCCACGATGGAGGACCCATGCAATGGTTTGTTCTAGCTGCCACCCCGATTCTTTTTCTTCTTCTTTCCGCTACCAGAGGTAGCGGCTCCTTCTCCAGTCTGGCCGGCCCCGCCTGCTCCAGGGGCGGGCTGAGCGTGCCAGTCACGGCCTTTTGCAGCCCTGGCGCACAGGTCAGTGATGGAGAAGAGCTCAGGGACGTCTTGCACGTTGTGCGTGGCTAACTTCTCGAGCATCTTGCGGTCACGCACTCCCTGCCGGAATGCCACTATGATAGAGCCATTCGAGATGTTGGGGATGGAGTTGCGTACGTGGTAGAAATGTTGGATGAATGACCTCAGCGTCTCCTTAGGTTGTTGCCGCATGGAGTGGAGGTCGAGCTCGGTGCCAGGGCGAGTGTAGGAGCTCCCGAAGTTCGTCGTGAACTGCCGGCACTGCTCATCCCAAGAGGTTATAGACCCCTCAGGCACGTTCATCAGCCACGAGCAGGCCGATCCAGTAAGGGTGACCAGGAAGTAGTACGCCAAGATGGTCTCATCCGCTCCTGCATCAAGGAGAGTCATGGTGTAGATCTGCAGGAACTTGGTCGGGTTGATGCTCCTGTCGAACCTCTCTGACATATGTAGCTGGAACTTGCATGGCCACGTCGCGAAGCGGAGGTGCGGAGCCAACGCTGCACAACCCCCGATAGGTTTCAATGGAGAGGCGTACAGGGTAGCATACCCTAAGGGGGTCTGCTGCACGACGTGCAGTGCCTGGGGAACCTGCATTTGTGGCACTGGTTGTGCCATGCGTTGCTGTAATGGTACCGGCTGCGCCAAGTACTGTTGCTGCATGTCCTGCTGCACCGAGTACTGCAGGGGGGCTATCGAGCCGACATACTCCTGGTCAGGTGGTGGAGGGTTTACCTGCGGTGCATCTTGGACAGAGGACGCCTCGTGAACAGGGCATTGAGGGCCATATTCGACATCAAGGTTGCACCGCCTCTCTCGCTGTCGCTCGATGATGACTCGGTCGTCCAAGTGGGCTTGACGACGATCAAGCTGCTGACGACTCCTAAGATATACTAACAAATCATCCCCAGCAATAGTGCCAGAAATGCTTGTTGGTATTACTTATGCACCATTAACTAAACATCTCCAACTGATGTGTCAGAAATGCTTGTTAATGGTTCTATTGGATCACAGAGTGAATTCTGCAAGCGCACGGAGATATCATTGTAGCATTTCCCCTTAAGAGTATTCCCAAGGGTGTCATTTATTTGATCCCAAAGGAAGGGGGGGTAGAGATATAGCAATCATCAAGTGGACAGGGTAGAAAGGTCTAGGTAAGAATCTAGTAAGGATGGATAAAATAATAGTGGAGGTAGTGTGACACACACAAAAGCTTTCAAGTCTAAGGGGGGTAAGAGGATCCTAGAGGTTAGTTAAGGTTGAGAGTTATGGAGGTACTCCCACTATGCTCTATTGTACATATACATAGTCTAAACTTATTATTCATAAGCTAGATCAATAGTGAATACTTATGCTATGTGGTTCAACACATCGGGCACGGCCTTACCCCTAGCAATACTAGGGAGACTCCCGCCAAGAGCCTATGGCATAGCCGAACATGGAGGATTACAAAGGACAGATAGGGCTGTCACCACCTACTGCCTACCTCTTCAATCCGTGGGTCTACGAGAAATCCAATGCTACTTAGCTATCCTAGCACCATGCTAGCATATTAAGTAATTACCTTAAGAGCCTAGGCACAATCCATCCTAAGGTAATGAATTGAATCATCATTGAACCAATGTTTATACACAACATAATTATCCATACTAACCTAGTTATGATATAATTAACTAGACTATAGTGGGGGTCTATAGGTTCTATGATAATGAGATATGTTCATGATGAAATAGTCATAGAAGCTATACCTTCCACATACATGGACTCCACGATCAAACAAGAAACACTTTGCCCAAGTATATGTATAAATAGAGACTAAAGATACTATCTTTATTATGCATAAAGTCACAAATACAAGAAAGAATACATGAGCCATACCTTTCCCAATGTAGGATTGGGAAGAGAGAGACTCCGTACTCCTTCCCAATTTGGACTTGGGGCTAAAGACTCTCCTCTCTACAACCTAACCCCTCTAAGACTATGGATGATAGTGTATAAAATAGAGATGAAGCTCAAGTGGTGTGTGTTGAAGTGAGGGGTAGGAGGTCCTATTTATACTAGTGTTGAGGTTGGTTCCTGCCACCAAAAGCGCGCGAATCAATCACCATTGACTCCAGGGAGCCGGGAGGAGCCAACACGTGGAGGTTGACCGAGTTTGGTGCTTAGACCAGGTCGACCGACCCCCTAGTTTGGCCGACATGGTCATTGCACCGTTTCTCGTGTGCTTTCTCCAGGTGGCTGCTAGGTGGGTCCCATTGATGTATATGGGTGATACACTGTTGGATCTCCTCGGATACTTCTGTTTGTGGGTCATTTGATCCATGAGATGCCACATGTTGTCGCTTGATTGGCTGGGATGATATTTTATAGGATTGGTCCCTCTACATTTCCTCCTTTCCTACATAAAATGCTGCATACACATATTTCTCCAAGTCCAAGTGGAATTGGGTTAGATAGAAAGGTGATGTGTGCAAGAAATGATAAATCATTCACATAATTGAGTTAAATTAACAGATGAAATTGGTATATAACAGCTGTCAACACAAGCTCAACCCTGAGGTCCTCCGTGGAGAGCCAACCGACGCTCATAGGCTTGGAGGAGCGGGAGTTGGTGGTGTGACGGTCGATGGACGACATTCGTGACAACGACACGAGACACCTTCCCCTGTTGGGGGAGTTGATGGCTGCGACGACAAAGTGGTCGATGTCTTGGACCCACTGCTGAGCCACTCCCTGGGAAGCTTTCAGCGACGGTGGGTGGTGGAGAAGGGCCCTGGACGCTGCCAGGGCGCTCTTTGGGCTTGCAATCGGTGGCAGCGGTGCGGCCGATTGAGTCGGGATGTGTCCCGACATGCCTTCTTGTCCAGCTGTACCTGCATGGGGGCGTGATGGACCAGAGAGCACCGCTCGATTGACGGATCTGGTCTCTGGACGTCGGCCACGGAAACCGCCTTCTACGGGCCTGATGAACACCATAGTGGTGAAAACGCTACCACTTTTTGGAGGGAGAAAGCCCCCTTCCTGGCGCGCCAAATGTTGAAGTGTTAGAGCGACACTTCCCCTGGATCTGCTAAGTAGCAGCCCGCAGAGGTTCTTTGTTCGGTGGGGCTTAGGCCTCAATCAAGTGTTCTAGCGGATGGATGTATGAGACAGTGGTTTTTACGTGGTTCAGGCCGCAAGGAGCGTAACACCCTACTCCACGGTGGATGGTATTTCTAGTATGTGTGTGTGTGGTGTTCGATGTGGGGATGTGATGTTCGATGTGGGGATCTTTGTAGCGGTGGCGGTCTGGGCCTTTTATAGACAAGGCCGGACGCCTTACAGGTGGGGTCTCGGAGCTCGACAGGTGGTCCCGAGGCGATCTTATCCTAAAGATCTAAGGCTTCTTTCGTAAGCTTGCTCTGACCGTGGTCTTCAAGACTCGCCGTCTTGCCGCCTGCGTCGTCAGTAGCCCACGCGCCTTTGCTGACGGTGGCAGAAGGTGTCCCATCCAACTGTCTCTATCGCCAAAAGATACCCACTTGGCGGAGTGGGATAGGCCTGCGGCGTCTTCGCTGTGATGCGATTGGTCGCAGCGGTACCTAACATTAGGCGTGTGCCGCTCCATGCATCTGGGGAAGCCGCGTATCTTCAATCCTTGATAGGGACAAGGCGCACCATCTTCTTAACTCCCGCGTCCATCCGTCCAGGGCAAGTGGCTGGACTATGTGACAGCTCAGGAGCTCACCTCTGTGGAGGAGGTCAGGTCCCCTCTTGCAGACCACGTGGCAGCTCGGGAGCTCACCTCTGCGACGGAGGTCAGGTCCCGCCTTACGGGCCACGTGGCGGCTTGGGAGCTCGCCTCTGCGGGGATGGCTAGGCCCCGTCCTGCTGGACACGTGTCGGTGCCGGGAGCTCACCTCCGCGGTGGAGGTTAGGTCCCGCCTTGCGGGACACGTGTCAGCGCTGGAGCCCACCCATTTGGGAGGTGGCCCGCCTAATGTCTTGGCCCACGTGGCAACTCGGGAGCCCTGTCTCACGGGGAGGAGGGATCCTTACCTGCGGGACACGTGGTTACCTGGGGGCTCGTCTCCAAAGAGGGGCGCTGAGCTTCTCCCTCGGGTTCCTTGCGGATATTCTGGACTTCCTATCTGAGACTGATGGGTCCGGGTCCCTTGAACACGTGGCGTCTTAGGACCCCGCCTCTGCTGGGAGGCGGGGTACCTAGGCGGCTCTAGCTTGTGCGCGAGGGTACACGGTATGCCGGGTACTGACACATACCTCATACATATAGTGTATACAAAAGAAACTTTATAAAAGTTGTTTTATGCAAACCGGGA
The DNA here is from genome assembly GCA_036927565.1 of Tuctoria greenei. Taxonomy (NCBI): domain Eukaryota; kingdom Viridiplantae; phylum Streptophyta; class Magnoliopsida; order Poales; family Poaceae; genus Tuctoria; species Tuctoria greenei. The sequence goes on from JAYESD010000002.1 coordinate 195,206,687, forward strand.
CTTGCCTTGGTTTGCGACTACGTAAACGTCAATAAAGTCAGCTCTTGAGCTTCAGAAAAAATCTTCTCATCAAATCACTTCTCCATGGGCTCCCCCTGCTGTTCGGCTCCACCTCATCGCAACAAGTCCATATTGGTTCCATTCTCCTCCATATGGTGCTCTTCATCGAACTCCTCCGTCGTGATCACTATTCAATATAAATATGCAAATTAGAAATTGTACTTTAGTTAAATGATCAATAAAGAAGTCTATAATTCAAGATAAGGTTCAAGTGCTATGAGGGCCAAAAGGAAAATCATGCTGTACCTAAAATACTATGGAATGATCACTTTAATCTCATAAGTTTAGATAGAAACATCTATGTGCAGTAATGAGCATATGCGTACTATGTTTAGGTATAAAAGCACCTATGCTAGGAATTACAAGTCTCTGTTAGGCTCTCCAAATCTGAGAGTAAGACGAAACATGATTCAATTTGATTTAAGACCCAGTACTATAGGCTTTATGTATAAAGTGAAACATACCCTATATGGGACCTAGAGAAGCTATCATGATATTACTTGGGCTAAACAGGTGGTATGGTGCTGTAGACTTTTCGGTGGCTTCCTACAGTGATGGATGACTAACTCAAAAAGTTTCAGCCATAACAAAGACAGATTGTGTGCTATAAAATTCCTTAAGTCATCCTACTTCTATGAATTTATATGGAAAAGGTGGAGATTTTTCATAACTCAAAGTGTTATTTCCAGATTGTGTTGCTCATAAGGAGTCCAAGAAAATTACTTTCATATTTTCTAAGCCTCCTAGAGGTAGTTATAAGTTTTACAAGTTTCTTATATTTTCTGAAATAGTTTCTGTTATATTTTGGTATTTTTCTAGACAGAGAGCAAAACAATCACATTTGACCTACTTAGAAATGTCAAATGACTGTGAAATATTTACCGGAGGTCAATGGCCATATAAGGAATAATTTTGCCAAGTTTGAGAATTTCTTAAAGATTTGGTCCTCCCTAATTACTTTACAAAGGTTCAGGACTAATGGAATTTTACAGAAAATCCTGGGTCTTTTCATAGAAATTTAACGAGACCATTGTAAAGTACTATTAAATAGGAGACTAACAAAATTTGTTTTACTATTTTTGGAGATTCTCACTATCTTCTATGAATTTTCCAAGATTGAGTTATTTTCTTGATTTATTGGCTATTGGGAGTTACTGGTGCTGACAGCGGTGGCTCAAGGCTGAAAATGGACCAACCAAAACAAGGGCACACCGGGCCATAGAAAAATAGGCGCACATCCGCATTGGATCTGGGCCACAGAAAATCAATTTGATTTAAATTGAGACACCGACAGGTAAGCCGCACAGGTCAGTCTTCTTCTACCTTTTGTCAAGGCTACGGGCGCCCGGCCACTGGCGTCGCGCGGTCGTGCCAAAGACAGACGGCGATACGAGGCTTTGTAAACAACTCGGTGGCGCTCTCACAAGCAAAGCAGGAAACAGTGGCAAATACATTGCACTGAACTGTGGAGCCCACCTGGCAGTAGGTTCCACCCCACTCTTATCCCCGTTTCTGTTACGATTAAATAGTACACAAGGTTCTAAAATGCTCAAACTTGACAGCTTGGATATTTCACATATGAGGAGTCCACTAATGATTTCAAATCTGAGTTTTGATAAAATTGAGAGTGAAGTTTAAATTTTGATTTGAATTCAAAATCTCTCCTAGGGATTGATTAATTGAAATTGTCAATGATGTCTAAAAATGATAAAAACTTGTATGCTGCCTATTTGTAGTATGAGGCAGATAATAGTGCTATCAAATCTGATATTTGACTAATTTGAATATGGAATTTGAATTTGAATTTGAATCATCTCAATTAGGGTTTGATTTAATTTACTGTCATATGTGCGCTAAATTAGGTTTTAGCTCCTTCCTCTACTTGCTTCAAGAGCTAACTGTAACATATAAGTTTCTATGGGATTTTACATTTGATTTCATTTGAATCTTGATTTTCATCACACCTGGTATTAAGAAGGTGACCAGATGCTTTTCACATGTATGTCAGGATCAGTTGAATTCATACATGTGTAGACGAAAGTGAAACACCATTAAATAGTGCCATGTTCGAGTACATCATCGTGTTACATAAATGACCATCCAGGTCTAAAGAAAAGTACATAAGCAACGGAAAATAAATAAAAGGGCTCCAAGCACAGGCACTTCACGGGGGATATGCCAGCCTAGAATATCTCGTCTGGATCTCTGTAAAAGTCCTAGTTCTCCACCTCTTCGTCTTCATAGACTAGGGGAAAAATTATGCAACTAACAAGTTTGAGTACCAACGGTACTCAGCAAGTGGGGAAGTTTATGCCATGTGGTTCATAACAAGGAAGGCAAATAATAGTAAAGTACTATAGCAATTAAAACCTACCCTTACTGTTGTTAAGCACCTACGTCTGGGTGAATTCCACCCACAAACCCCATAGTGACCAGATAATTCCTGTCGAAGTGTGTAGACGACACTTCCCCCAGTACTACTAGATCATAGTCCGCGGAGGTTCGTAATTGGTTGGGACGCGCGTGAGATTATGAACGAGACAGTGACACGAGAGTTTTTACGTGGTTTGGGCCGTCTGAGCGTAATACCCTACTCCACGGGTGATTGTTGTATGTATGAGTGTGTGTTGCTTGGGGTTCAGAGAGCGTCTCCCCTTGTACCATGCAGCGCAACCCTTTTATAATCCAAGTACTGGTTGTTACATTGTCAGCCTGACCCAACATGTGACCCATCGGTTTTAATTACCTATTACACGATATGTATGTATTAAGCATGATTAATAGTGTGATAACGCACATTTGATGGCGGCGTTACCAGTACTAAAGGTCCTCTGATCATGTGTCATTAACATGTCATTAATGACACGTAATCAGGTCTTATAACGGCTGCTTTAATTACCCCTTGAGTGTTTGCACCGTTGAAGATATGCCCATCTTCCTGTTGTCGGCTTAGGTCCGGAGGCTCGACACGTGGCAGCTCCAGAGCTTCCCTCTGTGGGGAGGCAGGTCCGGAGCTGCTATACACATGGAAGCACCGGTGCTTCCTTCTACTAGGGGTAGGTTCGGGGCCACTGGACACGTGGCACGACCGGAGCTTCCCTATACAGGGAGTTAGGTCCGGCCTTGTGTTACACGTGGTGGTGCTGGAGCTACCCGGACGAGGAATGCGGACCTAGTGTTGCAGGACATGTGGTGCCTTTAGAGATCTTCAACTCGGACAGGTGGACTCCGTAGCTTTTTTTGCGGTATCGTGGGGTACCCGGTACACAAGGTACCGACAGTGGCCCCTGGGCCCACCTCTGGGAGAAATCCTTTGGGTGAAGTTATTCTACCGGAGGTGGGGCCATCTTAGATTCCTGAGTTGCAGCTCCAAAGGTCTTTTCTTGTGCTGTTGGGGCGATGTTCCGCAGTTAAACCATCACCGCGTGGATCTTATTGATGCTGCAGGTGAGATCCTGGCGTGCGGATCTCACGCAATTGAAGGTCGCCAGTTCCAATACGAAAATCGTACCAGTTCCACACGCCTTTTCAGGCTGCCACCCTCGGGCTTCCAACTGTGAAAGCCCTAAAGTTCATAGTGCAAAGTTCAGGTGGGATATGTAAATAATTTGATGGGGAAAAGGAAATAAAATTGGAATCTAAAAAATTCAAACCAAGTTAAACCTCAATTGAGAGAATTCAAAAATGCAAATTTAGCTCCTGTTCAAACTTTGCCAAAATAAAAATCTGAGCTCACCATGAAATCCCAAATATTCCAAATAGCCTCTCTGCAAAGTTTCAACATTTTTGAAGCTCATTTTCTATTTAATTCTGTGGTTCCATTGAATTCCCTTCATATTAAAATTAAAATTTGAATTTCAATTGAAACTTGATCAATTTGAAGTTTTGAATTCAGAATCAAATTCCAGATATTTAGTTGATCCTATCCACAAATTTTCATGAATTTTGGACATCAGTTGGTAGGATATTTGTTTAACCAGAGAGGATTGACATGAAGGGGCAGTGGGACCCACTGGTCAGAGGAACATTTACGTGAGTGCTCTGCGTTGGCTCACCGTGGCGACACCTCCCGACATGCAAGCCACACACCTATGTGCTTGCTTTCCGATTGCCATCGATTCCAGCGCCCATACATATCTAGCAAGCCTCCTCATCGGCCTTTTGAGCATCCAGTGCAAGCGTTCCACCGTCCTTCCTCTATTCTTGGCTGCTGGCGACGCATCTCTGGTTCGAGCTGGAAATCCAAGCCACCCAGAGGATGTTGATCCTTTCTCTTCGCGTTTGGAGCTTGGTAACTGTCTTGTGCCCCTACCTAAATCTTTTTGTGGGCAGCTCCCTCACGGTGGAGTGTTATTTTGAAGTTTTCGCGGACGCCGTTGTGGAGCCGCCGTTGGACTCTCTCTGTATCACCGTTGGAGCCGAAGTTCTAGGCTGTTTCACGCTTCACAATCAACTACAAAAAGGTGCGCCTGCACCCATGTTAGATGATAGTGAAAACCGTTCGTCGTTTCATCCTTTATCAACTACGTATTTCCAATTTTCATGATGTCAAGATCATAACCTTGAAACTAGGTCTCCACTTCGATTCTGTTTCTAGGTAGAAACGGACCTTAATCCAATGAGGTATTATGCTCACCACCTCCTAGCGCATCGCCTAGATCAAGAATCGAAGAAAATAATCGACCACAGTCTGAGTATTGCGAGTTTTCCCCGCCGCCATGGAAAAACCGTTGGCACGCCATCAAACTCATCGTTATCGGCCGTTCCACGTCTTTTGCACCTCTGTTTCGTCTTTCCCTTGATCCCAGGAACTTTTCCGATCGATTTAGGAGATGTTTGAGCTAAGGATATGTATTCCCAACATCGCCGAAACCCTAGCCGCCGCCACCGTCGTCGCACCGCCGTTTCCGGCTGTCACCACGTCGAATCAACCTCACCACCGTGTTCCTCAACCCTTAAAATGGTTGCAGGGAGTTTTCCAGCAAGGGAGATGGCCGGGAGCGCCGAGCCGGCTAGATCGCCGGCGCAGCGCCGCCGCGGCTGCATCGCGCACCCGAGGAAGAAGACGACTGGCGGGGCTCGCCTGTCAGTCTCCCGGCGCAAGGACGCGGATCAGCTGTGGCATCGGATTAAATGCGGATGCACGGTTAACTCCGTGACCCTCGGTGCGGCCCATCTCTGATTGGCCCATTTTAAATGAGTGGGGCTAGGTTGTTTATTTAAACTTTCCAATTGGATAATAATTCCAGATTTCAATCAAATTTCTAAAATCCATTACTCCTAGTAGATTTACTTAAAGATTTCCAAATAAATTCTTGTAGACTCATATTGATCCCAACTTTGCAGTGGTGCAAAATTTTGGACATTAAACTCACAGAATTTTCATAATTAATTTCTTTGAGCTAATTGCTTGGGAAATTAGTTACTCCTGTTCTGATAATTGGAAAATTCCCAATTTTGGTCAGAACACTCTTAATAATACACTTTAGTTCCAGTAAAAATTGCAAGTTCATTGGACTTCATTTTCTGGGTTGATAAGTGCTCCAAATCTCTATGTAGTTAAAAATTGGGAAAAATACAGTAAGCATTTCAGCATTTCTTGCAAACTTGTAAAATCAATTTCTCCCTGTAGAAAGCTTATAAAATTACAAAACAAATTTTCCTAGAACCAGTGAGACCCCCTATACTATAATCACCCACTGGTGGCCATGACAAAGCTACAGATTCAGTCCCAAAATTCAGAGAAGTCTTTTATTTGTTGGAATTTTAGAGACAACAAGCTTCCTTGAACATCCCTAAATTTTGGTCCAGATATTCCTCATAGAACCTAGTGTCCACTGTAGAAATCCCAAAGACAATTAAAATAATTTACATACCTGATCAATGTTTATAAGATCTTTTCTATAGTTTCTATATCACTCATGTACTTTATATATTGCATATCATATAGTGACCGAGATCGAGGAGGACCCGGAGCCCTTGGAGACTCTACTTCCTGAAGCTAACTTCCCCTCTGACTTGCAGCCAGGCAAGCCCCGGTTTGCATTTAAGCGCTATTTCAAATTTTCTATTTGTATCACTTATGTCTAGGGTGAATTTTGTGCATTAGGGCTAAGGTGCTTGTTACTCCACTTGCATGACCCACAAATACCATGTAGTATTGGGTAGGTCTAGAGCTTTACGAGTAGACAATGCCATGCTAATGTTTATAGGAATCCGGTAGAAGTCGAGTAGTTGGAATCTACTCGCGAGATAGGATTTTATCACACGGGATGAATTGAATCAAAGAATGATTTAGAATTGTGAAATTGAGATGGAGCAGCGAGTAGGATGGAGTGAGACGTGGTCTCACGTGCGTAGCACTTCTTGTGTCTATTGAGACCGATCCGTGTGCGGCCCTGCTAGACAAGTTTGAACAGTACCGGATGATACTGGGCATATGGAACCCAGGAAACCGATGTAACTTGATAACTTGGATGTCGAGGCATAGCCATTATAGATAGGGGTGGGTTGAGGGTAGTAAGGTGTAAATTCGTTGGCGGGCACAAACACGCTCCGTGCGGGAACCTTATGCCCGCGATGGTGGGACCGGTTCGGCGTTTGAGTTCTCTTGTGAAAGGTTGCTGCGTATGACGTGATGAGGAGCACGACACACTCCTTAGGCATGGGTGTACGTGACGTGTTATTCGGGTGTGTCCTGATTGCAATCACCGTCTCTCGCAGTTATTTGAGTACCACTTGTTCACTGCGCTGTGACGTAGTAAATACTGAAGAAGTCAGAAGAATACGATGTATTGAAATATAATTGTTTTGCCACTATGATTGCTATAGATTAGACTCATTAAATTTCCTGTTTTTGAACATTTAAGCTGCTGCTATTAACTTGTCAAATGATAATCAACTCATACGCGAGTCCTTTACTGCTATATCCATCCCTATGTTTAGTATTCCTGCATGTAGAGTTTCATGTTTGGGTGAGATGGTTAAATCTTGCTGAGCCTTCGTGCTCACGGTTGCTATATTAAGTTGTTTGCAGGTGAAAATTATGAGGAAGGGCCCGAGGATGAGGTGATGCCCTGGTTGGGGTATACCGCCGAATGGGAGCCCTGCACGCCGCAGTAAATTGTGTGTGGCTAGTGTGCAGCGTCCGCAGGCTGGACGGTTGTACTTTTGCATAGCTAGACTGAGAGTTAGCTATGAATATTATCTTCCGCTATATATTAAGTATTGTAAAATACTTCCGCTGTTTATATAAATAGAACTTTGTATTTTGTCGTATTCTTTTCGTGTGTGCTGTTGGGTGCCGCATCACACGGCACCACCCTCTGTGATTCCTGGAATGTGTGGATCCGGTCCCCACACCAACTTCTCATCATGACAACGGTACCTGGTGTAATAACTTTGACCTTTCCGCCGAAGTAGACCCGGGTCCATTTGTCATTTACGGGGTAGATTTTTGAATTGAAATCTCGATCCCAACGCGACATCCATCCAAGCATTGCGAAGACTTACTTAAGAAGGAAAGCCTGCACGGTTTGATGACACTTTACACTTTCATTCGAACTTGCACTCAGAGCCTCCCAACCTCTACATAGCCCTTCCATCCTTTGCTCCCCTTTGTCGCGATGGAGTTGGGTCTTCCCCGCAGCAAGATCAAGAGTAATGAAGATCTGTCAAGGGTTGAGACCTACATGGGGTGGTCCAACGACTCCTTCAACAACGACATCCACTTCGGCAAGATCCCCTTCAAGAAGGAGCGCACCGGAGAGATGGTCTAGTTCTCAGCGTACGCCATGGTGGGTCTGATCCCGCCTTTCTCAAGTTTCTTGCTGATGCTGCTGGACTTCTATGGCCTCCAACTTCATCACCTCGACCCCCACTCCTTCTTGCTAGTGGCGACCTTTGTCCACTTCTGCGAGATGTGGGTGGGTGTGCCGCCGTGCATTGAGCTCTTCCAGACCTTCTTCACGGTCCACACTACCGGAAAGGGGGCATAGTTGATTGACTTCTAATACTTTGTGAAGCGCAAGAACTGCCACTTCAAGTACTTGAAGACCTTCCCCTCCGAAAGGTGGGACAATTGGAAGAAAGACTGGGTGATCATCGCAGTAGAGGAGCACGAGAGATTGGCATTGCCCAAGAGCCTCCCCAATGTCGAAACTGATGCTTGGAATGCAGTTCCGGATCTGTCCAAAGCATACAAGCCCATCCTGACAAGGATACAAGAATGCGTAGAGGGTGGAGTGACCCCTCAGATGGTCTTCGGAAATTTCCTAGTAAACAGGTGGGCTCCACTGAAGATAAGGGAGTGGCCCGCATGGGCTTTCAATAGTGAGATGGATCATAATCGGATTGAAGCCGGTTTAAATACCAACTTGGATGATGAAGCTTTGAAGCTCCATCTCTAGAAGTTTCAGAATGGAGCTATCTCTCGCGACGCCTTGACCCCGTCGGCTGCCTTCCTCCCTCTAAACATGGTTCCAGAGGTTAGTAGGGAGCTCTGGAGGAGAATGTCGGAGTTGGACGACCTCGGTGTGGTTGAGAGACGCAAGACCTCCGGGGTTGCAATTCCTAGAGCTTCAGAGAGGGTGCCCCCTGCTACAAGCCAGAAAGTTGATGACGTCGGCAAGGGCAAGGGCAAGGGCAAGGAGCCGACTGAATCTTCCAGCTGGTAGAGGAAGCTGAGACATGCTGACGGGAGCTCTCTTAGGTCATCTCCATCTCCAATAGCTTCTTCCCCCGAGCCGAGCAGAGCTTTGGCGGCCATGCCTCCTTCAGTGCCGGCATCCTTGAGGGGTGCAAGCTCTGGCAAGTTGACCTCGGCTCTAGTGCCAACTACGGGCTTCAGGTCCGGAGGTCCTTCCCAGTCGAGGGAGATCCCATCAGAGGTGACACCAGCAGCTGCGGCAAGTTCCGAGGAGTAGTCCGGAGCCTCCACCACACCAGCGACAGTGGGTTCTGGCTTTGGCCGCCCGATGAAGGGGTTCTGCGCTGACTGGAGCAGTAGCATCCCAAGGTAAGCATTGTCATCTCACCTTGAGGTGCTAATCTTGTCTTTATCATGTCTTGAATTTTCCCTATATTTTGTTTCCAGGGTGTCGAAAAAGAAGACTGAGGCTTTGGCACCAGCTGCAGCAACTGAGGCTGAGCAGGCAGAAGCTCCGGCTTCAACCCATGTGCCTCCCCAAGTGGTGGCTGATGACACGATAGCTCCAGTGCCAGCTGTCGTGGATCTAGATCCAAAGATGACGCCTGAAGTTCCCGTGGTAGCGCCAGACCACGGGGGAGATGTTTGTGATGAAGCGCCGTCAGGCTCAGAGCCGGCGACTGAAGTTTCTGCTTCGGAGGCAGAGATGGCAGCAGCTTCGGTGCTTGAGCTGGAGGTAACTGAAGCTCTGGCCCCTAGGCCGAAAATAGTTGAAGCTCGTGCCTTGGAGCTAGAGACTGCGGAAGCTCCGACACCTGAGTTGGAGGTAACCGAAGCTCCGACACCTGAGCCGGAGGAAGTTGAAGTCCCGGCAACTGAGCCAGAGGTGGAGGGAACTCCGGACGAAGCTGCAGCATCTGCCCCAAAAGTGATTAGTCTGGAGGTGTCTATGTCGGAGCTGGAGCACCCACAAGAATCAATGGCAGGTCCTCCACCCGCAGAGCCAATGAATGAAGATCCGTTAGGAGGACCTTCCTCATCAGCCCCGGAGGTCAGACCTAGTGCCGTGGAGTCGTAGGGGACCACGCTTGTGCCATGGGACCCAATTGATCTTTTTGAAGACCCGCTAGAGGAGGCAGAGGCGCTACAGGCGGGCCTGGAGACAATTCCTTTGTCGTTGTCTATCGACAATGCCTGCTCCATTCTCTGCCAAGTTCAGCTCGCCTTCGACTACGAAAGAAACTCTCAAAGTGGAGCGCAATACCTTGAGGCGTTGGCGCAACATGCCTCACTTCGAGATGAAGCTGACGCAGTCAAGACTTGCTGACCAGCGAGAATGGGTGGCCAAGGAGAAGGCCTGGCTAGCGCTGATGGACCGCTTGCTGAACGAGCGGGAGGCTTCCATTAAGGCTCTCGACGAGAAGGCCCGAGAGATTCTCGATTATGCTAAGGAGACCAATGAGGCTGCTGACAATCGTAAGGAAAACCTCAATGAATTAAATGAAAAGCTCCTCAAGCGCCAGGCGGACCTCGACGAGAGGGAAGAAAAGCTCCTGGAGAAGCAGGAGGATATTTTGAAAAGGGAGGAGGAGCTCGCCCAGAGACCATCTTTGGGAGAGCAGAGGTTGGCAGACCGCACAAAAAAGTTTGAACGGCGGTGCAAGCAAGAGGAGGAGAAGAATTGGAAGATGGGACAAGAGCTCTCCAAGAGAGAAACTGATGTCACCACTAGGGTGGAGAAGGTGAAAGGCAGGGAGAAGGACCTTGCAAACCACCGGAACCACATCCACCTCCAGGAGTCAGAGCTTGCTGACCGCGAAAACAGGTGGCTGAGAGTATTCAGCAACATGCCAAAGAGGTCGAACGCATCACCCGGGAGGGTTCGGAGCTTGCGGCCGCCAGGAGGTCACTGTAGGAACTGAGGAGTATGAGGGCGACAGAGTCCCAACAAGTCTGGTACTTCCTGGGGCATGCTAACAAGGCTTTGGTGCCACTTGGCTTCAGTCCGGTACATCTGGATGATGCGAAGCCAGAGCTAGACAAGGCGCTGGTAGCATTGAGCTCTTCCAGCAACAAGCTGGATGTGATGGGTGACGTCATCGTCGACCAACTAGAGATACATGGGAAGTCTCTGGCTAAGAACGTCGCCGAATATGTCCTGACGTGTTTCAAAAGCTGGGACCCCCAACTATCTCTAGATCTGGTGGTTGAAGGGCCCATTGTAGAAGAAGAAGATGCTGCCAGAGCTAGTGTTCGTGAAGCTGCCAAAAAAGTTGCCTCATTTTTCCATAGGACTTAAGACTTACAGTAGCAAATACCTTTTTCTTCTGCCTTTCTCTTGTAATCCTCATTTTGTAATCCAATCCTTCGAATGAATGAAATACAATCTTATTGAATGAATGAATTCCATTTTGTATTTGTCTTCAATACATTGTCCTTTATGTTGTTGTCCCCCTAGTAGATGTACACAATTTGATTGCGAACATGTCCCAAAAGGATCTGATGATGTCTTGATGACTTGAACACTTCGAACTTGTAGCTAGAATGCTTAGTTCTTATATTCAAAGTTTACTTCCGACATCTCCAGGGACCCTTTGTTGCGTCGACGGCGAGCCCCCTGGGGGTTGTCGTAGCTTGATAGGTCCAACTGCACCCACTATCAACATGTAGAGCGTCGACAACAGGCCCCCTAGGGGTTGTTAGAGCTTTGTAGGTCCGACGACACCCACTGTCAACACATAGAACATCGACGACAGGCCCCCTAGGGGTTGTCGGAGCTTAATAGGTCTGACTGCGCCCACTGGAAATGCTTAAAACATCGACGGCAGGCCCCCTGGGATCGTCAGAGCTTCCTGGCTTCGATGGTGTCCACTTGCCAACGTATAATATGTCGACGGCGGACCCCATCGGGGTGATTTCTCCACCATCCTCATTTATTCTTCATGTCGAAGGCTGGCTCCCAAGGGTGTTGTCGGAGCTTGTTAGCTCCGAATACGCCCACTTTCAACGTATAAAATGTCGATGACGGGCCCCCAGGGGTTGCGGAGCTTAGTAGCTCTGGCAACATCCACCATCGCCATGATTTTTCTATTTTTGCTGCACATTAAAGACAAGAAAAATAGTAAAATCATCCTCTTGTCTATAAGTTGTTTGTGGCTTACTGTTCTTATTTGAACTTAGATCTGAAGGAACTCAACATGATAACAAGTAAATTGATGTAATCTCTTCAAATCTGAATGCATTCTGGACCTGCCCTACTGAGGCCTGCCGAAATATATGTAGAGTGGCGTACTTAGGGTGCTAGACCAGTCTAAGTCGATAGCGCACTCCAGACCTGTCATTGGCTTTGGCATTCAGGTGAGCAGACCATCTAGCAATTCTAAGATCCGAAAAAGATCAACAATATAACTTGTATATCATGTCAATAACTCGGACTAAATCTCGAAAAGAATTGCACAACTTCGTTATAGACAAGAAGGGAAAAATAATAAAATAAAACGAGCCTGTACAAAATCAATGCACGTGGAGTCTACTTTCACACAAAAATGTCTTTCATTATAGGTCCAAATTATAGGGGAGACAAGGACACACTTAGGGTACGGAACCAGGCCAAGTGTGCTATTCATCTTGTTCTAACCCAAGGTAGGTAAGCCACACTTTTAGTACAAGGACCAAATTAGGTGGGCTAGAGCTGCTCGGACCCTCCCGGAGGGGTCCGGATGTCCTCCCTGAGGACCTACCCGACTCTGTCCATAGACTCTATAATTTACATTATGTTTAATTATAGACTCACATCCGCAAAACTAAGCATAAAACTTACAGAGGTGCTCGATGTTCCAAGGATTGGGAAGCGGAGTCCCATCCTCTATTGCCAAGCGTACGCATCCGGGAAGGGATACTTTGATCACTCATGAATTTGGCCTAGAGGGGGGGGGGGGGGCGGGTGAATAGGCCTTTTTGAATTTTAGTCGGAACCTGCAACACTCAGCAACTTGATCAAATACCAATAAATCGGACTAGTCCGGTAGTGTGCATACTAGTCCGGTACTTGCGTACTAGATCAATCAAGTTTGATCGATGATCTCGATCCAAGTACTCTACACAGTGGAAATTAAGATGTAACTTGAGTACGTTTCTTCAATTAAACTTAGTATAGCACAAGGTAATCTTTAGTTTCAAGGTTTTAACGTAAGATATGCAAGATCAAGTAAACCCTAGAATGTGATATGAAAAACTAAGAACAAGATTGACATAAGTTTTTATCTCGTGGTTCGGTTCCCACAGAGGCAACCTACATCCACGTTGAGGAGTCCACAAAAGGACCGGGTCTTCTCCAACCCTACCCTCGTTGAATCCCCACGGAGGCCGATTCTCTTCCACTAATCACAAAGGGTAAATCACCAAGTTGAAGGGGCCTTCTCACAAGTTGAGGGCTCCCCAAGATTACAAATCAAACAACACCAATAACACACTCGTAAGATCTACAATAAAACAACAGGAGTGTGTTAGAGAATCAAACCCAAGAGCTCAAACGTGAATAATCGTGTCTCTCCTTTGATCTAGAGTTTATCCACACAAATTTGATCTTTCTTTTGTTGGATTGTGTGGAGAGACATGTTTTCTAGGCTCTTGGAAGGTGTGACGGCGCAGGGGGTCAAGTGGGATCATAGTTGGGTCGTGCACCTATATTTATACAAGGGTTTCCAAGGGTTACCGTTAGGGTTTTCAAAGTCCGGAATAGTCCGTAGTGGACTCCGGACTAGTATGGTGTGCGGCGTGTGGGAAACCCTAAGTGCCCTGAATTATCGGACTTGTTCGGCCTGGGGCGTACTAGTCCATTTTTGTCTCTGGAAATGTTCGGACTAGTCCGGCACATATCGGACTAGTCCGGTGGTGGTGAAACCCTTAGTGAATTGGGGACAAGTCCGCACTTGGAGGACTTGTCCGATTTTAGTCAGAAGGTTTTTCGGACTAATCCAGGCTTATATCGGACTTGTCCGATTTGGGTCAGAAGGATATCAGACTAGTCCATGGTGATATCGTAATTGTCCGATTTTGTGCAAAACAGTGAAGTGTTGAGGACTAGTCCGCACTGGGAAGGACTAGTCCGATTTTAGTCAGAAAGATATCGGACTAGTCCGTGGTGATATCAAACTAGTCCAGTCTGTGTAAACCTGGACTGTGCAGACAAGTCCGCACTGGAAGGACTTGTGTTATTCTGAACAGAGGGATTATTGGACTAGTCCCGGGTATATTGGACTAGTCTGGACCTGTATGAAATTGTGCAGTGAGAGTGATTAAAATTAGCTTGAGCTCTTGGGGTGTATTTCTCCAACACACTCCATACACAAAGATTATTCTATTCATCTCTTGAGCTCTTTCCAACTTGATTTATCACCCTCCTTTCTTTTTGCGCTTTCTCCATGTTTTCATTAAAACCTGCGCTCATCTCAACAATTTGGTTAGGATCTCATTTGTTTTTCATAAATCAACCAAAACCCACAAGGGATACCTAGATGCACTTTCAATCTGCCCCTTTTTGGTGATTGATGACAACCAATTGAGATTTCACAAATATGATTAAAAATTCAGAATTTTCATAAAGTGTGCACATATGTGTTTGGAACAAATTAAGCATGACAACATAAGGCATATGTGCACTCTTTATGGTGTGGTGCAAAACTACGTGTGTGTGAGCAATAACTGTGATGAGAATGAAACAATTGACATATTTATCTCAACATCAAACATATATGTCAATTTCAGAGCATAAGCACATATTGTAGCAAATCATCATCACAGATTTCATAAATATAACTTAGAGGCATAAGCATAGTCATAGCTCCACATCACAAGACCAAAAGTATGAGAGAACACAAATAAAGTTTTACAACCCAAAATAAACACAAATGGAGCTCTCCTCGCAACCTACAGCTACACCTAGTGACTCCCCCTCAATCTCCCCCCCCTTTGGCATCAAGACACCAAAAAGGAAGGAGAGGAGGGATCTAGTGCCTTCATTCCTCGCTGTCGGTCCTCTCCTCATCTTCATCTTCATCTTCAGGCTCTGGAGGAGGAGGAGGATCAGATCCACTCGAAGTGCCCCCAATGCCAAAGTAGGCAAGTTCGGAAGGTGAGAGTGGTGGAAGCTCGGAGAAGTCAGAGGCTGAATCTTCAGAGATAACAGGGGATCCAATAGGCTCGATCTCCAGCTTCTGGCAGATATGCTTGACATTTTCCTTGACATACCTCATATCTGCCTTCCTTGACTTGTTCAATTTATGGAGCTTCACTTCAGCCTTCTTGTAGGAGCCAAAGATGGCTGCCAAGTACTTCAAATTGCCACTGGAGGACCCCTTCTTTGATGGGGGTCTTGCTTCAGCTTGGGCCCTCCTCACTAGATGCAGGGGATGGAGCAGTTGGGAGTGTTGCTTGGGAAGGCTTTTGGGGCCTTAGGGGAGTGTGCTCAACATCCTTCACAAACTCGATCCCCGTGACTTTTTCTATCTTGAACATGATGAGGGTGCATAGCCACAGGAACAGTTAGGGGTACAAGAGATGTTCACCATGTCGTTCCAGATATAGTCAAAAACATCAAACTTCTGGTTCTTGCTTATCACCTTCATTAAGGTCCTCAAGTACCCTTGCACACTTCCTGCATCTCCATCTTTTGGAGCTATTGTCTTCCTTAGCACCCTGTTGAGAACCATGAAGAAGGGCTTCATGTTCTTGGTCGATGGAGGGTTGTACTTCAGGCTAGTATCATAAAGGAATTCCATCCTATCCTTCCCCAAGACACCAATGTTGTGGATAGTGAGCTCATTGTTGCTGTTGTCTTCTAGGTGAAGCAGTCTTGCAAATTCATCATAGGTAATAGTGTACTTGGATCCATGTGTCATTTAAGTCACCCTCTCCTCTTCATCACTAGCAAAATAGCAGGTAGCATAGAATTGTGCTATGACTTCATCATTCTAGTTGCACTTGAAAGCAAACAAGTCTTTGAGCCCATGCCTTTCCACAACGTGTATCACTTCATCGAAGGATGGGCAGCTCTTCCTCTCAAAGTGACTCCAGTCAATCCATTGACTCTTGACCACTAGAGTCTTCATCTGCATGTACACGGAATTGTAGTAATCCACGTGGAAGTTGCTCCAGAATCTGGCGTGAGCTGCCTTCTTTGATCGGCTGTAACAGTCAATCATTCTGAGCTTGGAAGCCGTATCGCTTCCCTTGCCATTGAACTTCTCCTCGGAGGGATCCCTGTTCCCCTACCTCAGAGCTGCCATCTTGAGAGGGCCGATCGAGCCTGAGGCAATTCCCTTTCCCTTGCCTTTAGCTTGGCGAGGAGCTGCCGAGCTAGAGCCAGCTGCATGTAACACCCTCATTTTCATGCATCATGCCTTGCATACACTCATATACATGTTTAACATTAACCCACATGAAGAGGAACAAGTTTAAAATTGATTTGGAACAAAACCGCACTTAAAATGCAGGAAAAAGCGGACTAGTCTGGTTTTTCTAAGGACTAGTACGATTTCTCTCTGACTAAAAATGGACTTGTCCATTTTTGCTGCGGACTAGTCCGATTTTTCCTCTGGAAACCTTCGGACTTGTCCGATTTTGTGCGGACTAGTATGATATTCCAAGAATACTTGAAAATTTGCCAAGTCCCTGGACTTTTCCGGACTAGTCCGGTGTTCCAACGGACTTGTCCGTTTTCCTCTCCGACTAAAGTCAGACTTGTCCGATTTTTGGCCAGACTTGTCCAATTTTCCCTCTGGACAACTTCGGACTAGTCCGGTCCTTTTCGGACTTCTTCGATAGTTCGCGACTCTGAGTTGATGTTTTACGACTTGTTTCTTGGGTTTCACGTTAAGTGGGCCTAGGGATGTCATGCCTAACTCTTTTAGAGCCCATGTGGGACTCTAAACCGGCCTCTACTCCTCTCAAACTCGAAATCCATCTAACTCTAGCCTCCACCTCTATATAAACAACCCCACCCCTTGGCTTGACATCTATTTGCCACTTTTCCACCCCACCCAAACCCTAGTTCGTGGAGAGCCACCATCAAGGAGGGAGGAGGAGATCCCAATCAAGAAGAAGAAGAGGAGGAAATGAAAGAGGATCAAGATCTCCACCAAGTTTCGTTCTTCATCACCAATTCATCTCCAAGTTCATCACCAACCCTAGATCATCAAGATCCAAGTGTTATCTCCAAGTTTCTTGATTCATTGGAGTCCTAAACACCTGGTATACCTTCTATTCTCTTTTTTCTTACGTGAATTCAACCCCTAATCTCCAAATTTAGGTGGATCTAGAAAACCCTAGTTTGCTAGTTCTGTGAAGTGCGGACTAGTCCGGCCTTCTGCAGACTAGTCCGATCTTCCTGGTTAAATTGTGTTGAATTGATTCTAAAATGAGATCTAATCACATCCAAACCTGTATAAACTTGTTAAAAGCTATTAGAACTAGTTAGTGATCATTAAAAGCAATCTATGAACAAGTTCTACCTTGCATTTGCATTAATCATGCATGTCATGTCATATTGAGTAATATTTGTGCACTCTTTGATTGTGTTTCTTGTTTGTATGTTTATTGTGCAGATTAGACGGATTTGCGCTAGAGAGTGCCGTGGAGGATCTCCAGCACCAAGAGTTTGAAGGCTTTGACCCTAATCAACAGCAAGAGCAAGGCAAGTGTCCTTGAAGCATATTGATCCCGTTTTAAAATAAACGTTTTGTTTGCAAAACTGCATGCTGTGTCAATTTGATGGGAATCCTATGATAGGATGTTTACTAGCTTTGTTTAACCACCCTTGTCACCTGGGATGTATGGTAGAGAGAGTCGGGATGGGATTTTTACCCTTTTTGCTTCGCTTAATCAATTGGAATGGGAGAACAATACTACACATTATTGACATATTTATGAGATTATGATTAACATGAACTGGTATGTGGATGGGTTGGTTGTCATGGTGGTTTTCTTGCTTTAGATCTAAGGACCGGTTCATGCAAGAATAGGCCACGACTACAGTGCCACCACGAGGCCAAGTATGGGTGCGGTGTAGCTGATTAATTAGGGCTTTGCCAGTGCTATTTGGACCATTAAGGATGCTCGGGGAAGGGGTAGTCGGATTAGGTTTTTTGATGATTGGTGGGACTACCCTGGGATCCGAACGGCTCAAGAGGGGGCCCTTGGTTGAAGATGTGCTCAGTTGGAGGCATCACCACCGGTGAAACCACAGTGGGGTCTAAATAGGCTAGTAATCCCTTTGTAAAGGCTATTTTGTGATCTATTGGCCATACACCAAAGGAAGTGTAATTGGCATAAGGGAGGTTCTTTAGTCACCGACGGGTGATGAAATCACAAACACGTGGGTAAAGTGGTACAAACTCTGCAGAGTCTAATAAAACTATCATGATAGCTGTGCTCTCGGTTATGAGCACCTGGACAACTTCCATGATTAGAGGGAGCTCAGTATTGGGATGGTTATGGTTTGGTAATGGTTATGGTTGGTTATGGATTAATTTCTGGTATTGAATATGGTTATTGGCAAATGGTGAAATCTAGAATTATTGATGATGGTAGTGAATTCAGACTGGTATTATGATATTACTTATGATTATGATGGGTTTGCTTCACATACATGTAATATATTGCTTTTCAAATGTTTTAATGTACTTTTCAGCACTTAGCCATTATTATCATCGTCATTCGAATAAACCACATGTCATACTTTCCACACTTGCTGAGTACGACATGTACTCACTCTTGCAATCCCCCCCCAACAGTTGCAGGTAAGGATTGGGAGTTTGATGGCGAAAATGCGGAGTTCTAGGCCATGTCTACTGTCAGCTTTGCCTGTGGTGTTATTGGAGCTGCGCTATCCCTTATGCTTAGTTTTCTTAGTTGCTTAATTAGTTTATTTCCGCTGCATTAGTTGAACTTGTCATAAATATTCATTAGAGCTTGTATTCAAGAATATTTTGAATTGTGTAATAAAATTTGGTTAATTAATCTCGTTCTGTGGTAATTTTCTGTATACCCATTTGTGAATGTACTCGTGTATGTGTGTTGAACGTCCTGGGCACACATATGCGTTAGCTTGGTTCATTTTTCAGAACCAGGCATCACAATTTGGTATCAGAGCCACATGTTGACCGTAGGATGCAACCTAGATAGAATGGACACTTTAGAGCACATAGGAGCACTCAAGAAGCGATGTGTTTTTGCTTGGTGTGCTATTTGATATATATTGTTTGCTTGGGTGCTGAATATAGGATTTTGGGATGCTTTAGCATTGCCTTGTCCACATATGCTAGTTAGTTGTTTAGTTTCATATCCCTGGATGCATATAGTTGGGGACGTTTCTAAATTCTTTCCTATTGCTTTTCTCCAGATGGTGAGGACTCGCAACCAGAGGGATGACAATGATGAGGAGGAGAATGGAGTGCCTCAGAACAACATTGGACAAGGATCTACTCAGGGAGCTATCAACATTGAGCAGATTCTGGCTATGCAAAACTAGCTCATGCAGACCATGATACAAACTATGGGACAGTTGCAGGCTAGCAACATCAACAATCAGCCCCACATGCCTCCACCGCCACCCCCACCCCCTCATAACCAGTTGGGAGAGTTCATGAGGACTAGGCCACCAACCTTTGCTCAAGCCGCTAACCCTATGGATGCGGATGATTGGCTCAAGTCCGTGGAGAAGAAACTTGCTATTGTCCAATGCAGTGACCGGGAGAAGGTCTTATTCGCTTCTCATCAACTAGTTGGAGCAGCTGCCGATTGGTGGGATTCTTTATGCAATGCTCATGAGAACCAAGGGAGGATTACTTAAGCCGAATTCAAAGAGATCTTTCGTTCTCATTATGTGCTGGAAGGCGTTATGATTTTGAAGAGGCAAGAATTTGAGAACTTAAGGCAAGGAAGATCAAGCGTGAGCGAATACCTCAATAAGTTCACTCAACTCTCAAGGTATGCGCCTGAGGATGTGAGTCGGGACAGCCGGAAACAATACTTGTTCATGAGAGGCCTAAACAATGAGACCCAAGTGCAATTGCTCAACTGTGATTATGCTAATTTTTAGAAGCTTGTGGACAAAGCAATTGTGGTAAAGAACAAGATTCCTGAGATGGAGCAAGACAATAAGAGAAAGGCACCATATCAAGGACAGCAACAAGGAAGTAATGTGCGCCCTCGCTTTGCGCCGCCCAATGCACCTCATTTCAGCTCTTCTATTCCTGCTCAACGCCCTGGTTATGCACCGCGCCCAGCTCAATTTGTACAGTAGCGCCCTGTCATGCAAACACCTAGGCCTCCAATGCCTTTTGCACCTTGTGCTAACTTTCCTGGTGCCAATGCTCAAAACCAAGCTCGTCCCAATAATCCTGGTGGAGTTAAGAAGTGCTATACTTGTGGAGAAGCTGGACACTTTGCACACCAATGTCCTAAGTCAAGCCTTGGTCAAGGAAGCAATGCATCGAGGCAAAACCCAAGACCCAATGGAGGACAACCACAAGGGAACCGTGGACAGCAGAATTTTGCTCGTGGCAATGTGAACCATGTCTCTACGGAGGATGCTCAACAAGCGGATGACGTGGTCATTGGTATGTTTCTCGCCAACTCCAACCCCGCGACTATGTTATTTGATTTTGGAGCATCGCATTCATTCATTGCATCGAAGTATGTTGCCAAGTATAGTTTGCCTATCTCTCATATGAAGTTTACTCTATTGGTTAAGTCTCCTGGAGGAGAAATGAAGACAAATATAGTATGTCCAAAAGTAAGCCTTAGAATAGCAGGGGTAGACTTCTCCGCCAACCTCATTGTTTTGGATTCTCAAGGATTGGACATTATACTTGGTATGGACTGGTTGAGGAAGCACAATGGAGTTACTGAGTGTGCCACGAAGATGGTGAAGTTGACCAATGAAGAAGGGATCACCGTAGAATTTGAAGCATCTCAAACCGCACCGAAGCAATTGGAGCTGAATCATATGGACGGTGCCGCAATTGAGGAGATTCCGGTGGTGTGTTGATTTTTGGATGTTTTTTCGGACGAGTTGCCAGGTATGCCACCTGATAGAGGCATTGAGTTTGTTATTGATTTAATACCTGGAACTGCACCTATAGCTAAGAGGCCGTATAGGATGCCTCCTATGGAATTAGCGGAGCTCAAGAAGCAGATTCAAGAGCAACTAGAGAAGGGTTTTATTCGCCCAAGCTCTTCACCTTGGGGAGCGCCCGTGCTGTTTGTGGACAAGAAGGATGGATCCCAAAGGATTTGCGTAGATTACTGAGCTCTCAACGAGGTAACAATCAAGAACAAGTACACCTTGCCACACATAGAAGACTTATTTGATCAGATGAAGGGTGCTTGTGTCTTCTCTAAGATTGATTTGAGGTCGGGACACTTTCAAATGAAGATTAGACCATCGGACATACCTAAAACAGCTTTTAGAACACGGTATGGATCTTATGAGTACACCGTGATGTCTTTTGGATTGACAAATGCGCCTGCCTACTTTATGTACCTCATGAATAAGGTCTTCATGGAGTACTTGGATAATTTCGTTGTGGTGTTTATTGATGACATTATGATCTACTCGAAGGATGAGAAGGAACATAAGGAACACTTGAGGCTTACGTTGCAGAAATTGAGGGAGCATCAATTGCATGCCAAGTTCAACATGTGTCAGTTTTGGTTGAGAGAGGTGTCATTTTTGGGTCATATAATCTCAGGAGGAGGAGTATCGGTTGACCCCAGAAAAGTGAGAGACATGTTGAAGTGGGAGCCCCCGCAAAATGTAAAGGAGATCAGGAGTTTTCTTGGGATGGCTGGATATTACCGTAGGTTCATCAAGGACTTTTCCAAGATAGCCAAGCCTATGACGGAGTTGCTAATGAAGGGAAAGGCTTTCCAATGGACTCAAGCTTGTCAAAATAGTTTTGAGTAGTTGAGGAAGAGGTTAACAACAACCCCAGTTTTGGTACTGCCGGATGTAATCAAGAGTTTTGACATATTTTGCGACGCATCAAGACAAGGACTTGGATGTGTGCTTATGCAAGAAGGTCAAGTAGTAGCCTATGCGTCGGGACAATTGAAGAAACATGAGCAGAATTACCCAACGCATGATTTAGAACTTGCAGCTGTGGTACATGCATTGAAGATTTGGAGACACTACATCCTTGGACATAGGTGTGAAAT
Organism: Tuctoria greenei; assembly: GCA_036927565.1. Classification (NCBI taxonomy): domain Eukaryota; kingdom Viridiplantae; phylum Streptophyta; class Magnoliopsida; order Poales; family Poaceae; genus Tuctoria; species Tuctoria greenei. The sequence continues at coordinate 195,228,612 of JAYESD010000002.1, forward strand.
TTATACGGATCACAAGAGTCCTAAGTATATTTTCACACAAACAGATCTGAATTTGAGGCAACGGAGATGGTTGGAGCTCATCAAATATTATGATTTGGGGATCAACTATCACCCGGGAAAAGCCAATGTAGTGGCCGATGCATTGAGTAGGAAGGGAGTAAGTCATCAACTCACAGTTCGAGAGTTACCATCCGAGTTATGTAAGGAGTTCTAACGGTTGAACCTCGGGTTTGTAAATGAGATGGAGATGATGGAGTTAAATCCGACCTTGGAGCAAGAAATTCGAGAAGCACAGACCAAGGATGAGGAGATCAAGAAAATCAAGGAAAGAACCGAAGAAGGGAGAGAATTCAGATTTGATGAGGATGAACATGGTACCCTATGGCTTGGAAAGAGGATTGTTGTGCCTAATGTGAAGCGTATTTGGGAGACAATATAAAGGAGGCACATGACTCGCCGTACTCGATTCACCCTGGTTGTACGAAGATGTACAAAGACTTGAAGGCTTGCTATTGGTGGGATAGCATGAAAAAGGACATAGCTGAATATGTGGCATTGTGTGATGTGTGTCAACGAGTCAAGGCAGAACATCAAAGGCCAGCTGGATTATTGCAACCATTGAAGATCCCGGAATGGAAGTGGGAAAAAATTGGAATGGACTTCATAGTTGGGTTACCACGTACTCAGTCTGGGTATGACTCAATTTGGGTAATCGTGGATCGATTGACCAAGTCAGCTCATTTTGTTCCCCTCAAGACCAAGTATACATCTGCACAATTGGCCGAAATATACCTGGAGCAGATTGTGTGTCGACATGGAGTCCCTAAGAAGATAGTCTCGGATAGAGGTTCTCAATTTACCTTCGGGTTTTGGAAAAAGTTGCATGAAGCTTTGGGAACGAGGTTGAATTTTAGTTTGGCATATCACCCTCAAATGGATGGACAAACCGAGAGGACCAACCAGATTTTAGAGGATATGTTAAGAGCTTGTGCTTTGAAACATGGGAAAAGTTGGGACAAAAGCTTGTCATACGCAGAATTTTCATACAACAACAGTTACCAAGCAATCTTGAAAATGTCACCATATGAAGCACTTTATGGAAGGAAGTGTAGGACACCTTTGTTCTTGAATGAGGCAGGAGAAACTCAAGTATTTGGTCCGGATGTGTTGCAAGAAGCCGAAAAACGAGTCCACATAATTCGTGAAAACTTGAAGGCTGCCCAATCAAGACAAAAAGGCTATGCGGACAATAGGAGAAGGAAATTAGCCTTTGAAGTGGGAGATTTTGTTTACCTGAAGGTGTCACCAATGAGAGGTCATAAGAGGTTTAACATAAGAGGCAAGCTAGCACCTCGTTATATTGGACCATTCAAGATTTTGGACAAAAGAGGAGAAGTAGCGTATAATTTGGAGATGCTAGCTCATCTTTCGGATGTCCATGATGTCTTTCATGTTTCCCAGCTCAATAAGTGCTTGAGAGTACCGAAAGAAGAAGTGCCAATGGAAGGATTGGAACTAGAGGAAGATTTGACTTATGCCGAGCAACTGGTCAAGATCTTGGAAACCAAGGAGAGAGTCACAAGGAACAAGGTGATTCAATAGTGTAAAGTTCAATGGAAGCATCACACAGAAAAAGAAGCATCGTGGGAATTAGAGGATGATCTCAAGAGAGAATTTCCCCATCTCTTCTCTTCCGCGTCAAATCTCGAGGGCGAGATTCATTTTAAGGGGGGTAGGTTTGTAACACCCTCATTTTCATGCATCATGCCTTGCATACACTCATATACATGTTTAGCATTAACCCACATGAAGAGGAACAAGTTTAAAATTGATTTGGAACAAAACCGCACTTAAAATGCAGGAAAGTGCGGACTAGTCTGATTTTGCTGAGGACTAGTCCGATTTCTCTCTGACTAAAAACGGACTTGTCCGTTTTTGCCGCGGACTGGTCCGATTTTGCCTCTGGAAACCTTCGGACTTGTCCGATTTTGTGCGGACTAGTCCGATATTCAAAGAATCCTTGAAAATTTGCTAAGTCCCTGGACTTTTCCGGACTAGTCTGGTGTTCCAGCGGACTTGTCCGTTTTCCTCTCTGACTAAAGTCGGACTTGTCCGATTTTCGGCCAGACTTGTCCGATTTTCTCTCTGGACAACTTCGGACTAGTACGATCCTTTTCGGACTTGTCCGATATTTCGCGACTCCGAGTTGATGTTTTACGACTTGTTTCTTGGGTTTCATGTTAAGTGGGCCTAGTGATGTCGTGCCTAACTCTTTTAGAGCCCATGTGGGACTCTAAACCGGCCTCTACTCCTCTCAAACTCGAAATCCATCTAACCCTAGCCTCCACCTCTATATAAACAACCCCGTCCCTTGGCTTGACATCTATTTGCCACTTTTCCACCCCACCCAAACCCTAGTTCGTGGAGAGCCACCACCAAGGAGGTAGGAGGAGATCCCAATCAAGAATAAGAAGAGGAGGAAATGAAAGAGGATCAATATCTCCACCAAGTTTCGTTCTTCATCACCAATTCATCTCCAAGTTCATCACCAACCCTAGATCATCAAGATCCAAGTGTTATCTCCAAGTTTCTTGATTCATTGGAGTCCTAAACACCTGGTATACCTTCTATTCTCTTTTTCTTGCGTGAATTCAACCCCTAATCTCCAAATTTATGTCGATCTAGAAAACCCTAGTTCGCTAGTTCTGTGAAGTGCGAACTAGTCCGGCCTTCTGCAGACTAGTCTGATCTTCCTGGTTAAATTGTATTGAATTGATTTTAAAATGAGATATAATCACATCCAAACATGTATAAACTTGTTAAAAGCTATTAGAACTAGTTAGTGATCATTAAAAGCAATCTATGAACAGGTTCTACCTTGCATTTGCATTAATCATGCATGTCATGTCATATTGAATAATATTTATGCACTCTTTGATTGTGTTTCTTGTTTGTATGTTTATTGTGTGGATTAGACGGATTTGCGCTAGAGAGTGCCGCAGAGGATCTCCAGCACCAAGAGTTTGAAGGCTTGTACCCTAATCAACAGCAAGAGCAAGACAAGTGTCCTTGAAGCATATTGATCTTGTTTTAAAATAAACGTTTTGTTTGCAAAACTGCATGTTGTATCAATTTGATGGGAATCCTATGATAGGAAGTTTACTAGCTTTGTTTAACCACCCTTGTCACCTGGGATGTATGGTAGAGAGAGTCGGGATGAGATTTTTACCCTTTTTGCTTCGCTTAATCAATTGGGATGGGAGAACAATACTACACATTATTGATGTATTTATGAGAATATGATTAACATAAACTAGTCAATATGATATGGTAATGGGTGATCTAAGCAAGCCGGTATGTGGATGGGTTGGATGTCATGGTGGTTTGCTTGCTTTAGATCTAAGGACCGGTTCATGCGAGAATAGGCCAGGACTACAGTGCCACCATGAGGCCAAGTATGGGTGTGGCGTAGCTGATTAATTAGGGCTTTGCCAGTGCTATTTGGACCATTAAGGATGCTCAGGGAAGGGGTAGTCGGATTGGATTTGTTGATGATTGGTGGGACTACCCTGGGATCCGAACGGCTCAAGAGGGGGCCCTTGGTTGAAGATGTGCTCAGTTGGAGGCATCGCCACGGGTGAAACCTCAGTGGGGTCTAAATAGGCTAGTAATCCCTTTGTAAAGGCTATTTTGTGATCTCTTGGCCATACACCAAAGGAAGTATAATTGGCATAAGGGAGGTTCTTTAGTCGGCGACGGGTGATGAAATCACAAACACGTGGGTAAAGTGGTACAAACTCTGCAGAGTCTAATAAAACTATCATGATAGCCATGCTCCCGGTTATGAGTACCTGAACAACTTCCATGATTAGAGGGACCTCAGTATTGGGATAGTTATGGTTTGGTAATGATTATGGTTGGTTATGGATTAATTGCTGGTATTGAATATGGTTATTGGCAAATGGTGAAATCTGCAATTATTGATGATGGTAGTGAATTCAGACTGGTATTATGATATTACTTATGATTATGATGGGTTTGCTTCACATACATGTAATATATTGCTTTTCAAATGTTTTAATGTACTTTTCAGCACTTAGCCATTATTATCATCGTCATTTGAATAAACCACATGTCATACTTTCCACACTTGCTGAGTACGACATGTACTCACTCTTGCAATCCCCCCCCCCCCCAACAGTTGCAGGTTAGGATTGGGAGTTTAATGGCGAAAATGCGGAGTTCTAGGCCGTGTCTACCGTCAGCTTTGCCTGTGGTGTTATTGGAGCTGCGCTATCCCTTATGCTTAGTTTGCTTAGTTGCTTAATTAGTTTATTTCCACTGCATTAGTTGAACTTGTCATAAATATTCATTAGAGCTTGTATTCGAGAATATTTTGAATTATGTAATAAAATTTGGTTAATTAATCTCGTTCTGTGGTAATTTTCTGTATACTCATTTGTGAATGCACTCGTGTATGTGTGTTGAACGTCCTGGGTACACATATGTGTTAGCTTGGTTCATTTTTTGGAACCGGGCATCACACTACATCTTTGACTTTAACCACAGGCTTCTTAGCTAGAACCTTGCGCCGCACCTGAGGTGGAGAAGGTGCCTGCTCAGAGGGACGCTCTTGGCGCTTCTTCCCTTGGCCCTTGAAGGACCAAAGCAAGGAGTCTTGGTCCATCTCGGCCTCATAATTAGAAATTTCATCATTGGAGCTCGACATTGTCATGAGAAGGGATTATACAATCTATGGATGAGAATTGATGGCAAGGAAGTGCATTGAGTAGTTGGAAATTAGGGTTGAGTTCAGTTTAAAATCAGACTTGTTCGGTGTTCAGGTACGGGCTAGTTCGGGGGACCAGACTTGTCTGTACAGGGACCGAATTAGTCCGGTGCTCATCACCTCAAACCCTAACTATGAGACAAATGGTGTTGCTCAATGCAAAACTAGTTCAAGATAGATGTCATACAACAATGAAGCTTGTATTAACTGGAAGGGACTGAGCTTTTTGATCCAAATTGAAAGAAATCAAAGTTTCTAGGGTTTGGGAGGAAATTTACCGAGATTCTTCGATTCTTGAAGATGGAGCAGTTGGGGGTGCTGACAAGTCCGTGGACTTCAATCCCCTCACAACGGTGATCAATTTCCACCCAAACTTAAAGGGATTTGATGGAGAAATTGCCAAATTGCTTTGGAGGCGCTCGAGTGAAGAGAGAGAATGTGAGTGAGTTGTGAGGGTGAAGGAGATTAGGGTTTTGGCGGCGCCTAGGGATATGGAGTCAAAAAATCAGACTAGTCCGTGGTCGGCCGGACTAGTTTGGACTACTGGACCTCTGCGGACTAGTCTGCAGTGTGCGGACTAGTCCGGATAACCACGGACTAGTCCGTGGTCACCAGAACAGAATCACTTTGCCCATTCGTATATATTCGAAGGTGCTTAGAGAAAAATAGGGGCAAAACACACAAATAATCTTGATGAATATGATCAGTAAACATCCAACAATCAAGCTATGACCATATTTCACCAAGATCAAGCAATTGAAATAGTTTTTTGGAGAAAATTGAGAGAGATGATTTCACAACACAATCAACATATTTTGAAGAATCCATACAGGTATGCAAGTTCTCAAGCCACGTTCCGAGCATCTAGGATATTTAGTTCATTTTGAAGCTCTCAAAAACGCTTTTCATCAAGTGGCTTGGTAAAGATATCAGATAGTTGCTTTTTGGTGTTGACATGGAAAATGGCTATGTCTCCTTTAATTGAGTGGTCTCTCAAAAAGTGATGCCGGATGTCTATGTGTTTGGTCCTAGAGTGCTCAACGGGATTATGGGCAATTTTAATGGCACTCTCATTATCACAAAGAAGTGGAATACGACTCATATTGTAACCGTAATCCCTTAGAGTTTGTCGCATCTAAAGGAGTTGTGCACAACAACTTCTGGCTGCAACATACTCCGCTTCGGCCGTGAATAAGGCAATGGAGTTTTGTTTCTTCGAGGACCAAGAAACTAGGGATCTACCTAGAAATTGGCATGTACCGGAGGTACTTTTTCTATCTACTTTGCATCCGGCATAATCTGCATCGGAGTATCCGATGAGATTGAATTTGGAACCTTTAGGAATCCAAAGGCCTAGGTTTGGTGTATGAACTAAATACCGCAATATTCTTTTTACGGCTGTCAAATGACACTGTTAACGGCTGTTATATACCAATTTCATCCATCAATTTAACTCAATTATGTGAAGGATTTGTCATTTCTTGCACACATCACCTTTCTATCTAACCCAATTCCACTTGTACTTGGAGAAATATGTGTATGCGGCATTTTATGCAGTAAATGAGGAAATGTAGAGGGACCAATCCTATAAAATATCATCCCAGCCAATCAGGCGACGACATGTGGCATCCCATGGATCAAATGGCCCACAAACAGAAGTATCCGAGGAGATCCAACAGTGTATCACCCAGATACATCAAGGGGGCCCACCTGGCAGCCGCCTGGAGGAAGCACTCCACCTTTGGAGTGCTGACCAGGTCGGCCGAACCAGGGGTTCGGCCGACCCCTTCCTGGCGCCAAACGCGGTCACACGATGCATGTTGGCTCCTCCTGGCTTGAAGGAGTCAATGGTGACTGATTTGCGTGCTTTTGGTGACGGGAACCGACCTCAACACTAGTATAAATAGGACCCCCTACCCCTCACTTCAACACACACCACTTGAGCTTCATCTCTATTGTATAAACTATCATCCATAGTCTTAGAGGAGTTAGGTTGTATAGAGGAGAGTCTCTAGTCCCAAGTCCAAATTGGGAAAGGAGTAACGATTCTCTCTCTTCCCAATCCTACATTGGGAAAGGTATGGCTCATGTATTCTTTCTTGTATTTGTGACTTTATGCATAATAAAGATAGTATCTTTAGTCTCTACTTATACATATACTTGGGCAAAGCGTTTCTTGTTTGATTGTGGAGTCCATGTATGTGGAAGGTATAGCTTCTATGTCTGTTTCATCATGAACATATCTCATTATCATAGAACCTATAGACCACCACTATAGTCTAGTTAATTATAGGTTAGTATGGATAATTATGTTGTGTATCAACATTGGTTCAATGATGATTCAATTCATTGCCTTAGGATGGCTTGTGCCTAGGCTCTTAAGGTAATTACTTAATATGCTAGCATGGTGTTAGGATAGCTAAGTAGCATTGGATGTCTCGTAGACCCACGAATTGAAGAGGTAGGCAGTAGGTGGTGACAACCCTATCTGTCCTTTGTAATCCTCCATGTTCGGCTATGCCACAGGCTCTTGGCGGGAGTCGCCCTAGTATTGCTAGTGGTAAGCCCGTGCCCGATGTGTTGAACCACATAGCATAAGTATTCACTATTGATCTAGCTTATGGATAATTAGTTTAGACTATGTATATGTACAATAGAGCATAGTAGGAGTACCTCCGTAACTCTCAACCTTAACTAACCTCTAGGATCCTCTTATCCCCCTTAGACTTGAAAGCTTTTGTGTGTGTCACACTACCTCCACTATTATTTTATCCATCCTTACTAGATTCTTACCTAGACCTTTCTACCCTTTCCACTTGATGATTGTTATATCTCTTCCCCGCCTTCCTTTGGGATCAAATAAATGACACCCTTGGGAATACTCTTAAGGGGAAATGCTACAATGATATTTCCGTGCTCTTGCGGAATTAACTTTGTGATCCAATAGAACCATTAACAAGCATTTCTGACACATCAGTTGGAGATGTTTAGTTAATGGTACATAAGAAATACCAACAAGCATTTCTGACACCGTTGCCGGAGATGATTTGTTAGTATATCTTAGGAGCTGTCAACAGGCACTCCTTAGGATTGGCTTGAAATCTTGCACACATGCACAAACTCAACATAATATCAGGACTAGATGCACATAAGTAAAGTAGGGATCCAATCATGGAGCGATATACCTTTTGATCCACGCTTGGTCCATCTTCATTGAGATCCAAGTGTCCATTTGTTGCCATGGGAGTCTTTATGGGCTTCACCTTGTCCATTCCAAACTTCTTGAGTATGTCTTGAGTATACTTGGTTTGGCTTATGAACGTCCCTTCCTTTTGTTGCCTCGCTTGGAATCCCAAGAAGTATTTTAGCTCTCCCATCATGGACATCTCGAACCTATCTGTCATAATCTTACTAAATTCTTCACAAAACTATTTGTTAGTTGGACCAAAGATAATGTCATCAACATAAATTTGACAAATAAAAAGATCACTGTCAAAATGCTTTGTGAACAACATGTAATCAGCTTTGCCAATTTTCAAACCATTTTCAATTAAGAAATCTCTAAGGCACTCATACCAAGCTCTAGGAGCTTGTTTGAGGCCGTAGAGAGCCTTACGCAGTTTGAACATGTGGTTGGGGAACTCTTGATCTTCGAATCCGGGGGGGGGGGGGGGGGGGTTGCTCCACGTACACCTCCTCTTTGAATGGTCCGTTGAGGAAGGCGCTTTTCACATCCATTTGATAGAGCTTGAAATCATGGTGAGTAGCATATGCAAGTAATATTCTAATAGATGCAAGCCTAGCTACAGGAGCAAAGGTTTCATCAAAATCCAAACCTTTGACTTGTGAATACCCTTTGGCCACAAGTCGTGCCTTGTTCCTTGTCACCACCCTGTTTTCGTCTTGCTTGTTGCGGAAGACCCATTTGGTGCTGTCGACGTTGAACTTAGGTCTTTTGACGAGTTCCCACACGTCATTCTGTTTGAAGTTGTTAAGTTCTTCTTGCATTGCCACCACCCAATCCAGATCTTTCAATGCATCCTCAACCCCGCGCGGTTCCAAAAAGGATACAAAAAAATAATGTTCACAAAAATTAGCAATTCGAGATCTAGTAGTTACTCCCTTTCGGATGTCCCCGATTATGTTATCGACGGGGTGATCTCTTTGGACACATTGGTGTACTCTTGGGTGTGGCACTTGTGGTCTTGAGTCTTCATGGTCATATTCTACTCCCCTAGATGGTTGTCCTCATTTGTGTGTTAATCATCTTTGTTTTCTTGAGGTTGATCTCATGTAGAAGCTCCCCCTTGATCCATTACCTCCACTTGTGGTTCATCTTCTTCATTTTGATTTGGAGGTGACGCTTGTGGTCGAACATCGCCCAATGCCATTCGTCTCAACGCTTGACAAGGAGCTTCTTCTCTATCTAGCACACATTGATCAACTTGCTCTTCTTGAGAGCTGTTAGTTTCATCGAACACTATGTCACGTGCTACTTCGACAGGTCTGGAGACTTTGTTGAAGACACGATAGGCGTAAGAGTTCGAATCGTAGCCAAGCAAGAAACCTTCATCAGACTTCGAAGCGAACTGTGAAGTCCTAGGCTTCTTGTTCAAGATATAGCATTTAGAACCGAAAACACAAAAATAGGAAATATTATGTTTGTTACCCGTGAGTAGCTCATATGATGTCTTCTTGAGTAGGCGATGAAGATATAGTCGGTTTATGGCGTGACAAGCGGTGTTGATGGCTTCAGCTTAAAACCGATCCGAAGTCATGTACTCATCAAGCATTGTCCTCGCCATCTCTATGAGGGTTTGGTTCTTCCTTTCGGCCACTCTATTTTGTTGAGGGGAGTAAGGTGCTGAAAATTTATGCGTTATCCCTTCTTCATCTAGGTACTCTTCAACTTGGGTGTTCTTGAACTCCATGCCATTATCGCTTCGTATGTTCTTGATCTTCAATGAGAACTCATTTTTGGCACGCTTGAGAAACTTCTTGAGGGTTCCTTGAGTTTCTGTCTTATCATGCAAAAAGAAAACCCACGTGAAGCACGAAAAATCATCAACGATTACTAAGCCGTATTTGTTACCGCCAATGCTTATGTAAGCAATTGGACCAAATAGATCCATGTGAAGTAGCTTGAGCGGTCTTGTCGTTGTCATGACGTTCTTCGCTGGATGAGGAGCTCCTACTTGCTTCCCGTCATGGCATGTGCTACAAGGCCTGTCTTTCTCAAAAACGACATCCTTCAAACCTCGGTTGTGATCGCCCTTAAGGAGTTTTTGAAGATTCCTCATACCAACATGTGCTAGCCGTCTATGCCATAGCCCACCCATGTTGGTCTTTGCAATCAAACATGTGTCAAGTTCGGCTTTATCTTTGTTGAAGTCAACAAGATAAAGCTTTCCCTTCAACACACCCTTGAATGCAACCGAGTCATTACTCCTTCTAGAGACGGTCACACCCTCATTAGTAAACAAGCAATTATAACCCTTTTCACATAATTGAGATATGGACAGAAGGTTATAATGTAAGGAGTCAACATGCAAAACATGAGAAAGCGTGTGTTGAGATGATATTGCAATTTTACCGATATTGAGCACCCTTTCTTGACTATTGTCTCCAAAATAGATGCCCTCGCTTGGATCTTTATTTACTTCATACTCAGCGAACATCCTTCTTTCTCCGATCATGTGGTTGGTGCATCCACTGTCTAGCACCCATTTTGCTCCACTGGAGGAGTAGGCCCGCAAAAACAAATTATGTCTTGGTTTTACGTACCCAAGCTTGCTTGGGTCCTTTGAGGTTAGTCACAAGAGATTTGGGCAACCACACATGGGACTTGGTGTTCCCATGGCGTGGCCCAACATATATCGCATGCACTTCACCAAAAGCATTTTTCATAAGAACATAAGATGCATCAAAGGTTCTAAACAAAAGGTGTTGCTCATATGAATTAGCATGTTTGGACTTGTCAACATTATTAGCCTTTCTAGCTTGAGGGGAGTTTCCCTTGATAAAGGCAATGTGCTCCTTGTTATCCTTATGGTTTCTAGCATTTTTCTTTTTGCCATAGGAGTACCCAATTCCATATTTGACATTAGGAGGTCTTGTGGCCAAATATGCACTGCGTGCATACTTGACCTTCTCCTTGTCAAATATGCCACTAAGGGAAGGATGATTGTCCTTGGTCGAGGTTGACTTGTCTTTCAAGCTAGCATCAATTTTAGCACATGTACAAGTGGCAGTAGTTTCAGATTTTAGGTGTTGAGAAGGTGAGCTTGAAGAGTATGAAGGGTCACTTCGCTTGAGTGACTCAACTTGTACTTTAAGGATCTTGTTAACTTTGGTCAAGTTAGCAAGTTCATCCCTAATAATTACATTTGAGTTGCTTAACTTCAAGCAAGCTTCTTTGCTTGAAGCTAATTCAAGCTCTAGTGACTTGCTTCACTCCTTTTCAAGTTCGAGGAGCTTTTTGATCTTAAGATACTCCTCCTTTTGAAGGATGATCATATCTTCTTGGCGATCAACAAGCTCCTCCTTATCAATAAGTTTATCCATTAAGAATTTCATTCTTTTGGTAGTTTTCTTATCAAGGCCAACAAGCATATCTTCATTATAACTATTGGCATCACTATCACTAGAGTAAGAATGTGAGGAGGAAGATTTAGATGTTACCTTTCTTTTACCTTCCCTCGCCATGAGACAGGTGTCGTTGTTCTTCCTTGCGCCAATAGTTGGGAAGAGGGTGGATTTCTTCGTTGTCTTCTTGATGGCTACGCTAGCCATCTCCTCTTCCTCTTCGAACGAAGACTCATCATTTGAGTCCCACTCCTTTCCTAGGTGCGCCTGTCCAGTTTGCTTTTTCTTCTTGAAGAACTTCTTAGGTTGAGGCTTTGTTTCCTTGGTCTTCTTCTTATTTTCTTCATATGGGCAATCAACTATAAAGTGGTCATATTAACCAGAGCAAGCCCGCCTCAACTTCGGTCTTGACTTTTCTTTGTGTTTTCCTTCACTTGATTTACCCTCTTGTCTTCTCTTCATCATCCTCTTGAATTTCTTCATGAAGAGGATCATGTCTTACCCATCTATGTCACTGCTCTCATCATCGTTGTCATCTTCATCTTGAGCCTCTCGAGCTTCTTTTGACAAGGGCTTGCAAGTGGATTTTAAGGTGAACCCTTTCTTCTTTGCCGAGGTGAGGTCGGCAATCTCCTTGACATGTTTTGCTTGCTTCTCCATCATTTTGAAGTTGATGATCTTTCCAAGCAATTCATATGAAGTCATTTTCTTGTACCCGGGGCTTTCTCTAATCATCGAGCATAGGGTAACATTGCGCGGCATGAAAGCTCTAAGGATGAGCTTCTCCACCTCGTGATCGTTCCACTTTTTACTTCCATATGCTCGAACCTTGTTGATGAGAGTCTTCAACCGGTCATACATGTCTTGCGGCGACTCATCTTCTTCTATGGTGAATCTTCCCAATTCATCTTCGATCATTTCGATCTTCGCCTCTCGCACATGACGATCGCCTTCATGTGCAGTTTGCAATGTGTACCATATTTCCTTTGCAATCTCGAGTCCATCCACCCTGGTGAACTCGTCCTGACTTGGTGATGATGTGATGAGCACTGCAACTTGAGCATTCCGATGAATTGCTTGCTCTTGGCTTGGTGTGAGCTCTTCATTGTCGTCTGAGATATCTATACCTGTGCACACTATATGCCACAAGCTGGGGTTGAGTGAGATTAAATGCATTTTCATGTTTTGCCTCCACATTGAGTAATCATTGCCATCTAAGTGTGGGGATTTTCCTAGAGGAATAGAGAAATAATGGCTATTGTTAGAATTTAGACGATCGTAGTTGAAAGGATATCGGGAGTAGTCGGTGTGACTACTCCCTTTCTTCTTCTTCTCGTCCTCGATCTTCATTTTCCCTTTGGAGGGGGCTTTCTTCCTTAGGAGTGCCTTGATTTCAAGCGTCTCCTCATCGTCATCCTCGAAGTCTTGAATGGCATCGAGGAGCTTCTTTAATTTTTGTGCCTTTTCATCTTCAACCTTCTCTTGGTTGAGGCTCTTGTGCACATCCTTCATGTCCGACATTTTCTCTTCGAGCGATCTCCTATTGAAGAGCCTAGCTCTGATACCAATAGAATGTGGCCTAGAGGGGGGGGGGGGTGAATAGGCCTTTTTGAATGTTAGTCAACCTACAACACTTAGCAAATTGACTAAATACCAATAAATCGGACTAGTCCGGTAGTGTGCGGACTAGTCTAGTGCTTGCGGACTAGATCGATCAAGTTTGATCGATGATCTCGATCCAAGTACTCTACGCAACAGAAATTAAGATGTAACTAGAGTACATTGCTTCAATTAAACTTAGTATAGCACAATGTAATCTTTAGTTTCAAGGTTTTAATGTAAGATATGCAAGATCAAGTAAACCCTAGAATGTGATATGAATAACTAAGAAATAGATTGACACAACTTTTTATCCCGTGGTTCGGTTCCCACAGAGGCAACCTACATCCATGTTGAGGAGTCCAAAAAAGGACCGGGTCTTCTCCAACCCTACCCTCATTGAATCGCCACGGAGGCCGATTCTCCTCCACTAATCACAAAGGGTAAATCACCAAGTTCAAGGGGTCTTCTCACAAGTTGAGGGCTCCCCAAGATTACAAATCGAACACCACCAAGAACACACTCGTAAGATCTACAATAAACCAACAGGAGTGTGTTAGAGAATCAAACCCAAGAGCTCAAACATGAAGAATCGTGTCTCTTCTTTGATCTAGAGTTGATCCACACAAATTTGATCTTTCTTTCATTGGATTGTGTGGAGAGATGTGTTTTCTAGGCTCTTAGAAGGTGTGACAATGCAGGGGGTCAAGTGGGATCATAGTTGGGCCGTGCACCTCTATTTATACTAGGGTTTCCAAGGGTTACCGTTAGGGTTTTCAAGTCCGGACTAGTTCGTGGTGGACTCTAGATTAGTTCGGTGTGCGACATGTGGGAAACCCTAAGTGCCCTGAATTATCGGACTTGTCCGGCCTGGGGCGTACTAGTCCGTTTTTGTCTCTATAAATGTTCGGACTAGTCCGACACATATCGGACTAGTCTAGTGGTGGTGAAACCCTTAGTGAATTGGGGACAAGTCCGCACTTAGAGGACTTGTCCGATTTTAGTCAGAAGGTTTTTCGAACTAATCCTGACTTATATCAAACTTGTCCTATTTGGGTCAGAAGGATATCGGACTAGTCCGTGGTGATATCGGACTTGTCCGATTTCGTGCAAAACACTGAAGTGTTGAGGACTAGTCCGCACTGGGAAGGACTAGTTCGATTTTAGTCAGAAAGATATCGAACTAGTCCGTGGTGATATCGGACTAGTCCGGTCTGTGTAAACCTCGACTGCGTAGACAAGTACGCACTGGGAGGACTTGTCCGATTTTGAACAGAGGGATTATCGGACTAGTCCGGGGTATATTGGACTAGTCCGGACCTGTATGAATTTGTGGAGTGAGAGTGATTAAAATTAGCTTGAGCTCTTGGGGTGTGTTTCTCCAACACACTCCATACACAAAGATTATTCTATTCATCTCTTGAGCTCTTTCCATCTTGATTTCTCACCCTACTTTCTTTTTGCGCTTTCTCCATGTTTTCAATTAAACCTGCGCTCATCTCAACAATTTGGTTAGGATCTCATTTGTTTGTCATAAATCAACCAAAAACAACAAAGGGATGCCTAGATGCACTTTCAACTCAGAAGGGACCTTCCCAGCTGGGAGACAGTTTGTTCATCCCTTCATGAGTTAGTATTCTCCGCAGCACCGGATCGCCTTCTTCAAGATGTCGGTTGCACACATGCCTTTGATGATAGCCCCGGAGCATCTGGCAATATTGTGCAATCCAAACACCCGCTTGGCACCTTCCCTCATCGACGATGTCAAGGTCTTCACGTCGGAGCTTGTCTTGCACGACTTCATCGAAGGACCGAACCCGGAGTGATGCCATGGTGATCTCTGGAGGAAGGACCACTTCAGCTCCGTACACCAGGAAGAAGGGAGTTTCTCCAGTTGACCGATTAGGTGTTGTCCTGCTTGCCCACGGTGCAGACAAAAGCTCCTCTATCCATTTGGCTCTGTGTTTCTTCAAGCGCTCATATGTGCTCGTCTTGAGTCCTTTTAATATTTCTGCATTTGCTCTCTCGGCTTGGCCATTACTTGTCGGATGAGCTACTGATGCGTGGCTGACTTGTATGCCGTGGTCTTCACAATACTCTTGAAATGCCGCACTTGCGAATCGGGTTCCGTTGTCAGTTGTGACCCTGTTCGGATCTCCAAATCTGCAGACTATGGACTTCAAGAACTTGATAGCAGATTGTTTGTTGATTGTCACAACTGGAGTAGCTTCCGGCCACTTGTGAACTTGTCGATGGCGACGTATAGGAACCTGTAACCTTCGACGGCTTTTGGGAAAGGTCCCAAAATGTCCATCCCCCACACAACAAATGGCCATGTAGGAGGTATATTTTGCAGCGACTGAGCCGGTGTATGAATTTGTTTCGCTTGAAACTGACACTCTTCACACTTTTTTACCAGCTCGACTGCATCTTGGAGTGGTGTAGGCCAGTAAAAGCCATGCCGAAAGGCTTTATCAACCAACATGTGGGAAGACGCGTGGTTCCTACACTCACCTCCATGGATTTCGGCGAGGAGCTCGCGGCCTTCTTCCTGGGCAATGCACCGCATTAGGACGCCGTTGGCACCGCGCCGGTAGAGATCCCCTACTACCAGTGTGTATCTTTTAGCCAATCTGATGATCCGGTCAGTGGATGCACCGTCTTCAGGAAGGATGTTGTCTTTCAGGTAGCTCTGAATCTCCGAGATCCATGCATTGGAGCTATCTTGAGCCTCCGGATCTTGTGCGCTAGGTTGCTTGGAGCTTCCTGCAGCGCCTACGATCCTTGGTGGATGCCATGGTAACAGGGCCACCAGGACCGCCAGCTTTGAGGTGCTCGTGTCGCCCCCTTCGCTCTGTTTGGCAGGCTGAGTGGTAAGTCTTGACAATATCTTGACAAAAACTAGTTCAGGAGCCGGAGCTCCGGTTGAAACCTTTGTCAAGAGTTCATCTGCTCCAGCATTGTTGAGACGCTGTACATGGCAGAGGTCCAAGACATGGAAGTCCTTCTAGAGCTTCTGGACTTCAAGGAGGTAAGAAGCAAGTTGTGGGTTGTTGCAGCTGCATTTGCCATTGACTTGCTTGATAATGAGCTATGAGTCACCCTTCACTAGCAGCTGCTTGGCGTCATATGATAGTGCCACCTTGATCCTGTAGATGAGAGCTTCATACTCCGCCATGTTGTTGGTTGCCTTGAAGTCAAGGTGTACCATGTATTTGACCTTCTCCCCAGTCGGAACGAGGAGAAGGATTCCAGCTCCGGCCCCCTGCTTTTGCTTGGAGCTGTCGAAGTAGAGAGTCCAGTGAGGCTCGGTGAAGATCGGAACCTTGGGTTCTGACTTTTGTTCACTAGGGCCCCCTAGATTTGATGAAGAAGGGGTCCACTCCGCCACGAAATCACCTAGTGCCTGACTCTTGATAGCATGTCGAGGAAGGAATTCAAGATCAAATTCTGCCAGCTCTGCCGCCCACTTTGTAATATTTCCCGTGGAATTAGGGTCATGCAGTATAGCATGCAGTGGACAAGAGGTTACCACTTATATCTTGTAGGCTTGGAAGTAGTGATGCAGCTTTCTTGAGGCGATAAGAACTACATAGAGGAGCTTATGCACCTCAATATATCGAGTCTTGGCATTGTGGAGTACTTCACTGATGAAGTATACTGGTCGTTGGACAGTCTGGACCTTTTTGGAAGGCCCCAGAGTCTGTTCTTCATCAACCCGGACCCTCCTGGAGGGGTCCGAACCTTCTTGTTGAGCTTCCCAGATCCTCCCGGAGGGGTCCAGAATTTCTTCTTCAGCCGTGTGAACTCCCTCAGATGAGAGAGGTTGATCCTCAGGTAGCTTTCCTTGAAGATCCATGCCTGGGGGATGGAACCTAGACTCACCTTCAAGTAGCTCCGGAACCTCTCGGAGGGGTTTGGGCTCCTGAACTGTAGGTGGCTCTGGTCTTTCAACGACCAGGAACATGCTGACAACTTCTATAGTTGTTGAAATGTAAAGCAAAAGAGGCTCACCAGGCTCCGGAGCTACCAGGATTGGTAGTGTGGTGAGGAGCTTCTTGAGCTCTTGGAACACCTTTTCTGCTTCTTCAGACCAATGGAGTGACCCAGACTTCCTCAATAACTTGAAGAAGGGATGCACCCGTTCTGCCAATCTCGATATGAACCGGCTGAGCGCGGCTAGACATCCAGCTAGCTTCTAGACATCCTTGATGCGGACTGGGGGTCGCATATCTTCAATAGCCTTGATCTTCGCCCGATTTGCCTCAATTCCTCGGTGAGTCACCAAGAATCTGAGGAGCTTCCCGGAGCTAACCCCGAAGACACATTTGTCCGGGTTTAGCTTGGTGCGCGCGATGCATAGCTTGTCCAACACGGCTTGCAGGTTGTCAAGGAGTGGACTCCTTGTTCTTCACCTTCAGGACGATGTCATTGACATAGACCTCCACCAAGTCCCTGATGAGCTCCCCAAATGTTTTGTGCATGGCTCGCACAAAAGTTGAAGCAGCATTTTTGAGGCTAAATGGCATGGCAGTATAACAATACAACCCATCTACTGTTATGAAGGCAATATGTTCTTCATCTTCCCTTGACATTTGGATCTGATGATAACCAGATTATGCATCTAGGAAACACAATAGCTCGCACCCGGAGGTGGAATCCACTATCTGGTCTATCTCAATAGTGGAAATGGGTCTTTTGGTCATGCCTTATTCAAGGTGGTGTAGTCGATACACATATGAAGTTTCCCGCTGGCCTTGAGTACAACGACTGGGTTTGCCAGCCATCATGGATGTTGAACCCTCCGGATGAAACCAACTTCGAGCAGCTTCTTGATTTCTTATCTGATGAAGTTTTGCTGCTCAATTGATTGCTTCCGAGGCTTCTGGTGTACTGGCCATGCTCGGGGTAAATCTTCATACTGTGCTCAATCACCTCCCTAGGGATCCTAGGCATTTTTGACGGTTGCCAGACAAACTGGTCAACATTCGCCCGAAGGAAAGTTATGAGCACGAGTTCCTATTTGTTGTCCAGACCTCTCGATATACGGGTAGTCTCGACAGCATCAAAACCAATTTGGACGACATTGACAGGGATGTCGGTGTCGCCGCTTGGCTGCACGAGTGGTGCGGAAGTTGAGCCTCGGTGACGAGTGCTCGGAGGTTGAGCAGCTAGCTCCTTGTCGGATGCTTCCTCCTGCGCTGTTGCAAGCATATGGAGTTCTTCTAGCGCAGTGAATTCCGCTGTGCGATCTCTGCGGATCCAGAGAACGCTTGAAGGTATCAGCATCTTCAACACCATGTAGCCATAGTGGGCTGCGACCATGAACCTATACAGGCTGGCCTTCCTAGGATGGTGTTGAAAGGTAGACTGATGTGCGCCACGTCGAAGACTAGCTTCTTTGTCCTATAGTTCTCCCGAGTTCCGAAGGTTACTGGGAGAGTAATTGACCCAAGAGGACTGATAGCTCCCGGACCTACCCTGGAGAAGGGACATGAGGGGCGAAGGTCCGAGCGTAACACCCTCATTTTCATGCATCATGCATTGCATAAGTTCATATACATGTTTAATATTAAGCAACATAAAAAGGAACAAGTTAAAAATGAATTAGAAGCAAAACAACACTTAAAAGTCTGTAGGAGTATGGACTTGTCCGGTTTGTACCCCGGACTAGTCTGATTTCCCCCTCTGTTGCCCTCTGGACTTGTCCGTTTTTGAGTGCGGACTAGTTCTGTAACACCCTCATTTTCATGCATCAAGCCCTACATACATTCATATACATGTTTAACATTAATCCACATAAAGAGGAATGAGTTTAAAATTGATTTGGAACAAAACCGCACTTAAAATTCTTGAAAGTGCAAACTAGTCCAATTTTGGTGTGGACTAGTCCGATTTCTCTCTGACCTCGATCGGACTTGTCCGTTTTTGCTGCAGACTAGTCCGATTTTGCCTCTGGACACTTTCGGACTTGTCCGGTCTTATGCGGACTAGTCCGGTGTTCCAAGAATCCTTGAAAATTTGCTAAGTTCCTGGACTTGTCCAGACTAGTCCGGTGTTCCAGCGGACTTGTCCATTTTCCTCTCTGACTAAAGTCGGACTTGTCCGTTTTTGGCCACATTTGTCCGATTTCTTTCTGACTAACTTCGGACTAGTCCGGTCCTTTTCGCACTTGTCCGGTATTTTGCGACTCTGAATTAATCCTTTGTTTTATGACTTGTTTCTTGGCTTTCACATTAAGTGGGCCTAGGGACGTCGTGCCTAACTCTTTTAGAGCCCATGTGGGACTCTAAACCGGCCTCTACTCATCTCAAACTCGAAATCCATCTAACGCTAGCCTCCACCTCTATATAAAGAACCCCACCCCTTGGCTTGACATCTATTTGCCACTTTCCACCCCACCCAAACCCTAGTTCGTGGAGAGCCACCATCAAGAAGGGAGGAGGAGATCCCAAGCAAGAAGAAGAGGAGGAAACGAAAGAGGATCAAGATCTCCATCAAGTTTCGTTCTTCATCACCAATTCATCTCCAAGTTCATCATCAACCCTAGATCATCAAGATCCAAGTGTTGTCTCCAAGATCCTTGATTTATTGGAGTCCTAAACACCCCGTATACCTTCTATTCTATTTTTCTTACGTAAATTCAACCCCTAATCTCCAAATCCACGTCGATCTAGAAAACCCTAGTTTGCCAATTCTGCCAAGTGCGGACTTGTCCGGTCCCTAGCGGACTAGTCCGATTTCCTGGTTAAATTATGTTGAATTAATTCTAAAATTAGATCTAATCACATCCAAACCCATATAAACTTGTTAAAAGCTATTAAAACTAGTTAGTGATCATTAAAAGCAATCTATTAACAAGTTCTACCTTGCATTTGCATTAATCATACATGTCATGTCATATTGAGTAATATTTGTGCAGTCATTGATTGTGTTTCTTGTCTTGTACGTTTATTGTGCGGATTAGACGGATTTGCGCTAGAGAGTGCCGCGGAGGATCTCCAACACCAAGAGTTTGAAGGCTTTGACTCGAACCAATCCCAAGAGCAAGGCAAGTGTCCTTGAAGCATATTGATCCTATTTTAAAATAAATGTTTGTTGCAAACTGCATGCTTGTGTCGATTTAATGGGAATCCTGTGGTAGGAAGTTTACTAGCTTTGTTTAACCACCCTTGTCACCTGGAATATATGGTAGAGAGTCGAGATGGGATTTTTACCTTTTTGCTTCGCTTAATTAATTGGGATGGAAGAACAACTACACTACTTAATTTAATTATGCATTAAGGAGATTGTGGTTGACATGAACTGGTTAAATCTGATATGGTAATGGGTGATCTAAGCAAGCTTGGTACATGGATGGGTTGGATGTTATGGTTGTTTTACTTGCTTTAGATCTAAGGACCGGTTCGTGGAATGAGCATCCAAGATTTATGGTGCCACCACGAGGACAAGTATGGATGCAACATAGCTGATTAATTAGGGCTTTTCCAGTGCTATTTGGACCATTAAGGATGCTCGGGGAAGGGGTAGTCAGATTGGGTTTGTTGATGATTGGTGGGACTACCTTGGGATCCGAATGGCTCAAGAGGGGGCCCTTGGTTGAAGATGTGCTCAGTTGGAGACATCACCACCGGTGAAACCTCTGTGAGGTCTAAATAGGCTAGTAATCCCTTTGTAAAGGGTATTTTGTGATCTCTTGGCCACACACCTACGGAAGTGTGAGACGACATAATTGAGATTCAATAGTCATCGAAAGGTGATAAAATCACAAACACGTGGGTAAAGCGGTACAACCTCTGCAGAGTGTGTCTAAAACTATCATGATAGCCGTGCTCCCGGTTATGAGCAACCTGGACCCTCACATGATTAGAGTAAAATTGGGATTTGGGATGGTTATGGTTGGTATTATGGTTATGGTTGGTATTATGGTTATGGATGGTTATGAATTGAATTCTGGTATTGAATATGGATATTGATATATGATGATGGATATGGAATATGGACTGGTATTAAGATAACTACATGACCTATGATGGGTTTATTTCATATACATGTAAAATATTGCTTTTCAAATGTTTTAATGTACTTTTTAGCACTCCACCATTATGAAATTCGTCATTTGAATCAGCCACATGTCATACTTTCCACACTTGTTGAGTACGACATGTACTCACTCTTGCAATTTCCCCCCAACAGTTGCAGGTCAGGATTGGGAGTTTAATGGCGATAATGCGGAGTTCTAGGCCGTGTTTACCGTTAGCTTTGTCTGTGGTGTTGCATGGAGCTGCGCTATACCCTATCGCTTATGCTGCCTAGCTGTTTAGTTTGCTTATTTAGTTTATTTCCGCTGCATTAGTTGAACTTGTCATTAATATTTATTCGAACTTGTATTCGAGTATAATATGGTTTGTGCAATAAAATTTTGTTAATTAATCTTGTTCTATGGTAATTTTCTTTATACTCTTTTGTGAATGCACTCGTGTATGTGTGTTGAACATCCTGGGCACACATATGCGTTCACTTGGTTCATTTTCGGAACCGGGTGTCACAAATTGGTATCAGAGTCACAGGTTGACCGTAGGATGCAACCTAGATAGAATGGACACTTTAGAGCACATAGGAGCACTCAGGAATCATTGTGTTTTTGCTTGGTGTGCTGTTTGCTATATTTTGGGTTGCTTGTGTGCTTAATAGAGGATTTTGGGATGCTTTAGCATTGCCATGTCCACATAGGCTAGTTAGTTGTCTAGTTTCATATCCCTTGATGCATATAGTTGGGGACGTTTTCTAATTCTTACCTATTGCTTTTCTCCAGATGGTGAGGACTCGCAACCAGAGGGATGACAATGATGAGGAGGAGAACAATGGAGCACCTCAAAATAACCGTGGACAAGGACCTGCTCAGGGAGCTGACAACATTGAGCAGCTATTGGCAATGCAAAACCAGCTCATGCAGACCATGATACAAACTATGGGACAACTGCAGGCTGGCAATAACAACAATCAGCCCCACATGCCTCCACCGCCACCCCCGCCTCCTCATAACCGGTTGGGAGAGTCTATGAGGACTAGGCCGCCAACCTTTGCTCAAGTTGCTGACCCTATGGATGCGGATGATTGGCTCAAGTCCGTGGAGAAGAAGCTAGCTATTGTCCAATGTAGCGACAGGGAGAAAGTGCTTTTTGCTTCTCATCAACTAGTTGGAGCAGCTGCGGATTGGTGGGATTCCCTATGCAATGCTCATGAGAATCAGGAGAGGATCACCTAGGCAGAATTCAAGGAGAGTTTCCATTCTCATTATGTGCCGGAAGGAGTTATGATTTTCAAGAGGCAAGAATTTGAGAACTTAAGGCAAGGAAGATCAAGCGTGAGTGAATATCTCAATAAGTGAATGTGGCCTAGAGGGGGGGGGGGGCTGAATAGGCCTTTTTGAAATTTGTCGGAACCTACAACACTTAACCACCAGATCAAAACTTGAGATATTGGACTAGTCCGGTAAAGTGCGGACTAGTTCGGTGTATACTGACTAAGTTAATCAAGTTTGATCAATTAATTTGATTCTAGAATGTATGTAGCGGAAATATACTTGTGATTTAGGTGTTGCACGATTATGGACTAGGATATATCACAATTCAATCTTATACTTAACAATTCAACATAAAGTAAGAAATATTGATTCAAACCCTAGATTGTTGTGATGAATAAGAACGATGACCACAAAGCAGAACACAAGCAATTTATCCCTTGGTTCGACTTCCACAGAGGCAACCTACATCCACGTTGAGGAGTCCACAAAAGGACCGTGTCTTCTCCAACCCTACCCTCGTCGGATTGCCACGAAGGCCAATCCTCCTCTCTTATCACAAAGGGTAAATAACCAAATTCAAGGGGCCTTCTCACACGTTGAGGGCTCCCCTAGATTACAATGAAAACTCCACCAAGAACACACTCAAAAGATTACAATAAAAATCATAGGAGTGTGTTAGGGAATCAAACCAAGAGCTCAAGAGTGATGAATCGTGTCTCTCCAACGTTCCAAAGTATATCCTCAAGGGATTGATCCTTTTGGTTTTTGATTTTGTGGAGAGATGTGTTTTTGAGGCTCTTGGGAGGTGTGATGGCGCAGGGAGTCGAGAGGGATTAAAGTTGGGTCGTGCACCTCTATTTATATGGGGTTTCTAAAAGTGACTGTTAGGGTTTAGAAAGATCGGATTAGTCCGTGGTGGACACCAGACTATTCCGGTGTGCTGTGTGTAGCAAACCCTAAGTGTCCCGAAATATTGGACTAGTCCGGCTAGGAGCGGACTTGTCCGATTTTGCTTCTGGAAATCTTCGGACTAGTTCGATAGTCATCGGAGTTGTCCGGACAGTGAAACCCTAAGTGGTTATGAGGACATGTCCGCACTTGGAGGACTTGTCCGATCTAGGTCAGAGAGTTTTTTGGACTAGTCCGTGCTAATATCGTACTTTCCGATTGACATCAGAAAGATATCAGACTAGTCCGGTGTGTGATCGGACTTGTCCGATTTTGTGTGACTTGTGAAGTGTTTTGAGGACTAGTACACACTGGGGAGGACTAGTCTGATTCTAGTCAGAGAGATATCGGACTAGTCTGTGGTGATATCGGACTTGTCCGATATTGTGCAGAGGGGATATCGGACTAGTCCGGTGTCAGTCGGACTAGTCCGGTCCTGTATAAATTTGTGCAATGTGTGTGTTTATTTGTGTTTTGAGCTCTTGGGGTGTGTTTCCTTAACACACTCCACACACAATGATCTACTACACTTGTTCCTTTAGCTCTTCTTCACATTGCTCCTCATTCTCCCTTATTTTTGGCACTTTACTTATTTTCCCATTAATACTTGTGCTCATCTCAACAAATAGGTTAGGATCTCATTTGCTTGTCATAAATCATCCAAAACCCACAAGGATTCCTAGATGCACTTTCAATCTCCCCCTTTTTGGTGATTGATGACAACCAATTGAGATTTCACAAAATATGACAAAAAGTTTAGCTTTTCATAAAGCATGCACATATGAGTTTAAAATACATCAAGCAATGAAAACATGATTCATATGTGCATTCTTTATGGTGGGATGCATAACTAAGTGCATTGAAACAATAATCATGAAGTGAATGACATAATTGACATTTACATACCAATAACAAGCATATATGTCATTCTAGGAGCAAAATCACAAATTTCATCAATAAGAGCATAACAAGTTCATAGCATTGCATCTCAGGACCATAATTAACAAAATAGCATATAAAATAGTTTACAACCCGCAAAATAGACAAAAAGGACAAAGGAAGCTCTCTCCTCGCATCCTACAGCTAAGACCTTAGACCTAAGACTCCCCCTCAATCTCTCCCCCTTTGGCATCAAGACACCAAAAAGGAGAGGAGGGACCTAAAGTCTTCACGCCTCACTGTCGGTCCTCTCATCGTCTTCTTCGTCATCTTCATCTTCAGGCTGATAAGGAGGAGGAGGAGGTGCAGAGCCACTCGAGCCCCCAATGCCAAAGTAGGCAAGCTCGAAGGGGGTCAAGGGCACGAGCTCAGTGAAGTCGGATTCGGAATCTTCAGAGATTACCAGAGATCCAATGGGCTCAATTTCCAATTTTTGGCATATGTGCTTCACATTGGCCTTGACATAGTTCATGTCTTCTTTTCTCCTCTTGTTGAGCTTGTGGGCCTTCACCTCGCCCTTTCTACAAGAAGCAAAGGTGGCAGCCATCTATTTGAAGATGCCACTTGCAAATCCTTTTTGAGGAGCTGCCCTAGTGGCAGGGGCAGCCCTGGCATCTTCACTTCTTCTTGCCGGAGCCTCGGGACTGGAGGCCGAAGAAGGAGCAACCTGCATGCTTGGCTTCTGAGGCATCTGAGGCCTCAAAGGGAGGTGCTCCACATATTTAACAAATTCAATCCCAGTTACTTTCTCAATCACAAACATCAGATATGGAGCATAGCCACAAGACCTGTTGGGTGTGCAAGAAATGTTCACCATGTCATTCCAATTATAGTCCGCCACATCAAACTCACGGTCCTTGCTTATGACCCTCATCAGGGTCCGGAGATAGCCCTACACACTCCCAGCATGTCCATCCTTGGGAGCAATAGTCTTCCTCAATACTCTGTTCAGGACCACGAAGAAAGGCTTCATGTGCTTCATGGAGGGAGGGTTGAACTTCGAGTTGGGCTCATAGAGAAATTTCATCCTGTCCTTCTCAATGACACCTATGCTGTGGATGATCAAGCTGTCATGTCTTGAGGTGTCAAGGTGGAGCATGCTTGCAAAGTCTTCATGAGTGATACTGTACTTGGATCCGTGAGTCATCCAAGTAGCACACTCTTCATCTTCACTTGAGAAATGGCACGTCGCAAAGAATTGCGCGATGACCTCATCATTCCAGTTGTTCCTGAAGGCAAAAAGATCCTTTAGGCCATGCCTCTCAACTGCATCCACTACTTCAATAAACGGGGAGCAGCCCTTCTTCTCAAAATGTGCCCAATCGATCCATTGGCTGCGCACTACCGGTTCCTTCATGGGGAGGTACACGACTTGTAGAAACCTGCATGGAAATTGCACCAAAATCTTCCGTCGGCAGCTTGCTTCGAACGGCCATACCAATCAATACTTCTGAATTTTGCAGCCGAGTCGCTGCCCTTCCCATTGAATCTTTCTTTAGTGGGGTCTCTGACCCCTTCCCTTGGAGCATGCAGCTTTAGGGGACCAACCGGGCCCGTTGCTATTCCCTTGCCCTTGCCCTTAGCTTGGCGAGGGCCACTTGTTGCTGCAGCAGCTTTGGAAGCCGGCTTCTTTGCTAGGACCTTCCGACGAGCCTGAGGAGGAGATGGAGCCGGCTCGGAAGGCTCGTCGAGGGCCGAGGTGCGACCTCGTGGTCCATCTCGGCCTCGAAATCGGAAATCTCGTCGTTTGAGCTCGACATGCCCTGAGAATAAGGCATGAATGAGAATTGATGATTCAAGGCATGAGTGAGAAAGAGTAACAAGGAATTGCATTGAGGAATTGAAAGGTTAGGTTTTGAGTTCAGAAAAATCAGACAAGTCCGGAGTACACACATGGACTAGTCCGGGGTGATCGGACTTGTCCGTGCATGGACCGGACTAGTCCGGTATTCATCCTCAAAAACCTAACTTATGAGACAAATGGACTTATTCAATGCAAAATTAGCCTAACAGCAATGTAATACATCAAGGACACTAGTATTAGGTGAAAGAAGCTAAGCTATTCGATCAACAATGAAGAAAATAGGGATTTTTAGGGTTTGGGTGAAAATTACTGAAGAAATCGCTTGAAACTTGGAGATGAGGGTGTTGAAGTCCGGACAAGTCTGTGAACTTCAATCTCCGAGCATGGAAGCTTGATTTCCGCCCAAATGCAGAGCCTTTTGGTGGAGAAAGCACGAAATCGCCTTGGGAGCTCGAGCGCAAAGAGAGAGAAGCTTGAGGCAAGTTGTGAGGGTGAGGGAATTAGGGTTTGGCGGCGGCTAGGGTTATGGACACGAAAAATCGGATAAACCCGGAGAAGACCGAACTAGTCCGAACTTTTCGAGAGGCTATATCAGACTAGTCCGTGGTCTACCGGACTAGTCCGGCCTAACCGGCGCTCTGCATACTAGTCTGCATGGGCGGACTAGTCCGGGTAACCACGGACTAGTCCGTGGTCACCAGGCAAGAACTTCTTAGCCCATTCATGTATATTTGAAGGTACATATTTAGAAAATAGGAGGGCAAATCAAATCAACTAATCTTGATGAATATGATCAGTAAGCATACAACAATCAAGCAATGACCATAATTCACCAAGATCTAGTAATTGAAATAGTTTTTCGGAGAAAATTGAGAGAGATGATTTTCACAATCCAATCAACATATTTTGAAGAAATCATACAGGTATGCAAAATTTCAAGCCACATTCCGAGCATCAAGGATGTTCAGTTCATTACGAAGCTCGCAAAAGCGTTTTTTCATCAAGGGGCTTGGTGAATATGTTGGCCAATTGTTTTTCGGTGTTGACATGGGAGATGGCTATATCTCCTTTCATGGAGTGGTCTCTCAATAAGTGATACCGGATGTCTATGTGTTTGGTTCTAGAGTGCTCAACTGGATTATGGGCAATTTCAATGGCACTCTAATTGTCACAAAAGAGTAGAATACGGTTCATATTGTAACTGTAATCCCTTAGAGTTTGTCGCATCCAATGGAGTTGTGCACAACAACTCACGGCTGCAACATTCTCTGCTTCGGCTGTGGATAAGGCAATGAAGTTTTGTTTCTTGGAGGACCAAGAAACTAGGGATCTACCTAGGAATTGGCATGTACTGGAGGTACTTTTTCTATCTACTTTGCATCCGGCATAATCTGGATCGGAGTAACCAATGAGATTGAATTTGGAGCCTTTTGGATACCAAAGGCCAAGGTTGGGTGTATGAACTAAATATCTCAAGATCCCTTTTACGGCTGTCAAGTGACACTCCTTAGGATTGGCTTGAAATCTTGCACACAAACATACACTCAACATAATATCTGGCCTAGATGCACATAAATAGAGTAGGGATCCAATCATGGAGTGATATACCTTTTGTTCGATGCTAGGTCCATCTTCATTGAGATCCAAGTGGCCATTTGTTGCCATGGGAGTCTTTATGGGCTTCGCCTTGTCCATCCCAAACTTCTTGAGTATATCTTGAGTGTACTTAGTTTGGCTTATGAATGTCCCTTCCCTTTGTTGCCTCACTTGGAATCCCAAAAAGTACTTTAGCTCTCCCATCATAGACATCTCAAACCTATCTGTCATAATTTTACTAAACTGCTCACAAAAAGATTTGTTAGTTGAACCAAAGATTATATCATCAACATAGATTTGACAAACAAAAAGATCATTGTCAAAATTCTTTGTAAACAGTGTATAATCTATTTTGCCAATCTTAAAGCCATTGTCAATTAAGAAATCTCTAAGACACTCATACCAAGCTCTAGGAGCTTGTTTGAGGCCGTAGAGAGCCTTACACAATTTAAATACGTGGTCAGGGAACTCTTCGTCCTCAAACCCGGGGGCTGCTCCACATACACCTCCTCCTTGATTGGTCCGTTGAGGAAGGCGCTTTTCATATCCATTTGATAGAGCTTGAAATCATGGTGAGTAGGACATGCAAGTAATATTCTAATAGATTCAAGTCTAGCTACAGGAGCAAAGGTCTCATCGAAATCCAAACCTTCGACTTGTGAATACCCTTTGGCCACAAGTCGTGCCTTGTTCCTTGTCACCACCCCGTGTTTGCCTTGTTTGTTGCAGAAGACCCATTTGGTGCCGACGATTATGGACTTGGGTCTTTCGACTAGTTCCCAGACCTCGTTTCTCTTGAAGTTGTTGAGTTCTTCTTGCATGGCCACTACACAATCGAGATCCTTCAATGCATCCTCAACCCTGCATGGTTCCAAAAAGGACACAAACGATTAATGCTCACAAAAATTAGCTATGCGAGATATAGTAGTTACTCCCTTTTGGATGTCGTCGATGATGTTGTCGATTGGGTGATCCCTTTGGACGCATTGGTGTACTCTTGGGTGTGGTACTTGCTGTCTTGAATCTTCATGATCATCTTCTTCTCCCCCTAAATGATTGCCTTCGTTTACTTGTTGATCATCTTCACTTTCTTGAGGTTGATCTTGTATGGAAGCTCCCCCTTGATCATCGGTCTCCTCTTGTGGTTCGTTTTCCTCATGGATATGTAGAGGTGGCTCTTGTGGTCGAACTTCTCCTAACGCCATTCTTCTCAATTCTTGGCAAGGAGCTTCTTCTTTATCTAGCACACATGGATCAACTTGCTCCTTTTGGGAGCAACTAGTTTCATCGAACACTACGTCACGTGCTACTTCAACAAGTCCGGAGGTCTTGTTGAAAACACGATAGGCGTAAGTGTTCGAATCATAACCAAGCAAGAAACCTTCATCGGACTTTGAAGCGAACTTTGAAGTCCTAGGCTTCTTGTTTAAAATATAGCATGGGGAACCGAAAACTCGAAAATATGAAATATTAGGCTTGTTACCGGTAAGTAGCTCATAGGATGTCTTCTTGAGTAGTCGATGAAGATAAAGTCGATTTGTGGCCTGGCAAGCGGTGTTAATCGCTTCCGCTCAAAATTGGTCCGAGGTCTTGTACTCATCGAGCATTGTTCTCGCCATCTCTATGAGAGTTCGGTTCTTTCTTTTGGCAACTCCGTTTTGTTGAGGGGAGTACGGTGCTGAAAACTCGTGCTTTATGCCTTCTTCATCTAGGTACTCCTCCACTTGTGTGTTCTTGAACTCCGTGCCATTGTCACTTTGAATGTTCTTGATTGTCAATGAGAATTCATTTTGAGCTCGCTTGAAGAACTTCTTGAGTATTCCTTGTGTTTCTGACTTGTCATGCAAAAAGAAAACCCATGTGAAGCGAGAAAAATCATCAACAATTACTAAACCATATTTGTTACCACCGATGCTTATGTAGGCAATTGGACCAAATAAGTCCATGTGAAGTTGCTCGAGCGGTCTTGTTGTAGTCATGACGTTCTTCGCAGGGTGAGGAGCTCCAACTTGCTTCCCGGCTTGGCACGCGCTACAAGGCCTGTCTTTCTCAAAAACAACATCCTTCAAACCTCGGATGTGATCGCCCTTGAGGAGTTTTTGAAGGTTCCTCATATCAACATGCGCTAGCCGTCTATGCCATAGCCAACCCATTTTGGTCTTTGCAATCAAACATGTGTCAAGTTCAGCTTTATCCTTGTTGAAGTCAACAAGATAATGTTTTCTTTTTAACATACACTTGATGAAATGGAACCATCACTCCTCCTAGAGACGATCATACCCTCGTTAGTGAACAAGCAATTATAACCTTTGTCACATAATTGAGATATGGACAACAGGTTATAATCTAAGGAATCTACATATAATACGTGAGAAAGAGTGTGTTGTGGTGATATGGCAATTTTACTGGTACCAAGCACCTTTCCTTGACTATTGTCTTCAAAGTAGATGCCCTCACTTGGATCCTAATTTGCTTCATATTCAACAAACATCCTCCTTTCTCCAGTCATATGGTTGGTGAAGCCACTGTCTAGCACTCATTTGGATCCACTGGAGGAATAGGCCTACAAAAACAAATTATGCCTTGGTTTTAGGTACCCAAGCTTGCTTGGGTCCTCTTAGGATAGTCACAAGGGATTTGTGCACCCACACATGAGATTTGGTGTTCTCATGGTGTGGCCCAACATAATGAGCATAAACCTTTCCATAATTACTTCTCATTAAGACATATGATGCATCAAAAGTTTTGAATAGTAACTTTTGTTATTTATACACATGACTAGTCTGGGAGGCCGGACTTGTCCGGAGCACCGGACTTGTCCGGACCCTGACCGGACTAGTCCGGCGGTCATGCATTTTGTACTCATTAATTTTTGATTTTCCAGTTTGAAAGACTCCTCCCTTTACAAAGACATTGCTATCCCTGTTATTCTTATGGCTTCTAGCTTGTTGCTTTTCACTATAAGAGTAACCAATGCCACATTTGACATTTGGAGGTCTTGTGACCAAGTATGCACTACGTGCATATTTGATCTTCTCCTTGTCAAATATGCCATTTTGTGCTAGATGCTTGTCCTTGGTGGAGGGTGACTTGTATTTCAAGCTGTTGTCAAGTTTACCACATGTACAAGTAGAAGCGACTTCAGTTTTAATGGGTTGAGAAGGTGAACTTGAAGAGGATGAAGGGTCACCTTGCTTGAGTGACTCAACTTGCACTTCGAGGATCTTGTTAACCTTGATTAGGTTAGCAAGTTCTTCCTTGATTGCAGCATTTGAGTCGTTTAACTCCAAGCAAGCTTCCTTGCTTGAAGCTAACTCAACCTCTAGTGACTTGCTTCGCTCCTTTTCAAGCTCTAAAAGTTTGTCAAGTTCGACATATTCCTCCTTTTGGGAGATAATCATGTCCTCTTGACGATGTATCAACCTCTCCTTCTCAAAAAGTTGATCAAGTAAAAATTTCATTTTTGTGGAAGTTTTCCTATCTAATCCAATAAGGATATCCTCATTATCACTATTGATTTCATCATCGCTAGAATAGGAATGCACGGAAGGGGGTTTGGTGTTTACCTTGCAATTACCTTCCTTTGCCATGAGGCAAGTGCCATTTCCCTTCCATGCGCCAAGTGTAGGGAAGAGAGTAGACTTCTTGGATGTCTTCTCGATGGCTATGCTAGCCATCTCTTCTTCTTCGGATGATGAGTACTCATCATTTGAGTCCCACTCTTTCCCTATGTGCGCTTGTTCGGCTTGTTTCTTCTTCTTGAAGAATTTCTTGGGTTGAGGCTTGGCTTCTTTGGTCTTCTTCTTGTTCTCTTCATAGGGCAATCAACTATAAAGTGGTTATACTCACCATGATTATAGCATGCCCGCCTAAACTTTGGCTTTGTTCTTTCCTTGTACTTTCCTTCGCTTGATTTAGTACCTTGTCTCTTCTTCATTATTCTCTTGAATTTCTTCAAGAACAGTATCATGTCTTCTTCATCTAATTCATTGCTCTCATCATCACTGTCTTCTTCTAGCTGAGCTTCTTGAGCTTCTTTAGATAGGGGCTTGAGGGTGGACTTCAAAGCAACCCCTTTTTTCTTTGCCGAGGTGAGGTCGGCAATTTCCTTGACATGCTTTGCTTCTTTTTCCATCATCTCGAAATTGATGATTTTTCCAAGTAATTCATCCGGAGCCATTTTCTTGTATCCGGGGCTTTCTCTAATCATTGAGCATAGGGTGACGTTGCGAGACATGAAAGCTCTAAGGATGAGCTTCACCACCTCGTGGTCATTCCACTTCTTGCTTCCGTATGATCAAACCATGTTGACGAGTGTCTTTAATCGGTTGTACATATCTTGAGGTGACTCGTCTTCTTCGATTGCGAATCTTCCTAATTCGACTTCGATCATTTTGATCTTTGCTTCACGCACATGATGGTCACCTTCATGTGCAGTTTGCAATGTGTCCCATATCTCCTTCGCTATCTCGAGTCCATCCACCTTGGTGAACTCGTACCGACTGAGCGAAGAGGTAATGACTGCCGCGGCTTGAGCATTTCGATGAATTGCCTGCTCTTGGCTTGGTGTAAGTTCTACATCGTCGTCCGGGATATCTATCTCTGTGCACACAATATGACATAAACTTGAATTGAGGGAAATTAGATGAATTTTCATATTTTGCCTCCACGTTGAGTAATCACTTCCATCGAAGTGTGGGGATTTTCCTAGAGGGATAGATAAATAATTATTATTGCTGGGATTAAGACGATCATAGTTGAAAGGATATCGGGAGTAGTCGGTGTGACTACTCCTCTTCTTCTTCTTTTCATCTTCAACTTTCACTTTCCCTTTGGAAAGAGTCTTGTTTCTTAGGAGCGCCTTTAGTTCAAGCGTCTCCTCATCATCATACTCGAAGTCTTGAATGGCTTCGAGGAGCTCTTCAACTTTCTGATTCTTGTCATCATCAACCTTCTCTTGGTTGTTGCTCTTGTGTATGTCCTTTACGTCCGACATGATCTTCTTCGAGCGATTAGTCTCTTTTTTGAAGAACCGGCTCTGATACCAATTGAATGTGGCCTAGAGGGGGGGGGGTGAATAGTCCTTTTTGAAATTTGTCAGAACCTGCAACACTTAACCACCAGATCAAAACTTGAGATATCGGACTAGTCCGGTAAAGTGCGGACTAGTTCGGTGTATACCGACTAAGTTAATCAAGTTTGATCAATTAATTTGATTCTAGGATGTATGCAGCGGAAATATACTTGTGATTTAGGTGTTGCACGATTATGGACCAGGATATATCACAATTCAATCTTATACTTAATGATTCAACATAAAGTATGCAATATTGATTCAAACCCTAGATTGTTGTGATGAATAAGAACAATGAACACAAAGCAGAACACAAGCAATTTATCCCGTGGTTCGGCTTCCACAGAGGCAACCTACATCCATGTTGAGGAGTCCCCAAAAGGACCGAGTCTTCTCCAACCCTACCCTCGTCGGATCGCCACGAAGGCCAATCCTCTTCTCTTATAACAAAGGGTAAATAACCAAATTAAGGGGCCTTCTCACACGTTGAGGGCTCCCCAAGATTACAATGAAAACTCCACCAAGAACACACTCAAAAGATTACAATAAAAATCACAGGAGTGTGTTAGGAAATCAAACCAAGAGCTCAAGACTGATGAATCGTGTCTCTCCAATGTTCCAAAGTGTATCCTCAAGGGATTGATCCTTTTGGATTTTGATTTCGTGGAGAGATGTGTTTTTGAGGCTCTTGGGAGGTGTGACAGCGCAGGGAGTCGAGAGGGATTAAAGTTGGGTTGTGCACCTCTATTTATATGGGGTTTCTAAAAGTGACCGTTTGGGTTTAGAAATATTGGACTAGTCTGTGGTGGACACCAGACTAGTCCGGTGTGCTGTGTGTAGCAAACCCTAAGTGTCTCGTAATGTCGGACTAGTCTGGCTAGGAGCGGACTTGTCCGATTTCGCTTCTCAAAATCTTCGGACTAGTCCGATAGTCATCGGACTTGTCTGGACAGTGAAACCCTAAGTGGTTATGAGGACAAGTCCGCACTTGGAGGACTTGTCCGATCTAGGTCAGAGAGTTTTTCGGACTAGTCCGTGCTAATATCAGACTTGTCCGATTGACATTAGAAAGATATCGGACTAGTTCGGTGTGTGATCGTACTTGTCCGATTTTGTGTGACTTGTGCAGTGTTTTGAGGACTAGTCCGCACTGGGGAGGACTAGTCCAGTTCTATTCAGAGAGATATCGAACTAGTCCATGGTGATATCGGACTTGTCCAATCTTGTGCAGAGGGGATAGTGGACTAGTCCGGTGTCAGTCGGACTAGTCCGGTCCTGTATAAATTTGTGCAATGTGTGTGTTTATTTGTGTTTTGAGCTCTTGGGGTGTGTTTCCTTAACACACTCCACACACAATGATCTACTACACTTGTTCCTTTAGCTCTTCTCCACATTTCTCCTCATTCTCCCTTCTTTTTGGCACTTTGCTTATTTTCCCATTAATAACTGTGCTCATCTCAACAAAGAGGTTAGTATCTCATTTGCTTGTCATAAATCATCCAAAACCCACAAGGGATTCCTAGATGCACTTTCAATAAGTTCACTCAACTTTCAAGGTATGCGCCTGAGGATGTGAGCCGGGACAGCCGAAAACAATACATGTTCATGAGGGGCTTGAACAATGAAATCCAAGTGCAACTACTAAACTGTGATTATGCCAACTTTCATAAGCTTGTGGACAAAGCAATTGTTGTTGACAACAAGGTCCGTGAGATGGAGAAAGACAACAAGAGGAAGGCGCCATATCAAGGATAGCAACAAGGAAGTAATGTGCGCCCTCGCTTCACACCGCCCAATGTGCCTTACTTCAGCTCTTTTGCGCCTACTCATCGCCCTGGTTATGCACCGCGCCCAACTCAGTTTGTGCAGCAACAATCCTGTTATGCAAGCACCTAGGCCTATAATGTCTTATGCACCTCGTCCAACTATCCTAGTGCCAATGCTCAAAACCAAGCTCGTCCCAATAATTCTAGTGGAGTTAAGAAGTGCTATACTTGTGGAGAAGCTGGACACTTTGCGCACCAATGTCCTAAGTCAGGCCTTGGTCAAGGAGGCAATGCGCCGAGGCAAAACCCAAGAACCAATGGAGGACAGCCGCAAGGGAATAGAGGAGCAGAGTTTTGCTCGTGGAAAGGTGAACCATGTCTCTACGGAGGATGCTCAACAAGCGGATGACGTGGTCATTGGTATGTTTCTCGCGAACTCCAACCCCACGACTATGTTATTTGATTCTGGAGCATCGCATTCATTCATTGCATCGAAGTATGTTGCCAAGTATAGTTTGCCTGTCTCTCATATGAAGTTTACTTTGTTGGTTAAGTCTCCTGGAGGAGAGATGAGGACAAATATAGTATGTCCAAAGGTAAGCCTTAGAATAAGGGGGGTAGACTTCTCTCCAGCAACCTCATTGTTTTGGATTCTCAAGGATTGGACATTATACTTGGTATGGACTGGTTGAGAAAGCACAATGGAGTTATTGAATGTGCCACAAAGACAGTGAAGTTGACAACGAGGAAGGGATCACCGTAGAGTTTGAAGCATCTCAACACGCACCGAAGCAATTGGAGCTGAATCATATGGACGGTGCCGCAATTGAGGAGATTATGGTCGTGTGTGAATTTTGGATGTTTTTCCAGACGAGTTGCCAGGTATGCCATCTGATCGAGACATTGAGTTTGTTATTGATTTAGTACATGGAACTGCACCTATAGCTAAGAGTACGTATAGGATGCCTCCTATGGAATTAGTGGAGCTCAAGAAGCAAATTCAAGAGCAACTAGAGAAGGGTTTCATTCGGTCCAGCTCCTCACCTTGGGGAGCGCCCGTACTATTTGTGGACAAGAAGGATGGATCCCAAAGGATGTGTGTAGATTACCAAGCTCTCAACGAGGTAACAATCAAGAACAAGTACACCTTGCCACGCATAGAAGACTTGTTTGATCAAATGATGAGTGCTTGTGTCTTCTCTAAGATTGATTTGAAGTTGGTATACTTTCAAATGAAGATTACACCATCAGACATACCCAAGATAGCTTTTAGGACACGATATGGATCTTATGAGTACACTGTGATGTTCTTTGGATTGACAAATGTGCCTGTCTACTTTATGTACCTCATGAATAAGGTCTTCATGGATTACTTGGATAAATTTGTCGTGGTGTTCATTGATGACATTATGATCTACTCGAAGGATGAGAAGGAACATGAGGAACACTTGAGGCTTACATTGCAGAAATTGAGGGAGCATCAATTGTATGCCAAGTTCAACAAGTGTCAGTGTTGGTTGAGAGAGGTGTCGTTTTTGGGTCATATAATTTCAGGAGGAGGAGTATCAGTTGACCCCAGAAAAGTGAGGGACGTGTTGAAATGGGAAACCCCGCAAAACGTAAAGGAAATAAGGACTTCTCTTGGAATGGCTGGATATTACCATCGATTCATCAAGGACTTTTCCAAGATAGCTGAGCCAATGATGGAATTGCTAATGAAGAGAAAGGCATTCCAATGGACTCAAGCTTGTCAAAACAGTTTTGAGGAGTTGAAGAAGAGGTTGACAATAGCCCCAGTTTTGGTACCGCCGGATGTAAGCAAGAGTTTTGACATATATTGCGATGCCTCGAGACAAGGACTTGGATGTGTGCTCATGCAAGAAGGTCAAGTGGTAGCCTATGTGTCAAGACATTTGAAGAAACATGAGAAGAATTACACAACACATGATTTAGAACCTGCAGCCGTGGTACATGCATTGAAGATTTGGAGACACTATATTCTGTGGGGACCGGAATCCCGACATCCAAGGATCTCATTGGGTGGTGTCGTGCGATGCGACACCTGTCGGTACCCTAAAAACCATACACCCCTGAGGTTACAAAGATCTCAAGGGAAGGACGTCTACTCAAATTGAAGACCCTCGGAGGCCCACTTGTCAGACATAACCGGACCTGCTTCTCCAACATGGTTAACCCCTAGGTTGCCACGTGTACTGCCAGACCGGAGCTACTACCCACAAGGGTGAAGCTCCGGGCTAGGTACCAAAACGGCACCTCCGGACTTAACCCCTGACCGAGAGAAGCTCCGGACCTGACACGTGCCAGGCCACCCCGGAGCTTCCCGCTTCCCACAAGCAAGCTCCGGAGCTGCCACGTGTCCAAACGTCGGAGCTGGCCGCCTCAAACCTCCGGAAGACATTGTAACGACTCCGGATCTTCAAAGGATAGCCGTGGACTTCAAGACCCGATTAATTGTCATTAATTCCATGTTAATGACACTTAATCGGACAATCTTAACACCTGTAACGGCACTGTCGGAGCCCGTTACAGGGTTGTTAACAACAATTAATCGTGTATCAATACTAGTAACCGCCGGGGCCACATGTCGGGCCAGGCTAACTTGTAACGGTTTGTCCTTGTACTATAAAAGGACAGACCGACGATACACGGAGAGGGAGGAAGGCTCTCGAACACTCTCAGGCACACACGCATTGACGTGAGCTTTCATACATAAACTAATACAACACCACACACCCATGGAGTAGGGTATTACGCTCAGGCGGCCCGAACCACGTAAACCACTGTGTCTCTCGTGTCCAATCGTGATTCACCTTCTTGAGTCTCCGTGCGCCCACACCGAACTACAAACTCCTTCAACACTTTAGTAGTGTCAGGAGATCTGCCGACTCCAACAGTCGACAGTTGGCGCGCCAGGTAGGGGCGCCTGAGATTTTCAAGAATGGTGAATTCTGCGGCTGGATCATCCAACGGGCAACCTGCTGCTCAGGCTGTCGGGGGCAATCCCTCCAACATGCAGCCACCAGCAGGAGCCTCAGCACCAGCATGAGTCACACTCCCACCACCACCATCATCTCCGGCAAAACGTGCCGGGCAACATGATGGTGCGCCGGCGTCACATAGTGCGCCGGCAAGTCATGACAACCCAAAACACGCGCTCCATGCAGCGCGTGCTCTTCTCCAGCGACCACCACCTCCGGATGCATCTCGAGATGCCATGGAGCAATGGAGGGCTGATGTTGAGCATTTGGTCGCAGCAGCGGCCGAATGCCTCAACAACCAGGGTCCTCCTCCTTCAGGGCGAGCCCCGTCGCAGCGACGGACGTTGTCTGGAAGACTTGGTCCGCATGTCTCCAACAACTGAAGACGAGCTACGTCACAGCAAGTGACGTCGTTGCCCTCTGGGGCACGACGCACCCATACGGTATCTCGGCTTTCGACACATGACCTCCGGGCGGAGCTTGATCGCCGATACCGCCAACAGGATGGCCGTGTCCATATCGAGCGAGCTCGAGAAAGACAGGATGCTCAAGACCTTTCTACTCTGGAAGGAGTAGGAGGAGGCTGTTCCGCCCTAGCCATGCACCTGCGCATGGTTAAATGGCCACAGAAGTTCCGGCCACACTTGCCGGAAAAATTCGACGGGACTGTCAACCCCGTAGAATTTCTGCAGATATACTCCACTGCAATCTTAGCAGCTGGAGGAAACGAGGCCGTAATGGCCAACTACTTTCCAGTGGACTTAACTGGGACCGCCAGGTCCTGGTTTATGAGCCTTCCACCCAACTCTATCGACAGTTGGGAGGAGCTGTGCCGTCAGTTCACTGCCAACTTCGGGAGTTCATACACCCGACCGGGCACTGAACTAGACCTTTTTGCGGTCGTGCAAAAAGGGGGAGAATCTTTGCGGTCATTCATCCAGAGGTTCTCTCAGGTACGCAACACAATCCCTTCTATCTCAAGCGCTTCTGTCATTGTGGCATTCAGACAGGGTGTACGAGACAAGAAGATGTTGGAGAAGCTGGCGATCAAAGAGATCACCAGCGTCACGGAGCTCTTCAGCTTGGCAGACAAATGTGCCAGAGCTGCGGACGGCCGTGAAATGCACTCCAAACCAGCCTTGGAGGATCACAAAAAATCCTCCAAAGAAGAAGCCGCTACCTCCGGGAGTGGCAAGAAGAAAAAGAAGACCAACGGCAAGAAGAAGCCGTCGGCCGGCACATCCAACGTTGCAGCCACTGCAACTCCTGGTGGCCGGGGGCCACGCCCCGAGAAGCGACCTCGACCGTCTTCCAAAGATGGCGGCAAATCCAAAATGTGGTGCCCCATTCACAAAACGGGCAGCCACAGGCTGGAAGACTGCCGGGAGGTCCAAAACCTTGCCGAGCGCTACAACAAGCGCCGGGAAGGGTCTCCTTTCCGACAGAGGGAGGGAAAACAGAAGGTTGACGAAGCTCCGACTGAAGAGGAGTTAGGGTTTCAGGACCCCAAAAAGGTCCTGAAAGCCGTCTACACCTCCGTCGACGATGACTCCGACGTCTCCAACAACGA
This sequence comes from Tuctoria greenei, assembly GCA_036927565.1. Classification (NCBI taxonomy): domain Eukaryota; kingdom Viridiplantae; phylum Streptophyta; class Magnoliopsida; order Poales; family Poaceae; genus Tuctoria; species Tuctoria greenei. The sequence goes on from JAYESD010000002.1 coordinate 195,267,588, forward strand.
GCGTCGGAAAACCATGAACACCATCTTTGGTGGATCATGGGACATCACTTCTCGTCGTGTCATCAAGACTATGCGGCGGGATATGGCTGCTGTAGCTCCTACAGCTAGACCGGAGCCACATCGAAAGTGGATGGACACACCCATCACTTTTGATGCTTCGGACTATCCTCGAAGCATGGTCGGAGCTGGCCAATTACCCTCGATGGTATCTCCCACCATCAACAACATCCAGCTCCATCATGTTATGGTGGATGGAGGTTCGGGGCTGAACCTTATAAGCTTTGAAGCTTTTACCAGACTTCAGCTTCGACCTTCGGATCTTCAGCCCTCTCGACCATTCTCCGGAGTAGGTCTGGGGGCCATTACCCCACTCGGAGCTATAATTCTCCCCGTTACCTTCGGGACACGGGAGAAGTACCGCACCGAGAAGTTGGTCTTCGACGTCGCTCAGATCAACTTACCATTCAACGCCATCTTGGGTAGACCTGCCCTATACAAATTTATGGCAGCTGCTCATTATGGATACTTGGTGTTGAAGATGCCAACACCAGCAGGCGTTCTTCGGATTCGTGGAGATCGCACCGCCGGAGTAACTGCTCTGGAGGAGCTCCATGCACTCACCACTGCGCAAGAGGAGGACTCCAGACAGGGGCAAGCTCCAAAACCTCCGAGCATTCGACAACGAGGCTCAACCTCTGCTCCCCGTGTGCAGCCAAGCGGCGACACCGACATCCCCGTCAAAGTCGTCCAAATTGGTTCCGATGTCACTCAAACCACCCGCATATCGGGTGGGTTGAATGACAAATAGGAACTCGCGCTCATCACTTTCCTCCGGGCTAACGTTGACGTATTTGCTTGGCAACCGTCACAAATGCCTGGGATCCCCAGGGAAGTGATTGAGCACAATCTGAAGATTTACCCCGATGCTCGGCCTGTGCATCAGAAACCTCGGAAGCAATCTGTAGAGCGACAGAACTTCATCCGACAAGAAGTGAAGAAGTTGCTCGAAGCCGGATTTATCCGAGAAGTCTTCCATCCAAAATGGCTGGCGAACCCAGTCGTTGTGCCCAAGGCCGGCGGGAAACTTCGGATGTGCATCTACTACACCACACTGAATAAGGCATGTCCAAAAGATCCATTCCCACTACCTAGAATAGATCAGATAGTGGATTCCACCTCCGGGTGCGAGTTACTGTGTTTTCTAGACGCATATTCTGGATATCATCAAATCAGGATGTCTAGGGAGGATGAAGAGCATACTTCATTCATCACAGTGGATGGATTGTATTGTTACACAGCCATGCCGTTTGGTGTCAAGAATGCAGCTTCAACTTTTGTACGAGCTATGTACAAAACTTTCGAAGAACTCATCAGAGACATAGTGGAAGTGTACGTCGATGACATCGTGGTCAAAGTCAAGAACAAGGAGTCCCTCTTGGACACCTTGCAGGCTGTCTTCGACAAGCTGCGGGCCACCCGCATGAAGCTAAACCCAGACAAGTGCGTCTTCGGGGTTAGTTCCGGAAAGCTTCTTGGTTTCCTGGTAAGTCACCGGGGCATAGAGGCTAATCCGGCGAAGATAAAAGCCATTGAAGACATGCGGCCACCAACCCGCATCAAAGACGTCCAAAAATTAACTGGATGTCTAGCAGCCCTCAGCCGGTTCATTTCAAGGCTGGCGGAAAGAGCACTTCCCTTCTTCAAGTTACTGAGGAAGTCCGGACCATTCCAATGGTCTGAAGAAGCAGAGAAGGCATTCCAGGAGCTGAAACAGTTCCTCACCACCCTACCAGTCCTGGTAGCTCCGAACCCTGGTGAGCCTTTGTTGCTTTACATTTCAGCTACTGACGAAGTTGTTAGTATGGTTCTGGTTGCGGAGAGACCGGAACTACCCAATACTCAGGAATCCAGACCCCTTCGGGAGGGTCCGGAGGTTCCTGAAAGCGGGTCTGGGTCCCAGCTCCCAGGCTCAAACCCACAAGAAGCCACTTCAGAGGACCCGGACCCCTCTAAGAGGGTCCAGGTCATTTCTGAAGAAGCTCCGGGTTCCTCCACCCAGAACCCGGAGGTCCCCGAAGAGAGTCTGGACCCCTCCGAGAGGGTCCGGATCAATGAAGAGGAAGCTCCGGACCCCTCCGGGAGGGTCCGGACCATTCAACACCCGGTATACTTCATCAGTGAAGTGTTACATGATGCCAAGACTCGATACCTAGAGGTGCATAAACTGCTTTATGCAGTTCTTATTGCCTCAAGGAAGCTTCGACACTATTTCCAAGCTCACAAAGTCTCGGTGGTGACCTCATATCCACTTCGAGCGATCCTGCATAATCCCAATTCAACTGGGAATATTGCAAAGTGGGCAGCGGAATTGGCTGAATTCGATCTTGAATTCATTCCGAGACAAGCAATCAAGAGTCAAGCGTTGGCAGATTTCGTGGCAGAATGGACTCCCTCTCCATTAAACCCTGGGGGCCCCAGCGAGCAGAAGACGGAACCTCAAGTTCCAACCTTCACTAAGCCTCACTGGACCCTTTACTTCGATGGCTCCATGCAGAAGCAGGGAGCCAGAGCTGGAATCCTTCTCCTCGCACCAACTGGGGAGAAGGTGAAATACATGGTACACCTTGACTTCAAGGCAACCAACAACATGGCGGAGTATGAAGCACTCATCTATGGATTAAAGGTGGCACTATCATACGGTGTCAAGCAATTGCTGGTCAAAGGAGATTCACAACTCGTCATCAAGCAGGTGAAGGGTGAATGCTCCTGCAATAATCTCCAGCTGGCTGCTTACCTCCTTGAAGCCCAGAGGCTTCAGAAGGACTTCGAAGTCCTAGACCTTCACCATGTTCAGCGTGCTCACAACGCTGAAGCTGACGAACTCTCGACCAAGGCGTCAACTGGAGCTCCGGCTCCTGATGGAACCTTTGTCCAGAGGTTGTCAAAACCCACAGTTCAGCCTGCCGAAATGAATGAAGGGGGCGAGATCAGCATCCCGGAGCTGACGGTCCCGATGGCCCTGTTACCATGGCAGCCATCAAGGGTCGTAGGTGCTGCCGGAAGCTCCGAGCAACCCAGCACGCAAGACTCAAATGCTCAAGTCAGTTCCGATGCATGGATCTCGGAGATCCGGAGCTACTTGAAAGACAACATCCTTCCTGACGATGATGTATCCGCTGATCGGGTAGTCAGATTGGCTAAAAGATACACGTTGGTAGAAGGGGATCTCTACCGGCGCGGTGCCAACGGCATCCTAATGCGGTGCATCACAAGGGAAGAAGGCTGCGAGCTCCTCTTAGAAATCCATGGAGGCGAGTGTGGGAACCACGCATCTTCCCGCACGCTGGTCGAAAAAGCCTTTCGGCACGGCTTCTACTGGCCTACAGCGCTCCAGGATGCCACTGAGCTGGTGAAGAAATGCAAAGCATGCCAATTTCATGCAAAGCAAATTCATACACCTGCTCAGTCCTTACAAATGATACCTCCCACATGGCCTTTCACTGTGTGGGGGATGGACATCTTGGGACCCTTCCCTAGAGCCGTCGGAGGTTACAAGTTCCTGTACGTCGCCATCGACAAGTTCACCAAGTGGCTGGAAGCAACTCCCGTTGTGACGATCAACAAACAATCTGCAATCAATTTTCTACAATCCATCGTGAGCAGATTCGGAGTCCCAAATAAGATCATCACTGATAATGGGACTCAATTCACAAGCTCCGCATTTCAAGGATATTGCGAAGACCTCGGCATACAAGTTTGCTACGCTTCCGTAGCTCATCCTGCCAGCAATGGACAAGCCGAGAGAGCAAATGCAGAGATCCTTAAAGAACTCAAAACACGCACTTATGAGCGCTTGAAAAAGCACGGAGCCAATTGGATCGAAGAGCTTCCGCCCACTCTATGGGCCAACAGGACTTCTCCAAGTCGGGCAACCGGAGAAACACCCTTCTTTCTGGTGTACGGAGCTGAAGCGATCCTTCCTCCAGAAATCACCTTGGGTTCCCTCCGAGTCCGGACCTTCGATGAAGCCGCGCAGGACCAGCTCCGGCGCGAAGACCTAGACCTCCTCGAGGAGGGAAGGTGCCAAGCAGCTGTTCGGAATGCCCGATACCGCCAAGCTCTACGGCGCTATCACCAGCGGCATGTACACAACCGACAGCTCGAGGAAGGCGATCTGGTGCTACGGAGAATACTATCCAGAGAAGGGCAAAACAAACTCTCCCCCGGCTGGGAAGGGCCCTTTCGAGTGATCAAAGTATCCCGTCCCGGAAGCGTTCGCTTGGCTACCGAGGATGGGACACCTCTCCCAAATCCTTGGAACATCGAGCACCTCCGTAAGTTCTACACTTAATTCCACGGAGGTGAGTCTTAAGTAACTTGAAATGTATGTTATAGAGTCATTGTACAGAGTCGGGTAGTTCCTCCGGGAGAGCAGCCGGACCTTTCCCGAAAGGTTTGAAAAGCTCATGCAACACTTGACACAGTCTCCGGACTAAAAGTGTGGCTAACTACCCTGGGTCAAACGAGAAACCAAACACACTTAGCCTGGTTCCGTACCCTAAGAGTGTACTTGTTTCCCCTATACCCCGGACCTATAATGAAAGACATCTTCATGTGAAATAGACTCCACGTGCATTCATTTTTGCATAGGCTCGACATTTTTATTTTTCTCTTTCTTGTCTATAACAGAAACGTGCAATTCTTAAGAAGTTCTAGTTTGACCGGTTTACATACGGTTCGAGTTGAATTGTCAGATTTTTTGGATTTAAATATCGTCTGTGGCCAACTCGCCTGAAAGCCGCCAAGCCATTCTAGGGCCGGAGTGCGCTATCGACTTAGCCTGGTCAAGCACCCTAAGTACGCCACTCTACCTACATCCCGGCAGGCCAAAGTAAGGTGGGTCCATGGACAATTGGATCTAAAATAAAAGACAATTCATCCAGTCGTATTAAAAATCGTGTTCAACTTAAAATTTTCTTGAGAACCGTAAGCTGCGACGAAGTTATAGACAAGGAACGAATTTTACTATTTTTCATGGCTTAAGTGTGCAGGAAAAATGAACCCTACGTTGATGGAGAAAAACCGGAGCTAACCAAGCTCCGACTCCCACCAGGGCGTCAACCGTCGGCGTTGACTAAAAGATGGTGAGAAGACCCCGTCACTGGAGTCTGTTGCCAACAAACCAAGTGTGGCAAAGGTCATTGCCGGAGCTGCTAAGCTCTGACACCTTGGAGTATTAACTACCGATGCTCAACGTGTTGATAGAGGCTATTGCCGGAGCTACTAAGCTCCAGCGATGGACAGTGCCAGAGCTTCTAAGCTCTGACAACTTCAGGGGACCTTCACTATCAAAAACTTCGGACCTAAATTCCACAAGTTCGAAGCAAATTCGTCTTCATCAAAACTCAACATCCTTTTGGTACATGTCCACAATCAAATTGTGCACATCTACCAGGGGGCCAAGTGAAGATAAAGATGTTGAAGACAAAAAAAAATGAAATTCGCAAAAAATTGGGGATTTCATTTCATTTGAAGACCGGAGATTACATCTGGAGACAAGGGATTACAAAATTGAGGAAGAAGAGAAGATACAAGTAAAGGCTAAAAGAGACGGTCCTAGACCCTATGGAAGAACTCGGCGACCTTCTGGGCGACCTCCGACACGCAGGCTCGGGTAGCTTCGCCTTCTCCTTCGACGGGGCCTTCAAGCACCGGGTCCAGAGGAAATCGAGAGTTCCAGCTGGTGTAGCACGTCAACACATATTCTGTGACGTTCCTAGCCAGGGATTGCCCCTCGACCTCCAGCTGGTCCGCGATGACGTCGCCCACCTTGGAGAGCTTGCTGCCTGCAGCGCTCAACGCTTGCAACGCAAGGTCCGGCTCCGGCTCCGGATCATCCGGGTGCACGGGGCTGAAACCCATCGGCGTCAGCGCGTCGTCGGCCTTGCCCAGGAACTCCCAAATCTGCAGGGAGTCCGCCTTCCTCAAGTTCTTCATCTCTTCCAGGGATCTCCGGGCCGCCGTCAGCTCCGAATTCTCGCGGGCGAGGCGCTCAACTTCTTTGGCATTTTGCTGGATCTTCGCAGCAACCCGCTTCTCAAGTCTTCCGAGCTCCACCTCCCGGAGGTGGATCTTGTTCCGGCGGTCGACCAGGTCCTTCTCCCTAGCCTCCACTTTCTTCTCCCGGGCGACAAGGGCACACTCGTATTCATAGAGTTCCTGCCCCCGCACCCAGGTCTTCTCCTCTTCCTCGAGGCAGCGCTCTTCCAATTTCTTAGTGCGCTCCTCGAGGCCCTTGTCCGCCAGAGCTGTTTTCTCGGCGAGCTCTTCTTCCCGTCGCAAGACGTCATCCCGTAGCTCTAGGAGTTTTTGCTCCTCGTCCTCGAGCCGTCTTTCCCTCCCTTCAAGTGCCTCTCGGCGCTTGATGAGTGCGGTGCTGATGGCCTCGAGCTGATCAAACCGAGCATTGGTCGCGTCGTTAGCAGCCTTAGCTCGGTCGTGGAACTCCCGGGATTGAGCATCGAGGGCGTGAGTCATGCTCTCCCTCTCGTCCAGCAGCTTATCCCAGAGCTCCAGGCGGATCTTCTCCCGCTTGATCCACTCCTTGTCATCCACAAGCCTCGACTGCGCCAGCTTAGTCTCCAAGTGGAGCCGATTACGCCACCGCCTAAGGGTTTGGCGCTCCTCTTCAAGAGCCTTGCTGTCGTGGAAGAAGGCCAGTTGGACCTGACGTAGACTGGAGCAGGCGTTGTCGATGGACATCGACAGCGAGATGGGCTCCGGACCTGCTGGGATCTCTTCCGCTGGTTCCAGCGGGTCTTCACATACAAAAATTGGGTCCCACTCTACGAGAGTGGAACCCTGAGCTTCCAAAGCGCTAGGGCCTTCCTCCGGGATGACCTCAGTCACCATCGAAGAAGGTCCCGCCGCCAAGTCTTCATTTGCCCCCTCAGGCTGGGGGCCGGCGGCTTCGTTCAGGCACTCTGGCTCTGCCACAGGTACCATCGACGTCGTCGCCTCCGGAGCAGGAGCCGCTACTGGCTCCGGCCAGGACACCTCTTCTGAGGGAGGCTCAAGCTCCCTCGCCTCTTTAACCGCCGGCTCTGTGACCGGCGCTCCAACAATCACTGGCTCTGCGGCCGGAGCTTCGGAAGTAACCGGCTCAACTGCCGGAACTACTTCGACTTCCGGCTCGCATGCCGGGGCTTCAGCCACCTCCGGCTCAATCGCCGGGGCTTCAGCACTTTCCGGCTCCGAAGCCGGGACTGCTACTTCCTCCGACTCAACAGCCGGAGCTTCTACTACTGCAGCACCAGGACCCGGAGCTTCCACTTCCAGGACGGGTGCCGCTGGCGCATCTTCATTCCCGTGGTCCGGCGCTACCACGGGAACTTCTGGAGACGAGTCGAGGTCCATGACCACGACAGCCGGCGCCGGAGCTGTCGCAGCCTCCACTTGGGGCGGCACCGGGACTGGAGCAGAAGCCCTCGCAGCCTCAGACACTGTGGCTGAGGGTGGAGCTTCACTCCCCTTCTTGGGAACGCTGCAGATGAAGAACGAAGAAATTGAGCAAACAGATGCTACAATTAAAAAGTTAATCGAGGTAAAAAAGAAAAATTACCTTGGGAGGCTCCCGCACCAGCTTGCGCGGAACCTCTTTCCCGGATGATCCGGGCTGGCCACGGTCGGCGTAGGAGCTCTGGGAGGACTCCCAGGACTTGCCACAGCCGCGGGCGTTTCCCGGGTCGGAGGTCTCCTTGATCGGGAGGAACTCCTGGACCTGGAGGCCCTCACCGCTCCAGATGCCGGAGTCGCGCGCCCGGAGCTAGCACCACAGGAGGGATCCACCACGGGGACAGTCGCACTCCGGGAGGATCCCACCGCTGGAACAGTAACGTTCCGGAAGGACCCCACCACGGGGACAGTCGCCACGGCGGCGGAGGATCTTCCTTCCTGAGGAGGGGGAACCGGGGGGGAAGTGGCAGGCCCGATGGACCTTCCGTCAGCATGTCGCAGCTTCCTCTTCCGGCACCTCCGCCAGCTCCTTGCCCTTGCCGATGACCTCAGCTCTTGGCTGTGGGACAGGGGCGGAGCCGTCTTCGGACAACCCGGGGATCGCCAACTGGGTGGTTGATCTTCTCTCGACGACACCAAGGTCGTCAAGCGCGGGCATCATCCGCCGGAGCTCCCTGCTGAACTCAACTTCCACGTTCAGAGGGAGGAAGGCCGGCGGCGGAGTCAAGTAATCTCCGTCAACGTCGATGCCGTGCTGGAATTTCTTGAGGTGAAACTCCAAGGTCTTCCCCACCATGCTGGACTTCAACCCGGTCTCAACTCGGTCCTCGTCCATCATGCTGTTGAGGGCCCAGGCGAGCTTCTCCCTCCCCTTCAGCGGCGCCCACCTGTTGGACAGGAAGTTGCAGAACACCGCCTGGGGAGTCAATCCTCCCTCCACACATTGGCGGATCCTGGTCAGGACAGGGTCGAAAGCTTCCGCCAGCACCGGAACTTCGCTCCATACCGACGTGTCAATGCCAGGCAGACCGTCTGGCAACTCCAACCGCTCATGCTCCTCCACCCGGACGACTATCCAATCTTTCTTCCAGTCATCCCACTTCCCGGAAGGGAATGATCGGAGGTACTTGAATGGGCACTTCTTGCGCTTCACGAAGTAGTAGAAGCCAAGATACTCATTGCTTCGGCCGGTGGTGTGGACGGTGAAGAAGGTTCGGAAGAGCTCGATGCAGGGAGGGATGCCCACCCACATCTCGCAGAAGTGGATAAAGATGGACACAAGGAGAATGGAGTGAGGGCCAAGGTGGTACAGCTGCAGACCATAGAAGTCCAGCAGCATCAAGAAGAAAGAAGAAAACGGTGGGATCAGCCCCACCATGGCGTACGAGGAAAAGTACACCATCTCGCCAGCGTGCTCCTTTTCAAAGAGGAGCTCTCCGCCGGCGCGGACCGAGCGGTTGAAGAAGTCCGAAGACCACCCCATGAGGGCCCGGACCTTCTTCAGATCGCTGTCAGTCTTCAAGCGACTCTCACGCAGACCCAACTCCATCGCAGCACAGCTAGGCAAGAGAAGAGGAGCAAAGTACGAGTTGGGAGTTTGAGCGCAAGAACAGATGGGAAGCGTAAAGAACTCCCGACGGTGCGCTTTCCTTCTTAAGTAAGCCCTCGCAACGCTTGGATGGAAACTGCAGGGGAGTCAAGGATACTACTCAAGAATTCAACCCTGCCGATGACAAGAGGGCCCGGGACCACCCTGACGATCAAGTCGAGGCTCTTACCCAGGCGAACAGTTGTCATCACGAGGCGGGAAACCCAAAGGCGGCGACCTGACAAGGCGCGCGGAACCGATACGGTTTTCGTATCGGGAACCGGCGACCTTCAATTGCGAGAGATCCGCACGTCAAAGATCTTATCTGCCGCCTGAGGTGCGCCACGCGTCGGGATTTAACCGTAAAGCCCCGCCAACGGCACCTCCGAAGACCCTTGAAGACCCAGTTCAACAGTCGCGAGTATGGACCCACCTCCGACGGAATGACTTCACCCCGGTGACTTTCCCCGGAGGTAGGTCTAGGGGGCCACTGTCGGTACCCTAAAAACCATACACCCCCTGAGGTTACAAAGATCTCAAGGGAAGGACGTCTACTCAAATTGAAGACCCTCGAAGGCCCACTTGTCAGACATAACCGGACCTGCTTCTCCAACATGGTTAACCCCTAGGTTGCCACGTGTACTGCCAGACCGGAGCTACTACCCACAAGGGTGAAGCTCCGGGCTAGGTACCGAAACGGCACCTCCGGACTTAACCCCTGACCGAGAGAAGCTCCGGACCTGACACGTGCCAGGCCACCCCAGAGCTTCCCGCTTCCCAGAAGCAAGCTCTGGAGCTGCCACGTGTCCAAACGTCGGAGCTGGCCGCCTCAAACCTCCGGAAGACATTGTAACGACTCCGGATCTTCAAAGGATAGCCGTGGACTTCAAGACCCGATTAATTTTCATTAATTCCATGTTAATGACACTTAATCGGACAATCTTAACACCTGTAACGGCACTGTCGGAGCCCGTTACAGGGTTATTAACAACAATTAATCGTGTATCAATACTAGTAACCGCCGGGGCCACATGTCGGGCCAGGCTAACTTGTAACGGTTTGTCCTTGTACTATAAAAGGACAGACCGACGATACACGGAGAGGGAGGAAGGCTCTCGAACGCTCTCAGGCACACACGCATTGACGTGAGCTTTCATACATAAACTAATACAACACCACACACCCGTGGAGTAGGGTATTACGCTCAGGCGGCCCGAACCACGTAAACCACTGTGTCTCTCGTGTCCAATCGTGATTCACCTTCTTGAGTCTCCGCGCGCCCACACCGAACTACAAACTCCTTCAACACTTTAGTAGTGTCAGGAGATCTGCCGACTCCAACAGTCGACAACACCCAACAGTATACAAGAAAAGAACAAGAATAAAATACAATACTAAATCTTTATTTATAAAGACAGCGGAATTTTTACAATTTATAATGTAGGAAAGAAGTCTATACATCATACTACGCTCTAAGCACTAGCTATGCATGAGTAAAGTTGTCCATGCCCTCGGATGCTTTACAATAGTAGCACTTACAGATATCGGCGGCGTGCAGGGCTTCCACTCAGCCGTGAAACCTAAAGGGTATAAGGCATCGTCGTTAGGCCCTTAATCAACGGTATAACCTACAAAAACTTGTTAACTGCAAACGTGAGCATAAGGCTCAACAAGACTGACCCGTCTCACTAGACATATGCAAGGTAAAGACTAAACATAGGTAAGGAATAGAATAAATAGACTCGCCTACAAGTGGATCCTTATAATCATGTTTTAAGTAGCAAATGACATTCTTCAGGCACGACACATCATAGACTCCACAATCAAACAAGAAACGCTTTGCCGATGATATGACATGCCCAAAGCACATAATGCTATTACAGCTAAAGTATGGGGAAACTTTAAACCTTTAATTGTGCTATCTCTAAGTCACACAAGGTTGCAAAGCAATTATAATTCAATACATCATATTCTTCTGGCTTCTTTAGTATTTACTACGTCACGATACAGTGAACAAGTGGTACTCTATAACCGCGAGGGACGGTTATTGCAATCAGGACACACCCGGACTGCACGACACACACACCCGCGTGGGAGACACCTACGTGCTCTCCTCCCCGCGTTATACGCGGCCACCTTTCACCCAAGATCCCAATGTCGATAAACCTCTTCATCCCGAGCAAAAGGTCCCCTACACGGACACGTCAAAACTGTCCGCTAGAAGATTTACACCTTTATGCCTTCGCATCTCTATTCAAGGACAACCGAGGAGTCTCCACACTACAGTCTGGAATTACATCAGTTTATTGGGCCCATATCCCATTATGCAACCAGTAGAGTTCAAGCTTGCCCAACGGTGCTGCATACGGCACGATCCTCAAGCGACACAGGCAGGGCTATGCGCCCGAGACTCCATCTCGTCGTCTCCTATTCCCCCTGCCCGATCTCGTATTCATTTCATAAGCCATTCTTTCATCTTTCACCCTCATATGAACTGTTATTCCTATCTCGCGAGTAGATTCCAACTACTCGACTTCTACCGGTATATCTACTACATTAGCATTGGCAGTTCTACACGTCAAGCTGTAAACCTTTCCAACCCTCCCATAGGATTTGTGGATATGCAAGTGGAGTATCAAACACCTTATATGTAATGCACAATATCAACTGAAGACGTAAATGAATAAAACTGGAAACTCTTTGAAAAACTCTTAAATGCAAACCGGGGCTTGCCTTAGTTTGCGACTCGATTTAATGTCAATGGTTAGTGGTCTTCCTTTGAAGACTCTGCCAAGGACTTCAAGTGGACACCCTGGCCTTCTCCTCCAAGTGACACTTCTCATCAATATCGATCACTACATGACATGCATATAGAATCTATATGAATGCTAGTAAATTATAATGTATATATAGTTCATAAGCTTCTAACTATGGTTATAGTGAGTAAATGATCTTAGTTGGCTTTGTAATTTTTATGGTAGATGTTAGGGACTACAAGGGAGACTCTTGCAAATAACAGGAGATGATCAAAGAAGTTTGTTGTTCCTAAAAATTATGGTAAGTAATAACCTTCTCTAAATTTTGGTTAAATTTTTGGAGACCTATCATGAACACCAGTGGTTGTATCATGTAGAGGGGGTCTCACTGGTTCTAGGAAAATTTATTTCACAATTTTCTAAGTTTCTGTGAAAGAGATATTGAATTCTAAAGTTGCTAGGAATTTCTGGAATTATTTTATAACTGAATTTAGTTTTTCAATTAACATTCAGATTGGGAATTGAATTTGGGCCAGTATATTAGGTCTAATAAATCTTAAATGTTTATAGGAGCTAGTATATGACTAAAGCAAGGTTCAGTTCAAATTTGGGACATAACAAAGCAACTGAACATCTGTAATAATTCAATGAAGGAAAAGGGCAATTGAATTATACAGAAAATCATACAGGTTTCCATACCAAACTAAAGGTACAACTTGAAATTTCAGATCTTAAGGGTTGTACAGGATTTTACTTTAGATATTTAGAGCAAGGATACTAAGAGAACTTGAATTTAGAAGTTTGATTAAATTCCTGGTCACAGTTCTATTTTATAACTGAACAGCAGAAAGGAATTTGGAATTTGATTAGGTTATACAGGTTCAATGGCCCCCAAACTATTTCTGGTAACCAAGAACAGGACAAAGTATTTTATGTGAATTTTGAGGATTTTTCCAGTGGAAGGTTCAGCTGGGAAAAATCTATTTGTATTTGGAAATATTGCATTCTACAGAATTGAAAACTGCTTTTCATAGATCCCAAATGGTACTTACAGAAACTAGAGAGCAAGGTCTTTCAAAAAAAATTTGTTTGAAGATTTTTGGAGCAATCCACAGAGAGATATGCATTTTTGAAGTTGGACAAAGTTCCTGGAATTAGAAAAACAGAAGTGAATGACTGACAGGGGGACCCACTGTCAGGTTCATCTTCTACCTCCAGCCAGACCCGAACTGGGAACCACACAGTGACTTCGTGCGGCCGTTTCCACTGCTAGAGGCATCAGATGACCAAGACACAAAAAGGAAAAAATGTTCCTTGTATCTAGGAACACCCGTATGACAACATGGCCAGCCTGGACGACGAGCGGACGGTCGCCGGCGTCGATGGGGGCGGTGGTGACCTCTTGGGCACCATGGGACGTGGCTCACCGATGACCTAAACTGACAGAAATTATGTCTAGAAGATTCATGGCGACATGGGGAGCTACGATCTGGGCTCTACTTGAGGGAATAATGGCCGCAAGGGAGGTTTCCACGGCGACCTAGAGTTCACATGTGTGGGTCACGAATTTCGATCTCCCTACCTAACCAAGCCATGGGAGCTCAATTTGGTACAAGAACGTGGAGAGGGGAGCTTCACGGACCTGTTGACGTGCTTGTTGGGAGGGGAGAGCTTGTGGTTTCGCCCTACAATGAGGAGCCACGACGGCAGCCCGGAATAGAGCTCGGGGAAGCTGTTCACCGCGTGGGGAGGGAGGAAACTGAGCTGGGAGAGAGAGATGGGAGAGAAAGAGATGCACGGGGGGTATTTGTAGGGAGCTGGAGGTGGGACAGCTCGCGCCGTCGCGCTGGTGCATGCCGTCGCAGTGTCGAGCGGGGAGAGAAAGGCTGAGGCGGTAATTTGTTTGACTGACTGACATGCGGGACCCACTGCTTCCTTTCTCCCTCTTCTCTGTTGTTTAAAATTCCACCTCAAACATTGCTAAAAAATTCTCAAAATTTGCAGGCAGGCTAAGAAAAACATGAGGAATCCAAATCTACAATCAGATTTTTAATTGGACACAGTTTGTTTCAAATTCAAATTCAAACCTCTCCAATGACAACATTGAAATAAATAGTAACTGAGGTTCATAAATCCCCAAATTTTGAAGCAAAGCTTCTTGAACCATAAAGGGTCTTAGGAAAAAAATTTGAGTTGGCTTGGACCAGGTTAAATACAACGTTCAAATTCAAAATCAACGAGGATTAACCATCTGTATGTGTTCAAATAATTGGACGACATGCTTCAAAAATCTTGAAACTTTACAGAGAAGCTATTTAGAATATTAGAAAGCCATGGAAAAATTTACAACCTTAGATTTGAATATTTTTGACAGGGCTAAATATACAGTAGCATATTCAATTTGTAACTAATTTGAATATATATTTGGTACTGCATATTAATTTGACCTAGCAATCTCCATTCAAATAATTCCAAAATTTGCAGAGAGGTCAATAGAATTAATCTAAGATTATTGGTGAAGTACATTCCCCATTAATAATATTTAAGCATGAGTGGAAGAAAAGATTTGATGAGATCAAGTTCATGTGTCCCACCATAAGTACATGTGCATAACCATGATGGATCTCCACTACGGTTGATAATAAACTTGTAGCTGAACATTATATGAAGGAAAAAGTGGGATTTTACATTCCTTCCCCCTTAAAAGAATCTCGCCCCGAGATTACTAAAGGAAAGATAAAAGGAAAAGATCTAATGAACATATGCTGCTAACAAGTCTGGATAGTTCGATCGAAGAAAATCCTCGCTTTCCCAAGTTGCTTCTTCAACGGTATGGTTGCCCCAAAAGACCTTGTAGAAATGCAAGGTGCGGCTTCTTGTGGTGCGAGTCTTCCCACTGATGATCTTGACCGGATGCTCAAAATAAGTGAGATCAGGTTGTAGAGCTTCAAGATCTTCCGAGTGGACTTTAGCTGGGGATTTGAGACACTTCCACAACTGAGAGATGTGGAATACATTGTGAATTCCAGATAGAGACGCCGGTAACTCCATGCGATAGGCCACATGTCTGCATTTCTCAGTGATTGCGAACGGCCCAATGAATCGTGGAGCCAGCTTTCCCTTCACTCCAAAACGATGAATTCCTTTCATTGGATATACACGAAGGAAAACGTGATTCCCAATGTCGAAGTGAAGAGGTCGACATCGTTTATCTGCATAATTCTTCCGTCGAGATTGAGCAACCTTGAGATTGGCTTGGATCACTCGCACTCGTTCTTCAGCTTCGTTGACAAGATCAATGCCATATATCACTCTTTCACCAGACTCACACCAACTCAATGGTGTGCATCACCTCCTGCCATAGAGAGCTTCATATTGCGCCATTTGGATACTAGCTTGATAACCATTGTTGTATGATAACTCCGCCAATGGTAGATGATCATCCCAATTTTTACCATGGTGGATGGCACAAGCTCATAGCATGTCCTCAAGGACTTGATTTACTCGCTCCGTCTGACCATCAGTCTGCGGATTATAAGCAGAGCTTTGAATCAACTTGGTACCCAATGATGCGTGGAGCTGCTCCCAAAATCGAGCAACAAATAAGGCTCCTCAATCGGAAATGATAGTGAAGGGTACTCCATGTAAGCACATGATTCTAGCAATATACAACTCTGCGTACTTCAGTGCATGGTAGTTGATATTGATGGGTATAAAATGAGCTGACTTGGTCAACCGATCAACTATCACCCAAATTGAATCATGCTTACGGGAAGTGAGAGGTAAACCTACAATGAAATCCATGCTGATGTCTTCCCACTTCCATGCTGGTATGTTCAAGGGTTGCAACTGCCCGGCTTGCCTCAAATGGCCGGCTTTCACTCGCCTACATGTATCACATTCAGATACATACTTTGCTATCTCTCGCTTCATCCGGGACCACCAGAATTTCTTCTTCAGATCTTGGTACATCTTGTTGCTACCCGGATGAATAGAGTACTTGGATAAGTGTGCTTCATCCAAGACCTTCTTTCGGAGCTCCATGTCATGGGGTATGACTATTCCGTCTTTAAACCAAATAGTACCATGATCATCACATCGAAAGCATTTCATCTCCCCCTTCTTCATTCTTCTCCGAATGTGCAACATTCCCTTGTCTTCCTTCTAAGCCTCTACAATATCTTCCCTGATGGTAGGGATGAGGGCTAGATTGTAGAGTGCTCCATAAGGAACTAAGTATAAACTTGGCTCATCCTCTTCCATTGAAATGATCGACAGATGATTGACATGAGACTTGCGGCTCAACGCATTGCAACCACATTTTCATTGCCAGTATGGTAGTGGATCTCAATCTCATAGTCTTTGATTAACTCCAACCATCTTCGTTGTCGCATATTCAAGTCTTTCTGGGTGAAAATGTACTTCAAACTCTTGTGATCAGTGTAGAGATGCACTAGATTGCCTAATAGATAATGCCTCCACATCTTCAATGCGAGCACCACGGCAGCGAGCTCAAGATCATGAGTCGGATAATGTTGTTCATGATACCAGCAACCGAGATGATGTGCCCTAGAAATGGCACTTGGTTGATCCAAAACTCACACTTGCTGAACTTTGCATACAGTTTGTGATCCCTTAACCATTGCAACACAATATGCAAGTGTTTAGCATGTTCCTCTTTAGATTTAGAATACACAAGAATGTCATCGATGAAGACCACAACAAACTTGCCTAAATCCGGCATAAATACTGAATTCATGAGATACATGAAGTGAGCTGGTGCACTGGTCAACCCAAAGGACATGACGAGATACTCATACAGCCCATACCTCGTCGAGAATGCGGTTTTTGGAATGTCATCAGGTCGAATCTTAATCTGATGATAACCTAAACGAAGGTCCATCTTAGAAAATACCTTAGCATCCACTAGTTGATCGAATAAGATATCAATGCTTGGTAGTGTATACTTGTTCTTGATGGTGACAACATTCAGTGGACGATAGTCCACACACAACCTCAACGTCTCATCCTTCTTCTTCACAAACAACACGGAACATCCCCAAGGTGATGAACTTGGGCAAATAAAACCCTTGCTCAATAAGTCATTCAGCTGCTCCTTCAATTCCGCAAGTTCCTTTGATGCCATCCTATACGGCTTCCTCGAGATTGGCATGGTCCCTGGCGTAAGTTCAATCTTGAACTTGACGTCACGTTCTGGTGGCATGCCGGAAAGATCATCAGGAAACACGTCTGGATATTTACGCACCACTGGAATATCCTCAAGCCTCTTGGCACTTGTGTGATGCACCGCTGAGACTCTTGGTGCGGTATCCAAAAGATTTAAAGTGTTGCTACCATGGAATTGAGAATTTAGTTGGACAGTTCGTGAGCTGATATCAAAGATAGCCCCATGATGTGCTAACCATGACATCCCCAAGATGAGGTCAATCTGTTGACTTTCCAAAATGATGAGGTTCACCGGATAGATACTTCTACCCATGCACAGAGGTGCTCGAGAAACAACCTCATTAGCTGAAATATTGCCTCTAGGTGAACTGACACGAAAAGGATGTGAGACAGTCACAATTGGCACTTGATGTTTTAGCACAAAAGACTTACTCACAAAGTTATGAGTAGCTCTAGAGTCAAACAGAACAACTACTGGTTGATCATGTAAAGTAAACATGCCTGCTAAAACAGGTTCTCCTTCTGGAATGTCCTGAATCGCAGCATAATTAACACTGGTAGACTTCAATGAGGTTTTCTTTTTAAGTTTATGGTGCTGATCAGAATTCTCGGAAAAAGACAAGTGGACACAGTCATGCTCCATCTTGCGACGTTCTCGTGCTAAATGCATTCTGTGCTTTCCACTGAATTGGGGTGGACTGACAACATGCACATCTTGCAGAGATGGGGCTGCAAGAGTGAGATCATACTGCTGCGTGGAGAACCAGGACACACTTGCACGCTTTGCTGAGGTGCAGGTAAAGTCTCCACTGGATAGGAATGATACCGAATCTGTTGTGGTTGCTCACTCGACCAAAGCTCTCGATCGGAAGGTAAGCAATACACCATTCGATCCTCCTGAGGAACATCACTAATAATCTCCTGTGATGCCATCCTCTCCCTCTTCTCCGTCTGATAGCGAAGAGTTGCATCCTCCTGAACAATAGCGGCATCAACCAAGTCATTGTAGTTGCCGTTATTGAATAACACTAGTCGAGCTCGAAGTTTGACGTTCAGTCCTCGAAAGAAACAGTCACACTTCAACGCCTCAGTATTCACATACTCAGGCGCATATTGAGCCAAAGATTGAACGCCTTGGAGTATTCATAAACACTCATTTCTCCTTGCTTTTACTCCACGAATTCCTCCAACTTTGTTTTAATCATCCCATAAGATGTGTGACGTGCACGGAAAGCATCACGGAATTCCGGCCAGGTCACACGATGACCATCAGGGAGAGTGGTGAGATATTCAGACCAGTAAGCTCCTGCGGATCCGTGAAGTTGTTGAGCGGCAAATAAAGCCTTATGATATTCGTCACACTGGAATAACTCAAACTTGGCTTCAATCACCCGGAGCCAATGACCCGACTCCAATGGTTCGAAGGCTTCTGTGAAAACTGGTGGTTGAGTTGCCAAGAAATCCAGATATGTGACTTGAGGTTGATCAAGTGGTCGAGCCTCAGGTTGTACACTCTGCTGTACCAACATCTGCAGAGACTCGGCCATCCTTGCTAAGACTTCTGCCAATCCGGATGATGATGGCACTTGTGGTAGAGTTGAGTCATCTCCACCATGAGCAGAAATACCCGGTTCACCCTCAAAATGAGTGTGATCCATGCTGCAAGAGTGAGCATTACGGTTAAGATCCAGAGTTGCAATACCCACTGGAATCATGATAAAGACCGTAATATACATCACTTAACAATGCAGTAGGTTAGGTGTAAATACAGATTAGGACATTGATCTAGACTCAAATAAGTGTTACTGCTCGCCAAATACTTAACATGGTGTTTCAACTCTACGTTAATCTATCATGTTGAGGAATCACCTCTAGACATGATGAGTGACACAAGAAAATGAAACTAAAATGATTTGAGCCGATAACTTTGCATACTGGTATGCTGTCCATTTTCTGGTCTATCAGACCAGTCTGTAAAAATGTAATTATTTCTCACAGTTAAACGCAAAATTTGGTCTGGAGTTCAACTACAAAGTTGTAGTACACTCAAAAACCTTTCCAGAATGTATTACTTTGTCCCCATAGCAATTCTGGAATGGAATATATAGAAGCTTGATTAAGGGTTACAAGACAGCTCAAATCTGGAATATGAACTTCAGTTCTGTTCCAGCTGACCATCCTGTATAAACTCAAAATTTTCATACAGGAAATTTCAGAACCAGATGTTGGGTCGAATACAAAAGTTTTAGTAAACTTTAAAACCTTTCCAGATTGTACTCATACATATCCAGGTGAGCTAGGAAGTAGAATCTATATAGTTTTAAAGTTGACCCAAGTTTGTCTAGAAATTTTAACAGAACCTCCCCTGTATATGTGGTTATTTCCACAATTTATAGAAGTATATAAAAACAATATATTGAGGTAATGACAAAAAAACATAGTACCCAATCATGTTAACCTTCCAGAAATAAATTGGTTCAGTCTTACGAAGTCGTTATACAGGTCAAAGCGCACAAATTCCAAATTATGCACAAATGTTTTCTGGTTCTGGACTGCCAGAACAGCGTTTGCGACAATTGGAATTGGGCTCTGATAATGAAAGATTCAGACCAGGAGCTGAATATAAAGTTGATAAAGGACTTCCTAAGCTTTCCATAAATGTATATATATGACTATGTCGAGTTTTAAGATTAGAAGATATGACTGTCTAAAGTTGACAGATGAGTTGACTGGTTTTCTGCCAGCAGATCTGCAGTGTACCAGTTTCAACCTAAGATTTGGATTGGTTCAGTGTCGAATTAGAAAACACTTCAATTTACAAAGTTGTAGTGATGCTTCTACCCTCTCCAGATATGTATCATAATAAGGCAGAATATATTTATACAAAATGTTATGTTGAAATACAGAGACTGGTACAATGGTAGGGTCATCTGGAGCAGTTTAAGCATACCCCAAATTTCATCAGATTATCAAGCTTTTCTGCCTTGATGGTCAACAGAAAAGTTGTAGAGGTCTTCAAGAGCTTGTCATCCATATATCATACACCTAAGTTTATTCATAACTAACCAAGATTACAACCTGGCAAAGTTGAGCAAACTTCAGCCAGAAATCAAGAATCTTGGTTCTAACCCTTTGTTGAGTCGAAAATCATTTTGCGGAGTCCGAACCTACCAGCACCTGGTAGTCAGACTTTCTAAAAATATAATGCAACCATTCTGATGTTGGGGATGGTCAAGTATCAAAGTTGATACTTACGGTACTACGTGCCTCACCAAAGAAAATTCTAACCGGTATATCCGGATATGTTTATAGGTGGCCCTAGTATCGTTCACTCGCAAAGGTGTTCTACACGTGTCGCTACCATAGTCAATGTTGCAGAAGACAAAAAATCCCCTTTCACACCTTCACACCACAAGGGCAGCATGCGGAAACACGACAGGGAGTCACAATAATATATATGAAAGTAAATGCATACGACTCTGGTGTGAGTCGCCTTCGAGCGATGTCATGTCTTGAGGTACATGGCTGTACTACGTCTGTATAGCAAAGACTCCCGCACGAACCGGCTTATACACGCTCAGGCATATGTGTTTCGCATGCTCCCATAAAACATGAATAGTTCTAGAGATTCATACTATTGGGTTATACACCACCCGACGGGGGCTCCTACTAACTTTGAAGCACGCTGGGGTACCACGTGTCATATGTTCTCAGAAACATGGAAGGTTTCAGAGACTCCTATTAACATTTCCGTGCCATGCCACGGAAATACTTCCATGCTACCTCTCACATGGTGAGCTTACTGCAATTGATCCGCTTACGGTGGCGTACCATACATCTTACCTGACGTCGGAGCGTCGTTACAGAATTTATAACATATAAGTTAGTTTACCACCTTTATATATTATACTCATAATACTCCTTATAAGGGCATATAACTAATTCCTCACTCAGATCCTAATTTTTGAAAATATGCTCTTTTCAAGTACACTATTCCCAATGATGCTCTGATACCATGCCTGTGGGGACTGGAATCCCGACATCCAAGGATCTCATTGGGTGGTGTCCTACGATGCGACACCCAACAGTATACAAGAAAAGAGTGAGAATAAAATACAATACTAAATCTTTATTTATAAACACAGCGGAAGTTTTACAATTTATAACGTAGGAAAGATGTCTATACATCATACTATGCTCTCAGCACTAGCTATGCATGAGTAAAGCTGTCCATGCCCTCGGACGCTTTACACTAGCAGCACTCACAGATATCGGCGGCGTGCAGGGCTTCCACTCAGCTGTGAAACCTAAAGGGTATAAGGCGTCTGTCGGTACCCTGCGTACCAGATACCCCTTGGAGCTGCAAAGAGTGCAATGGAACTCCACCTATCTTAGTTGAAGACCTCCAAAGGCCCCATGTGTCACTCGGAACCAGACCTGCTTCCCTTCTATGGTTAGTCCCGTGCTGCTATGTGTATCATAAAACCGGAGCTACATTCCACACGTTGGAAAGCTACGGACTAGATACCTGTGTGGCACCTCCAGACCTAACCCCCGACAGAGGGAAGCTCTGGTACCGACACGTGTACAACAACACCGGACCTACTCGTCCATGACGGTAAGCTCTGGAGCTACCACGCGTCCAAGCGCCGGACCTTCAACCTTAATAGGCAGATTGGTGGACCTCCAATAGCTCAGACCTTCATGGAACATTAAAGACTTCAAGACCTGATAATGTGTCATTAATGCTATCTTAATGACACACGATTGGATGACCCTTAATACCAGTAACGTCACCATTAAAGGGCGTTATCACGCTATTAAGGGGAACTAAGCACATTAACTGTGTATTAGGCATCAGTAACCACTAGGGCCACATGTCGGGTCAGGCTAACGATGTAACGACCATCCCTCGTACTATAAAAGGACTGGCCGAGCGATACACGGGGGGACTTTTTTTGGCCTCTCTCTGGCTCACGATCTCATACACCCAATACAACAACAACACCCTGTGGAGTAGGGTATTACGCTCAGGCGCCCCAACCGAACTAAGAAACTCCGCGGGCTGCCAACGGTAGTACCGGGAGAATTGCCGGAACCACACTCTGACAACATCGTCTTTACGCCCTTAATCAACGGTATAACCTGCAAAAACTCGTTAACTGCAAACATGAGCATAAGGCTCAGCAAGACTGACCCCTCTCACTAGATATACAAGGTAAAGACTAAACATAGGTAAGGAATAGCATAAATAGACTCGCCTACAAGTGGATCCTTATAATGATGTTTTAAGTAGAAAATGACATTCTTCAGGCACGGCACATCATAGACTCCACAATCAAACAAGAAACGCTTTGCCGATGATATGACATGCCCAAAGCACATAATGCTATTACATCTAAAGTATGGGGAAACTTTAAACTTTTAATTATGCTATCTCTAAGTCACACAAGTTTGCAAAGCAATTATAATTCAATACATCATATTCTTCTGGCTTCTTTAGTATTTACTACGTCATGACACAGTGAACAAGTGATACTCTATAACCGTGAGGGACGATGATTGCAATCAGGACACACCCGTACTGCACGACACGCACACCCGCGTGGGAGACACCTACATGCTATCCTCCCCGCGTTATACGCGGCCACCTTTCACCCAAGATCCCAATGTCGACAAACCTCTTCATCCCGAGCAAAAGGTCCCCTACACGGACACGTCGAAAATGTCCGCTAGAAGATTTACACCTTTATGCCTTCGCATCTCCATTCAAGGACAACCGAGGAGTCTCCACACTACAGTATGGAGTAACATCAGTTTATTGGGCCCATATCCCATTATGCAACCGATACTGTTCAAGCTTGCCCAACGGTGCCGCATACGGCACGGTCCTCTAGCGACACAAGCAGGGCTATGCTCCTGAGACTCCATCTCGTCGACTCCTATTCCCCCTGCCCGGTCTCGTATTCATTTCATAAGCCATTCTTTCATCTTTCACCCTCATATGAACTGTTATTCCTATCTCGCAAGTAGATTCCAACTACTCGACTTCTACCGGTATATCTACAACATTAGCATTGGCAATTCTACACGTCAAGCTGTAAACCTTTCCAACCCTCCCATAGGATTTGTGGATATGCAAGTGGAGTATCAAACATCTTTTACGTAATGCACAATATCAACTGAAGACGTAAATGAATAAAACTGGAAACTCTTTGAAAAGCTCTTAAATGCAAACCGGAGCTTGCCTTAGTTTGCGGCTCGATTTAATGTCAATGGTTAGTGGTCTTCCTTTGAAGACTCCGCCAAGGACTTCAAGTGGACACCCTGGCCTTCTCCTCCAAGCGACACTTCTCATCAATATCAATCACTACATGACATGCATATAGAATCTATATGAATGCTAGTAAATTATAATGTATATATAGTTCATAAGCTTCTAACTATGGTTATAGTGAGTGAATGATCTTAGTTGGCTTTGGGATTTTTATGATAGATGTTAGGGACTACAAGGGAGACTTTTGCAAAGAACAGGAGATGATCAAAGAAGTTGTTGTTCCTAAAAATTATGGTAAATAATAACCTTCTCTAAATTTTGGTTGAAATTTTGGAGACCTATCATGGCTACCAGTGGTTGTATCATGTAGAGGGGGTCTCACTGGTTCTAGGAAAATTTATTCCACAATTTTCTAATTTCTGTGAAAGAGATATTGAATTCTAAAGTTTCTAGGAATTTCTGGAATTATTTTATAACTGAATTTAGTTTTTCAATTAACATTCAGATTGGGAATTGAATTTGGGCCGGGATATTAGGTCTAATAAATCTGAAATGTTTATAGGAGCTAGTATATGACTAATTCAAGGTTCACTTCATATTTGGGACATAACAAAGCAATGGAACATCTGTAATAATTCAATGAAGGAAAAGGGCAATTGAATTATACAGAAAGTCATACAGGTTTTCATACCAAACTAACTGTACAAATTGAACGGTCAGGTCTTAAGGGTTATACAGGATTTTACTTGAGATTTTTAGAGCAAGGATACTAAGAGAAATTGAATTTATAAGTTTGATTAAATTCCTGGTTACAGTTCTATTTTATAACTGAAAAGCAGAAAGGAATTTGGATTTCGATTAGGTTATACAGGTTCAATGGCCCCCAAACTTTTTCTGATAACCAAGAACAGGACAAAATATTTTATATGTATTTTGGGGATTTTTCCAGTGGAAGGTTCAGATGGGAAAAATCTATTTGTATTTGGAAATATTGCATTCTACAGAATTGAAACTGGTTTTCATAGATCCCAAATGGTACTAGAAGAAACTAGAGATCAAGGTCTTTCAAACAAAATTTGTTTGAAGATTTTTGGAGCAATCTAAAGAGATATATGCATTTTTGAAGTTGGACAAAGTTCCTGGAATTAGAAAAACAGAAGTGAATCACTGATAGTGGGACCCACTGTCAGGTTCATCTTCTACCTCCAGCCAGACCCGAACAGGGAGCCACACAGTGACTTCGCGTGGCTGTTCCCGCTTCTAGAGGCATCAGATGACCAAGAAACAAAAAGGAAAAATGTTCCTTGTATCTTGGAACACCCGTATGACAACATGGCCAGCCCGGACGACGAGCAGACGGTCGCCGGCATCGATGGGAGCGGCGGTGACCTCTTGGGCACCATGGGATGTGGCTCATCAATGCCCTAAACTGACAGAAATTATGTCTAGAAGATTCATGGTGACATGGGGAGCTAGGATCTGGGCTCGAATTGAGGGAGTAATGGCCGCAAGGGAGGTTTCCACAGCGACCTATAGTTCACATGTGTGGGTCACAAATTTCGATCTCCCTACCTAACCAAGACATGGGGGATCAATTTGATACAAGAACGTGGAGAGGGGAGCTTCACGGACCTGTTGACGTGCTTGTTGGGAGGGGAGAGCTTGTGGTTTCGCCCTACAACGAGGAGCCACGACGGCAGCCCGAAACAGAGCTCGGGGAAGCTGTTCACCGCGTGGGGAGGCAGGAAACTGAGCTGGGAGAGAGAGATGGGAGAGAGAGATGCACGGGGGGTATTTGTAAGGAGCTGGAGGAGGGACTGCTCGTGCCGTCGCGGTGTCGAGCTGGGAGAGAAAGGCTGAGGCGGTAATTTGTTTGACTGACTGACAGGCAGGACCCACTGTTTCCTTTCTCCCTCTTCTCTACTGTTTAAAATTCCACCTCAAACATTGCTGAAAAATTCTCAAAATTTGCAAGCAGGCTAAGAAAAACATGAGGAATCCAAATCTGCAATCAGATTTTGAATTGGAGACAGTTTCTTTCAAATTCAAATTCAAATTTTAATTCAAACCTCTCCAATGACAACATTGAAATAAATAGTGACTGAGGTTCATAAATCTCTAAATTTTGAAGAAAAGCTTATTGAAACATAAAGGGTCTTAGGAAAAATTTTGAGTTGGCTTGGACCACGTTAAGTGCAACATTGAAATTCGAAATCGGTGAGGATTAAACCCTCTGACGTGTTCAAATAATTGGAAGACATGCTTCAAAAATCTTGAAACTTTACAGAGAAGCTATTTAGAATATTAGAAAGCCATGGAAAAATTTACAACCTTAGATTCGAATATTTTTGACAGGACCAAATATACAGTAGCATATTCAATTTGTAACTAATTTGAATATATATTTGGTACTGCATATTAATTTGACCTAGCAATCTCCATTCAAATAATTCCAAAATCTGCAGAGAGGTCAATAGAATTAATCTAAGATTATTGGTGAAGTCCATTCCCCGTTAATAAAATTTAAGCTTGAGTGGAAGAAAAGATTTGATGAGATCAAGTTCATGTGTCCCACCATAAGTACATTTGCATAACCATGATGGATCTCCACTATGGTTGATAATAAACTTGTAGATGAACTTTATATGAAGGAAAAAGTGGGATTTTACATATTCTTGGACATAGGTGTGAAATTTATATGGATCATAAGAGTTTGAAGTATATTTTCACACAAATATATCTGAAATTGAGGCAACAGAGATGGTTGGAGCTCATCAAAGATTATGATTTAGGAATCAACTATCACCCAGGAAAAGCCAATATAGTGGCCGATGCTTTGAGTAGAAAAGGAGTAAGTTATCAACTCATAGTTCGAGAGTTACCATCCGAGTTATGTAAGGAGTTTGAACGGTTGAACCTCGGGTTTGTAAATGAGATGGAGATGATGGAGTTAAATCCGACCTTAGAGCAAGAAATTTGGGAAGGTCAAACGAAGGATGAGGAAATCCAAGAAATCAAGGAAAGGACCCAAGAAGGGAGAGAATTCAGATTTGATGAGGATGAACGTGGTACCTTATGGCTTGGAAAAAGGATTGTCGTGCCTAATGTGAAGCATATTTGGGAGACAATATTGAAAGAGGCACATGACTCACTATCGGTGGTTTGGATCCGGCAGATCTCCCGACACTACTAAAGTGTTAGAGGAGTTTGTGGTTCGGTGTGGGCGCGCGGAGATTCAAGAAAGTGAATTGGAAATGACACAGGAGACATAGAGGTTTACGTGGTTCGGGCCGCCTGAGCGTAATACCCTACTCCACGGGTGTGTTGGTGTTGTATTGGTTGTATGAGCTTGTATTGAGCGTCTATGGAACGTGTAGAGTGTGTCGTCGGCCTGTCCTTTTATAGTACAAGGGCAGGCCGTTACAAGTTAGCCTGGCCCGACATGTGGCCCCGGCGGTTACTAATATTGATACTCATTCAACACGTTTAATTGTCCTTCATGACCGGGTAATGGGCTTTGACAGCACCGTTACTGGTAATTAAGGTCGTCCGATCGTGTATCATTAATATAGTATTAATGACACTTGATCGGGTCTTGAAGCCCTTGATTCCCCTTTGAAGATCCGGAGTCGTTGTGGAGTCTTCCGGAGGTTAGAGGCTGAAGATCCGACGGTTGGACACGTGGCAGCTCTGGAGCATACTGTGGGAAACAGAAAGCTCCGGAGCTACCTGACACGTGTCAGTTCCGGAGCTTCCCTCGGTCTAGGGTTAGGTCCGGGGGTGCCATTTCGGTACACAGCCCGGAGCTTCCCCCTTGTGGGTGGTAGCTCCGGTTTGACAGTACACGTGGCGACCCCGGGACTAACCATGTTGGAGAAGCGGGTCCGGTTATGCCTGACATGTGGGCCTCCGAAGGTCTTCAAATCGAATAGATGACTTTCCCTTGAGATCTTTGTACTCTCAAGGGTTGTACGGTTCCCAGGGTATCGATAGTGGCCCCCTGGGCCCACCTCTGGGGAAGACCCCTTGGGTGAAGTCATTCCGCCGCAGGTGGGTCCACCCTCGTGACTTTTGAACTGAGTCTTTTAAGGTCTTCGGAAGTGCCGTTGGCGAGGGTTTGGAGTTAAATCCTCGCCGTGTGGCGTATCCCGCGTGCGGCAGATGAGATCTTTGGCGTGCGGTTCTCACGCATTTGAAGGTCGCCGGTTCCCGATACGAAAACTGTATCGGTTCCGCGCGCCTTGTCAGGCCGCCGCCTTCGGGCTTCCCGCCTCATGATGACAACCGTTCGCCTGGATAAGAACCTCGACTTGATCGTCGGGGTGGTCCCGGGCCCTCTTGTCATCGGCTGGGTGTAATTTTTGAGTGGTATCTTCGACTTCCTTGCGGTTTCCATCCAAGCGTTGCGAGGGCTTACTTAAGAAGGAAAGCGCGCACCGTCTGGAGATCTTTACGCCTCTCATCTGATCTTGCGCTTAAACTACCAACTTGTGCTTCGCTTTTCCTCTCTTGCCTTGCTGTGCCGCGATGGAGTTGGGTCTCCGCGAGAGTCGTTTGAAGACCGACGGCGACCTGAAGAAGGTCCGGACCCTCATGGGATGGTCCTCGGACTTCTTCAACCGCTCGGTCCGTGCCGGGGGAGAGCTCCCGTTTGAGAAGGAGCACGCCGGCAAAATGGTGTACTTCTCCTCGTACGCCATGGTGGGGTCGATCCCACCTTTTTCCTCCTTTTTCTTGATGTTGCTAGACTTTTATGGTCTGCAGCTATACCACCTTGGCCCTCACTCCATTCTCCTTGTGTCTATCTTCGTCCACTTCTAGGAGATGTGGGTTGGCATCCCCCCTGCATTGAACTCTTCCGGACCTTCTTCACAGTCCATACCACCAGTAGGAGCAATGAGTACCTTGGCTTCTACTACTTCGTGAAGCGCAAGAAGTGCCCATTCAAGTACCTCCGGTCGTTTCCCTCTTGGAAGTGGGATGACTGGAAGAAGGACTGGATAGTCATCCGGGTGGAGGAGCACGAGAGGCTGGAGCTGTCCGAAGGCCTCCCCAACATTGACACAACGATCTAGAGTGAAGCTCCGGTGCTGGCGGACGCCTTCAACCCTGCTCTGACCAGGATCCGCCAGTGCATGGAGGGAGGATTAACCCCTCAGGCGGTGTTTTGTAACTTCCTGGTCAACAGGTGGGCACCGCTGAAGAGGAGAGAAAAACTCGCTTGGGCCCTCAACAGTGTGATGGACGACGACCGGGTCGAGACCGGGCTGAAGTCCAACATGCTGGGGACAACCTTGGAGTTTCACCTCAAGAAGTTCCAGCACGGCATCGACGTCGAGGGTGATGACTTGACTCTGCCATCAGCTTTTCTTCCTCTGAACGTGGAAGTAGAGTTCAGTAGGGAGCTCCGGCGGAAGATGCCCGTGCTTGACGACCTTGGTGTCGTCGAGAGAAGATCAACCACCAGGGTGGTGATCCCTGGAGTGTTCGAAGGTGGCTCCGACCTTGCCCTGAAGCCAAGGGTCGAGGTCGTCGGAAAGGGCAAAGAGTCGGCGGACGAACCCTGAGCCGGAAGAGGAAGCTGCAGCATGCCGACGGAAGGTCCGTCAGGCCTGCCACCTCTGCATCGGCTCCGTCTCCCCGGAGGGGGAGGTCTTCTACAACCGCAGCGACTATACCCGCAGCGGGGTCCTCTCGAGGTGCTAGCTCCGGGCATGCGACTCCAGCACCAGGGCCGGTTGAGGCCTCTAGGTCTGGAGGTTCTTCCCGATCGAGGGGGCCCTTGACCAGGGAAACGCCCGTGGCTGCAACGAGTTCTGGGGGGCCTTCAGGAGCTTCCACGCCGGCGGCGGCTATGACCAGCCAAGAACGCCCGGGAAAGAGGTTCCGCGCAAGCTGGTGCGGAAGTCTCTCAAGGTAGTTTTTAATCTTTACTTTGGACAGTTGTTTTGTTGTAGTAATTGTTTTTTAAGTTTCTTCGTCCATCATCTATAGCGTTCCCAAGAAGAGGAGTGAGGCTTCACCCACAGCCACAGCAGCTTAAGCTGTGAGGGCGGAAGCTTCTGCTCCCATCCCGGTGCAGCCCCAAGTGGTGGCTGAAACTGCGACAGCTCCGGCGCCCCTGGTGCTGCCCCAAGTTGTGGCTGAAACTGCGACAGCTCCGGCGTCAACTGTCGTGGTCATGGACCTCGACTCATCCCCAGAGACTCCCGTGGTAGCGTCGGACCGCGGGAGAGAAGATGCGCCAGCGGCACCTGTCCCGGAGGTTGAAGCTCCGGGTCCTGGTGCTGAGATGATGGAAGCTCCGGCTGTTGAGCCGGAGGAAGCATTAATTTTGGCCCCAGAGCCGGAAATTGTCTAAGCTCCGGCGCTTGAGCCGGAGGTGATTGAAGTCCCGGCGTGCACGCCGGATGTTGAGGAAGTTCCGGCGGTTGGGCCGTCTTCCTTAGAAGCACCGGCCACAGAGCTGGTCGTTGTTGGAGCTCCGGCCACAGGGCCGGTTGATGATGAAGATCTTCCGGCCCCCGAGCCAGTTGTTGCAGAGGCGTCGAAGCTCGAGCCCCCATCGGAGGAGGTGCCCCGACCGGAGCCAGAAGCGGCCCCTGCTCCGGAAGTGACGACGTCGGAGGTACCCGCGGCTGAGCCGGAGTGCCCTGGTGAAGTCGCTGGCCCCCTGCCTGAGGGGGTGAATGAAGACCTGGCGGCGGGGCCTTCCTCGATGGCGACTGAGGCCATCCCGGAGGACGGCCCTAGTGCCATGGAGACCCAGGGGACCACTCTTGTGGAGTGGGACCCAATTTTTGTATCTGAAAATCCGCTGGAACCAGCAGAGGAGACCCCAGCAGGTCCGGAACCTATCCCGTTGTCATTGTCTATTGACAATGCCTGTTCCAGTCTGCATCAAGTTCAACTGGCCTTCTTCCACGACAGTAAGGCTCTTGAAGAGGAGCGCCAAACCCTTAGGCGGTGGTGTAACCGGCTCTACTTCGAGACCAAGCTGGCGCAGTCGAGGCTAGCGTATGACAAAGAGTGGATCAAGCAGGAGAAGGTCCGCCTGGAGTACTGGGGTAAATTATTGGATGACAGGGAGAGTATGACTCGTGCCCTCGACGCTCAATCTCGGGAGATTTATGAGCAGACCGAAGTAGCTAACAGTGCGGCCGATGAACGCTAAGAAAGGCTTGAGGCCATTAACACTACACTCATCAAGCGCCGGGAGGCACTTGAGGAGAGGGAGAAACGGCTCAAAGATGAAGAGCAGAAACTCCTTGAGCTGCGGGATGACGTCCTGAGGAGGGAGGAGGAGCTCACCGAGAAGGTGGCTTTGGCTGACAAGGGCCTCGAGGAGCGCGCCAAGAAATTGGAAGAGCGCTGCACTGAGGAGGAGGAGAAGGCCTGGGTGCAAGGGCAGGAGCTCTATGAATAAGAGTGTGCCCTTGCTGCTAGGGAGAAGAAAGTGAGGGGCAGGGAGAAGGACCTGGTTGACCGCCGGAACAAGATCCACCTCCGGGAGGAGGAGCTCGGAAAACTCGAAAAGCGGGTTGCTGAAAAGATCCAGCAAAACGCCAAAGAGGTTGAGCGCCTCGCTCGCGAGAATTCTGAACTGGTGGCGGCCAGAAGATCCCTGGAGGAATTGAAGGGCTTAAGGACTGCGGACTCCCTACAGATTTGGGAGTTCCTGGGCAAGGCCAACGACGCGCTGACACCGATGGGCTTCAGTCCCGTGCATCCGGATGACCCGGAGCTGGAGCCGGACCTGGCGTTGCAGGCGTTGAGCTCGGCAGGCAGCAAACTCTCCAAGGTGGGCGGTGTCATCGCGGACCAATTGGAGGTTGAGGGGCAATACCTGGCCAAGAACGTCGCAGAATATGTGCTGACGTGCTACACCAGCCGGAACTCCCAATTTCCTCTCGACCCGGTGCTTGAAGGTCCTATTGAAGGAGAAGGCGAAGCTGCCCGAGCCAACGTGTCGGAGGTTGCCCAGAAGGTCGCCCAATTCTTCCATAGGGTGTAGGACCATCTCTGTAGTTCTCACTTGTATTTTCTCTTCTTCTTCCTCAATTTTGTAATCCCTTGTCTCCAGATGTAATCCCTTGTTTCCAGATGAATGAAATCCCCAAATTTTTGTGAATTTCACTTTTTGTCTTCAACACTTTTGTCTTCACTTGGCCCCCTGGTAGATGTACACAATTTGATTATGAACATGTACCAAGAGGATATTGTGTTGTTGAACACTCATTTGCTCCGAACTTGTAGAGTGTATGTCCGAAGTCTTCGATAGTGAAGGCCCCCTGAGGTTGTCGGAGCTTAGAAGCTCCGGCATTGTCTATCGTCGGAGCTTAGTAGCTCTGACAATAGTCCATATCAACGCGTAGAGCATCGATAGTTAGTCCTCCGGGGTGTCGGAGCTTAGTAGCTCCGGCAGTGACCTTTGCCAACACTTAGTTTGTTGGCAGCAGACTCCGTTTGCAGGGTCTTCTCACCATCTTTTATTTAGCGTCGACGGCTATCCCCCCTAGCTTTACCGGAGCTTGATTGCTCCGGTGATGCGTTTTTTCAATACGTAACATCGATTACAAGCCACCTAGGGGAGTCGGAGCTTTGTTAGCTCCGGCTTCTCTCCATCAACGTAGATTTTTTATTTTTCCTGCACACTGAAGCCAAGAAAAATAGTAAATTCGTTTCTTGCCTATAACTTCGTCGCGGCTTACGATTCTCAAGAAAATTTTAGGTCAAACGCGATTATAAATACAACCGAATGCGTTGTCTTTTCTTCCAGATCCAATTGTACTTGGGCCCGCCTTACTTCGGCTTGCCGGGGTGTAGGTAGAGTGGCGTACATAGGGTGCTTGACCAGGCTAAGTCGATAGCACACTCCGGCCCTAGATTGGCTTGGCGGCATTCAGGCGAGTGGGCCATGAACAATATTTGAATCCAAAAGAATCGGCAATACAACTCGAATCGTATATGAACCGGTCGAACTAAAATTTCTTAAGAATTGCACGTCTTTGTTATAGACAAGAAAGAGAAAAATAAAAAATGTTGAGCTTGTACAAAATAAATGCACGTGGAGTCTGTTTCACATGAAGATGTCTTTCATTATAGGTCCGGGGTACAAGGGAAACAAGTACACTCTTAGGGTACGGAACCAGGCTAAGCGTGTCTTATTTCTCGTTTGAACCAGGGTAGCTAGCCACACTTTTAGTCCTGAGACTGTGACAAGTGTTGCATGAACTTTGCTGACCTTCCGGGAAAGGTCCGTCTGTTCTCCCGGAGGAACTACCCGACTCTGTACAATGACTCTATAACATACACCTCAAGTTACTACAGACTCACCTCCGTGATATTAAGTGTAGAACTTACGGAGGTGCTCAATGTTCCAAGGATTTGGGAGAGGTGTCCCATCCTCAGTAGCCAAGCGAATGCTCTCGGGACGGGATACTTTAATCACTCGGAAGGGTCCCTCCCCGCTGGGGGAGAGTTTGTTTAACCCTTCTCTAGATTGTATTCTCCGTAGCACCAGATCGCCTTCCTCGAGCTGTCGGTTGTGTACATGCTGCTGATGATAGCGCCGAAGGGCTTGGCGGTATCGGGCATTCCGAACAGCTGCTTGGCACCTTCCCTCCTCAAGGAGGTCTAGGTCTTCACGCCGGAGCTGGTCCTGCGTGGCTTCGTCGAAGGTCCGGACGTGGAGTGACCCCAAGGTGATTTCTGGAGGAAGGATTGCTTCAGCTCCATACACCAGGAAGAAGGGTGTCTCTCCAGTTGACCGGTTTGGAGATGTCCTGTTGGCCCAGAGAGTTGGCGGAAGCTCTTCAATCCAGTTGGCACCATGTTTTTTCAAGCGCTCATAGGTGCGCGTTTTGAGTCCTTTAAGGATTTCAGCATTTGCTCTCTCGGCTTGGCCATTGCTTGTTGGGTGAGCTACGGAGGCGTAGCAAACTTGAATGTCGAGGTATTCGCAATATCCTTGAAATGCAGAGCTTGTGAATTGGGTCCCATTATCAGTGATGATTTTGTTTGGGACTCCAAATCTGCATACAATGGACTGCAAAAAGTTGATAGCAGATTGCTTTTTGATTGTCACAACTGGAGTTGCTTTCGGCCACTTGGTGAACTTGTCAATGGCGATGTACAGGAACTTGTAACCTCCGACGGCTCTTGGGAAAGGTCCCAAGATGTCCATCCCCCACACAGCAAAGGGCCATGTAGGAGGTATCATTTGTAGGGGCTGAGCCGGTGTGTGAATTTGCTTTGCATGAAATTGACATGCTTCGCATTTTTTCACCAGCTCAGTTCCATCCTGGAGTGCTGTAGGCCAGTAGAAGCCATGCCGAAAGGCTTTACCAACCAGCGTGCGGGAAGACGCGTGGTTCCCACACTCGCCCCCATGGATTTCTGTGAGGAGCTTGCATCCTTCTTCCCTTGTGATGCACCGCATTAGGATGCCGTTGGCACCGCGCCGGTAGAGATCCCCTTCTACCAGCGTGTATCATTTAGCCAATCTGACTACCCGGTCAGCGGATACATCATCGTCAGGAAGGATGTTGTCGTTCAAGTAGTTCCGGATCTCCGAGATCCATGCATCGGAACTAACTTGAGCATTTGAGTCTTGTGTGCTGGGTTGCTCGGAGCTTCCGGCAGCACCTACGACCCTTGATGGCTGCCATGGTAACAGGGCCATCGGGACTGTCAGCTTTGGGATGCTGATCTCGCCCCCTTCGCTCAGTTCGGCAGGCTGAGCTGTGGGTTTTGACAACCTCAGGACAAAAGTTCCGTCAGGAGCCGGAGCTCCGGTTGATGCTTTCGTCGAGAGTTCGTCGGCTTTAGCATTGTGGGCACGCTGGACATGGTGGAGATCTAGGACTTCGAAGTCCTTCTGAAGCCTCTGGACTTCAAGGAGGTAGGCAGCTAGCTGGAGATTGTTGCAGGAGCATTCACCCTTCACTTGCTTAATTATGAGCTGTGAATCTCCCTTGACCAGCAGTTGCTTGACACCGTATGACAGTGCCACCTTTAGTCCGTAGATGAGTGCTTCGTACTCCGCCATGTTGTTGGTCGCCTTGAAGTCAAGGTGTACCATGTATTTTACCTTCTCCCCGGTTGGTGCAAGGAGAAGGATTCCAGCTCTGGCCCCCTGCTTTTGCATGGAGCCATCGAGGTAGAGGGTCCAATGAGGCTCGGTGAAGGCCGGAGCTTCGTGTTCCGACTTCTGCTCACTGGGACCCCCAGGGTTTGATGGAGAGGGAGTCCATTCTGCCACGAAGTCTGCCAATGCTTGACTCTTGATTGCTTGCCTTGAAATGAATTCGAGATCGAATTCGGCCAATTCCGCTGCCCACTTTGCAATATTCCCAATTGAGTTAGGATTATGCAAGATTGCTCGAAGTGGGTAAGAGGTCACCACTGAGATCTTGTGAGCTTGGAAATAATGGAGAAGCTTCCTTTAGGCGATAAGAACTGCATAGAGCAACTTATGCACCTCTAGGTATCGAGTCTTGGCATCATGTAGTACTTCACTGATAAAGTACACTGGGCGCTGAATGGTACAGACCCTCACGGAGGGGCCCGGAGCTTCCTCTCCACTGACTCGAATCCTCCCAGAGGGATCCGGATTTTCTTCGGGGACCTCCGGGTCCTGGCTGGAGGAACCCGGAGCTTCTTCAGAAGCGACCTGGACCCTCCCGGAGGGGTCTGGGTCTTCTGAAATGACTTCTTGTGGATTCAAGTCTGGGAGCTGGGACCCAGACTCGCTTTCAGGATTCTCCGGACCCTCTTGAAGGGGTTTGGATCCCTGAGTATGGGGTAGTTCTGGTCTCTCCGCAACCAGGACCATACCGACGACTTCGTCAGTGGCTGAAATGTAAAGCAACAAAGGCTCACCAGGGTTCGGAGCTACCAGAGTTGGTAGGGTGGTGAGGAAGTGTTTTAGATCCTGGAACACCTTTTCTGCTTCTTCAGACCATTGGAATGGTCCGAACTTCCTCAATAACTTGAAGAAGGGGAGTGCCCGTTCCGCCAGTCTTGAAATAAACCGGCTGAGGGCTGCTAGACATCCAGTTAGCTTTTGGATATCTTTGATGTGGGCTGGTGGCCGCATGTCTTCAATGGCCATGATCTTCGCCGGATTAGCTTCTATGCCCCGGTGACTTACCAGGAAACCAAGAAGTTTTCTGGAGATAACCCCAAAGACACACTTGTCTGGGTTTTGCTTTGTGCGGGTGACCCGCAGCTTATCGAAGACAGCCTGTAAGGTGTCAAGAAGCGACTCCTTGTTCTTGACCTTGACCACGATGTCATCAACATACACTTCCACTATGTCTCTAATGAGGTCTTCAAAGGTTTTGTACATAGCTCGTACAAAGGTTGAAGTTGCATTCTTGAGACCAAATGGCATGGCTGTATAACAGTACAATCCATCTACTATGATGAAAGAGGTATGCTCTTCATCTTCCCTAGACATTCTGATTTGATGATACCCAGAATATGCATCTTGGAAACACAGTAATTCACACCCGGAGGTGGAATCCACTATCTGATCTATTCTAGGTAGTGGGAATGGATCTTTTGGACATGCCTTATTTAGTGTTGTGTAGTCGATACACATCCGAAGCTTCCCGCCGGCCTTGGCACAACGACTGGGTTTGCCAGCCATTTTGGGTGGAAGACTTCTCGGGTGAATCCAGCTTCGAGCAACTTCTTCACTTCTTCTCGAATGAATTTCTGTCGCTCTACAGATTGCTTCCGAGGCTTCTGGTGCACAGGCTGGGCGTCAGGGTAGATCTTCAGATTGTGCTCAATCACTTCCCTGGGGATCCCAGGCATTTGTGACGGTTGCCAGGCAAACACGTCGACATTAGCCCAGAGGAAAGCGATGAGCGCGAGTTCCTATTTGTCGTTCAATCCTCCCGATATATGGGTGGTCTGAGCGGCATCAGAACCGATTTGGACGACTTTGACGGGGATGTCGGTGTCGCCGCATGGCTGCACACAAGGTGCAGATGTCGAGCCTCGTTGACGAATGCTCGGGGGTTTTGGAGCTTGCTCCTGCCTGGAGTCCTCCTCTTGCGCCGTGGTAAGTGCATGGAGTTCTTCCAGAGCAGTTACTCCGGCAGTACGATCTCTGCGAATCCGGAGAACGCCTACTGGTGTTGGCATCTTTAACACCAGATAGCCATAATGAGCAGCTGCCATGAATTTGTACAAGGCAGGCCTACCCAAGATGGCATTGAAGGGTAAGTTGATCTGAGCAACGTCAAAGACCAACTTCTCGGTGCGATACTTCTCCCGTGTCCCGAAGGTAACAAAGAGAGTAATAGCTCCGAGTGGGGTAATGGCTCCCGGACCTACTCTGGAGAAAGGTCAGGAGGGGTGGAGATCCGAAGGTCGGAGCTGAAGCTTGGTAAAAGCTTCAAAGCTTATGAGGTTGAGCCCTGAACCTCCATCTACCATGACATGATGGAGCTGGATGTTATTGATGGTAGTACGTACCATCAAAGGTAACTGACCTGCTCCAACCATGCTTCGAGGGCAGTCCGAAGCATCAAAAGTGATGGTTGTGTCCATACACTTCCGATGAGGCACCGGTCTGGCTGTAGGAGCTACTGCAGCCATGTCCCGACGTATAGTCTTGATGACTCGGCGGGAGGTGATGTCCCATGATCCACCAAAAATGGTGTTCATGGTCTTCCGACACTCGTTGTCAGAGACGTCGGAATCGTCATCGACGGAGGTGTAGATGGCCTTCAGGACCTTTTTGGGATCCTGAAAACCTAACTCCTCTTCAGCCGGAGCTTCATCGACTTTTTGTTTTCCTTCCCTCTGTCGGAAAGGAGCTTCTTCCCGGCGCTTGTTGTAGCGCTCGGCGAGGTTTTGGACCTCCCGGCAGTCTTCCAAACTGTGGCTGCCCATTTTGTGAATTGGACACCGCACTTTGTGTTTGCCACCGTCTTCAGAAGATGGTTGAGGTCGCTTCTCGGGGCGTGGCCCCCGGCCACCGGGAGCTGCAGCAGCTGCAACATTGGATGCACCGGCCGACGGCTTCTTCTTGTCGTTGGTCTTCTTCTTCTTTTTGCTACTCCCGGAGGTAGCGGCTTCTCCTTTGGAGGATTTCTTGTGATCCTCCGGAGTTGGTTTGGAGTGCATCTCACGGCCCTCCGCATCTCTGGCACATTTGTCGGCCAAACTGAAGAGTTCCGTGACATTGGTGATCTCCTTGATCGTCAGTTTCTCCAGCATATTCTTGTCCCGTACACCCTGTCTGAATGCCACAATGACAGATGCGCTAGAGATAGAAGGGATAGTGTTTCGTACCTGAGAGAACCTCTGGATGAATGATCGCAAGGATTCTCCCCCTTTTTGCACGACCGCGAAAAGGTCCAGTTCAGTGCCTGGTCGGGTGTATGAACTCCCGAAGTTGGCGGTGAACTGCTGGCACAGCTCCTCCCAACTATTGATGGAGTTGGGTGGAAGGCTCATAAACCAGGACCTGGCGGTCCCAGTTAAAGCCACTGGGAATAATTGGCCATTACGGCCTCATTTCCTCCAGCTGCCAAGATAGCAGTGGAGTAGATCTGAAGAAATTCGACAGGATTGACGGTCCCATCGAACTTCTCCGGCAGGTGAGGACGGAACTTCTGTGGCCACCTGACCATACGGAGATGCACGACCAGGGCTGAACAGCCTCCTCCCACTCCTTTAGGAGCAAGAACGTCTTGAGCTTCTCGTCTTTCACGAGCACGCTCAATATGGACTCGACCGTCCTGTTGGCGGTATCGGCGATCAAGCTCCGCCCGGAGGTCATGAGTTGAAAGCCTGGATACCGTGTGAGTGCGTCGTGCCCCGGAAGGCAATGACGTCACTTGCTGTGATGCAGCACGTCTCCTGTTGTTGAAAATGTGCGGACCAAGTCTGCCAGACAAGGTCCGTCGCTGCGATGGGGCCCGTCCTAAAGGAGGAGGGCCCTGGTTGCTGATGCGGTCGGCTGCTGCTGCAACCAAATGTTCCACATCAGCTCTCCATTGCTCCAGTGCATCCTGGGATGCATCCGGAGGTGGTGGGCGTTGGAGAAGAGCACGTGCTGCATGGACGCAGTAACTGACGCCGGTGCACCATCGCGTTGTCCAGCTTGATTTGCTGGTGGAGGTGGCGGTGGTGGCAGTGTGACTCCTGCTGGCGCTGAGGCCCCTGCTGGTGGCTGCATATTGGAGGGGTTGCCCCCAACAGCTTGAACAGCAAGACGACCGTTGGATCATCCAGCAGCTGAGTTCACCATTCTCGAAATCTCAGGTGCCCCCCCTACCTGGCGTGCCAACTGTCGGTGGTTTGGATCCGGCAGATCTCCCGACACTACTAAAGTGTTAGAGGAGTTTGTGGTTCGGTGTGGGCGCGCGGATATTCAAGAAAGTGAATTGGAAATGACACAGGGGACACAGAGGTTTACGTGGTTCGGGCCGCCTGAGCGTAATACCCTACTCCACGGGTGTGTTGGTGTTGTATTGGTTATATGAGCTTGTATTGAGCGTCTATGGAACGTGTAGAGTGAGTCGTCGGCCTGTCCTTTTATAGTACAAGGGCAGGCCGTTACAAGTTAGCCTGGCCCGACATGTGGCCCCGGTGGTTACTAATATTGATACTCATTCAACACGTTTAATTGTCCTTAATGACCGGGTAATGGGCTTTGACAGCACCGTCACTGGTAATTAAGGTCATCCGATCGTGTGTCATTAATATAGTATTAATGACACTTGATCGGGTCTTGAAGCCCTTGATTCCCCTTTGAGGATCCGGAGTCTTTGTGGAGTCTTCCGGAGGTTAGAGGCTGAAGATCCGATGGTTGGACACGTGGCAGCTCCGGAGCATACTGTGTGA
This sequence comes from Tuctoria greenei, assembly GCA_036927565.1. Lineage (NCBI taxonomy): Eukaryota > Viridiplantae > Streptophyta > Magnoliopsida > Poales > Poaceae > Tuctoria > Tuctoria greenei. Next base: position 195,306,781 of record JAYESD010000002.1, read on the forward strand.
AACAGAAAGCTCCGGAGCTACCTGACATGTGTCAGTTCTGGAGCTTCCCTCGGTCTGGGGTTAGGTCCGGGGGTGCCATTTCGGTACACAGCCCAGAGCTTCCCCCTTGTGGGTGGTAGCTCCGGTTTGACAGTACACGTGGCGACCCCGGGACTAACCATGTTGGAGAAGCAGGTCTGGTTATGCCTGACATGTGGGCCTCCGAAGGTCTTCAAATCGAATAGATGACTTTCCCTTGAGATCTTTGTACTCTCAAGGGGTGTACGGTTCCCAGGGTACCGACACTCACCTTACTCAATTCATCCTGGTTGTACAAAGATGTACAAAGACTTGAAGACATGTTATTGGTGGGCTAGCATGAAGAAGGACATAGCTGAATACGTAGCATTGTGTGATGTGTGCCAACGAGTCAAGGTGGAACATCAAAGGCCAGCTGGACTATTGCAACCATTGAAGATTCCGGAGTGGAAGTGGGAAGAGATCGGTATGGACTTCATAGTTGGTCTACCACGTACTCAATCCGGTTACGACTCAATTTGGGTAATTGTGGATCGGTTAACTAAGTCATCCCACTTTATTCCCGTCAAGACCACCTATAATGGAGAGAAATTGGCGGAACTGTATATGGGAAGAATAATATGTTTGCATGGAGTTCCAAAGAAGATAGTCTCAAATAGAGGTTCACAATTCACTTCCAGGTTTTGGCAAAAATTGCACGAAGCTTTGAGAACGTGGTTGAATTTTTGTTCAGCATATCACCCTCAAACGGATGGACAAACCGAGAGGACCAATCAAATTTTGGATGACATGTTAAGAGCTTGTGCTTTAAAGCATGGGAAAGGTTGGGACAAGAGCTTGCCCTATGCAGAATTTTCATACAACAATAGTTACCAAGCAAGCTTGAAAATGTCACCATATGAAGCGCTTTATGGAAGGAAGTGTAGGACACCTTTATTCTGGAATGAGGCAGGAGAAACTCAAGTATTTGGTCCAGATGTGTTGCAAGAAGCCGAAAAGCAAGTCCAAATAATTCGTGAAAATTTGAGGGCTGCCCAATCAAGACAAAAAGGCTATGCGGATAATAGGAGAAGGAAATTAGCCTTTGAAATGGGATACTACATTTACCTTAAGTTGTCACCAATGAGAGATCATAAGAGGTTTAACATAAGTTGCAAGCTAGCACCTCGCTATATCGGACCATTCAAGATTTTGGACGAAAGAGGAGAAGTAGCGTATAAGTTGGAGATGCTAGATCATCTTTCGAATGTCCATGATGTCTTTCATGTTTCCCAGCTCAAGAAGTGCTTGAGAGTACCGGAAGAACATGTGCCAATGGAAGGATTGGAATTAGAGGCAAATTTGACTTATCCCGAGCAACCTGACAAAATTTTGGAAACCAATGAGAGAGTCACAATAAACAAGGTCATTAGATGGTGTAAAGTTCAATGGAAGCACAACACAGAAAAAGAAGCAACGTGGGAATTGGAGGAGGATCTCAAGAAGGAATTTCCCTATCTCTTCTCTTCCACGTCGAATCTCGAGGGCGAGATTCATTTTAAGGGGGGTAGGTTTGTAACACCCTCATTTTCATGCATCATGCCCTACATACATTCATATACATGTTTAACATTAATCCACATGAAGTGGAATGAGTTTAAAATTGATTTGGAACAAAACCGAACTTAAAATTCTGGAAAGTGCGGACTAGTCCTATTTTGATGCGGACTCGTCTGATTTCTCTCTGACCTCGATCAGACTTGTCCATTTTTGCTGCAGGCTAGTCCAATTTTGCCTCTGGACACTTTTGGACTTGTCCGGTCTTATGCGAACTAGTCCAGTATTCCAAGAATCCTTGAAAATTTGCTAAGTCCCTAGACTTGTCCGGACTAGTCCATTTTCCTCTCTGACTAAAGTCGGACTTGTCCGATTTTTGGCCAGACTTGTTCGATTTCTTTCTCACTAACTCCGGACGTGTCCGGTCCTTTTTGGACTTGTCCAATATTTCGCGACTCCGAATTAATCCTTTGTTTTATGACTTGTTTTTTGGGTTTCGCGTTAAGTGGGCCTAGGGACGTCATGCCTAACTCTTTTAGAGCCCATGTGGGACTCTAAACCGGCCTCTACTCATCTCAAACTCGAAATCCATCTAACCCTAGCCTCCACCTCTATATAAACAACCCCACCCCTTGGCTTGACATCTATTTGCCACTTTTTCACACCACCCAAACCCTAGTTCGTGGAGAGCCACCATCAAGGAGGGAGGAGGAGATCCCAAGCAAGAAGAAGAAGAGGAGGAAACGAAAGAGGATCAAGATCTCCATCAAGTTTTGTTCTTCATCACCAATTCATCTCCAAGTTCATCATCAACCCGAGAACGTCAAGATTCAAGTGTTGTCTCCAAGATCCTTGATTCATCGGAGTCCTAAACACCTGATATACCTTCTATTCTCTTTTTATTACGTAAATTCAACCCCTAATCTCCAAATCCACGTCGATCTAGAAACCCTAGTTCACCAATTCTGCGAAGTGCGGACTTGTCCGGTCCCTAGCGGACTAGTCTGATTTTCCTGGTTAAATTGTGTTGAATTAATTCTAAAATTAGATCTAATCACATCCAAACCCATATAAACTTGTTAAAAGCTATTAAAACTAGTTAGTGATCATTAAAAGCAATCTATTAACAAGTTCTACCTTGCATTTGCATTAATCATGCATGTCATGTCATATTGAGTAATATTTGTGCAATCTTTGATTGTGTTTCTTGTCTTGTATGTTTATTGTGCGGATTAGACAGATTTGCGCTAGATAGTGCCGCGGAGGATCTCCAGCACCAAGAGTTTGAAGGCTTTGACTCAGACCGATCCCATGAGCAAGGCAAGTGTCCTTGAAGCATATTGATCCTGTTTTAAAATAAATGTTTGTTGTAAACTGCATGCTTGTGTCAATTTGATGGGAATCCTATGGTAGGAAGTTTACTAGCTTTTTTTAACCACCCTTGTCACCTGGAATATATGGTAGAGAGTCGGGATGGGATTTTTACCTTTTTGCTTCGCTTAATTGATTGAGATGGAAGAACAACTACACTACTTAATTTAATTATGCATTAATGAGATTGTGGTTGACATGAATTGGTTAAATCTGATATGGTAATGGGTGATATAAGCAAGCTTGGTACGTGGATGGGTTGGATGTTATGGTGGTTTTACTTGCTTTAGATCTAAGGACCGGTTCGTGGAGCGACCATCCTAGATTTATAGTGCCACCACGAGGCCAAATATGGGTGCAGCGTAGCTGATTAATTAGGGCTTTGCCAGTGCTATTTGGGTCATTAAGGATGCTCGGGGAAGCGATAGTCGGATTGGGTTTGTTGATGATTGGTCGGACTAACCTGGGATCCGAATGGCTCAAGAGGGGGCCCTTGGTTGAAGATGTGCTCAGTTGGAGACATCGCCACCGGTGAAACCTCAGTGGGATCTAAATAGGCTAGTAATCCCTTTGTAAAGGGTATTTTGTGATCTCTTGGCCACACACCTACGGAAGTGTGACATGGCATAATTGAGATTCTATAGTGATCGAAAGGTGATAAAATCGCCAACACGTGGGTAAAGCGGTACAACCTCTGCAGAGTGTGTCTAAAACTATCATGATAGCCGTGCTCCCGGTTGTGAGCAACCTGGACCCTCACATGATTAGAGGAAAATTGGGATTTGGGATGGTTATGGTTGGTATTATGGTTATGGTTGATATTATGGTTATGGTTGGTATTATGGTTATGGATGGTTATGAATTGAATTCTCGTATTGAATATGAATATTGGTATATGATGGTGGATATGGAATATGGACTGGTATTAAGATAACTACATGGCTTATGATGGGTTTATTTCATATACATGTAAAATATTGCTTTTCAAATGTTTTAATATACTTTTCAGCACTCCACCATTATTAAATTCGTCATTTGAATCAGCCAGATATCATACTTTCCACACTTGTTGAGTACGACATGTACTCACTCTTGCAATTCCCCCCCCCCAACAGTTGCAGGTCGGGATTGGAAGTTTAATGGCTATAATGCGGAGTTCTAGGCCGTGTCTACCGTCAGCTTTGCCTGTGGTGTTGCATGGAGCTGCGCTATACCCTATCGCTTATGCTGCCTAGCTGTTTAGTTTGCTTATTTAGTTTATTTCCGCTGCATTAGTTGAACTTGTCAATAATATTTATTCAAACTTGTATTCGAGGATAATATGGTTTGTGCAATAAAATTTGGTTAATTAATCTTGTTATGTGCTAATTTTCTATATACTCTTTTATGAATGCACTCGTGTATGTGTGTTGAACATCCTGGGCACACATATGCGTTCACTTGGTTCATTTTTGGAACCGGGTGTCACAAGTCCGATCTTTGATCCGGTTTTCCAATAAGTTGTTAAATCCCCAGACTTGTCCGGTTCGCTGTCGGACTTGTCCGTTTTGCCCTTTGGACAAGACCGGACTTGTCCCGATCTTCCACCTGATTTGTCCGATATTGTTTCTGTTCCAAAACAGACTAGTCTGGTCCATTGTGCAGACTAGTTCGGCCTGCTAAGTTCCACTCGGTTTCTGTTATTTCCTCATGATTTGTATCTGGGTAACTGCCTTATTCGGGACCAAGGACGTCATGCTCAACCCTTGTGGAGCCCATGTGGGGCCGGCCCCTACATGGCCTCCACCCACCCCAAAGCTCGAATCCATTGAAACCCTAGCCCTCCACCCTTATAAAAAAAACACCATCCCTTGACTTAAATCCTTTTGCCCAAATTAAAAGTCCACAAACCCTAGTTCATGGAGAGCCGCCATTAAGCAGGGAGAAGGAGATCCCGAGCAAGAAGAAGAAGAGGAGGAAACTAAAGTGGATAAAGTAATCAAGATCTTCATCGAGTTTTTGTTCTTCATCAACAATTCACCTTCAATTCGTCATCATCAACCCTAGATCGTCAAGATTCAAGTTCCATATTCAATTCTTGATCCTTGGGGTTTTAGGCACGTGGTATACCTTCTACTTTCTTTTTCACACATCAATTCAACCCCAATTCTCCAAATTCTCGTAGATCAAGAAAACCCTATTTTTTAGTCTGTCCAGGGCAGACTAGTCCGGCCCTTAAAACCGGACTTGTCCGACCTCTGAATCTGAATTGTGCTGAATTAATTCCAAATTGACTCGAATAAATTACAAACCTGTCCAAACTTGTTAAAAACCATTAGAACCAGTTAGTAAACATTAATAGCAACTCATTAACTAGTTTTTCTTCGCAATTGCATTAATCATGCATGTCATGACATATTGAGTAATATATGTGCACTTATTGATTGTGATTCTTGTCTTGTATGTTCGTTGCGCGGATTAGACGTATTTGCGCTAGAGAGTGCCGCGGAGGACCTCCAGCACCAGGAATTTGAAGACTTTGACCCAAACCAAGCCTAAGAGAAAGGCAAGTGTCCTTGAACATATTGATCCCATTTTTACAATAAATTTTTTGTTTTCAAAACTGCATGCTGGTGTCAATTTGATGGGAATCCTATGATAGGAAGTTTACTAGCTTTGTTTAACCACCCTTGTCAACTGAAAAACAAGGTAGAGAGTCGGGAAGGGCTTTTTACCTTTTTTCTTTGCTTAATTAATTGGGATGAGAAAACAACTATACCATTCAATTATGCAATTAATGAGATTATGGTTGATATGAACTGATCAGTATGATATGGTAATGAATGATCTAAGCAAGCATGGTATGTGCATGGGTTGGATGTTATGGTGGTTTCTTGCTTTAGATCTAAGGACCAATCCATGCGAGAATAAGCTAGGACAACAGTGCGACAACAAGGCCAAGTATGGGTGTGGCGTAGCTGATTAATTAGGGTATTGCTGGTACCGCGCGGATCATTTGGCGCACCGAGGAAGGGGAGTCGGATTGGGTTTGGATATGTTGGCGGGACTCCCTGGGATCCGAATGGCACAAGACGGGGCCCTTGGTTGAAGATGTGCTCAGTTGGAGACATCGCCATCATTGAAACCTCAGTGGGTTCGTACATGCTAGTAGTCCCTTTGTAAAGGCTATTTTGTGATCTCTTGGCCATACACCAAAGGAAGTGTAATTGGCATAAGGGAGAGGTTCTTTAGTCGCTGATGGGTGATGAAATCACAAACACGTGGGTAAATGGTAGAAACTCTGCAGAGTATTAAAACTATCATGATAGTCGTGCTCCCGACAAAGAGCACCTGGATGACCTACATGATTAGAGGGAAACTTGGTATTTGGGATGGTTATGGTTGGTAATATGGTTATGGTGGTTATGAATCAAATTATGGTATTGGATATGGTCAATGGTAATGAGGAATCTAGTATATGGATGATGGATATGGAATATGGACTTATACTATGGTAATCATTAAGGTTTATGATGGGTTTACTTCACATATATATAATGTATTGCTTTTCAAATGTTTTAATGTACTTTTCAACACTTAGCCTTATTTATATTCGCCATTTGAATCAGCTACATGTCATACTTTCCACACTTGCTGAGTACGATATGTACTCACCCTTGCAATTCCTCCACCAACAGTTGCAGGTCGGGATTGGGAGTATAACCGTTATAATGCCGAGTTCTAGGCCATTTCTGGCATCAACTTTGCCTCTGGTGTTGCTTGGAGACGCGCTACCCTATTTGCTTAGCTGCATAGTTGCTTTATTTAGATGATTTCTTCTGCATTAATTCAAACTTGTCATTATGTTTCATTAGAGCTTGTATTCGAGGATATTTTGAATTGTATAATAAAAGTGGTATATTAATCTTGTTCTGTAGTAATTTTCTGTATATCCTTTTGTGAAGGAACTCGTGTATGTGTTAACTTGGTTCATTTTCGGAACCGGGTGTCACAAATTGGTATCAGAGCCACAGGTTGACCGTAGGTCACAAACTAGATAGAATGGACACTTTAGAGCACATAGGAGCACTCAGGAATCGATGTGTTTTTGCTTGGTGTGCTAATTGCTATGTATTGCTGCTTGTGTGCTTAGTAGAGGATTTTGGGATGCTTTAGCATTGCCATGTCCACATAGGCTAGTATAGGTAGTTGAAAGTGCATCTAGGCACCCCTTGTGGGTTTTGGTTGATTTATGACAAACAAATGAGATCCTAGAAAGGAGAGTGAGGAATCAAGTTGAAAAGAGCTCAAGAGATTAATAGAATACTCTTTGTGTATGGAGCGTGTTGGAGAAACAAACCCCAAGAGCTCAAGTAAAAGAAAACACTCTCACTGCACATGTTTACACTAGTTTGGACTAGTCTGATATGCTCTCTGTCTAGGATCGGACAAGTCCTCCCAGTGCGGACTTGTCCGCAATGAACTAGTCCGATAAAGTATGGACTAGTCCGATAATCCTTCTGATCAGTATCGGACGAGTACAATATTCCATAGACTAGTCCGAAATCCCCACTGACCAACTTTGGACAAGTCTTCCCAATTTCAGACTTGTCCTTAGCCCCTCAAAATTTTACGACATTGGACTAGTCCGATAACCTCTTTGACTAAAATCGTACAAGTCATCCAAGTGCGGACTTGTCCTCAATTCACTAAGGGATTTACCACGCTAGACTAGTCCGATATGTGCCGGACTAGTCCGAACATCTCCAGAGACAATATCAGACTAGTCCGCCTATTGCCGGACAAGTCCGATAATTCAGAACACTTAGGGTTTCGCACACGCCGCACATCAGACTAGTCCGGAGTCCACCACGAACTAGTACAGACTTTGTAAACCCTAACGGTAAGCTTTGGAAACCCTAGTATAAATAGAGGTGCACGACCCGTAATAAATCACTCTCGACCCCCTGCGCTGTCACACCTTCCAAGAGCCCAGAAAACACGTCTCTCCACACAATCCAATGCAAGAAAGTCAAATCCTTGAGGATTAACCATAGATCAAATAAGAGACACGTTCTTCACGTCTTGAGCTCTTGGGTTTGATTCTCTCACACACTCTCGCTGTTTCATTGCATACTTTTCGAGTGTGTTTGGTGGTGTTTCGGATTGTAAATCTTGGGGAGCCCTCAACTTGTGAGAAGGCCCCTTGAACACAGTTATTTACCCCCTTTGTGATTAGTGGAATAGAATCGACCTCCGTGGTGATACGACGAGGGTAGGGTTGGTGAAGACCCAGTCCTCCGTGGGCTCGTCAATGTGGACGTAGATTTCCTATGTGGAATCGAACCACGGGATAAAATCGTTGTGTCCTTTGTTCTTGTTCTTACTATTCATTGCAATCTAGGGTTTGCTCAATCTTGTTCAACTTACGTTAAAACTTTGAAACGAAAGTTAACTTGTGCCACATCTAGTTTTTTTGAAGCAATACATTCAAGTTACAACTCAATTTCCGTTGAATAGAGTATTTGGATCGAAATCATTGATCAAACTTGATCAATCTAGTGCACATACAACTGACTAGTCTGCACCGTACCAGACTAGTCCAATTTTTCTGTATTTGATTAGGTTGCTAAGTGTTTCAGGTTCCGGCAAAAAATTCAAAAAGCCTATTCACCCCCCTCCGGGCTACATTCAGTAGTTGTTTAGTTTCATATCCCTTGATGCATATAGTTGGGGATGTTTTCTAAATTCTTATCTCTTGCTTTTCTTCAGATGGTGAGGACTTGCAACCAGGGGGATGCCAATGATGAGGAGGAGAACAACGGAGCACCTCAGAACAACAATGGACAAGGACATGCCCAGGGAGCTATCATTCTTGAGGAGCTATTGGCCATGCAAAACCGGCTCATGCAAACCATGGTACAAACTATGGGACAACTGCAGGCTGGTAACAACAACAATCAGCCACACATGCCTCCATCGCCACCCCCACCTCCTCATAACCGACTGGGAGAGTTCATGAGAACCAGGCCGTCGACCTTTGCTCAAGCTGCTGACCCTATGGATGCCGATTATTGGCTCAAGCCCGTGGACAAGAAACTTGCAATAGTCCAATGCAGTGACTGAGAGAAGGTGCTATTTGCGTCTCATCAACTTGTTGGAGCAGCTGCCGATTGGTGGGACTCTTTGTGCAATGCCCATGAAAATCAGGGGAGGATCACTTGGGCTGAATTCAAGGAGAGCTTCCGTTCTCATTATGTGTCAGAAGGTGTTATGATCTTGAAGAGGCAATAATTTGGAAACTTGAGGCAAGGAAGATCGAGTGTGGGTGAATACCTCAACAAATTCACTCAACTCTCAAGATATGCACCTGAGGATGTGAGCCGGGATAGCCGGAAGCAATACCTGTTCATGAGGGGCTTGAATAATGAAATCCTAGTGCAATTGCTGAATTGTGATTATGCCAACTTGCAGAAGCTTGTGGATAAAGCAATTGTGGTTGAGAACAAAGTCCATGAGATGGAGCAAGATACCAGGAGGAAGGCGCCATATCAAGGATAACAACAAGGAAGTAATGTGCACCATCGCTTTGCGCCACCCGATGTGCCATATTACAGCTCTTCTGCGCCTGCTCAAAGCCCTGGTTATGCACCGCGTCCAGCTCAGTTTATGCAGCACTGCCCTGTCATGCAAGCACCTAGGCCGCCAATGCCTTATGCACCTTGTGCCAACTTTCCTAGTGCGAATGTTCAGAATCAAGTTTATCCCAATAATCCTGATGCAGTTAGGAAGTGCTATTCATGTGGAGAAGCAGGACATTTTGCACATCAATGTCCTAAGTCAGGCCTTTGGTCAAGGAAGCAATGCTCAAAGACAGAACCCAAGACCCAATGGAGGACAACCACAAGCGAACCGTGGACAACAGAATTTTGCTCGTGGCAATGTGAACCATGTATCTACGGAGGAAGCTCAACAAGCGGATGATGTGGTTATTGGTATGTTTCTCACAAACTCCAACCCAGCGACTGTATTATTTGATTTTGGAGCATTGCATTCATTAATTGCATCGAAATATGTTGCCAAGTATATGAAGTTTACTCTATTGGTTAAGTCTCCTAGAGGAGAGATGATGACAAATATAGCACGTCCCAAAATAAGCCTTAGAATAAGGAGGGTAGACTTCTTCGCGAACCTCAATGTCTTGGATTCTCAAGGATTGGACACAATACTTGGTATGGACTGGTTAAGGAAGCACGATGGAGTCATTGAATGCGCCACAAAGACGGTGAAGTTGACCAATGAGGAAGGGATCACCATAGAGTTTGAAGCATCTCAACATGCATCGAAGCAATTGGAGCTGAATCACATGGATGGTGCCGCGATTGAGAAGATTCCAGTGCTATGTGAATTTTTGGATATGTTTCCGAATGAGCTGCCAAGTTTGCCACCTGATCGCGACATTGAATTTGTTATTGAATTAATACCTGGAACTGCACTTATAGCTAAGAGGCCATATAGGATGCCTCCTAAGGAGTTAGCAGAGCTCAAGAAGCAGATCCAAGAGCAACTAGAGAAAGGTTTTATTCGCCCAAGCTCTTCACCCTGAGGAGCGCCAGTTTTCTTCGTGGACAAGAAGGATGGATCCCAAAGGATGTGTGTGGACTACCGAGCTCTCAACGAGGTAACGATCAAGAACAAGTACACCTTGCCAAGCATAGAAGAATTATTTGATTAGATGAAGGGTGCTTGTGTCTTCTCCAAGATTGATTTGAGGTCGGGTTACTTTCAAATAAAGATTAGACCATCGAACATATCCAAGACAGCTTTCAGGACACGATATGGATCTTATGAGTACACGGTCATGTCAATTGGATTGACTAATGCACCCGCATACTTCATGTATCATATGAACAAGGTTTTCATGGAGTACTTGGATAAGTTCGTGGTAGTGTTCATTTATGACATTATGATCTACTCGAGAAGCGAGGAAGAGCATGAGGAACATTTAAGGCTGACATTACAGAAACTGAGAGAGCATCAATTGTATGCCAAGTTCAGCAAGTGCCAGTTTTTGTTGAAAGAGGTGTCACTTTTGGGTCATATCATCTCAGGAGGAGGAGTATCAGTTGACCCCAAAAAAGTGAGGGGCGTGTTGAAATGGGAACCGCCACATAATGTAAAGGAGATCCAGAGTTTTCTTGGGATGGCTGGATATTACCGTAGGTTCATCAAGGACTTTTCCAAAATATCCAAGCCCATGACAGAGTTGTTAATGAAGGGAAAAGCTTTCCAATGGACTCAAGCATGTCAAGATAGCTTTGAGGAGTTGAAGAAAAGGTTAACAATAGCCCCAGTTTTGATATTGGGACGTGAGCAAGAGTTTTGATATTTATTGTGATGCATCGAGACAAGGACTTGGATGTGTGCTCATGCAGGAGGGTCAAGTGGTCGCATATGCATCAAGACAATTGAAGAAACATGAGCAGAATTATCCAACGCATGATTTGGAACTTGCAGCCATGGTACACGCATTGAAGATTTGGAGACACTACATCCTTGGACATAGGTGTGAAATTTATACGGACCACAAGAGTTTAAAGTACATATTCACACAAATGGACCTGAATTTGAGGCAATGAAGATGGTTGGAGCTCACCAAGGATTATGATGTGGGGATCAACTATCATCTAGGAAAGGCTAATGTTGTGGCTGACGCTTTGAGTCGGAAAGGAGTAAATCACCAACTCACGGTTCGAGAATTGCCATCCGAGTTATGCAAGGAGTTTGAACGATTGAATCTCGGATTTGTGAATGAGATGGGAATAATGGAGTTAAATCCGACCTTGGAGCAAGAAATTAGGGAAGGTCAAGCAAAGGATGAGGAAATCCAACAAATCAAGGAAAGGACCCATGAAGGAAGAGAATCCAGGTTTGATGAGGATGAACGTGGTACCTTATGGGTTGGAAGAAGGATTGTCGTGCCTAATGTGAAGCATATTCATGAGACAATACTAAAAGAGGCACGTGACTCGCCATACTCAATTCACCCCGGTTGTGGGAAGATGTACAAGTACTTGAAGACGTGTTATTGGTGGGCTAGCATGAAAAAGGACATAGCCGAATATGTCGCGTTGTGTGACGTGTGCCATTAAGTCAAAGCTGAACACCAAAGGCCAGCCGGATTATTGCAGTCATTGAAGATTTCGGAGTTGAAGTGGGAAGAAATTGGTATGAACTTTATAGTTGGTTTACCGCGTACCCAGTCCAGTTATGACTCAATTTGGGCTATTGTGGATCGTTTGACCAAGTCAGCTCATTTTGTTCCTGTCAAGACCGCCTCTACCACCGCGAAGCTGGCAGAGCTATATATGGAGCACATTGTGTGTCGACATGGAGTCCTGAAAAAAATAGTTTCGGATAGAGGTTCTCAATTCACCTCCAGGTTCTGGCAAAAATTGCGGGAAGGATTGGGGACAAGGTTGAATTTCAGCTCAAGATATCACCCCCAAATGGATGGACAAACTGAGAGGACCAATCAGATTTTGGAGGACATGTTAAGAGCTTATGCTTTGAAGCATGGAAGAAGTTGGGACAAGAGCTTGCCGTTTGCGGAATTCTCATATAACAATAGTTACCAAGCAAGCTTGAAGATGCCACCTTATGAAGCATTATATGGGAGGAAGTGTAGAACACCTTTATTCTAGAATGAGACAAGAGAAAATCAGGTGTTTGTACCTGACGTCCTGCAAGAAGCTCAAAAAAAAGTCCAGACTATTCGTGAAAACTTGAGAGCTGATCAATCAGGGCAAAAAGGCTATGCGGACAATAGGAGAAGGAAACTAGCCTTTGAAATATGAGATTTTGTTTACCTCAAGGTGTCACCAATGAGAGGTCATAAAAGGTTTAACATAAGAGGCAAGCTAGCACCTTGATACATTGGGCCATTCAAGATTTTGGATAAAAGAGGAGAAGTAGCATATAAGTTGGAGATGCCAACTCACTTATAAGACATCCATGATGTGTTTCATGTTTCACAGCTTAAGAAGTGCTTGAGGGTACCGGAAGAACAAGTGCCAATGGAAGAATTAGAATTAGAGGCATATTTGACTTATGCTGAGCAACCGGTCAAAATCTTAGAAACCAAGGAGAGAGTCACAAGGACAAGGTTATTCGATGGTGCAAAGTACAATGGAAGCATCATAAGGAATCGGAAGCAACTTGGGAGCTAGAATATGATCTCAGGAAGCAATTTCCCTATCTCTTCTCTTCCGCGTCGAATCTCGAGGGCGAGATTCATTTTAAGGGGGGTAGGTTTGTAACACCCTCATTTTCATGCATCATGCATTGCATAAGTTCATATACATGTTTAATATTAAGAAAGATAAAAAGTAACAAGTTAAAAATGAATTAGAAGCAAAACAACACTTAAAAGTTTGTAGGAGTATGGACTTGTCCGGTTTGTACCCCGGACTAGTCCGGTTTCCCCCTCTGTTGCCCTCCAGACTTGTCCTTTTTGAGTGCGGACTAGTCCGAACTTTGGTCCGGTTTTCCATTAAGTTGATAAATCCCCGGACTTGTTCGTTTTGCCCTCTAGACAAGACCGGACTTGTTCAGACCTTCCACCAGATTTGTCCGATATTGTTTCTGTTCCAAAATGGACTAGTTCGGCCCGTTGTGTGGACTAGTTCGGCCTGCTGAGTTCCACTCGGTTTCTGTTATTTCCTCACAATTTGTTTTTGGGTAACCGCCTTATTTGGGCCCAAGGACGTCGTGCTTAACCCTTGTGGAGCCCATGTGGGACCCCTACACGGCCTCCACCCATCCCAAATTCGAATCCATTGAAACCCTATCCCTCGACCCTTATATAAACAACCCCATCCCTTGACTTTACATACTTTTTCCTAAATTAAAAGTCCACAAACCCTAGTTTGTGGAGAGGCGCCATCAAGGATGGAGAAGGAGATCCCGAGCAAGAAGAAGAAGAGGAGGAAACAAAAGAGGATCAAGTAATCAAGATCTTCATCGAGTTTTCATTCTTCATCAACAATTCACCTTCAATTCTTCATCATCAACCCTAGATCATTAAGATTCAAGTTCCATATTCAATTGTTGATCCTTGGGGTTCTAGACTCGTGGTATACCTTCTACCTTCTTTTTCCCACATCAATTCAACCCCAATTCTCCAAATTCTTGTAGATCAAGAAAACCCTATTTTTTAGTCTGTCCAGGGCGGACTAGTCCGAGCCCTAAAACAAGACTTGTCCGGCCTCTGAATCTGAATTGTGCTGAACTAATTTCAAATTGACTCGAATCAATTCCAAACCTGTCCAAACTTGTTAAAAACCATTAGAACCAGTTAGTAAACATTAATAGCAACTCATTAACTAGTTTTGCTTTGCAATTGCCTTAATCATGCATGTCATGACATATTGAGTAATATATGTGCACTTATTGATTGTGATTCTTGTCTTGTATGTTCGTTGCGCGGATTAGACGGATTTGCGCTAGAGAGTGCCGCGGAGGACTTCGAGCACCATAAATTTGAAGACTTTGACCCAAACCAAGCCCAAGAGCAAGGCAAGTGTCCTTGAACATATTGATCCTGTTTTTATAATAAATGTTTTTTTTTCAAAACTGCAGGTTTGTGTCAATTTGATGGGAATCCTATGATAGGAAGTTTACTAGATTTGTTTAACCACCCTTGTCACCTGGAATACATGGTAGAGAGTCGGTAAGGGCTTTTTACCTTTTTTTCTTTGCTTAATTAATTGAGATGAGAAAACAACTATACCATTTAATTATGCAATTAATGAGATTATGGTTAATATGAACAGGTCAATATGATATGGTAATGGGTGATCTAAGCAAGCATGGTATGTGGATGGGTTGGACGTTATGATGGTTGCTTGCTTTAGATCTAAGGACCGGTTCATGCGAGAATAAGCCAGGACAATAGCGCCACCACGAGGCCAAGTATGGGTGCGGCGTAGCTGATTAATTAGGGTATTGCTGGTACTGCGCAGATCATTTGGCGCACTGAGGAAGAGGAGTCAGATTGGGTTTGGATATGGTTGGTGGGACTCCCTGGGATCCGAATGGCATAAGAGAGGGCCCTTGGTTGAAGATGTGCTCAGTTGGAGACATTGCCACGGGTGAAACCTCAGTGGGTCTGTACATGCTAGTAGTCCCTTTGTAAAGGCTATTTTGTGATCTCTTGGCCATACACCAAAGGAAGTGTAATTGGCATAAGGGAGGTTCTTTAGTCGCCGACGGGTGATGAAATCACAAATGCGTGGGTAAAGTGGTACAAACTCTGTAGAGTATTAAAACTATCATGATAGTCGTGCTCTCGGTTAAGAGCACCTGGATGACCTACATGATTAGAGGGAAACTTGACATTTGGGATGGTTATGGTTGGTAATATGGTTATGGCTGGTTATGGATCGAATTATGGTATTGGATATGGTTAATGGTAATGATGAATCTGGTATATGGATGATGGATATGGAATATGGACTTATACTATGGTAATCATTGTGGTTTATGATGGGTTTACTTCACATATATATAATGTATTGCTTTTCAAATGTTTTAATGTACTTTTCAGCACTTAGCCTTATTTATATTCGTCATTTGAATCAGCTACATGTCATACTTTCCACACTTTCTAGGTACTACATGTCTCACCCTTACAATTCCCCCACCAACAGTTGCAGGTCAGGATTGGGAGTATAACGGTGATAATGCAGAGTTCTAGGCCGTGTCTACCGTCAGCTTTGCCTGTGGTGTTGCTTGGAGCCGCGCTACCCTATTTGCTTAGCTGCATAGTTGCTTTATTTAGATGATTTCTGCTGCATTAGTTCAAACTTGTCATTAAGTTTCATTAGAGCTTGTATTCGAGGATATTTTCAATTGTGTAATAAAATTGGTATATTAATCCCGTTTTGTGGTAATTTTCTGTATATCCTTTTGTGAACGCACTCGTGTATTTGTGTTGAACGTCCTGGGCCCACATATGCGTTCACATGGTTCATTTTCGGAACCGGGTGCCACACCGAGAGTTGAAGCTGAATCTTCACGAATGCTTCATAACTGAGGAGGTTGAGCCTTGCACCTCCATCCACCAAGACATGGTAGAGCTGGACGTTGTTGATGGTAAGAGAAACCATCAATGGCAGTTGGCAAGCTCCGATCATGTTTCTTGGGCTGTCAAAAGCATCGAAAGTGATGGGTGTGTCCATCCACTTCCGATGGGGTTCTGCCTTGGCAGTAGGAGCTGTGGCAACCATCTCCCGACGCATAGTCTTGAGGACGAGACGAGAGGTGATTTCCCAGGACCCTCCATATATGGTATTGAGGATCTTCCGACGCTCGTTGTGGGAGACGTCAAAATCATCGTCGACGATGTTGTACACAGCCTTCAAGACCTTCTTGGGGTTCTAGAAGCCTAGCTCCGGATCAGTCGGAGCTTCATCGACTTTCTTCTTTCCTTCCCTCTGGCGGAAAGAGCTTCTTCTCGGCACTTGTTGAAGCGCTCGACAAGGTTTTGGAACTCGCGGCAATCTTCAAGATTGTGAGTCCGTCTTGTGGATCCGACACCACATCTTTTGAACTCCATTGTCTTCGGATGATGGTCGAGGACGTTTCTCGGGGCGTGGCCCTCGGCCACCTAGAGGTGCAGCTGTAGCAGCAGTAGGTGTGCTGGCCGACGGCTTCTTCTTGCTGTTGGACTTTTTCTTCTATTTTCCACTACCGGAGGTAGTGGCTTCAGCCTTGGAGGACTTTTTGCTAGCTTCCGGAGCTTGCTTGGAGTGCATTTCACGGACCTCCGCAGCCCTAGCACATTTATCGGCCAAGCTGAAGAGTTCCGTGACGCTGGTGACTTCCTTCGTCGTCAGCTTCTCCAACATCTTCTTGTCTCTAACGCTCTGTCGAAATGCCACAATGATTGATGTGTTGTAGATGCAAGGGATTGTATTCCGTACCATGGAAAACCGCTGGATAGAGGATCGCAGTAACTCCCCCGATTTTTATTCCATGGCAAATAGATCCAGTTCTGTGATAGGGCGGGTGTAGGAGCTCCCGAAGTTGGCGGTGAACTGGTGGCATAGCTCCGCCCAACTGTTAATGGAGTCAGAAAAAGGACTCAAGAACCAGGACCTAGCTGTCCCAGATAGAGCCACAGGGAAGTAGTTGGCCATCATGGCCTCATTGCCTCCCGCCGCGAGAATGGCAGTGGAGTATATTTGGAGGAACTCGACGGGCTTCACAGTCCCGTCGTATTTCTTCGGCAAATGAGGCCAGAACTTCTGTGGCCATCAGACCATGCGAAGGTGCATGGCTAGGGCTGAACAACCACCCCTACTCCCAGAGGAGAAGGGTTTTCATGAGCCTCTCGCCTCTCACGAGCACACTCAATGTGGACACGGCCGTCCTGTTGCCTATAACTTCGGTTGAGCTCCAACCAGGGATCATGTGTCAAGAGTATCGATGCAGTGTGAGTACAACGTGCCCCGGAGGGCAGCGACGTCACTTGTTGGGACACAACACATCTCCAGTGCTATGAAACTTGAGGACCAAGTCTACCAGACAAGGTCCTTCGCTGAGAGGTTGCCTGCCCAGCAGAGGGCAGACCATGGTTACGAATGGCATCACTACCAGTATTCCGGTTTATTGCAAAGAAAAAAATCGTTGCAATAGGTCGAAATTCATCGCGATAGGTTGTTGTCGCAATGAAATAGAACGTCGTGATAGTTTTTCTGACTCGTGGCGACAACAGCCGTGGCAATAAGTTATTGCGACGACTTGACATCCGTGGCAAATAGTATGGTATTGCGATGACTCCACGTTCGTTGCAAATAGTATGGTATTGCAACGGTTTAACCTATTGTGACGATTTAACGTACTGCAACGAAAATATCAGTGTTGCAACAATGTCACATTCGTGGCAAAAAGTATGGTATTGCAACGACTCCACGTTCATGGCAAATAGTATGGTATTGCAACAGTTTAACGTATTGCGACGATTTAACGTATTGCAACAAAAATAACGGTGTTGCAACGATGCCACGTTCGTGGCAAAAAGTATGGTATTGCAATGACTCCACGTTCGTGGCAAATAGTATGGTATTGTAACGGTTTAACGTATTGCGACAATTTAACGTATTGCAACGAAAATAACGTTGTTGCAACGATGCCACGTTCGTGGGAAAAAGTATGGTATTGCAACGACTCCACGTTCGTGGCAAATAGTATGGTATTGCAACGGTTTAACGTATTGTGATGATTTAACGTATTGCAACGAAAATAATGGTGTTGCAACGATGCCACATTCGTGGCAAAAAGTATGGTATTGCAACGACTCCACGTTCGTGGCAAATAGTATGGTATTGCAACGGTTTAACGTATTGCGACGATTTAACGTATTGCAATGAATAGTATGTTATTTGCGACGATTTCACATCTGTGGCGATAAGTACGGTATCGCGACGATTTCATACTCGTGGTGAATAGTACGGTATCGCGACGATTTCATACTCGTGGCGAATAGTATGGTATCGCGACATTTTAACATCCGCGGCGAATAGTACAGTGTTGCAACGATTTCACATCCGTAGCTAATAGTACGGTATGGCAACATTTTTACATTCGTGGCAAATAGTATAGTGTTGCAACGATTTCACATACGTGGCAAATAGTACGGTATCGCGACGATTCCACACTCGTGGCGAATAATATGGTATCGCGACGTTTTCGCATCCGCGGCGAATAGTACGGTATCGCGACGATTTCACACTCGTGGCGAATAATATCATATCGCGACGTTTTCACATTCGTGGTGAATACTACGATGTTGCAACGATTTCACTTCCGTGGCGAATAGTACGGTACCGCGACGATTTCACACTCGTGGCGAATAATATGGTATCGCGACGATTTCACCGCTGTGGCCAGCAATACGGTATTGCAACGATTTCACGTTCATGGCGAATAGTACGGTATTGCAACAATTTCAAAACCGTGGCAACAGTATTGTATTGCAACGATTTCTGATGTGTGGCAATAGGTTTGTAATGCGACATATTCAAATCCATTGCAACAGGGTCGTAATGTGACGTTCTCTGGGTGGTGGCAATAGCAGTCTAGTGCAACGCTTTTTTGGTCGTAGCCAAATGTTTGTAGTGCAACGTTTTATAATTTGTGGCAATAGCTAGCTTCCTATTGCAACAGTTTATTTTCGTCGCAATAATCTGTTAATGCCATGTTTTATAATTAGCGGCACTAGAATCCTAATGCACCAGGTTTGAAAATTAGTGGCAACAGAATCAATTTATTCGCACACGATACGTCTGTCGACTTAGCAACAAACATACATCAATTGATGCAACACTCAAGGACCCTTGCATCGTTGCGAGATGATGTTATTTACAGTTTTTTCAGTTTGCAACATTGCACCCATTAAAATAGCACCGCGACGAGTTGTAGTACTAGGAATAGTTTCTTGAACATCCAGCTTCGACTTGGTGCGAGCAGGAGGCTTTTGTGGAGTTGCTGCTAGCCGTTGTTGATTTTGCAAGCTCTCCATCATTCTGCGCATGTCTGCTAGCTCCTTTTCTTGCTGTGCAGAATTGGCTGCCATCTGATCATGTAAAGCCCAGACTTCCTAGTTGAGCTGTTCATTTGCCTGGACGAACCATCCATCTGGGAGGTCATATTATCATTTCTTCCTTCCAACTCTTGCACCTGAGAGATCAGGTCTTCATTTCTATTTTGCAAGGATCGAACTTGCTGGCTGAGCTGGTCAGACATCTGGATACGCAGTCTTTCAGAAACATTAGGTTTAGCCATATAACCACACCCCCGAAACTCTGATCCTCCAGAACTGGTTGCGGATATATAAGTAAGCTGGAAGATGTTGTTTCTTTCCTCATCTGGGATTGGGACTCCCAGCTCAGCTTCCTTGACGTTGATTTGGGCACGTGCCTGGGTTTATATACAAAAAAGAAAAGTCACATGCACATTGCAAATATTTATTTAAATGGGGACTGTTTGAAGTGTTTCTCACATGTACAGCTTCTGCCTGCTCGTTTGCCCATTGATCGTTCTTCACATGGCTTGCCTCCCACAGTTCTATGTCATCGGGTTCTTTTCCGGTCTCAGGGTCTCGCTACATCAAATACAAGTAAAATTTGATTGAATGATTGCAGTGCAAAGTAAAAGCTTGATTTAGTTTTCATACCTTCTCGTAACTAAGTTGGGCATAGGATTTTGAGCCAAGCAAGTGTTTTGTCTTTTGAGTACTTCGATTTCGTGAATTGGTTCTGCTTATTGACTGCAATTTTAAGAATTAATTTCATGAATGGGTGTTATCAAATAGTTTTTGTAGGATATGAAGGTATTAGAAAGCTGGCTGACCTTGAATCGCTCAGACCCAAAATAGTCCATAAGCGCCAACCAATCGGAATCTGCTACGCAACTGGCTTGTTTTGTATACATTCCTCATCGGTCGAATACTTCTTATAGGTGGTATGCAATGTTGATCGCCACCCCTTGTAGCGCTCACCAACAATCTTCAATATTTTCCTCCTGGTATCATCTGTGTCCTCCAAGTCCAGGCATTCTGTACATTGTATATCACACTGTTATAAACGTACAAGGTGGGGGTCGCTAGAAAAAAAATACTTATGTGGGGTGTCACAACACTAACCAGAATGTCTCTCACTATATCGCTCTTCGAAGTATCGCCAACCTCTGCCCACTTCCTTACACTAGCGAGGGGTGCATTTTTTTGTTGTAATAACCACATCATCGACAAAGTGCTGCTGATTAGGACAAATCGCAGCACCCAACCTATCGGACCACTAAATTTGTAGCTTCCGATTCTGATCATTCGTTCTAGTTGCAAATGCTAGATAGCGCAATTTAGCAACCTTAAGTCCTTTAGCCACCCCTCTTCCAAACTTCTTTCCTTTTGTTAGTGTCATTTAAACAGTAAACGTTTAAAGCAAATTAGCAACTGACCAGGCCTAGTATCATGTACAAATAGTGTGAAAGAAGAAGAAGTTTGATGTTTTACCATCTTCAGGACGAGTGCGGCAAATATGAGCGTGGGACCACCGCGTCGCAATAGCATTTTGCTCCATATTGGGCGATGCATCGACTTGTTGACTTCTTTGTTGCTGTTCATACCCTACAATCAGGCATCAGGCAGTAGTGAGTGGCGTTACAGCACCCGTAGTACTACATGGGATTTTCAGTCCAGCTGTGAAGTAGGCAAGACAGTAGCTGGCGATGCTAGAGAAAGAGAGGGTTCGCCGGGTGCTCATCCTCTGCAGTATTGCCGGTTCAGTCTGACCGACATCAGCAGGAGCACGTCTCGAGGCGAATTGGTGGCAGGGCGAGTCATGGACGTCAGCGGTATTAGCAGGTAGAGGATGCAAGACAGATGAGGCGGGCAGCTTGTGACATTTAACAAAGCTAGGGTTCGGTCTGGCAGTGCAGTGACCACATTTAAGTCAGAGTATCGACGTCCAGATCACACCGGTGATCTCACGTGACTTACGTTTTTACTGTAGGCGATGCAGTAAAAACGTATAAGTCAGGTGATCTGCGTCCATTGATATCAACCCGGAGCAAGTCTCGAGGCTATGAGGACAGTGTGGCGGATCTAGGAATTAAATTTAGGTGGATTGCATACTGATATTTTGCTCTGCATGTTAGCATCTCGCCCTAAGGTGCTACTAGAACGGATACATGAATATAGTCTTGTGTTAATTACCAGACATCAGCAACGCATTTGGCAGTGTAAAAAAACGGAATTGAGATCATATAAGAAGCAATGAACCCTCATGTACATGCATCTCTAAACTATATGATACTAACATTTCTTAGTGGACAGGGGTTAATGATATTGGACTATTTTTTCCAGGTTATGCCATGTCATATGGGGCATAGCATGTAGGAGTAGGTACGCCGTAATGGCCAGGGGTTTGCGGGCGGCGGGGTCATCATGGAAGGCGAACGATGGGACGTGGAGATGGAGGGAGACGCGTCAGGGAGGACAGTGAAGTGACCACCAGCACGGCGTGGGCGCCGCTGGTGCCGAAGTGACCGGCGGCGACATGGGTTTGCGGGCGGCGGGGTCATCATGACACGCGAAGGATGGGATGTGGCGATGGTCGAGGGAGACGCGTTTCTGAGGACACTGAAGTGAGCAGCAGCAGGGTGTGGTCGCCGGTGCCGGAGTGGCGGCGGCGAGAGAGCCCAACATGCGCGTGTAGGCATCAATAAATCACACCATCACATATACTCACCAGCAGGGCGTGGGCGCCGGCCGGTGCCGGAGTGACCGGCGGCGACAGGGGTTTGCGGGCGGCGGGGTCATCATGACATGCGAAGGATGGGGTGTGGCGATGGTGGAGGGAGACGCGTCGGGGAGGACACTGAAGTGAGCAGCAACAGGGTGTGGTCGCCGGTGTCGGAGTGGCCAGCGGCGAGAGAGCCCATCGTGCGTGTGTAGGCATCAATAAATCACGCCATCACATATACTGATTAACTGTTAACTGGGACTAGGAAACTACAATTGCAATGCTAAAATATTTAGTAGAGCCCGATACATATTTATACTCGTAGTACCATCATGGGATGACGAATCTCGGGGTTCCTGAGCATCAGGTGCTACAATATTCTCTGCATACGATGCAAAGGAATTAACATGTTATAAATATGTGTATTTTGATAGTAAACACATTTATAGTTATACCAGGTGCTTGTTGCCCATCACGATTACTTGTAGACGACATGACGGTTTGGTGTCTTGTTCCTAAAGTAAAGAGTATATATAGTAAGTAACAGTGATAACGTCAGATTACATGAGGATGTTATTTAGATCGGGCGGTGTGGTTGCTATGAACTGAAAATGTTTGCTTTGAATGGAGGAATTAGAAATGAAGGAGTAGGAAAAAAACGTACAATCCGAGAAAGAAAAACGTGTATAAACCGTGGGAACTGAAAATCTTAGGAATACAAGTTTGGAACATAGGAATGAGAGTACAACATTGGGAGTGGTTGATAAGATAACCCTGGCGTCATTTACTTCTAAATCAAGAAATTACAAAGTACATGCGTTTTTTAATAGTTATCTTTCCTGACATGGAAATGTACTAGAAATACACTACCATAAACTGTCGGAGCGACATTTATTTCGGGGCAGAGGTGTAGTGTATTTTATATATGGAAACAAGTAGAATGCAATCAGATGCTAGGGTAAAATAAAAAGATGAATCAACTGTAGGATGCAGATCAAACGGTTGAGGATAGTTGATTGCACGATTGCACCATTAATTAGATTTTATACTAGACATTCATGAAACATAAGAGCATATAAGGAGTTGGGACGACAACTAGGAATGAACTGGCTGCAGCTGTTGGGACGACAACTAAAGCGATAAGGAGGGAGTAGCTCTATAAAAAGACGGCATGGATCATGTAGAACTTACGTAGCACAAAACTGGAGTCCGGGATGTTGCAGGGCGGGGTCGGCGACGAAGAGGTTCGATAGAGCCTGTCAAACTTGGTCGCTCGACGTTGTACCCATAGTCACCACCACCACTCACACGGAAATTTCTTAGGAATGCAAGTTTGGAACACAGTACTAAGAGGAGAACATGTGTGCCGGGAACGGAAGCCACTACGGGATTAGAGGGAGACACACATTTATATTCGTCGTGGCTAGCTACAAATGGGCGGGACTGGAATTTTGGGCGCACGGAGTGAAGTTTCAATTGTGAAAATCTCAATTGTGCGCGCCAAGAAGAACGAATTTTTTTTCAAGGGACCACTACCCGCCGTTCATCTTTGTTTTCATGGAGATGTAAAAGCAGTCATGTGGTAGTGGGACATTCCAAAAAAAATACGAACAAAAATATGAATCGCCAAATGTATCATTGTGCTAATGCAAATGACATGCAAATACAGAACACCCAAGTCCACGAAAGGAGGACGGCAAATCCATGGTCTAGTAAAAGGTAAACAATCAGCATTTTATATATAACATTCGTTGCAATGAAATGATAACATATACAGAGTATATACTACTACTACAAAAAAACATTTTCCCCTGTGATGTCTAATCTTCAGGCCGTCGATCCAAAGCCGCTTGTGATACGAGTAGCACAGGTACATACGATATATATATCAACAATGTCATCGGATATTAGTTACAACGGATAAAGTACTTTTCATGCACCTGTTGCATCAGGCGATGGACTAGTTAGCAACTTAGATGACATAATTTCCTAATCAAGTTAATTATGCATCATGTCTGTTGTTAGTTATATTACTTGTAAGGATAATGTTTACTGGATTTCATTCATTCAGCCACAAGAAATATAGACGGTCCCAAGTTACAAACATATAGGAGATGTTTTCGATAAAAGAAGTTTTTTGATACTGCATACATAGAACACATTGTTCATGAACATAAAGACATATTTCATTAACAAACAATTAATAGGAAAACACGTAGTAGACAGCAAGAACAAGATAAACTACACCTAATACTACTCTACTCAGAGATCAAGAAATACATAAACTACTCCTAATACTACTCTACTGGGAGAAAACCACGCCCTCCTCCTCCGCCGGTGCCGCCTCCGCCGCCGGTGCCGCCTCCTCCTCCTCCTCCTCCGCCGCTGTCGCCGCTGCTGCCGCCTCCGCCTCCGCCTCTGCTGCCGCTGCCGCCTCCTCCTGCTCCTCCTCCGTCCTGCCGCCGCCTCCATAGCCGCGTCCACCTCCTCCTCAAGAGACGCCTCCTGCTCTGCCTCTTTCGCTGCCGCTGCTGCCCAAGCCGCCTCATACTCCACAACCTCCGTCAGAGTCCGAAGCTTCCCGGCGACACGGTGCTTAATCTTCAGGAGGCCCTCTACCCCAGCAACCTGCGCGATGGTCTCGTGGAGGGCGTCGAGACGACCGGCCACAGTCATCAACCCGTAGCAGTAGTGGCCCGCGGTGTCCATGCTCGTGTGGAGGGGAAGTGTCCCAAGACCCAGACGGCGACACGAGCGATCTGTGTCGGAAAAGACCTTCCGCACCACTGCGTTGAGCGCTAGTGCGCTATGAGCGGTGGCGGACTTGGCGTTGGTGGCCACCTTAAGGCACCGATCGAGTTCGTCGATGCAGTCAATGAGGAGTCTGAGAGTCTGCTCAACCCAACCAGGATGAGGAAGTGCAGGCGCCGCGGGCGGAGATGCGGGCGCCGCCATCAGTTCCACCGGCATTGCTGGCGGCGATGGAAACGGAGAAGGAGGTTCGGAGGACGTCGATGGCCTAGAGCGCTTCGGCGCGGGGCTACCCATTTGTGTGGCGACGGAGGTGCAAACAAAGAGCAAGAGGTGGTCGACGGTGGCGGGGGAGAACTTTAGAGGCTAGGATATAAGGAGTGGTGCGGCAGAGAAGCAAGAGGACGGTGAGCCTTTATAGCGGGTCGTCGTCTAAGCGGGCGTGTCGAGATGATCGGACGCTAGAGGAAACCGCGCTTAATTATGAACCGGTCGGTGGCCCCGGTTTCCTCGAAACCGCGGTTTGCATCCTCTCGGTCCCAACGGCTCGACGCGTCCCATTAGGAGTAAATTTACACGCGGGGAAAACAATTTTTTCGTTATATAAAAAAATCCGTCCGTACACGCCTAACTCAACTACGTAACCGCGCGTCCGTGCCAGCGGACGCCTTGCAGCGAACATGGGCCTAGTCCTGCACGCATTACTTTCATTCAGATTTTTAACTGCAACTGTGCGCCATGCCTTATAACGTCGGTGCACCGACCTCAACTTTCTGTGGTGGGACTAATCCTTCGCACCTATTCCATATGTTCTTTTCTTCTCTGTCTGTTGTCTAATACTATTTCTGTTCTATGTTCAACATGCATGTGCGACCTCGATCCACGATCATGTTTCATGATGTTATACTTGTGTTTTCTCTTTTTGTTGAAAGATCGTCATGTACTGTTTGAGGTATATATATATATATGCATGCATGTTAGTGTTGTTAAACATGACCGAGGTGTTTTAATTCTAGCTATGTCTAACATGCACGGACCACAAACATGATCAACAAATTACACTACGTAAGAAACCCAAATAGGAGACAATGATGGGCGACAGATCGGATGTCCATCGATCACAAAGTGATGCGATACACACTTAAAGTCATTGTTTGTCTCCTTTAGCTTTGCAATTACAAATCGGGACGAGCTTCAAACCCTAAGATCTTTTGTTTTTGTCCAATTTGCTCGGTTCACTTGTGACAGATTAACACATCACTAAACTTAGAGCACATTCACTTGATTGAAATCCAGAAATTCTAACACACCAGTATTCATTGACACGAATGAACACATATATATTACAAAACACAAGAAATATGTACAAGAATAGAATTGAAGCTAAACATGTACGAGAACTCCTAAAACTACACAAGAAATATGTACAAGAACTCCTAAAACTACTCTGCCGGCCTCGCCTCCTCCGCCCTCTCCCCCAACTTCTCAAACCACGACAAGTGGTCCTCCTCCTCGTCGTCATGGTGGTGGTCGCCATCATCGTCGTCGTCGTCATCATCGTCGTCGTCGTCGTCGTCCTCCTCCTCCTCCTCCTCCTCCTCCTCCGATGACGATGCAGCAGGAGAGTGGGCCGGCTGCTCCGACTGAGCCGATTGCTCCGGCTGCACCAGTGGCTCCGGCTGCACCAACGGTGGAACCCCGCCGCGATGGAAGTTCCTCTCCGTTGCCGCCACCAGGGCACTACGGCCCTCGGCGCCGAGCTCCTGGGCCATCGTCCCGGACAAGATGTCCAGGCGATCGGCCACACCCGTGAGGGCGTAGAGGTAGCGGCCGGTGGTATCCATTCCCGGAAACTCGGGAAGGGTACCAAGACCCAAAACGTCCAAGGCCCGAGACGTACTATTGTACGCCTCTCGCGCCATAATGAGGCGTTGGTTGTCGTTCACCCTCTCGGGGGAGCTGCAGCATATCCGCTTGCAGGGTGGCTGCCTCGGCGGGCTAGGAGGCGAAAGGTTGGCCATGGCTGTGGTGGTTCGTCGGCGGCGGGCTAGGAGGTGGAACAATGGAAGAAGAAGAAAGGAGTGCAAAAATTTCGTTCTTGTACATAACCGACGACGCGCCTTATATATGGTATGTGCGGAGTAGACGAGGGAGCGGTTCATTTCCCGCGCATTGAACTCTTTGCAGACCTCGTGCGGCGCAATTAAACCACTGTGGAAGATGATCTTCAGAGATCCTTCTGTCTCTATTGTATCCATGTGGAACATCGCGCACGCGTCCATGCACCACGGCTTCTTAACTTCTCCGCAGACCTCGTGCGGCGCGTCAGTTACTTGGCGCACTGGAAAGGCCAGCGGAGAGATCTCCGGCGAGCCCCGCCACGGCGGCGCCGCGCGCGTGCCCTCGGCGCGAGGAGGAAGAAAGGGTCTGTGATGTTGGTTTTCTTGTTTCGTGATGTTGTTTTTCTTGTTTTGTAGTACTATTGTATTATGTTAATGAACTCAATGTCATTGTTCCTCTGTTCCATCTGTTATTTTGTTTTCTGTCTGTTATTTAATGAACTATCGGTTCTATATATTTGTATTCTCTGTTAATGAACGACCATCGCGTACGTGCGTTTTTTTGTTGTCAAAGTTGGATTCGTTAGGATCGTCCATGTTTTTGTATACTGGATCTCGATCCATGCTAGTTGATGTTTCATTGGATGTACGACGATCAAAAAGTTTTTGTTTCGTAGGTTGGATTGGACCATACATGTTGATATTTCATATGATAATATTTATTTATATATTAATTCTTTATTTTACTAATGTATATTAATAATATACTAATAATAAATATGACGATCGTTTTTTCAACAAAAAGAGAAAACACTTGTATAACACCATCAATTTAACATGATCGTGGATCGAGGTCTTGCACATGCATGTTACACATAGAACACAAATACAGAGTATGTAGTTCATTAGACAACGGACAGAGAAGCAAATAACATATGGAATAGACGAACAACATTGAGTTCAGTAACATAGAACATTATAAAACAAGAGAAATGTCATCATGAAACAAGAAAATCAACATCACAAATCCTCATCAACAAGTGATCAATCATGCATGAAACATGGTGGAGACCTTGCTGGCTCTCTTTCAAAAGCATGCATGCATGTCCGACCATCATACATGATCACAACAAAGCATTAATGCTCGGATAGTCGGACGTGTGGGGTACACGTGTTAATTTTCTCTTATGCCGATGGGACGCGTCGAGCCATTGGGACCGTGCAGCATATATATCCGCCTGTGATAATTGTCTTTTCAGAGGCGGGTCTTGCAGCATAACTAACCGCCTGTGATAATGGTGTTATCACAGACGGATGTTTAACTACATCAAGCCGCCTATGAAGACCTTTTACCGTAGTCGGTTTCTACCATAACAGTAACCGCCTGAGATAATTAGGTTATCATAGATGGTTCTTTACTTGTATCTAGCCGTCTCTGATAATTGTTTTTCATAGACATGCCTAGCCGTTGGTTAATAACCGCCTGTGATAAGGTATAACCTGTGCAGTACTACTGCTGTTATTTCTAATTTCCAGGTCAATTCAATATAATCACAGAACAAAAATCAATAATATCATCACAGAATAAAAGTCAACAATATTATCATCACATAAGTCAATTTCACTAAAGCAATATACATATGTACAAGTTACAGATACAATTCATCTCAAAGTTTACAAGTTTTCACTAAAAACTGTTTCTATTGACATAGTCGCAAAGTTCTGGCACATCAGCTGGTGCACCATCCTCATCAAAGAACTCCCCTCTTTTGTGAAAAATTTCGTGACGAATGAATTGACAGAGTTCAGCAGCAATCCTGTCGGCTCCTCCACTAGGAATACTTCTACAAACCAACCATTCTTCGTTTAGATTCTTCGTGTGCTGCAATATAACACATAACAAGGTTTAGAATGTATTGGTTTGAACAATCTCAAAGTATAGATCAAAGTGAGAGTATACAGTAATTTATTTGGTATTTTTGGAGCAGTTGTACTATGAGCAATTGAATTTTGAAGTTGGAATCAAAATATTAAAATAATGTTTCTATTAATATTGAACAGCAGAGAATATAAGTATTAAACTATGCTAGTTACAATGAAAATGAAACACAAAAGTAAGAAAATAAGGTATCGACATTAAGGATAACTTACATCCTCACGATTCACTCTATATACGCCGACGGACCGAAGATGCTCGCATACATAATACCAGCATAAGAAACTCCCATCAGGCTGCTTCGGACAAGCATAATACGTTTTAATGTCCAATGCATTCGTATTGGAAGGTCTCTCACCGCCAAGCTGTTCCGCGTAAAACCGCCAAGCGTTGTAATACAAGAAAAGTCATATAAAACTTGTCAACACATTCTAAATGTGCGTAAATTAAATTTATTGAATAAACGTACAATTTCAAAATGGAAAGGAAATCTTTGTAACGATCTGGTGAGAAATCGGTCGAGTCCAAGACTGTTGCCATTCCCTGCGTTGGCTTGATGAAGATCATTATGTAGTGATTACTGCAAACATACAAACACACGTGTTAACAATTACCAATAATTGATATTTCAATGTCATGTGTCAAACTTACTCGAAGTGGTACGGAGCCATTACGAGGTCCTTGCCGTCTTTGACAAAGTTAAACATCGCATGTCCTATGTAAGCTGCAACTTCTGTCCTTTTATCTTTCTTAAGTTTTGCGATTGCTTTTTCAATTTTGTTTTCATGTGTTTGAACTTTGCTGAGTCTCGATCCGCCTGGACGTCGAATAGCACCTTTGCAATCCTAGTAGGGTCAAGGATACCTGTCTTGCACTCCAGCTTTTCATTGTCCATGTATTGCATCCTATTGAAGAAGTCCATTAATCTCATGAAATGCGTATGCGTGTAGTAAGAAAAGAAAATACAAAATATTAGAGCACTTACAAGCACCAGATGAGCAGCAGGTTGATTTCGAGCATGCCCCGATGGAAAAGGGCACGCAACTCTTCAAATAAAATGACTCGTCTATCCACTCCAGTGCTCCAGAATGCTTCTTTTGGAATACGAAATGTGAAGCAATTAAGACCATATTTTGTGATGGCAAGGATGTACCACTCATGCATTCTTCTGAGCTGGACGGGTTGTTTGCTAAGTTGTACGAATGTCATGAACGGCTTCCCATTCAGAAATTCAGGAGGAACATCCTCAAGCTTGTATATTGGAACTCCTGGTTTAACTAAAGCCGTCCGCCGATTATACATGACACCGTCTTCTACCCACTCCTCGATATCTCCTAATGATGGCTCATGAGAAGAACGAGATGCACTCGATTTTATAACATTTTCCTTCATAGTTTCCAAATATTTTGACACTTCTGATGAAGGTTTCTTATTTTCGTATGAGGTAACTTTGATAGGCACTGATGATCGAGGAGTAGTCATCGAAAGTTGGACACTGGCTTGTTGCTGAACCTGTTGTTCAACTGATTGCCCTTTACTCCCAGTAGTTGGCTCTAGTACTACTTCAAGTTGTTGCTCAACTGGTTGCTCTTTACTAGCAACAGCTTGCTCTGGTACTGCTTGAAGCTGTTTTCCAACTTGTTGCTCTTGGATATCATCCTTGCTGAGACATAGGGGGAGTGGATCTTCCTGGACTGGGAGTGGATCTTCATGCACTTTCGCCTTAGAATATGGGATTGTAGTATTTGGAGATGCGACAGGGCTAGAGATTGGCTCATCGTCCAATGCGATATCGCGTCGGTGCCAAAGGATTAATTGGTTAACAGCCTGCCCCAGAGTCGCGATCCCCTCAAGGGTGATGTGGTCTATTTCATAATCTTCATAATCATTATCAATGATCTGAAGAACTTGCACCACAGCATAATACAACAGAAGTGGATTCCCGTTGAAGTCACGATCAGGCTTTGCCATAGCAGTGGCAACCTGTTTGGTTTTGTTCCCTGCTCTACCTATCGGGACAAGAAGACGACAAGATTTGTCGTTAGCAATATCATCAATAGGGAACTTATGGGTTGACCCTGAGCCTGGCACGGAACAAACGCGCTAGGGTAGGCAGTTGGAGATACTAATTGCTCCTTTTGCACCGGAACCATCACTGTACTCGGTGCCACTAATTGTCCCGATTGTCTAAGTTGTTCCATTATTTATTTCATATTTTCTTTGACCTTTTGAGCAATCTTTTCATCAAGTGTTTTCTTAAACTTCTCAGGTCTTCTATATGTGTCTTTATCTTTAGGGAAACCATCTAGCCAAGACATTTGAGAAGAGACCGCTCGAACCCATCTGCTGTGTTCAGGGTTTCCTAAGATAGCGGTAAGTTGGTCATTCTCCCTCTTCGGCTTGAAGAGACCCTTCTGTTGCTTTTCAATTACTTCTTTCATTTTATCCTCTACTTCATTCAGAGAGTCGTGCTTTTCAAGTTTGCCCTCGCTGGCCAAACCTGACCGAGCAAAGACCCAACATTGAGTTCACTCATCGCACCCTTCTAATGGGTGAGGATTTCCCTTACTGGTAATTTCGTCTAATATCTTATTCCATTTCTGGACTTTGGGGGCATATCCGACAGACCCCAAGCGATGATGGTATTTGTTCTTTTTTGCAAGCTCTGACCTAGTTGCACTTAGAGCTTTAGCATCAGGTGTGCTCTTTTGACGAACAAACTCTTTCCACTGAGCTTGTGTGATTTTTCCCATCTTCCTCGGGCTGGGGACCTTATCGGCCTTAACATAAGCATTCATTTCACTCTTCCAGCATCGAAACTTCTTGCCGCAAGAGACCAATGTTGCTGTCTTTATAGCTTCTTCTGTGCCTTTCGGGAGCTTGAATTGTTTCTTTATCCTTTCCCACAACTCATTCTTGGCCTGCTCGGGTAATTTCCTCCAATTCTCGGTTGTTATCGGTACAACCTCCCTAACAAGAAAACCGCATGCATTATGGTACTTGGTAACTGAATCCAGTGGTTCTTGGGGAAGCCCACCTGGACCGACCCTTGTTATGTACATGATGCGGTCCAATGGACCCTTATTGGGACCTCGTTGCCCTCGTTTCTGCTTGAGTGAAGTTGAGGATTCATCCATTGGAGAACCTTCTGCGGTTTTATGAGCCGATGTCTCCTTATTGTCTTCGCGATTAATCTAGGTAGAAAAAAATTATAAGACTTCATATACTTGACAACCAACATTAACTTGAATTGCTGAAGTTAAGATTCGTAATCCATACCTCGTCGGCAGGATCATATTCCGGGTCTAGATCCACTGAAGTCTTTTTAATTTTTTATATTCGGAAAAGGATCCGATGGACTGTGATAGGAGCTTGAACTGCTAGAGTCAGTAAACTCCATATTGTCTTCTTTATTGTTACTACCAGGACCAACCTTCTTAGGGCTTTCCATGCTAGAACTAATAAGACAAAAAATCTAATAAATGGTATATTAACTCTACATTAAGTGTTGCATGAAGAAAAAGATGGAAGCATTCTAGGATTTGATAAGGCATTCTAGGGTTTAAGGCGACTGACCAAAAGGTTCCTATACATTGCGAGGGTGACAAGCATGTTAAAGTTGCTCACCAGCAATGGCAATTTTATCTTCTTATTCTAAATAGGCTAGCTTCGTTCAGAGTGGAGACCATGTTCTTGAGGTTTACTAGGCGGCGCCTAGCTTCGGACCTATAACTGATCAAGCAAGGGACAAAAAGCAAACCCTCCATCCTTTTTCTAGTATCAAGAATCGCAAAGTGTTGCACTTGGATTTGGACGGTGAGGTGACGCGAGGCGAGGTAGCTGCAGGCGAGAAGAGACACTCTTTTTCAGTGATGAGGGCGTACCTGGAAGTGACAAGGGCGAAGCTCGGCGGCGACGGCGAAGCTCGACAGCGTACCTGGAAGTGACGAGGGTGAACACTTGGCGGCAAACGAAATTTTGGCAGCCTAACGGCGTCTAAGTGTTTCGGCGGGTTAGGTTTTTCCTACACTGCACAGGGGTATATATAAACTCCAATTTTCTTAGACGGATTTTAAGTACCGACCACCTGAGAAGACGGTTACCTCAGGCAGGTTTTACTTACCAACCGCCTGAGAAGATATTTACTACATTGATATTTTTTTTGAATCAATGTGTGTTCATAATTTTATGAACTCCTACATAAAGACCCCTCACCAACCGTCTATGAAGACGTGTCGACGACCGTGCGCGACCTTTCTTTTCCTCGAGGCGCGACCTTTTAATGCGCGGTGAACCAACTGCTCCATCTTCCACTCTGCGTGGCCTTAAAGACGCGCTATCACCCGTTAGTTCTCTATAAGCACGTCGCTCACTTTGAATCCTCTTCTTTTCCTCGTCTTCCTCCGCTCCGACGAACCAACACCACTATGGCCGACCTTCCGCCGCCAAGCTTTCTGAGGGAGCCACCTTGCAAGAAACCATGTTGCAGCTCCCCCGAGAGGATCAACACCCAGCAGCGCCTCCTCATGGCGCGAGAGGCGTACAACAATACGTCTCGCGCCATGCGTGCCTTGGGGCTGGGTACCCTTCCAGAGTATCCTGGAATGGTACCATCGGCCACTACCTCTATGCCCTCATGGGGGTGGCTGATCGTCTCGACATTCTGTTCACGACGATGGCCCAGGTTCTTGGCCCCGAGGGCCGCAGAACGCTGGCGGAGGCGACGGCTAGCAACCTCGGGGTTGCACCGCCGGTGCAGCCAGTGCAACTGGCCCTGTCTCCTATTGCACCAGCGCCAGAGTCACCGCCGGAGGACGAGGAGGAGGAGGAGGAGGAGGAGGAAGAGGAGTAGGAGTAGGAGTAGGATTTAATTAGTTTTTCTTTGTTGTTTTTAGTTGCTTCTGTTTTGTAAATATTGTTAATGAATGAAATCTATCTTTGTTCATCTATGTGATTGAATATTACTTGTGTATCTTGTTTGTTCTTGTGTAAATATTGTGTATCTTGTGTGTTCTTTTGTGAGATGTGTGATTGAATATTGTTAATGAATGAGTATCTTGTGTGTTCTTCAACTGTGTGAATGAATGAATGTGTAGTGTCTTCATCGTGTTCCTCAGACTCGGGTATCATAAGGTAATTATCTTAGGCGGTTGGTAATTCAAACCCGCCTGAGAAGAAGATTATCTCAGGCGGTTGGTAAGTAATACCCGACTGAGATAAATATCTTCTCAGGCAGTTATTAAGTACCAACCGTCTGTGATGATATTTACTTCTTCTTAATTAATATTTATGATTAAATGTGGGTCCTTTAAAAAGGCAAAATTCCACTTTCTTGTAATATTATTGATAAGTAAAGGTTACCATTAAATTTCACTTCATAAATCTTTTGAAATTGGTCAGAACATAAAAAAAATGCTATTTTTCATTTTTCTATCTTGATGAGTATAATGCTTTTTTTCATTTATTTTTTCAGTGGACATTTTTACTCATCATACCAACCTCTATGAATTTTTTCAGATTTTTTTAAATTTTTTTGAATCAATGTGTGTTCATAATTTGATGAATGCCTCATATGTATATGAGCATTTAGTTAGAATGATGGATAATTTGAAGTTTGACATGTTGGAATGCTTTTAAAAAAATTAAAAAAATTCATACATGTATAAATGATACAAATATGTTCATACAAACAAATTTGAGTGAATTATCTTTTTTTATGAGATACACAAATGTGAATAATATGTGAGTAGAAATTAATTTGATATTTACCAAAACATTACAATGTCAGCTATACAAGTTTTAAAATATTTTGTTCAGGTGGTAGATGTTAATTTTATACAAATGTAGAAGAAAGAATCATCGAATTTGGACACAATTTGCAGAATCTAAATATGTTTGAGTATTTATATTGGAATCTAAATAAAAATGAATCAAGGGATAAGGAAACTGAAGAACAATATCGGGCATTATCTCAGGCGGTTGGTAAGTAATACTCGACTGAGGTAAACATCTTCTCAGGCGGTTATTAAGTACCAACCGCCTGTGAAAATATTTACTTCTTCTTAATTAATATTCTTGATTAAATGTGGGTCCTTTTAAAAGGCAAAATTCTACTTTCTTGGAATATTATTGATAAGTAAAGGTTACCATTAAATTTCACTTCATAAATCTTTTGAAATTGGTCAGAACATAAAAAACATACAACAAATGCTATTTTTCATTTTTCTATCTTGATGAATATAATGCCTTTTTCATTTATTTTTTCAGAGGACATTTTTACTCATCATACCAACCTCTATGAATTTTTTCAGATTTTTTAAATTTTTTTTGAATCAATGTGTGTTCATAATTTGATGAATGCCTCATATGTATATGAGCATTTAGTTAGAATGATGGATAACTTGAAGTTTGACATGTTGGAATGCTTTTAAAAAAATTAACAAAATTCATACATGTATAAATGATACAAATATGTTCATACAAACAAATTTGAGTGAAGGATCTTTTTTTTATGAGATACACAAATGTGAATAATATGTGAGCAGAAATTAATTTGATATTTACTAAAACATTACAATGTCAGCTATACAAGTTTTAAAATATTTTGTTCAGGTGGTAGATGTTAATTTTATACAAATGTAGAAGAAAGAATCATCGAATTTGGACACAATTTGTAGAATCTAAACATGTTTGAGTATTTATATTGGAATCTAAATAAAAAAGGAGCAATAGATAATTAAACTGAAGAACAGTATCGGACATTATCTCAGGCGGTTGGTAAGTAATACCCGACTGAGATAAACATCTTCTCAGGCAGTTCTTCTTGATTAATATTCTTGATTAAATATCTTATCAGGCGGTTGGTAAGTAAGAACCGCCTGAGATAAAGTTAAAAACCGCCTGTGAAAAACCGACGCCTAGAGACGGGGACCCCTCACCACATGCCCGCTATTAGACGACGACCCGCTATAAAGGCTCACCGTTCACTTGCTTCTCCGCTGCACCGCTCCTTAGATCCTAGCCTCCAAACTACTCCCCCCGCCACCGTCGACCACCTCTTGCTCTTTCTCTGCACCTCCGTCGCCACACAAATGGGTAGCCCCGCGCCGAAGCGCTCTAGGACATCGACGTCCTTCAAACTTCCTTCTCCGTTTCCGTCGCTGCCGGCAATTGCGGTGGAACTGATGGCGGCGCCCGCATCTCCTCAGCCCGACTAGTTACAGGAGACAGTCTACCTCTTTATCGCCCGCATCGACAAATTAATGCGCCGAATTAAAGATGTCGAAGACAACGTGTCCTCCGCCGTCAAACATGCAAGAGCGTTGGACACAATGTTGCGGGATGTATTTAATAATACATCTCTCATCTTTCGCCATCTGGGTCTTGGGAGGCTTCCCCAGCTCCCCAGCATGGACTTTGCCGGCTACTACTTGTTCGGGTTAAGCTTTGTGGCCGCTTGTCTCGACGCCCTCCACGAGACGATCGTGGAGGTTGTTTGGGTACAGGGCCGCTGGAAGATTCTGCACAACGTCGCCTGTAAGCTCGGTGTGGAGACGGAAGAGGAGTCGCCGCCGCCGTCGGAGGCGGAGGCGGAGCCGTCGGAGGATGCGTCGGCTGCGGCGCGCGCGGCGGCAGAGGTGGACGAGGCCTCCGAGTAGCATAGGATTAGGAGTAGTTTTGTTCTTGTTTCTACGTGTTTTTCGTCCATGTTTTCTTTACTCTTGTTTGTAATATATGTGTTGGTAGTGTGTTAATGTAATATGTCTTTTATGTTCATGAACAATGTGTCTGATGATTATCGAGAAATTCTCCTTTTATCGAAAAACATCTCCATTAATGATGCCATGTTTTAACCTTTAACCCACTTAGTGCGTGAATCGAAAAACATCTCCAATCATGATGTTGTGTTTCTCTTGTTATTTTTGATATTTTTTCTTTTCACGTTTTGTCATGTTGTTTTCCTGCAAAAATTTGAACAGTCGCGAGCCTCGCGATGTTATTATTGCACGAACTGGAACAGGCCGGAAGTTACCCCTATACGCGGTGTCATCATTACAATGTCCATAAGACCCACATATCAGCCCCTGCTACTGCACCTGTGGTACTGCAGGGGATGTGCGGCGGTTCCATGTTGTTTCCCTTTATAATATAGGGGTACTCTTGAGACTCCCAAGAAACCGCAACCTCCAAATACTAGTAGTACACCCTTTGTTTCTCTCAGGCAGATTTGTTTCTTCGCTGCTCGTCGCTCATTAATGGCAAACTTCTCCATCGACCCCCGTCGGTTTTGTCCGCGGCTGATGATCCCAGAAGATGGTGGTCCTCTGAGAAGGACCAGAAGCGTGTGCCACATATCTGGCGAAATCGCGAAGAAAAATGAGGAATATGCGGTTGCGGTCACAAATGAGGTACTAACTCCTGCCTAGCGTAATGAATTTATGGACCAGATAGCAGTGTACATCCAAGATCAGGCAAGAATGCACGTAGTTACTTACGAGCCATGGGATTGGCATGTACTACAAGTTAAGAAATAAACTGGAGAGAGATGATTTGGTCCTAGAAAATCCCCACGTGGTCGGGAATCGGGAGTTCAGATTTGGAAAACATGATGAGGCAAGTCTTAATATGCGTCGTGCTCAGTTTACTAGAAGGTGTTGGATTTTGCTACTTGGTTATCCTCTGGATCTAAAGGAGCGAAGGTTTATTGAACAAACTTGCTCCTGTTTTGGCCAGTTTCTTCATTGGGATGAAAATGATCCAAACCCGACTAGGGTCATTCTGCTGGTGATGGTGGATAATCCACTTGACATCCCTCGAGGCCTTGTTCTCAGGAGAGGCAACGAAGTCGGCGGGGAAGGACGTTCATGGACTGTACCAGTTTACGTCCTAGGTCTTGATTTTGTGGACCACCTTCCGGGTGATGAGGAGGACCCTCCGCCTTTCAATGGCAACCCCCACCCTTACCACGGATCAGTCTTGCCTGGTCCTTATCCTGATGATCAAGGTCCTCCGCCTGCTGCCCCAGATGACTTGGGGCAGAATGATCCTGGCGACCAGAATAATGAAGCGTTGAATATGTTGTCCACGACGCAGGTAGCATATAATATCCTAATCTTTCTCCTCATATATAGTGTGTTAACTATTTTTTTGGCCCCAAATGATCTAGAAAAATTACTCCAGATTTGCTGATGCCATAAACTAATCGCGACTGAAAACAATGACGGTGGTCCAAGCAAGGTTGTCGTGATGCAGGATGCATGGAGGTAGACCCAAGAAAGGTGGTGGTGCAGGACGATGCATGGAGCTAGCTGACGGACCGAAGGTGCTGCTTGAAGAGATGTGGTGCGGACTAGATGTGCCGATTAGTTTATTTTGTGTTTTTTTGATTACGTAAGAGCTAGTACTGTCAAACTAATTAGTTTATTGCCTGGAATGGTACGTTGAACACTATTGTTTGGTTCCGTCGATGTTTATATCTAGTATTTAATCCTTGTTTATATCACTGTGTTGCTGGTTGAAGAGATTTTATGCGTATGCTTTATTTTAATCCTTGTTTATATCACTGTGTTTATATCTAGTAGTACTTAATTACGAACCTGTGTAGAAGTTGCAATTTATACAACTTTATTATTAGTGAAGCCAGAATTTATAGAACCTAGATTTTTTAAAGCACATGTGTCACTTCCGGAGGAATCCATTCCTTTAAACTGCCCCGTGAGTTTCCTTTGATGCAAACGGGGCTAAAAAAAAGACGAGCGTGCATAGGGGAAACACAACAAGTGCAACATTCATCAGAGACGAGCATGCATATATAGGATAAACACATCAACATGCCTTTTACAAGTCTATTTTATATACAGTACTCCCTTTGTTCACATTTCATTGGCGTTTGGAGAACTAGGGGTAGCGCATCCAAAAGGGAATGGAGGGAATATAATCCATAGAGTACAACATGTTATGGAAGAACAGGTCATACTCGTGCTCAATCCTACAGTTCTCAGTATAGAAGACGGTCCACTCGTACCACCCTCGCCGGCCGCAGCGGGCAGGCCCCTGGTTCCCCCCCTGTTGGGCAGCGGCAAACGTAATCGTCAATGTTGGGCAGTGCCACCAGCGGCAGTCCCGGAGGAGGCCTACGCAGTAACCTCCAGCTCACGAAAACGTCGAGCCTCTGCATGGCTTGATTCCGACACCGGCAGCACTCCGTGTTGGTCCTCTTCATCGCTACGGACCCGGCCATGTTGTCGCCAACGTGGGCCTCGCCTTCGACCTCCCGAATATACTCGAGGGCGTCGCAGTTCCCGTGGTCGGCACCGTAGCGGAGCATGGCGAGGATGTAGGCCGCCACCTTGTGGCCGTTCGCGACTGCCCGGGCAAGGAACTAGGTGCCCCGCTGCGCCTGCGCGCGGCCGTAGTTGAAGACGAGGTCGAACCCGGTGACGTAGCACGCATGAGGGTTGCCCACGTTGGCCAGGTGATCCACGAGGGCATCGTAGCTCCTGTTCCCGTGCCGTTGGAACCACTCCCAGCTGCTCTCCCGCTCCAGCGCCACGCGCCTGCCAACAGCGGGATCACGGCACGCCGCGTGCATGGCCTTGCAGGTGGCGCGTAGACTGGAGAGGTCGTTCATGGGTTGGGTGGAGGTTGCGGCGACCCACCCCGCAATCAGGACCGCAATATCGTGCGACAAGGGGAACTCCATGGGCTTCGAAGGAAACCAATGAGGGCGCGCACAACGGAGAGGAAGAGTACGCGCGGAGAAGAGGATGGTGTGTGTGGCGGATTAGAGGATGGTGTGTCGTCTTACTACTCTTTATTAGTACGCGTGGAGAAGACGATGAGACGCCCGGTGATTTTTAGTACGCGCGGAGAAGAGGGATGGTGGTGTGTGGGCAGTTATTTCCAGCCAATTCTTTTTGTCCAAGCTCAACTTTACTTTCACTGTATTGTCATGTCAGCTGTGTGCTCTGCACATTTTCAGCTACTGTCCTTTGTTGCCGTAGAATCTTGCTGGCACTGAATGGAAAGTGGGAGGATATGTATTGATGAAGGGTGTTAGGGTAATTTTATGTGTTGACTAATGTGCGGTTTGATCCTAAAAATAGAGTTCACTTGGGACGGAGGGAGTATAAGATGGTCACCTGCGCCATCGTCTTTTCCGCACATCCGTTCCAACATCCTCTCTTCTCTCCACAAAACCTAGCCGCGGCTAGTATACAGCAAATGATTTTGAGCTCGAGCAACCCTCCGCCACAGAGCCCGCCGAGGGACCCGACCGCTGGTAAGCGGCCGCGGCTGGACCCCCCCCCCCCCCCCCCGCCGCCGCGCGTGAAGGATACCCTCCTGTTGAACATGGCCCGAGATGTATTTACGGATACATCTCACTCCATGGAACTCCATGGGCTCGGTACCCTTCCACAAAGTACTGGAATGGACACCACGGGCCACTACGTCTTCGTCCTCTCGCACGTGGCCTCTCATCTCGACTCCCTCTGGGAGACGATGGCGGCCGAGCTCGGCATCGCGGGTCGTCGCAACC
Organism: Tuctoria greenei; assembly: GCA_036927565.1. Taxonomy (NCBI): domain Eukaryota; kingdom Viridiplantae; phylum Streptophyta; class Magnoliopsida; order Poales; family Poaceae; genus Tuctoria; species Tuctoria greenei. The sequence continues at coordinate 195,347,278 of JAYESD010000002.1, forward strand.
TCGTCGTGGCAGCGGCCTTGAGACTGGGTCACCTTCCGCCGCCGGAGCTCGAGGTGCTAGAGGAGGGTCAGGAGCTCGAGGACCCACCCGAGGAGGAGGAGGTGGAGGCTGAGTAGAGTAGTATTTAGGTGTTTCCTTTTCATGTTTTTAGTTGTAGTTTTTCGTTTCATGTTTTTAGTTGTAGTTTTTCGTTTCATTGTTTTAGTTGTAGTTTATCTTTTCTTGTGTTTGTAATATACTCCCTCCATCCAAAGCGACATGTATTTTGGGACGGAGATACTCCCTCCATTGAAAGGGACAAGTATTTTGGTACGAAGGGAGTAATGTTTTTAAGTTAAATGTACTTGGTGTTCTTGTTCATGGATGTACTATCTGTGCAAAATTAGTTCGAATTTTCCGATTGCCAAACCCTCCTTGTCCCCAAACCGGTGGAGTTGCCAGGAGATCGCTCGCAGCGGGGCCCGCAAAGCGGTCTGTAAAGTAGTAGTAACAGGAAAATGCAACAGGCCGGTAGCTAGGACTGGAAAGAAAAAAGTGAGGACAATACGAGGAAGAAAATGTTTGAAAAAGGGAAGGACAACCGAAATGTTAAACAGGAAATCTTTTCACGGAAATTAATCCAGTCATAATCCTCTCAAACATAGGCTCCCTTTGAAGGATAGGATTTGTAAAGGATTTTTAGTTTTCATAGGAAACGTAACACATGAGCTAGGACACATTGGTAGCCATATTAAAAGAGCTGCTTATCCGCCTCATCCACTTCCCCACGCTGCCAGTAGAATCTCTTCGGCCGCGGGAAGGTGTCCCCCGAAGAGTTCGAGAACACCGAGGAGTGTCCGTCAGAAGAGTCGCCTGATGACGAGGAGGCTGGGGAGTTGTGGTGGACCGGAGGCGTATAGTCGAGGTAGTGATCCAGGTGGATGATGAGCTCCGTCGTGAGGCCGCCAGGCCGGACCACTGCGGCATGGTTGAAAGGTTCCGCCAGCGGCCCGCCGTCACTCCCCGTCCGGCCATCACTTCCTGCAAAGAAGGTGGCCATTTTGGCCCGAGGCAGGAGGCTTGGGTCTTTCATCCACCCAACGACCGTGCACAGGTCAGCACGCTCCTAGTGGTAAGTGGAAGCATTGAAGTGATCAAAGAGGAAGACGTCACCCAGAACCTGTCTGATGCCCTCCGCAGATCAGACATGCATAGGGAGGTTCTCGATGACAACCTGCACGTGGAAGAACCACCCGATGATCTGCACACCGACGCCAAAGATCCATGGCCGGAAGTAGTGGTTATCATCCGACATGGAGATGATTTTCGTCTCGATGGCGAGCTCCCGATAGTCATCACGGGTGAACCGCACCAGGAACTCACCATCCCCAAACGTGGACACGGTGAAAGCCCAATGCGGGATTTCGGGTTGGTGATGGATGGCCAGGGTGATCTCCATGGGCGTCGCCTCGCCGTGACCTCCTCTTGGTCCCAAAATAGCTGCTTGGCGGCGCAAACGGATAAACTCTGTCGTCATGAGGCGGTTGTTGATCATCGTGCATTGCCCCTCACGAGGGCGCAGGAACAGTGAGCCTGCAGGTACCTGCTCGCGTCTAACATGGTTGTGAGGCATGGCGCTGCGACAACAGAGGCGAAGGACTTCTCAGGCAACACACGGGAGCAATAGGGGGGTGGGGTGGTTTAAGAAGGCGAGGATGAAGAGGCCAAACATCGGAAGCAGCGTCCCTTGAGGATCTCACGAAAATTCAGTGATAGGACTGGACCTTTCGAGGCCTTCGGCTCTGTGCAAGCGTCATGAATGCGCGAAGGCCCAACTTGAATATAAAGTGAATTAGCACAGTTTCAGCCCACAAATAACAAGCGGGCCAGCTTTTTTGTCCTGCCTGCCTGCCTGCCCGCGGCGGGAAATTTTTGTCACGCCAAATGAAGAAGGAAAATAATAAACGAAAATAATATTTTATTACGGTAGCCTTCGACCCGCAACGCCGGCCCCCTCTATGCAACGTGCTTGTAGGAGCATCCGCCGGCCGCCACGATTGTAGGAGCATCCGCCAGCCGGCACGCTTGTAGGAGCATCCGCGGGCCACCACTCTTGGAGGAGCATTCTCCGGCCACCACGCTTGGAGGAGCATCCGCCGCCCACCACGCTTGGAGGAGCATCCGCCGGCCGCTACGCTTGGAGGAGCATCCGCCGGCTGCCAAGCTTGGAGGAGCATCCGCCGGCCGCCACGCTTGTAGGAGCATCTGCCAGCCGCCACTCTTGTAGGAGCATCCGCCGGTCGCCAAGCTTGGAGGACCAACCGCCGGCTGCCACGCTTGGAGGAGCATCGGCCGGCCGCCATGCTTGTAGGAGAATCTGCCGACCGCAGCGCGTGGAGTAACAACAGCTAGGTACAGTTGCTCACATAATGTGTTCGTGTACATCTATCCTCTTATGGATAGGCTGATGGCTGATTGAATTGTAGGAAGCGATGTTAGAAGATAAGACATGGATGGGAAAAGACATGCATAAGAGGGAGTGGCAGGATGGAATGAAGTCATTTTTAAATTTTGCATTTTAGGGCACTCGTGAAGGAGGAACTATGCCTTGTCCTTGCACGAGATGTCGTAATATTTGCCAAGAGACACGCAAGGGAGTTCATTTACACCTGCTCAGAAATGGGATGTTATTGGATTATACTTGTTGAATACACCATGGAGAAATACGAGTTCAGGAAAATATTACTGAGGAATCAGCAAATAATGAGGAGATAATTTCTGATGATGGTTCTATGCAAAATATGTTGTCCAGTCTACTTAGAGGCACTGATCATGGTGGTACTTCAGCAAATGTTGATGATCAAGAAAATGCTATAAACTAGCAGGGGCCAACTGGGGATGCAAAGAAATTCTATGACTTATTAACTGAAGCCAAAAAGGAGTTGTATCCAGGTTGTTTGCAGCTGACCCAATTATCCTACATTGTCAGGTTCTACCAGATAAAGTGTTTAACTGGTATGAGCAAAGTAGCTTATGATATGTTACTTGAACTATTCTCATTTGCGCTTCCAAAGGGCCACTGCATTCCTAGTACACTTGATAAACTTCAGAAGGTTGTTCGTGACCTCGGGCTGGACTACCAAAAGATCGATGCATGTGTCAATGACTGTGTGTTATTCCAGAATGACTATTCTCTGCTGAATAGTTGCCCAAAATGTGGTGAATTAAGATGGAAAAATAGTACTGCTGGGGATGCAAGAGAGGCTTTACCTTGTGGAAAATCCAAGAAGCTTGTAGCACGCAAGATTCTACGTTACTTCCCTCTTATTCCACGTCTACAAAGGTTTTATATGGGAGAATCAATGGCATCAAACATGCACTGGCACAAAGAAGGTCGTGCTGATGATGGAATATTACGCCATCCCGCTGATTCGAAAGCATGGAAGCATTTTGATAGCATTCACCCAAATTTCTCATCTGATCCTCGCAACATAAGACTTGGGCTAGCACCTGATGGTTTCGAACCTTTTGGAGTAATGAATGTTTCTTACAGTACATGGCCTGTGATTCTAATCCCTTATAATCTACCACCTTGGTTGTGTATGAAGCAGTCTTATTGGGTGATGTCAATGATAATTCCTGGGCCATAGTCACCTGGAAACAACATTGATGTTTATCTGCAGCCTTTGATTGATGAGCTACTGAAATTATGGTCTGATGGTGTTGAAACACATGACATTTAAAGAAAGAGACATTTGTCATGCGAGCTTCTTTATTGTGGACAATAAATGATTTTCCAGCATATGCAATGCTATGTGGATGGAGCACAAAAGGGAAGCTAGCATGTCCATACTGCCATATAAACACTAACGCCTTCTGGTTGAAATATGGACAAAAGCATTGTTACATGGGTCATCGTCGTTTCCTATCTCAGGATCACAGATGGCGTCGAAACAAAGGTTCTTTCAACAACAAGGCAGAGAATAGAGAGGCTCCAACATCACGCTCTTGTGAAGAAGTACTCCAACAATATGAGTGTTTTGATCAAGTGAGTTTTGGACCAACGAATAATAAGAGAAAGCACACCGAGGAAAATAGATGGCATAATTGGAAGAAGAAAAGTATATTTTTCAACCTCCCTTATTGGAAGACATTGCTAATAAGGCATAACTTGGATGCCATGCACACTGAGAAAAACATTTGTGATAGCATATTGGGAACATTGCTTGCTATGGATGGTAAAACAAAAGATAGTCTACAAGCTTGTCTTGATATGAAGGATATGGGTATAAGGCCAGATCAACATCCGAAGTTCATAAAGAGCAAGTACACATTCCCACCAGCATTATATACTTTGGGCAAAGATGAGAAGACCACCTTGTGCATGTTTTTGGGGAATGTGAAGGTGCTCGATGGTTATGCCTCAAACATCAAGAGATGTGTGGACATAAAAGCATGTAAGGTATCAGGTCAAAAACTCATGACTGCCATATTATATTTGAGAAGCTCCTTCCTATTGCAATACGTAACATATTGCCTGAAAAGGTTGTTGCACCTTTAATTGAGTTTAGCACATTCTTTTCTGGAATTTGTTCTAAAGAATTGGCGGAACCAGATTTGGACAAGATGAGCAAACAAATTCATGAAACAATTTGTAAGCTTGAGATGTTGTTTCTTCCCGCTTTCTTTGATATCATGGTACATCTTCCAACCCATCTTGCCGAAGAAGCACGGTTGGGTGGACCTGTTTCTTACAGATTGATGTATCCAATTGAGAGATACCTTGGTACATTGAAGAGGTATGTACGTAACAAAGCTCATCCGGAGGGTTCTATAGCTGAGGGATATATTGCCGAAGAGTGTATGACTTTTTGTAGTCAGTTTTTGGATAACATCAGCACCAAGCGTAATAGGCTAGAACGTCATAAAGCTGCAGCTACAAATGAACCTTCTGTTGATAATTCTAACATATTTATAGAAGTTGATAATTCTAAAAAAGGGTATAAATGGGACCAACTTACTATGGTGGAACTACATAACATCAGGCATTATCTTATTACTAACATTGAAGAGGCCGCTCCATGGATCAAGTAATAACGTATAACTCAGATGTTGTATACTATATATATGGCTTATTGTAGATGGCTAATTTAATTTTGAAACCTTTTCAGTGAGCATATTGAAGAACTGAAAAAGATTCATTCTCGTGATGTTGATAAACGCCATAGAGATGAGTTTGTTGATTGGTTTCAGAAACGAGTAAGTACATGCAAGTTTGCATTTTGATGAAATATTGAACAAATATGTGTTCTGAAATTGGTTTGTCGTCGATAACCCCTGTTATACTAATGTGTACAGATTACGACATTACACAAAGAAGGCAAAGCAACCGATTATCTGTATGCATTATCTAGAGGACCTGATCGTCGAGCACGTTTTTTTAGTCGGTTATTCATCAATGGCTTCTTCTTTTGAACTGCAGATGTGGAAAAAGATTTACGGACCCAAAATAGTGGTATTGTTGTTCGGGGCACTGATCATGATTGGTTTGGAGTAATCAAGAAAATCATTGCTGTTGATTTTGAAAAAAATCAAGAGGTTTTGTTATTTCAGTGTGAATGGTTTGATCGGCCTTTTGGAAGCAGTCAGAACCAAAGCAGAGGCTACAAAAAGGATCAATACAGAATGATGGATGTTGACACTACTCTGTTTCGATTCTAGTATGAGCCTTACATTCTAGCCACCCAAGCAGAACAAGTTTTTTATGTTCCAAGTGTGAAGCATCCTAAATGGGCTATAGTTGTTAAAACGAAGCCACGAAGCCTTTTTGCCATGCCCCCTGGAGACAGTGAAAATAATGTGACTGAGACGATGGAGGCTGAGACATTTCATGATGATCTGCTTACTGATGATATCAATAATGAGGATACGACTGCATAGGCTAGGAATGACATTGAGGGAGCCAGCGGCGATGCTTCCACTCTTATAATGACAACGTCAGGTGATTGGTTTGAGGTAGATGGAGTTGCATCAGAAAATGAAGACGACGACGACGACGATGATACATATACCAATGATGGTCATGTAGCTCCATTGTGGGGGGACGACAGCGAAGGTGATGATTTTTAGTATAATTAAGTACATGACATGTAGCTCCACAATGAATTCATCCGTCCGAACCCGACATTTATTTTTCAGTTATTTATATTTGCTACCCGAAAAGTACCCGATACCCGATATTTCGGTCTTTTCAGTTCCGGTCTCGGTTTTATCGGTTTTGGTTTTTCGGTCTCAGTTTATTTGCCCACCCCTAATTTACGTAGTAGTAGCATATATATGGGATATACATATTTCTCCCGCATGTTTTTTTTTTTGCAAAACTATTTACTGATATATCCTATGTGCATATTACATATGTAAAACTAATGTAAAGTATAAAACTTTTTCAAAGGGAAGTCTTAGGTTTCGTCAAATCTATCTTTCAGATTTACGCAATTTTGATCTGTTTTAACAATACAAGAATTGTACTTTTAGATTCACCATGAAAATATTTCCATAATATACAATCTAGTACTACATGTTATTGAAATTATAAAATTCCATATAAATCATTTGTCAAAGGTAATTAGTTCGACCAAAATAGAAATAGAGTTGAGTTGGGGTGGAGGAAGTATTATACGTTGCTGTTTGCCGCATAAAAGGTTTTGTCCTTCGTTCAAGCCGTAGCCATTTGTACAGGCGGCTGATGCTACCGGGCGCACCGAGCTTACGTACGCGCCAGTCACCGAGGTGCCTTAGACGTGCGCAACGCATGTGTTGAAATCACCTGCGGTACTGCAGGCGATGTAACAGTCACTGACATGTGGGTCCGGCTATCCGTGGGGCCCACATGTCAGTGACTGTTACTACACCTGCAGTACTGCAGAGGTTATGCATCCCAATGCGCATTTTCGAATTCAATTGGAACCGCTCCGCGTCCCATCACCGATTTACCGTGAACCACAGCGGATGGTCTTAAAAGCAGGCCCGACTTTGGGCCTAGGCGGGCGGAAATAAATTTTCTGCGGCCCTGCCGCACAACGTCGCCTGTCGCGCCCCCGCCGTCGCGCCCCGCTCCACCGCCGGCCCGCCGCCCCTGCGCCCCCACCGCCGGCCCGCCACTCGAGAACAGATCGAGGGGAAGGCTCATCGCCCATGGAGGTCGTGTAGATTATGTCCCCTCGATCCGTTGGCGATGAGCCTCCTCCTCATCCGTTCTTGAGTTCGCGGCGGCCATGGCGCCGCTTCTACCCTGCTTCTGGACTGAGGACGCTGATGATCCGCAACATACTTTTAAATCTGCTTGCTGCTAGCCGTTGTTGATGCGTTAATACCTAATGTTTTACATTGTTGAGTATGTTGCGGATCATCAGCATCGTTAGTCCAGCACTAATTCATCAAGAGGCAAAAAGTAATGAACATCATTGATCAGCACTGTGCCGAGGAGAACACAAAAATTGCAGTTGGCCGCCTGAATCGTGCCACGAACCAGTGAATCATGGCAAGACATCCTAATGCAACGATTGTGTTTCGTTGCATTAGTATCCTAACGCCACGAAAAAGTGAATCGTGGCCACACATCCTAATTGCTACGATTGGGGTCCGTGGCCATTAATACTAACGCCACGAACCAGAGTATCGTGGCAACACATCCTAATGCAACGATTGTGTTCCCTGGCGATAGATCCTGTAACGCCACGAACCAGTAATTCGTGGCAACAGATCCTAATGCAACGATTGTGGTCTGTTGCATTAGCATCCTGATGCCACGAACCAGTGAATCGTGGCAAGACATCCTAATGCAAGGATTGTGTTTCGTTGCATTAGTATCCCGACGCCACGAAAAAGTGAATCGTGGCCACACATCCTAATTGCTACAATTGGGGTCCGTGGCCACTGATACTAATGCCCGAACCAGAGTATCGTGGCAACACATCCTAATGCAACAATTCTATTTTGTTGCATTACAGTACAAATGCAATTGTTTGCTGATTCGTGGCAACAGATCCTAATGCAACGATTGTATTCTGTGGCAATAAAGCTGTAACACCAGGAACCAGTAATTCGACGCAACAGATCCTAATGCAATGATTGTGTTCTGTGGCAATAAAGCGTAACGCCATGAACCAGAGTATCGTGGCAACACATCCTAATGCAACAATTCTGTTTCATTGCATTACGGTCCAAATGCAAGTTATTGCTGATTCGTGGCAAATATCCTAATGCAACGACTGTGTTCCGTGGCAATAAAGCTGTAACGCCACGAACCAGTAATTTGTGGCAACAGATCCTAATGCAATGATTGTGTTCCGTGGCAATAAAGCTATAATGCCACGGACCAATAATTCGTGGAAACAGATCCTAATGCAACGATTGTGGTCCATGGCGATAGATCCTGTAACGCCACGAACCAGTAATTCGTGGCAACAGATCCTATGCAACGATTGTGGTCCGTTGCATTAGCATCCTGACGCCATGAACTAGTGATTCGTGGCAACAGATCCTAATGCAACGATTGTGTTTCGTTAAATTAGCATCCTGACGCCATGAAAAAGTGAATCGTGGCCACACATCCTAATTGCTACGATTGGGGTCCGTGGCCATTGATACTAACGCCACGAACCAGAGTATCGTGGCAACACATACTAATGCAACGATTTTGTTTCGTTGCATTACGGTCCAAATGCAACTGTTTGCTAATTCGTGGCAACGGATCCTAATGCAACGACTGTGTTCCGTGGCAATAAAGCTGTAGTGCCACGAACCAGTAATTCATGGCAACAGATCCTAATGCAACGATTGTGTTCCGTGGCAATAAAGCTGTAACGCCACGAACCAGTAATTCGTGGCAACAGATCCTAATGCAACGATTATGGTCCGTGGCGATAGATCCTGTAACGCCACGAACCAGTAATTCGTGGCAACAGATCCTAATGCAATGATCGTGGTCTATGGCGATAGATCATGTAACGCCACGAACCAGTAATTTGTGGCAACAGATCCTAATGCAATGACTGTGTTCTATGGCATTAGCATCCTGACGCCATGAACTAGTGATTCGTAACAACAGATCCTAATGCAACGATTGTGGTCCGTTGCATTAGCATCCTGACGCCACGAACTAGTGATTCGTGGCAACAGATCCTAATGCAACGATTGTGTTTCGTGGCGATAGATCCTAGTTCCATGAACTAGTGAATCGTGGCAAAAAGCCAAGATTACTGCAATGATTTAGTATTCGTTGCAGTACAATCGTGCAACAGTTCAGAATCCTTGTAGTGCATTGGCTGCGGCTGGACCAGATGTTCGACATCCGTACGCCATTGTTCCATGGCTGCCGGAGGAGCTCCAGCCGTTGGAGGCTGCTGGAGCAGAGTACATGTCACGATTAGCGCATTCTCCGGGTTGTTTGTTGATGTAGTCACCAACACGAGGGCACCATCCTGTTGTCCAGCGTTGGCATCTAAAGCAGGTGGTGGTGGTGGTGGTGCAGGAACACCCGTCGAAATAACAGCACTAGCTGGCTGTTGGGCATTGGAGGGATTTCCTCCGTCAGGCTGTCCGACATTGCCATTGGACGATGTTGCCGCAGAGTTCACCATCTCAAAATCTCAGGTGCCCCTACCTGGGGTGCCAAATGTCGAAGTGTGTAGATGACACTTCCCTCGGTACTACTAGATCGTAGTCCGCGGAGGTTCGTAATTGGTTGTAGCTCGTGTGAGATTATGAACGAGACAGTGACACGAGAGTTTTACGTGGTTCCAGTCGCCTGAGCGTAATACCCTAATCCACGGGTGGTTGTTGTATGTATGATTGTGTGTTGCTTGGGCTTCAGAGAGCGTGTCCCATTGTACCGTGCAGCGCAACCCTTTTATAATCCAGGGACTGGCTGTTACATTATTAGCCTGGCCCGACATGTGGCTTCAGCGGTTTTAATTACCTAATACACGATTAGTATGTATTAAGTAGGATTAACGGTGTGATAACGCACATTAATGGCGGCGTTACTGGTAGTAAAGGTCCTCTGACCGTGTGTCATTAACATGTCATTAATGACACATAATCAGATCTTGTAACGGCTGCCTTAACTGCCCCTTTAATGTTCACGCCATTGAAGATCCGTCCATCTTCCCGTTGCCGGCTTAGGTCTGGAGGCTCGACACGTGGCAGCTCTGGAGCTTCCCTCTTTGGGGAGGCATGTCCAGAGCTGTTATACACGTGGCAACACCGGAGCTTCCATCTACTAGGGGTAGGTCTGGGGCCCCTAGACACGTAGCACCACTGGAGCTTCCCTATAGAGAGAGTTAGGTCCGGCCTTGTGTTACAAGTGGTGGTGCTGGAGCTACCCGGACGAGGGATGTGTGCCCAGTGCTGTAGGACACGTGGAGCCTTCGAAGGTCTTTAACTAGGACAGGTGGAACTCCATAGCTTTTCCTGCGGTATCGTGGGGTACCCGGTACGCAGGATACCGACAATGCCCAAACCAAAACCATCCACCATTTAACCATGTGTTCTAATTATGAACTTGGTCCCAAGCCGCTTGTGTCCGTGAGCATGGCTATCTAGAAAGTTTGACAAAACTCTGCAGAGTGTGTATCCTTTACCCACAGTTCATGATTTCATCCCCTATTGCCAAGTGGACTAAATAAACCTCCCTATTGCCAGCAGCGACCAACCACGATACACACTTCCGTAGGTGTGCGACCAGGAGATCACTACGAGGTCTTTCCGATGGTTCTCCCGACTTGCATTGGTACTCTGAGATTTCACCGCTCTGGCACCTAGAGTCTATTTTCCATTCACCAGGAGAAGCCCCCTCTTGAGCCATGCGGATCCCAAGGCAGTACTCAGAACCAATTCCCCGCTCGTTCGATTACCAATGCTACACCGGGAGACACCAAATTACTAAACTAAGTTGTCCCATATACAACCGTGTGGCGATACTGTATGGCATAGAAACTTCCTCCATACACTAGTCCTTAGAATCCGATAGGTGTAAGCCCCAAACCAATATCTTGTGCATGCATGCACCATAGCATTCAACACCTCCTATCAGATTCCTATCAACTACTTTTATTGCTGCCAACAGCTCATAAATCATAGTGGATCAAATATAATCATGTAGATAAATTGTTCATATTGAATTAAGCATGGGTAAGCGTGAACTAGTTTATAATAATCCACCCAAACCATGGCAACAAGGAATACTATGGAAAATCTAGGGAAAACATAACATAGAGTTTAATTTTGAATTTAGCATGCATCTAACTAAAACTTAACAAAAAGGGTGCAAGATGGTCAAGGACACTTGCCTTCGGAGTAGGGTTGGTGGTCGACGGGAAACTGGTGCTTTTGCAGGTTGAAAGTTGATTCTGGCCCCAACTCTAGATACGATGTTGCACATAAAATAATAACACACAGTAAGAACAATCACAAAATGCATACATTAAAATTAAATAAACATAAAATCCTACGCATTTATGATTTTATGGTTAACTTAGATCATAGGCATTAATTATTTATCATTGAGAACTTGGAGTTAAAAGAGATAATTTGAGTAAAATACATTTTTAGTAATTTTAATACAATTTTTATATTTATTTGAAACCTACTGTTACTTTCTACAAAGTTTTCTCGTTCAGGAATATGCTTAATATAGATTCCCAACATAAAATATGCATTTTAAAATTTTTACACCATTTTTAGTATTTATTTCTTATGTGTAAATTAATTTCTATAATTTAAATACATTTACAAAGCATTTTATACATAAATAAGCAATTTAATTAATTTATTAAAAATAATACAGAACTAGATATCAATTAAAATTATTTATTGGCCTGTTTTTATAATATTTTATGGAAACTATGAATTTTTATTTATTTTTTGGTATTTTTAGTGGCTTTTCTATAAAAACAAAACTAATCCAGAGGTTAAAAATCATTTTTATAAAGCCCATGGGTTATTTTATAATTTTCTAGTATTTAATTTGCTATTTTCCAAAATTCTAGGGGCTTCCTGATAATTTTTACCATAATACTCAGTTATTTCCTAATTTCCAAAAAGGTTAGGGTTAGTTTTATAAAAATTTGGGCCAAACTGTAAATAGTCTAAATTCACTAGGGGGTTATTTGCAAGATTTCCAATTTTTATGCGGGATTTAATTGGGCCGTTGGACTTAAAGAGGACGGCCCAAATTTAAAACAACGAAAGGGTATTTTCTGATCTAATCTCGGCGGCGACGTCACCTTAGTGACCCGAGCGGTGGTGCGTGGCGGCGCAGAGCGCCCGCGGCGACGTTCTCGCCGGCATAGACCAAAATGCGCGCTAAACAAGAGAAAGGGCACATCTCTAAGGTGAAAAAGAGAGAGGAGAGCAAGGTGAACTCACCGTGAGGCGTCGCAAAGACGGACACGAAGCGCAAACTAGGCGGCAACGGCAAGTGGTAGCAGAACTCGGCGGCACCCCACAAATTCGGCATCGCGCCGGTGTTCTCCTCTGGTGAGCTCCTAGAGACACGACGCACATGTTAGACAAGTTTTTGTGGTCAGAAATTGGATGAATTAACGGGAACGGAGGTGCCATTACCGAGCTTGACGGTGTCCAGGGTTTGGGGTGTCAGGGAGACGAGTTTCGAAGGGAATGAGCCCGAGTTTTATAGGGGAATGGAGAAGTAATGTATCGCAACATCATTGGGCACTACCCCGTGCTTGATTAAGGAGAAACAGACGATATTGAAGAAGACGAATGGGCGGCGCTCGTGCATGCGTGTTACAGAGCGGCACGGCGGTTCGGGGGAGACATATCTGACGGGCGGGGCCCAGTCACTAGAGAGAGTGAGAGAGGGGGCACGGGGTGGGCTAGCGCAGTGAGGGAGAAGGGTTTTGGGCCAGGGAAGGGATTGCGTTGCCCAGGTGAGTTTTTTTCCTTTTTCCCTTTTCTTTCCTTTTGTTTTCTTCTATTTTCATGATTTGAATTTTAACACAAAATTTCTAACGAATTTAAATTTCAAAAATTTCACACATGCAATACATATGATGCACTTGCAATTTTTATACCAAAAGAAATTATTTCAAAGCTCTTATAAATATTCGTTTTACATATTTTTTTCAAAAGATGGGTGTTATAATTCTAACCCCCTAAAAAGGAATCTCGCCCTCGAGATTCGAACGACCTAAGGGAAAAGATTGGGAAACTCCATTTTGAGGTCTTCTTGTGTGTCCCATGTTGCCTCTTCTTCTGAGTGATGTTTCCATTGGACTTTACACACACGAGTAACCTTGTTCCTCGTAACTCATTGTGACGTTTCAAGAATCTTAATGGGTTGTTTTGCATAAGTTAGGTCCTCTTGCACATCTACTACTTCCAATGGAAACTGTTCCTCAGGCATTCTCAAGCATTTCTTCAATTGTGACACATGAAATACATCATGTACATCTGATAAGTGGGACGGTAACTTGAGACGATATGCTACTTCTCCTCTTTTCTCCATCACTTTGAAAGGACCAATATAACAGGGTGATAATTTACCCTTCACCTTGAATCGTCTCAATCCTCTCACGAGTGACACCTTGAGATATACAAAATCACCAATCTCAAATGATAGATCACGTCGTCGAGTATCTGCATAACTCTTCTTCCTTGATTGAGCGGTCTTTAAATTTTTTCGAATTTCTTGGACTTGTCTCTCAGCTTCTCTCAATACTTTCGTCCCAAATACTTGACTCTCTCCAGTTTAATTTCAAAACTATGGTGTTCTGCACTTCAGCCCGTATAATGCTTCAAATGGAGACATCTTCAAACTGGCTTGGTAACTATTGTTATAGGAAAACTCAGCATATGGTAGATTCTTATCCCAGCTTCTACTATTTTTTAAAGCACATGCTCTCAACATGTCTTCAAGAATTTGATTAGTGCGCTCTATTTAGCCGTTAGTCTGCAGATGATAGGCTGAACTAAAATTCAGACGAGTATCCATTGATTCATGCAACTTCTACCAGAAGCGGGGAGTGAACTGAGTACCTCTATGTGATATTATCTTCTTTAGGACTCCATGCAGACATACAATTCTTGCCATGTATAATTCTGCCAACCGCGAACCAGTATAGCTTTCTTTAACTGGGATAAAGTGAGCCACTTTAGTTAAGCGATGCACTATAACCCATATAGAGTCATAACCTGACTAAGTTCTTGGCAACCCCATAATAAAGTCCATACTTATTTCTTCCTATTTCCATTCAGGAAATTTAATTGGTTAAGTAACCCTGGTGGTCTTTGATGTTCTGTATTGACCATTTGACATGGTCACACAGAGCTACATACTCTACCACATCACGTTTCATTCCATGCCACCAATATCGATCCTTAAGATCTTGATACATCTTTGTGCTTTCTGGATGGATAGAATACGATGAGTCGTGGGCTTCTCTTAGTATCAATTCTCGAATGTCCTTGATATCAAGCACACATATTCTCTTCCCTAGCCGTAGGGTTCCACATTCATCTTCTTTAAAGTCTGAAGCTTTACCATCTTTCATTTGTTATTTAATCTCTTGAATCTTGTTATCATGCTTTTGCCCTTCTCGAATATCCTTCTCCAAAGTAGACTCTACTTCCATGGACACCTCAGTGTTAGTCACAAAACTAAGGTTTTGCTTCGCGAATTCCCCACATCGCTGCAGTTGCTGACCTTGTAGTGTCAAAATGTTGCATTGTGCTGACCTACTCACAGCATCTGCGACCACATTAGCTTTTCCAAAATGATAATTGATTACAACATAAAAATCATTGATAAGATCCAACCATTTGCATTATCTGAGATTTAGATTTGGCTGAGTGAAAATATACTTCAAACTTTTGTGAGCCATGTAGATTTATGTTCTCTTTCCTATCAGATAATGTCTTCATAGCTTCAATGCATGAACCACGACTGCTAACTCCAGGTCATGAGTAGGGTAATTTCTTTCATGCTTCCTGAGTTGGCATGATGCATAAGCCACCACATGTCCATCTTGCATCAATACACATCCTAGCCCTTGTTCGGATGTAGTAGACTGCAAACTCTTTCTGCATATCTGGCATAACCAATACTGGAGCAGTGGTCAACCTTTTCTTTAACTCAGCGAAACTAGCTTCACATTCCAGTGTCCACTTAAAAATACCTCCCTTATCAAGTAACTTGGTTAATGGACGAGATATTTTTGAGAATCCCTCAATAAACTGACGAAATAACATGTCCCAAGAAACTCCTAATTTCCCCAACATTTTCTGGAGTTTTCCAATTCAGGATGGTTTTCACTTTGCTCGGGTCTACTGCTACACCCCCTTGTGATATAACATGTCCCAAAAAAGACACCTCCTTCAACCAGAACTCACATTTATTGAGCTTTGCATACAATTGATTTTCACGAAGCTTCTTCAAAGCCAACCTTAGATGTTCCTCATGTTCCTCTTCACTTTTGGAGAAGATCAAAATATCATCAATGAATACCACTACAAACTTGTCCAATTATTCCATAAACACCTTATTCATAAGGTACATGAAGTATGCAGGGGCATTAGTTAAGCTGAAGGACATGACTGTATACTCATATAATCCATATCTTGTGACAAATGTTGTCTTGGATATGTCTGATGGTCAGATCTTTAGTTGGTGATATCCCGAACGCAGATCAATCTTTGAGAACACACAAGCGCCTCTCAACTGGTCAAACAAATCCTCAATCCTTGGTAGAGGATATTTGTTCTTGATGGTTATTGCGTTGAGAGCACGATAATCCACGCACAATCTCTGAGTGCCATCCTTCTTGGGCACAAATATCACAGAAGCTCCCCAGGATGATGAACTAGGATGGATGTATCCCTTTTCCAGCACCTCATTGATATGGTTCTTCAATTCTGCCAACCGTTCAACATCCATTCTAGATGATCGCTTATATATTGGAGCTGTTCCAGGTACTAAATCAATGACAAATTCAATTTTTTGACCAGGGGGCATACCCAGTAGTACTTCAGGAAACACATCCGGAAACTCACAGACAACTTTAATCTCCTCTATTCCCTCAACTTGATTGAGTCGCATATTTTGAATTGGTGCTTGATCAGGACGAAACTCAACCTTTGTGCCATTTGTATGAGTTAAGCACACCGTTCTGGTAGCACAATGTATCACCCCTTTGTACTTGGTCAACCAATCAATTCCCAAAATGATGTCTGTCCCCTGTGATTCAAGCACAATAAGGTTTGCTAAGAAAGCCACCCCCTAATGCTTATGCTCACATTAGGGCATACTTGCCTTGTTAACATCTCTCCTCTGAGAGAGTTGACTAATAATACTTGAGTCATTAGTGTAACGGCCATACTATGTCTTCTTGTGAATTCTTTGGCTATGAATGAGTGTGTAGCACCAGAGTCGAATAATACTGTAGAAGGGTGGGAATAGCAGAGAATGTACCAATCACCACATCAGATGCGTCTTAAGCTTCCTCCAAAACAACATGGTTGACCTGACCTTTCGATTGGTTCCGCGACAAGGGCTTCTTCGGACAATGGTTGGAATAGTGACCTTTGTCACCACAGATATAACAGGCTCCTCGAGTACTGGTATCTAGAGCTTTGTTTCTCTGTTGATTCTGTTGCGACTGCCCAAGTGGACGAGGAGTTGAAATCATTGGGCACTGTTGTTGCATTTGTGGATGATGTGGTTGCATCTACTGGTACTGTTGACGAGCATATGGTGTTTGAGGCCTGAATGTAGAGTTGTTGGAGTACCACTGCCCTTGATTAGTACTCATGGGACGACTCATGTCTCCTGATTGTTGTGGGTCAAAGCAAAGGCGGTTGTTGCTGACCGAGGATTGTCCCATCGCCATCTTCCTCTTGAGATCTTCTCCATAACATTCCTTCTTTCTTTCCACGGTGAAAGCCTTATCCACCAAATGTTGAAAGTTAGCATAGTCACTAGAGGGCATCATCAACTGTATCTCCTTATCGAACCCCTCTTTGAAACAAAATTGCTTCTTTGCATCAATGCCCACATCCCCAGGAGCGTACTGGGAAAGCTAGGTAAACTTATTCAAATACCCCTGCACATTCATATTCCCTTTCTTCAATGCTAGGAACTCCATACGCTTTGCTTGAATCTCTCCTCCTGGTGCATGATGATTGCAAAAATTCTCTCTAAATTCCTCCCATGTAAAATTTTCCGGATTAGCATGGGCTGCTGTGAAACCAGTCCACTAATCAGTTGCGGGTCTAAAGAGCTGGTGTGACGCGAGCAATACCCTTTCCCTTCCTTCACATTAAAGAATCCTCAATTTGTTCTCAATCGTCTTTATCCAATCATCTACATCCATGGGCTCCACTGCATTTGGAAAGCATGGAGGTTGAGTATTCATAAAGTCCCTCAAACAAGATCTTGGAGGTGGTGGTAGTGGTGGAGGAGGTGGAGGTGCTTGTTGAGCCTGCATGTTGTTCACAATCTGCGTCAGATTTTGCATCATTTGCATTTGCATCACCATCATTTGTTGCATTTGATTTGCTGCTGGTGCTCCAAGGGCAACTCTTCCATTCCACAGTGGTATCACAATCCTGCCACCCTCATCATTGTTAAGGGGTACACCATGACCCCGTCATCTTCCTCTGCCTGCCATCTGAAGTTGTGCTGTTGTTTAGAACAAAAATACAAGAGAGTAACTATTCTATTCGATTTCCCACTATATGCATCCATGAGGAATATGAGTACTGGAAATTATTTTATTAAAGCACACTCAAACATAAGTAAACAAGTTCTCATAAGCAAAGTCATACAACTCAAGAGTGCAAAATATGTCACTACTCACTCTTATTACAATAATTGGGTAGATGCCTAATCTTGAGCTGCATGGTAAAGTCGAGGGCTACTCTCGCTCCTCAGGATCCTCCTCAAGGTCTTCATCTGGATCATCATCATCTGGGTTGCTTCCAAAAGACTCGTTGCCGTGCGATGGTGAGTTAGGCAGCGGCTGTGACACAGAAGGCTCCTTAGAGGGTGGATCCTCATCTGAACTCTCATCCAGTGAAGGTGACCCATCTCGGCCGACACGGCAGTCCGGAGAGTCTGGGATCCATGTTGATGTGTGAGATGCATAGCTGTCTGGGTCCTCGTCGGTGATCCGACGATACCTTCTGATAATCTTCTTGTAATATGCGGTGATGTCACGTGCATCTTGTATTTCTTTTTGTGCGTTCTGAAGTCGGACACTAAGATGCTCCACATCGTCCATTGACTGCTGAGATTGTCGAAGGTCCAGGGGTCCCTCCACGTGCCTGGTGACGAAGTTGGCGGTACCACTTGGACGCTGCAGTGTGAATGCATGCACTGTGTTCTCCAATTGGAATCGATAGGAATGACTCCAGAAAGTGACTACTTCCCAGCTAGCATCTTGCTCCTTGTATCAACGGGAGCTCCTCCATGCAGAACTACGGTGTATCTTGAGTAGCTCATCACTGTAGTATATGAAAATCTTGCAAGACCATTCCATTCTATAAGGGCGCTGCACCCCGATAGAGTGATAGGAGAGCGAAAGCCTCTCGTGCCTGTAGCCAGCAGCACGAAGCACAACTCAGAGTCAAAGTTGTAGGCGTCCTGCGGCCTTTCCATCAGTGCGAGTCACTGTGGCACGACGGGGGTCGTTGAGTGGGTAGCGACAGGCAGAGAGTCTGTGCTGAGGAACACATCCCCCGGTTGACTTACGGGTGGGGGTATTGCAACGGGCCATCTACAATTTTTGAAACAGAAGATTGTCAGTAACAAAACAAATTAAGGAATAAATAAAATGAGTAACAAGGTAGAGAATACAAAGAATTTTTCACAATTAATTGTATTTGAAAATAGTAGGGTCCTTAAATCGTCCTTTTCTATCTAGGATTGCTTAAGTGTAAAATCCAACATTTTCCTTCATATGAGGTTCAATTGTAAACTGGTGGTTAACCCTAAAGGAGACCAATTATAGCCATGCTTATAAACTTGATCTCATCAAATCTTTTCTTCTACTCATGTTTAAATTTATTAACATGAGGAATGAACTTCACCAATAAACTTAGATTTATTTCTTTTTACCTCTCTTCAAAGTTGGGAATTATTTGAATAAAGATTGCTAGGCCAATTTAATATGCAGTACCAAATAGATATACAAATTAATATAAATTGAATATATACTACTGTATATTTATCCTGTCAAAATTATTCAATTCAGAGGCCATAAATTTTTCTATGGTTTTCTAATATTCCAAATGGACTTCCTGCAAAGTTTCATAAATTTTGAACTTCATTTGCTATTTTAATTGAGACGCTTAGCAAATTCAAACCATGTTTTGAATTCAAAATTTTAATTCTGTTCAACGAGCTTGAACATCAAGATTTGAACACACACTCATGGTCAGCATAACTTGCTTGATTTATCCCATAGTTTCACAATTTTTGGAACTCAATTGCTAATTAAAACAGTGGCACCATTGAATTCTTTCAAATTCAAATTTGAATTTGAAATTCAGTTGAAACTTGCTCCAAATCAAAATAAAATTGCAGAATCAAATTCTAGATATTTATTTGAGCCTCCCCACAAAAATCTAGAATTTTTGGACAAAATTTGGTAGGAGAATTGAAGCTACAATGGAGGAGAGTAGATAAGAGGAGGTGGGGCCCACTGTCAGCCAAAGCACTCGAGTGAAACCCACGGGGGGTGCCCCGTTCGACGCCGGCAGCGCACGACACCGCGACGCGCATGCATCCACGGAGCTGCTTGCCTGCTTGACGCCGTGGTGCACTCCCCTCACCCCTCAGCCCCTATAAATACCCCTTGGCTGTCGCCGCTGAGCTCCATCCCGATTCACACCATTCTCACCACCTCTGTTAAATCGAGCTCTCGCTGACGATTGACATCGTGTCTTCCCAAGATTTAAGTAGATAAAAGGCGTGTCAAAAACTCCTCTACGTATTCCATTTGGTCATTGATCGTGACACAGCTTCTGCTTGGCATATTTTGAAGTTTTCCAGTCGCCATCGAGGAAGTCGCCGAGAACCTTCACTGTCTCGCCGTCGAACACTAGTTCCAGACCATCTTTAGCC
Source organism: Tuctoria greenei (assembly GCA_036927565.1). Taxonomy (NCBI): domain Eukaryota; kingdom Viridiplantae; phylum Streptophyta; class Magnoliopsida; order Poales; family Poaceae; genus Tuctoria; species Tuctoria greenei. Next base: position 195,367,403 of record JAYESD010000002.1, read on the forward strand.
TCGATCCTTTAAGCAAAAAGGTTTGCAATCCTCTCTAGTTCACGCTCATAGAATCTAAGCTTATGACATGGAGTATAACTTGAGTTCTTGTTCGAGAACCGATCGGTCTCTCAATAGAACGGCAAAGCTTCGTGCTTATATTCATTTCATTCTTGCAATCATCCTTAAATCTGGTTAGCAGATAGTTTCTATGTGTCATAAGGAAGCTCCATGCCCAAAAACCCTGAAAGTTATCAACCGAGCATCTTAGATTTCAAGTTTTTGAGGCCGCCGGTTGAAAACCCGCACTTTGCCATCGAACTCAAACTTGCTGGCGATTTCACCCCCAATCTGACCCCCAAATCATACTCCTGGTGCTTCCAGGAACCTTCCCGAGTTTTTCCCGAGCCTATTGAGCCAATCCCGAGCATTTCCGACGAAGGCCGAAACCCTAGCTCCGCCGCCGCCGTCTCCGGCCATCGCTGGCATCATTGGGCACCACCATCGACTTGCGCGGTCGATTTTAGGGTTGAGCGGTCACGGCGAGGCCGAGAGGAGGTCGACGCACCTAAGTCCGGCGAGGCACCACCGCAGTTACGGCGAGGAGCGCCGCCGCGTCGGGAGGTAGACAAAGACGCGGGTCCCACCGGTCAGCGACACCCCTCTCGCGTGGGATCAGTTGCGAATAAGGATCCGGTGTGGCTGCATGGTTGAACCCCGTGACTCCCGGTGTGGCTCCATTTTGATTGGTCGAATTCAAATGAAGTGGGACCAGCCCCTTTTATTTGAAATTTCGAATAGGAAAATAAATCCAAATTAAATCCCAAATTAGAAAATCCATAACTTCCGGTAGAATTATCCAAAAATTCCCAAATAAATTTTGTTAGAACCAGCGTAAATAATACTGTCCAGTGGTGCACTTGGAGTTGTATGAAAAGCCATAGAAATTTCTCCATAATTTAGATAAATTTTTTTTAAAGAATTCATTCCTACAGTTCTGTTAATTGGAAAATTCCCAATTTTGGTCAGAACCTTATAATTAATACATTTGATCTCCAGTAAAAGTTTCAAGCTCTTTGGACTTAAAATACTGGGTTGATCTATGTTCGAAATCTCTATGTAGCTATAAATAGAGAAAAATAGAAAATCAATTTCCAGAAATTTACCCAAACCTTAAAAATCAGTTTCTTCCTGTAGGAAGCTCAGAAAATTGTGAAACAAATTTTCCTAGAACCAATGAGACCCCCTCTATATAATACAACCCTTGGTGGCCATAATACATCTCCAAAATTTTCAACCAAAACTTAGAGAAGATTATTGCTTACCATAATTGTTAAGAATAACAAACATCCTTTATCATCTCCTATTCTTTGCCAGAGTCTTCTCCATAATCTCTGATATCCACCATAAAAATCCCAAAGTCAATTAAGATAATTACCTTATTTTATCTTAATATACACACCCCACCTTAAGCATATTAATTATTCACAAAATCATTATTACCTAGTATATGCATATCGTGTAGTAGCTGAAGTCGAGGAACAGCCGGAAGCCTTGGAGGTCCAGCTGCCAAAAACTAACATAGAATCAGACTGACATTCGGGCAAGCCCCGGTTTGCATTTAAGTTCCTTACAGTGTTTTGATGTTTTATTTCACCTTATGTCTTCAGATGATTGTGCATTACGTTCAAGGTGTTTGACATCCACTTGCATGGCCCACAAATCCTATGCAGTCTTGGGTAGGTCTACGGCCCGTCCAGTAGACACTGCTATGCTTATGCTCGTAGGAATTTGGTAGAAGTCGAATAGTCGGAATCTACTCGCGAGATAGGAACTTTATCACATGGGAGAGTCTGGAATAAGAAAATGGTTTATGAATATGAAATTGAGACCGAGCAGTGGATAGGATGCAGTGAGACATGGTCTCACGTGCGTAGCCCTGCTTGTGTCGATTGAGGACCGTTTCTTGTGCGGTCCTGCTGGACAAGCTTGAATTGTACCGACGACATACTGGAGGAATGGGCTCCAGTAAACTGGCATAGCTTGATACTGGTTTGTTGAGGCATTCCGTTCTGTTTTATAGGCGTGGGTTGAGGACAGCAAGGTGTAAATCAGCTGGTGGGCACGTCAGAGTACGCCCCACGCAGTGACCTCCTGCTCGTGATGGATCGACCGGTTCGGCATTCGAGTGTTTAGTGAAAGGTGGCCATATACGACTAGTACTGAATTGTTATGTAGGTACTACTGAAAGTACTCGCTGGCATTTCCGAAAGTGCGTATGTGTCGTGTTGTTCCGGGTATGTCCTGATTGCAATCACCGTCCCTCGCGGTAATAGAGTGCCACTTGTTCACTGTGCCGTGACGTACTAAATACTAAAGAAGTCAGACGAATATGATATATTGGTTTATAAATTGCTTGAAAAACCTTGTTTGTCTTAGAGATAGTACAATTAAAAGTTTACAGATTCCCCATACTTTACCTGTAATAGCATTATGTGCCTTGTGCACGTCATATCATCGGCAAAGCGTTTCTTGTTTGATTGTGGAGTCTATGATGTGCTGTGCCTGAGGAATGTCAGGTGCTAAATAAAACATGACTATAAGGATCCACTTGTAGGCGAGTCCTTATGCTTTACTTACCTATGTTTAGTACACATCCTTGCATATGTCTAGTGAGACGGGTTAGTCTTGCTGAGCCTGATGCTCACATTTGCAATTAACGAGTTTTTGCAGATTATACGATTTATGATGTGTTTAGTGACGAGGCTGCACCCCCTCGAGGGTTTACAGCTGAGTGGGAACCCTGCATGCCGCTGTGAATTGTGTGTTGCTAGTGCAAAGTATCCAGGACATGGATGACTTTACTTTTTCATAGCTAGTGCTGAGAGCATAGCTATGATGTATAGTTCTCTTTCCTCCCGTTAGTACTTTTAAACTTCCGCTGTGCTTGTCAATAAAGACTTGGTATTGTAAATTTGTTGCCGTTCTATTCTTGTATACTGTTGGGTGTCGCATCGCACGACACCACCCAATGAGATCCTTGGAGGTTGGAATTCTGGTCCCCACAGACATGGTATCAGGGCATCATTGGGAACAGTGTACTTGAAAAGAACATATTTTCAAAAATTAGGATTTGAGTGAGGAATTAGCTATATGCCCTTATAAGGAGTATTATTAGAATAAGATATACAGGTGGTAAACTAACTTATATGTTATTAATTCTGTAATGACGCTCCGAACGTTAGGTAAGAGGTAAGGTACGCCACCGTAAGAGGATCAATTGCGGTAAGCTCACCATGCGAGAGGTAGCATGGAAGATTTTCGTGGCTTGGCACGGAAATGTTAATAGGAGTCTCGGAAACTTTCTATGTTTCTGAGAACCTATGACACGCGGTACCCCAGCGTGCTTCAAAGTTAGTGGGAGCCCCCGTCAGGTGGTGTATAGCCCGATAGTACGCCTCTCTAGAATCATTCATATTCTAAGGGAGCATGCGAAACACGTATGCCCGAGCGTGTATAAGCCAGTTCGTACGGGAGTCTTTGCTGTACATACGTATTTACAGCCATGTACCTCGAGACATGACCTCGCTCGAGGGCGACTCACACCAGAGTCGTATGCATTTATTTTCATATGTATTATTGTGACTGCCTGTCATGTTTCCCCGTGCCGCCCTGGAGGTGTGAAGGTGTGAAAGGGGATTGTTTGTCTTTTGCAGCATTGACTATGGTAGCAACCCGTGTAGCACACGTTTGCGAGTGAACGATACTAGGACCACCTATAAACGTATCCGGAAATAACCGGTTAGAATTTTCTTTGGTGAGGCACGTAGTACCGTCGGTATCAACTTTGATACTTGACCATCCCCAACAACGACAAAAATTGGATGCATTATATTTTGGAAAGTACAACTATCAGGTGCTGGTAGGTTTGGACTCCGCAAAGATAAAAATTTGATTCAACATGGGTTAGCACCAAGATTCTTGATTTCTGGCCAAAGTTTACTCAACTTCGCCAGGTTGTAATTTTGGATAGTTTAAAATAAACATAGGGTTAGGATATATGGATGAAAATTTCTCGAAGCCCTTTACAACTTTTCTGTTGACCATCAAGGCAGAAAAGCTTGATAATCTATTGAAATTTGGAGTATGCTTAAACTACTCCAGATAACCCTACCGTTGTACCAGTCTCAGTAATTTTGCTATAACTCACTGTAGAAAAGTCTTCAGCCTTATTGTGATATATATCTGAAAAGGGGATAAGCATATCTACAGTTTTGTTATTTAAAGTTCCTCTTGATCCATGTTGGAGGCAGTTCAAATTTCGAGCTTAAAACAGTGAACTGCAGGGCTGCTGTTGAACAACAGTCAGTTCATCTATCAAGTTTAGGTAGCTTTAGCTTTTGATCCAGAATAGTGACATGGTCATATTTATACATTTCTGGAAGCTTAGCAAGTCCTCTATCAACTTCGTGTTGTACTCGTGACCTAAATCTTGGTATACCTGTGTTAAATTCCTATGGTTGCAAACTTGGTTCTGGCAGATCAGAACTTGAACAGTTGGCACCTAGTTAGAATTAGCACACTATACCTATGTAACTAATGTTTCATGGCCAAAATATTTTACCAATGGATTGTTAACTTGATGTGATACAATGTTAATTTGGTCATTACCTCAAAATATTGTCATGATATACCTGTATAAATTGTGGAAATCACCACATATAAAGGAGAGGTTCTGTCAAAATTTCCAGAAAATTTGGGTCTACTTTAAAACCTGTATAGATTCTATTCCCTAGCTCACCTGGAGCTATATGAGTACAATCTGGAAAGGTAGTAAAGTGTACTACCACTTTTGTATTCAATCCAACACCTGGTTCTGACGTTTCCTGTATGAAAATTTTGAATGTATACAGGGAGGTCAGCTGGAACAAACTGTGATTACAACTCCAGTTTTAAAATTTCTTAAACTGTTGAGAGTTGGAAACCTTCTCATTGTTCCAGTATCTTTTTCACAGATGGCTGATTCTATAGTATACTTACCAAACGGATGGGTGTTCACGAAGTGTACACTTCTGAAGGGTTTTCCGGATTTGTTGATTGCAATGCTTCAACAGTTCGGATATCGTGAAATACCGGACTATTGGGGCAAGGAGATCGATGATGGATGGGTAACGAGGTGCACCATTTATGTAGATGTGCCTGCTGCTCCATTAAATATTGGATGGGCCCCCTTTTCCATCCAAGTGCAAGGAATTCAATTGGAAGACACGTGGTGTTATGCCGCAAGTGTGGCCATCATGAGGTTTTGCAAACTTCATTACCATGCTATGGCTGGCACTCCATTCGAGCTCATTCCAGTCGACGGTAGGGCCGGTGACGAGTGGGCAAGTCGGATGGTTGCAGCATATGGCATACTGAAGAAGTACCCAAGATGATTTTAGCATCATATGCGGCATCAGCATGTCAGGAGAGCCTTGATCAGCATGTTAGCCTGGGAAAAATGTTGAGTGACCTGAAGTAGGTCTTGATTCGAGGGGATCACTTTGAAGGTGCCAACGACTCACTTAGGGTCACGGTTGCTCCCCTAAACCGCCATTTAAACTTAAGGGAGAAGCAGTGGCACCAGGCTGTTCAAGCTCGATCAGAGGCTCGCATGGAAACACAACACGCAAAAAGCGCGTTGGAAGCGAGTCAACTCGAGGTGCAACTGTTGGATGAACAGCTAAGTGAGGTGACTCAAGAAAGGGATCAATCTAGAGGGGAGACTCAGGATTGGAAGGCCAGTTGCAAAAATGCACAGAAGGAACTGGAAGACTTGAGGATGTTTCTTCTGCAGGCTGATGTGGAATCTTTAGTTGCCGCGACATCATCTATGGTGGGTGGGGTAGCAACTCTTGCTCCCGCAACCGCACCTATGGCACCAACTTTGAATGATGAAGAAGAAGAAGAAGATCCCGAGGAACTTGAGTACGTCGAGTAGGATGTATTGGAGTGGGATGTGGCAGCACTTCTACCGTCACGAGGCAACATATAGTTTAATAGTTGCTCGTGTGTTTCTTTTGTGACCATGTTTGTGTCATATTAAGAATAGTAGTGGGTATGTCTAAGCTGATAAGATGTGTATGACATCTCATGGGAACCAAGTATGGTAGAGATGTATTTCCATAGTGGGAGTTCATCATTTTGAAGTACACTACTGTAAACTTGGTCATGAGATAATATATCTTGTAAAAAGTTTCTACTTTATCAATATATGTGAATGTAATGCACTTGTTTCCTTATCAAAAAGATGTGCTACTGAATGTTAAACTGGATAAAGGAAAGAAAACATGTGCTGATTTTAAGTCATTTGGATGCAGAATGGTGCGTACTCGCTCGACACCTGAAATGGAGGGATCCAGTCGTGGTCGTGAGGATGAGTCTCCAACCCAGGAGACAGCTGCAACGCCGCAGCAACAAGTTCCTCCACCACCACCTCTGGAACTTCCAAGGAGTCTAGCGGAGGTTCTCGCCGCAGTGCTTGGCTCGGGCGACGAGCAAACGTAGTTACTATGGACTCAGGTCCAGCATTCGTCCCGTCAAGGAGGGCGACCAGATGCGGGTCCACGACAACCTTCTCCGAGTTTGTAATCGGATTTCATGTCAACGCACCCGCCGGTCTTCATGGAGGCCGATGAACCATTGGAGGCGGACAACTGGCTCCAGTCCATTGAAAGGAAGTTCGGTTTGTTACGAGTGACCGAACATCAGAAGACCCTATTCGCGGCCCAACAACTACAAGGGTCCGCTGGTGCGTGGTGGGTGAATTACCTTGCCGCACGACCAGTCGGCTACGCCGCGAGCTGGGAGGAATTCCGGGAGGCATTTCGCGCCTATCACATACCTCCCGGTGTTATGAGGAGGAAGCTTCAAGAGTTCTTGGAGCTGAAACAAGGAGAAAGGAGTGCTTACGAGTACTCCAAGGTATTCAACCACTTGGCCCAATATGCTCAGGACCAAGTAAATACTGAAGATCGGAAGCGGGAATGCTTCTATCGGGGTTTGAACCCCATGATGAAGGACAAGCTTGCCTTGTTCAACAGCAGCAGCTTCAACAATATGGTCAATGCCGCAATCGTACAGGAGGACGCTACTAGGGAGCTATTCTCTGACAAGAAGAAAAGGAGTGCTCCACAGGGCAGCGGAGGAGGTACCCCTCAGAAATACCGCATGGTGTATCGATCACCATCCGACCAGAGGTGGCAGACGCCATTGAGACCACCAATGTTTCGTGGTTGCCCATTCAACAATGTTGCCTTCCGCCCACAACAGCAACAGGTGATGATTCCGCGTGCACCTCTACCTCCACCGCGTGCACTGGGATTCCGTCCTCCATTCCGTGCCGGTCAGACCCCTGACACATGTTATACGTGAAGACGTACGGGAAACTTCTCCAAGGACTGCCCGCAGAGTGGTGGATAATCATCGTACCAGGGGGCAAACCAGCCTCACAACCAGCCCAAGAAGCCAACCACCAGAACCGGTAACGTCCACCACCTCGCCATCGAGGACATTCCAGAAGGCGCACCCGTACTCACAGGTACGTTCTCTCTCATTGGTCATCCCGTAGTAATCCTTTTTGACTCTGATGCTTCCCATAATTTTATTAGCAAGTCTTATGTCAATCAATACCAATTGCCTATCATTTCCACAAAAACTCCATATATGATTTGTTCTCCGGGAGGCAAAGTAGTAGCAGATAAGATGGTCCATAGGGTACCTCTTAATCTGGGTGGGAACATATACCCTATCTCTCTCATTATATTGGAGCATCAGAAATTAGATGTCATTTTAGGAATGGCATGGTAGCAATACAACGGTGCTATTATTGACATCATTCCACGGAGAATATATCTAAATTCTCCTGTCCACTCTCCCCAAATTCTCACTCTTGAGAGTAATATCCACGTGCCTCCAACTGTTGATAACACTGAAGCCTATAAACTCAAAGATATTCCGGTAGTATGCGAGTATCCGGACGTTTTTCTCGAAGATCTTCCTGGTGTTCCACCAGAAAGAGATGTTGAGTTTAATATTGAACTTGTACTGGGAATAGTGCCAATCTCGAGAAGGCTATATAAGATGGCACCTAAAGAACTGGCAGAACTGAAAGAGCAGCTGAATGAACTGTTGGACAAGGGTTTCATTCGTCCAAGTTCGTCACCTTGGGGATGTTCTCCACTGTTCGTGGAAAAGAAGGATAAAACATTGAGACTATGTGTGGACTATCGTCCACTCAATGTTTTCACAATCAAGAACAAGTATCCACTACCCCGTATCGATATTCTGTTCGATCAGTTGGTAGGTGCTCGGGTATTTTCAAAGATGGATCCTCGCTATGGTTATCATCAGATCAGGATAAGACCCGAGGATATACCTAATACATCATTCTTGACGAGGTATGAATTATATGAGTACCTTGTCATGTCCTTCGGATTAACCAACGCACCGGCCCATTTCATGTACCTCATGAATTCGGTATTCATGCCGCATTTGTACAAGTTTGTCATGGTCTTCATTCACGACTGCATATCGTGCTTCAGTGATTGCGGGACCACAAGTTGTACGCTAAGTTGAGCAAATGTGAGTTCAAGATTAACCAAGTGCCATTTCTGGGGCACATCATCTCTGCCGAAGGGATTGCAGTTGATTCAAGCAAGATTAAGCAAGTACTCAAATGGGAGTCTCCCAAGTCTGTGCATGAAGTTTGAAGTTTCCTGGGTTTAGCTGGATATTACCGGAGGTTCATCCCAAGCTTTTCCAAGATAGCTAAACCAATGATGGAACTTCTGAAGAAAGAAAAGAGGTATACCTGGACAAAGGAATGTGAGGAGGGTTTCCAAGCATTGGTAAAACACCTCACAACAGCACCAGTATTAGCCCAACCAGACACAACAAGATCCTTTGATGTTTATTGTGATGCATCTGTAATTGGTCTGGGTTGCGTATTAATGCAAGACAGAAGAGTGTTCGCTTATGGATCCTGGCAGCTTCGAAACCATGAGCAGCATTATCCGACTCATGATCTTGAACTCGCTACCGTGGTACTTGCATTAAAGATGTGGAGACACTATCTATGGGGCAACCTAGTACATCTCTACACCAATCACAAAAGCTTGAAGTACATCTTCACCCAGAAAGAATTGAATATGCCACAACGAAGATGGTTGGAGTTAGTCAAAGACTATGAGATTGAGATCCACTACCATCCCGGAAAGGCAAATGTAGTCGCAGATGCACTAAGTTGCAAGTCACATATCAATAACCTTTCTATCACCTTGATAGAGGAAGAAGAACCGAGTCTCTACTTGGTTCCATATGGGGCGCTCTACAACCTAGCCCTCATTCCCACCATAAGAGAGGAAATTATGGAGGCTCAGAAGGAAGACAAGGGCATATCCCATATTCGTCAACGAACGAAAAAGGGGGAAATGAAGTGTTTCCGAGGTGACGATGACAGAACCATCTGGTTCAAAGACCGCATCGTGGTACCCCACAATGTGGAACTTCGGAAGAAAATTTTGGACGAGGCTCATTTATCCAAATATTATATTCAACCGAGGAGTAACAAATTGTACCAAGACTTGAAGAAATTTTGGTGGACTCGGATGAAGAGGGAAATAGCAAAGTATCTATTCGAATGTGATACATGTCAACGACTGAAAGCCGACCATCTGAAAGCAGTCGGACAATTACAACCGTTAAGCATACCTACCTGGAAATGGGAGGACATCAGCATGGATTTCATTGTTGGGTTACCTCTCACTTTTTGCAAACATGACTCGATTTGGGTGATAGTCGACCGAATCACCAAGTCGGCTCACTTTATTCTAGTCAATGTCAAGTATGTGGCACGACAATATGCAGAGCTGTATATTGCTTGGATCTTATGCTTACACGGAGTACCCCGCACTATCATATCAGATCATGGAACTTTGTTTGTTGCTCGATTTTGGGAGCAGCTCCACGCATCTCTGGGTACCAAATTGATTCAAAGCTCAGCTTACCACCCACAGACTGATGGTCAAACGGAACGAGTAAACCAAGTACTAAAGGATATGCTCCGCGCCTGTGCCATTCACCATGGTAAGAATTGGGATGATCATCTACCATTGGCGGAGTTTTCATACAACAATGGTTATCAGACTAGCATTCAAATGGCACCATATGAAGCTCTTTATGGCCGGAAGTGCTGCAAAGCGTTGAACTGGTGTGAATCCGGTGAATGAGTAACATATGGTATAGACTTGGTAAAGGAAGCCAAAGATCGAGTACGAGTTATTCAAGCCAACCTCAAGGCTCCTCAGTCTCGCTAGAAAAGCTATGCGAACAAACGACGTCGATCGCTTCATTTTGATATCGGGGATCACATTTATCTTCGTATATCTCCAATGAAAGGGATTCATCGTTTCGGAGTAAAAGGGAAGCTAGCTCCGCGTTTCATCGGACCATTCACAATAAGTGAGCAATACAGACCTGTAGCCTACCTGTTAGAGCTGTCAGCATCGCTTTCAGGGGTCCACAATGTGTTTCACATTTCACAATTGAGAAAATGTCTCAAGGCCCCAGCGAAAGTCCATATGGAGGATTTGGAAGCCCTCCAACCAGATCTTACTTACTCCGAACATCGAACCCAGATAATCGATGAGAAGACTCGTACCACAAGAAACCGCACCTTGCGTTTCTACAAGGTCTTGTGGGGAAACCACACCGCTGATGAAGCAACGTGGGACAGCGAGGAATATCTTAAAGCCAATTATCCGGACTTGTTAACATCATATGTTCATTAGGTCTTTTCTTTTTATCCTTCCTTTTGTAATCTCGAGATTTTAGGGGGGGGGATGTAAAATCCCACATTTTCCTTCATATGAGGTTCAGTTGTAAACTGGTGGTTAACCCTAATGGAGACCAATTATAGCCATGCTTATAAACTTGATCTCATCAAATCTTTTCTTCTACTCATGTTTAAATTTATTAACATGAGGAATGAACTTCACCAATAAACTTAGATTTATTTCTTTTGACCTCTCTTCAAAGTTGGGAATTATTTGAAGAAAGATTGCTAGGACAATTTAATATGTAGTACCAAATAGATATTCAAATTAATATAAATTGAATATATAGTACTGTATATTTGACCCTGTCAATATTATTCAATTCAGAGGCCATAAATTTTTCTATGGTTTTCTAATATTTTAAATGGACTTCCTGCAAAGTTTCATAAATTTTGAGCTTCATTTGCTATTTTAATTGAGACGCTTAGCAAATTCAGACCATGTTTTGAATTCAAATTTTTAATTCTGTTCAACTAGCTTGAACATCAAGATTTGAACACACACTAATGGTCAGCATAACTTGCTTGACTTATTCCCATAGTTTCACAATTTTTGGAACTCAATTGCTAATTAAAACAGTGGCACCATTGAATTCTTTCAAATTCAAATTTGAATTTGAAATTCAATTGAAACTTGCTCCAAATCAAAATACAATTGCAGAATCAAATTCTAGATATTTATTTGAGCCTCCCCACAAAAATCTAGAATTTTTGGACAAAATTTGGTAGGAGAATTGAAGTTACAGAGGAGGGGAGTAGACAAGAGGAGGTTGGGCCCACTGTCAGCCAAAGCACTCGAGTGAAACCCACGGGGTGATGAGTAGGTTTAGGCCCGATCTTCCGAAAGGTATGTCGATTGGGGTGGAGAACTCGATGTTGATGATCCGCGGCACTCGAGCGGTTCGAGTACCCCTGCAATCACTACACCACGGCTCCGTTGGTTATCAACCGTGCTGCACACGCTTGACCTCGCCAAGAAGACTAATCCCTGCAAGTGCAATCGAGAACACGAGCAAGAACATAGAAGACACGATCGGAAATCGCGAAATTGGGGTCTCACAAACCGTAGAATGGCGATATTATTGATCTAAGCAAAACCCAATTGTTCATGGCGGCTACTATGGAGTATATATAGGTGGGAGGACGTCCAAGGGGGTGTTGGGGTCGTGACCTAACCCTAACACACGAAAATAATGGACTTAGACTAGATACAAGGCCCAATGGCCCAATACGGTGGCGCAGCACCCTGACAGATTCTGTATTTGATTTTGTTTCAACGATTCCCGACGACTCCGAAGGAATTTTTACATGGGACCGGTGCCATTGGAAAGGTTATCCTCTCCCCTTTCCGTCCATATGTAGACGGAGTTCGTATGCGTCCTGGGCATCCGTTTTAGTACGTACTGCTCCTGGACTCCGAGTTGGATATGATTTGGAGTTTGGTTCGGTTTCCATCTTCTTTGAACGAATTCTCTGGTCTTCCACGTCCCTAATACTCCCTCCAAGTACTCCTTGAACCTCTCCATGGATCCTAATCACAAATAAATCATTAATTAGCAATTTATGCTCAAAAACATATAAGGAAATATATAAGAACGAGTTCACCTCTGAAATTAATTGTTGTGTATGAACTCTATTGATTGCATCTTGTATGTTTAATGGAGTGTTGTTTGTATCCATAGAAGTGATGTCCTCATCATCCTCCCCTTCTTGAATTGGAGTCGTCCTCGACTCTAGTTCATCTTCTAACATGTGTGGGTCCATACGTGCAACGCCATCAAATCTTCTTGTAAGCATGAAAGGAGGAGGCCAAGGTGGTGGACGGCATAGTGCACCATCTTGATCTTGTCCATCAAATAAGAGTGCACATTCACTTGAGCCAGGATCCCAAACAAATGAACATTGTGTCATATTTGTAGGTGCAATAATAATTTGCATGATCTCATCATTCTCCCCTTCTTTATGACATGCCATCCTCGGCTTGCTCGTATGTCCAGCAAAGAGGCTTGCATTGGAGGTAGAGTAAGTGCTGTCCATAATGCACAACCACAGTGAATAATGCTTTTGTTGTCCCTGCTGCAAGGAAAACATACTAGAAAAACTTGACAAGACATTATTAGCGTTAGTACATTCATTTACTTGACCATGTTGTTGCAGCACAAAAGGAGCTTCCTCATTTGAACATATGTAAACTTTATGCACTAAACATACCACTATGTTCATATTTGCCTATAGCATGAAAAATATTTCTACTTAACAAAGGCAATTCAGATTGAGAAAATATTATCTTCTCTACGATATCTAGATCACAAAGAGTGTCAAATTCAATATAGCCCAAAGTATTTAGAGAAGATAACAATTTCAGCTCATCCCTTTCACATGTAGTTGGGATCAAATGCTTAATTTCAGCACAAGTGAGTGATAAAGTATCAAATTCATTTGGTTGTTCTAGCATAGGTATAATATAATTATCAGCACACAACTCATTTTTGTTATAAGAATCAGTGGGAAAATCAACTAATGGTAAAGTTGTATTATGAAAAGGTTCATCTTGTTGCTGCTCATCGATAGTATGATTGGTAGAAAAATTCAGCACATCTGAAAATATCATACCTTGGTTAACTATATAGCATTGTCCATTAACATTACTCTCATTTTCAACAAGAAATTCAAATGCATTATGAGTTGATTCATCAAAAAATTCAGAAGAGTTGTTCAACACCTCACTCTCATTTGCATCTCCATTTATTTGTTCATGTTCCTGCAAAAGGTTAGGCAAAGGAGGAGGTACAACAAGAAAATTCTTCTCAAGTTCATGTATTTCATCTTTACAATTAGATACATTAGCAAAAGTTTCTCGCATAAGAATTTTCATATCTTTCCATGTTCTAGGTCTTTCTAAATCACTTAAGTTGTTCCACCAAGTCAATGCACAACCTACTAATGCACTTGCAACATTTCTAATCTTTCTTTTCTCACACATATGACATTGTCCAAAAATTTTATCCAACTCTATTTCCCAAGAAATATATTCATCGTAACCAAAACCATCATAAGAAGGAAGAGATGGGAGAATGTAATTACTTCTTGTGGAAAGTGTTGTAAAGGTGGTCTGAATGTCATGTGAATCCTTGGTTGATGTTTGATTTTTACTGAGCAACTCCATCGTCGTCTTCATCATGTCCATCATCTCAGCATATAATGCATGATTCTTGCTTTTACCTGACATTGTTAGTAGCAAACAGAAGACAACACAAAAAATATGTTATCCCTATCAACTACAAAGGATAATGGCAAAGTGGAAGTGGAATGACACACTCTCAAGCGTCTTACCACGCTCTTACAAGTGTTCTTACCGACACTGCAGGTGGCAAACGGTGGACGGTATGAAGAAACCAATGAAGCGTGGGATGATTGCAAAGGTGTATCGATTCTGCTCAAGAGTAAGGTGTAGCTTGGATGGCACTTTCTATGTAGCAAGGATTAGCAACAATGAAATCAGATAGTAAAGTTGAATAAGTGTCCAAAGTATGTGTCAAAGTTGCTGGCCTAAATGTGTTCCTAGTAGTTCAAGCTAGCAAGACATGAGACAAAACTAGATGACACAAAGAATGCAAGCACTTCTGTTTTTTTGTTGTTTTTTTTTCTCTTTTTTGTGCGGCTTTTGTTTCTTGTTTTGCACTTGCCTTTTTCTTTTTTCTTCCTTTTTTTTTTTAGAATGTGCTGCAAGGGAAGAACACAATGAAAATCAATCCAAGATATCTCGTGTGTCTGTTGCAGATTTTCTGCTCAATCTTCCAAGGACAAATAGGCACACTTATAGGCTCTAAATTGGAAAAATTAGAACAGCAAGATTGTAGATATATCTCTCCTCTTTAATTTCAATATATGGAAGACCTATTTTGGAAAAGAACAATAGGAGATACTACCCCAGAAATACAGACTGTTCAGAATTTTTATGTCAATAACAGATTCGGATGTAATGCAGTTTCGACGTCGATAAATATATTTTCTGGGAAAATGTTGAATAAGAAAGTTATAGAGAACTTCTTAAGCTTTCCAGAAAGTATAAGAACACGAAAATCCGAGTTCGTATGGGCCAGATATGATGAAAATACTGAACTGGACAGAGATGAATCTAATCTGGACGTGATGACGTGATTCAAAAGGATGAATCAACACAATGCAAAACTCAAACTAAGACTAAAAACACTTCTAAACCAGCAATATGACTCAACCACGGACACAAACTCAACAAAACCAAACTGAATAACAAAGTTGCAAAGGCACAATATGGTTTGGACAAAGTAATGAACAGATCTACTAAACTGCAAATTTTTTGTGGCTTTTTTGTGGACTCTAGGTATGAATAACAAAACTAATGTAATGGGTAGATGAATTACCTAACGGGCAACCTAGAAATCTGATACCAATTGATGAGTAAAAAGATGATGCCCGATCTTCCGAAAGGTATGTCGATTGGGGTGGAGAACTCGACGTTGATGATCCGCGGCACTCGAGCGGTTCGAGTACCCCTGCAATCACTACACCACGGCTCCGTTGGTTATCAACCGTGCTGCACACGCTTGACCTCGCCAAGAAGGCTAATCCCTGCAAGTGCAATCGAGAACACGAGCAAGAACGTAGAAGACACGATCGGAAATCGCGAAATTGGGGTCTCACAAACCGTAGAACGGCGATATTATTGATCTAAGCAAAACCCAATTGTTCATGGCGGCTACTGTGGAGTATATATAGGTGGGAGGACGTCCAAGGGGGTGTTGGGGTCGTGACCTAACCCTAACACACGAAAATAATGGACTTAGACTAGATACAAGGCCCAATGGCCCAATACGGTGGCGCAGCACCCTAACAGATTCTGTATTTGATTTTGTTTCGACGATTCCCGACGACTCCGAAGGAATTTTTACATGGGACCGGTGCCATTGGAATCCTCTCCCCTTTCCGTGCATATGTAGACGGAGTTCGTATGCGTCCTGGGCATCCGTTTTAGTACGTACTACTCCTGGACTCCGAGTTGGATACGATTTGGAGTTTGGTTCGGTTTCCATCTTCTTTGAACGAATTCTCTGGTCTTCCACGTCCCTAATACTCCCTCCAAGTACTCCTTGAACCTCTCCATGGATCCTAATCACAAATAAATCATTAAGTAGCAATTTATGCTCAAAAACATATAAGGAAATATATAAGAACGAGTTCACCTCTGAAATTAATTGTTGTGTATGAACTCTATTGATTGCATCTTTTATGTTTAATGGAGTGTTGTTTGTATCCATAGAAGTGATGTCCTCATCACGGGGGGTGCCCTGTCTCCAGCTCGCCCCGCCGTTCGACGCCGGCAGTGCGCGACACCACAACGCACATGCATCAACGGAGCTGCTTGCCTGCTTGACGCCATGGCACGCTCCCCTCACCTCTCAGCCCCTATAAATACCCCTTGGTCGTTGCCACTGAGCTCCATCCCGATTCACGCCATTCTCACCGCCTCTGTTAAATCGATCTCTCGCCGACGATTGACGCCATGTCTTCCCGAGCTGTAAGTAAATAAAAGGCGTGTCACAAACTCCTCTACGTATTCCATTTGGTCATTGATCGTGACACAACTTCTGCTTGGCATATTTTGAAGTTTCTCAGTCGCTGTCGAGGAAGTCGCCGAGAACCTTCACTGTCTCACCGTCGAACACCAGTTCTAGACCATCTCCAGCCTCGATCCTCTAAGAAAAAGGTTCGCAATCCTCTCTAGTTCATGCTCACAGAATCTAAGCTTATGACATGAAGTATAACTTGAGTTCTTGTTCGAGAACTGATCGGTCTCTCAATAGAACGGCAAAGCTTCGTTCTTAAATTCATTTCATTCTTGCAATCATCCTTAAATATGGTTAGAAGATAGTTTCTATGTGTCCTAAGGAAGCTCCATGCCTAAAAACCCTGAAAGTTATCAACCGAGCATCTTAGATTTCAAGTTTTCAAGGCCGCCGGTTAGAAACTCGCACTTCGCCGTAGAACTCAACCTTGCCGGCGATTTCACCCCCAATCTGACCCCCAAATCATACTCCTGGTGCTTCCAAGAACCTTCCCGAGTTTTTCCCAAGCCTATTGAGCCATTCCCGAGCATTTCCGACGAAGGCCAAAACCCTACCTCCGCCGTCGCCGTCGCGCCGCCGTCTACGGCCATCGCCAGCATGATTGGACACCACCATCGACTTGCACGGTCGATTTTAGGGTTGAGCGGTCACGGCGAGGCCGAGAGGAGGTCGACGCACCTATGTCCAGCGAGGCCCCGCTGCAGTTCCGGCGAGGAGCGCCGCCGCGTCGGGAGGTAGACGAAGACGCAGGTCCCACCGGTCAGCGACACCCCTCTCGCGTCGGATCAGTTGCGGATAAGGATCCGGTGTGGCTGCACGGTTGAACCCCTTGAATCCCGGTGTGGCTCCATTCTGATTGGTCAAATTCAAATCAAGTGGGACCAATCGCTTTTATTTGAAATTTCCAATAGGAAAATAAATCCAGATTTGATCCCAACTTAGAAAATCCGTAACCTCCGGTAGAATTATCCAAAAATTCCCAAATAAATTTTGTTAGAACCAGCGTGAAGAACACTGTCCAGTGGTGCACTTGGATTTGTATGAAAAGCCATAGGAATTTCTCCATAATTCAGATAACAAAAATGCTTAAAGAATTCATTCCTACAGTTCTATTAATGGGAAAATTCCCAATTTTGGTCAGAACTTAATAATTAACACATTTGATCTCCAGTAAAAGTTTCAAGCTCTTTGGACTTAAAATACTGGGTTGATCAATGTTCCAAATCTCTATATAGCTATAAATAGAGAAAAATGGAAAATCAGTTTCCAGAAATTTACACAAACTTTAAAAACCAGTTTCTTCCTGTGGGAAGCTCAGAAAATTGTGAAACAAATTTTCTTAGTTCTAGTGAGACCCCCTCTATATAATGCAATGCTTGGTGGCCGTAATACATCTCCAAAACTTTCAACCAAAATTTAGAGAAGATTATTGCCTACCATAATTGTTAAGAATAACAAACATCCTTTATCATCTCCTGTTCTTTGCCAGAGTCTTCTCCATAACCTCTGGTATACACCATAAAAATCCCAAAGTCAATTAAGATAATTATCTTATTTTATCTTAATATACACACCCCACCTTAAGCATATTAATTATTCACAAAATCATTTATACCTAGTATATGCATATCGTGTAGTAGCTGAAGTCGAGGAGCAGCCGAAAGCCTTGGAGGTCCAGCTGCCAGAAACTAGCATAGACTCAGACTCGCATTCGGGCAAGCCCCGGTTTGCATTTAAGTTCCTTACAGTGTTTTGCAGTTTTATTTCACCTTATGTCTTCAAATGATTGTTCATTACGTTCAAGGTGTTTGACATCCACTTGCATGGCCCCAAATCCTATGGAGTCTTGGGTAGGTCTACGGCACGTTGAGTAGACACTGCTATGCTTATGCTTATAGGAATTCGGTAGAAGTCGAGTAGTCGGAATCTACTCGCGAGATAGGAACTTTATCACACGGGGGAGTCTGGAATAAGAAAATGGTGAATATGAAATTGAGACCGAGCAGTGGATAGGATGCAGTGAGACGTGGTCTCAAGTGTGTAGCCCTGCTTGTGTCGATTGAAGACCGTTTCGTGTGCAAATCCATTTTTTTTCAAATTTTAAAACTACTGGACAAGCTTGAATTGTACCGGCGACATACTGGAGGAATGGGCTCCAGTAAACTGACGTAGCTTGATACTGGTTTGTCGAGGCATTCCGTTCTGTTTTATAGGCATGGGTTGAGGGCAGCAAGGTCTAAATCAGCTGGTGGGCACGTCAGAGTATGCCCCACGCAGTGACCTCCTGCTCGTGACGGATCGACCGGTTTGACATTCGAGTGTTTAGTGAAAGGTGGCCATATACGACTAGTATTGAATTGTTATGTAGGTACTGCTGAAAGTACTCGCTGGCATTTCTGAAAGTGCATATGTGTCGTGTTGTTCCGGGTATGTCCTGATTGCAATCACTGTCCCTCGTGGTAATAGAGTACCACTTGTTCACCGTGCTGTGACGTAGTAAATACTAAAGAAGTCAGAAGAATATGATATATTGGTTTATAAATTGCTTGAACACCCTTGTTTGGCTTAGGGGTAGTACAATTAAAAGTTCACAGTTTCCCCATACTTTACCTGTAATAGCATTATGTGCCTTGTGCACGTCATATCATCGACAAATCGTTTCTTGTTTGATTGTGGAGTCTATGATGTGCCGTGCCTGAGGAATGTCAGGTGCTAAATAAAACATGACTATAAGGATCCACTTGTAGGCGAGTCCTTATGCTTTACTTACCTATGTTTAGTACTCATCCTTGCATATGTCTAGTAAGATGGGTTAGTCTTGCTGAGCCTTATGCTCACGTTTGCAGTTAACGAGTTTTTGCGGATTATACGACTCATGACGGGTTTAATGACGAGGCTGCACCCCCTCCAGGGTTTACAGCCGAGTGGGAACCCTACACCCCGCCGTGAGTTGTGTGTTGCTAGTGCAAAGTATCCATGGCATGGATGACTTTGCTTTTGCATAGCTAGTGCTGAGAGCGTAGCTATGATGTATAGTTCTCTTTCCTTCCATTAGTACTTTTAAACTTCCGCTGTTCTTTTCAATAAAGACTTGGTATTGTAAATTTGTTCTCGTTCTATTCTTGTATACTGTTGGGTGTCGCATCGCACGACACCACCCAATGAGATCCTTGGAGGTCGGGATTCCGGTCCCCACATTAAGAAGGTGACCTAGTATTAAGAAGGTGACCAGATGCTTTCCACATGTATGCTAGAATCAGTTGAATTCATAAATGTGTAGACGAAAGTGAAATACCATTAAATAGTGCCATGTTCGAGTACATCATCTTGTTACATAAATGACCATCCAGGTCTAAACAAAAGTACATAAGCAGCAAAAAATAAATAAAAGGGCTCCAAGCACAGGCGTTGCATGGGGGATACACCAGCCTAGAACATCTCGTTTGGATCTCCGTAGAAGTCCTAGTACTCCACCTCTTCGTCTTCATAGACTGGGGGAAAAATATGAAACTAAAAAGTTTGAGTACTGTCGGTATCCTGCGTACTGGGTACCCCATGATACCGCAAGAAGTGCAAGGGAGTTCCACCTGTATAGTTTGAAGACCTCATAGGCCCCACGTGTCAAACGGCACTGACACACCTCCTACATAGGGGAGCTCCAACACTGCAACGTATAACACAAGACTGGAGCACACCCTCTACATAGGGGAGCTCCACACTTGACACGTGTATAGTGACCCCGGACCTAACCTCCAATAGATGGAAGCTCTTGCGCCTCCACGTGTATAGCAGCTTCAGACCTACCTCCCCGCGAGGGAAAGCTCCAGAACCGCCACGTGTCAACCCTCCAGACCTACTCCACCAGCGGGAATACAGACGGATCTGCATTGGCATAAGTATTCAAAGGACTCTTATTGCTACAATTACAAGGCCTGATTATGTGCCATTAATGCCCTATTAATGGCGCACGATCAGAAGACCCTTAATACTGGTAACACCACCATTAAGGCTTGTTATCGTGTTATTAGGGTTATTAAAGACACTTAGTAGTGTATTAGGAAAGAATAACTGTCGGGGCCACATGTCGGGCCAGACAACCCATGTAACAGCCATCCCTTGGTCTATAAAAGGGATGTGCTGCACAGTACAAAACAACCAAGCTGATATGCACACAAGCACGTTCAAACCCCTAATACAACAACACACATCCTGTGGACTAGGGTATTATTGACGGCTCCTAAGATATACTAACAAATCATCCCTAGCAATCGTGCTAGAAATGATTGTTGGTATTACTCACGCACCATTAACTAAACATGTCCAACTAATGTGTCACAATGCTTGTTAACGGTTCTATTGGATCACAGAGTGAATTCCGCAAGCGCACAGAGGTATCATTGTAGCATTTCTCCTTAAGAGTATTCCCAAGGGTGTCATTTATTTGATCCCAAAGGAAGGCGGCGTAGAGATATAACAATCATTCATTAAATGAAAAGGGTAGAAAGATCTAGGTAAGGATCTAGTAAGGATGGATAAAATAATAGTGGAGGTAGTGTGACACACACAAAAGCTTTCAAGTCTAAGGGGGATAGAAGGATCCGAGAGGTTAGTTAAGGTTGAGAGATAAGGAGGTGCTCCTACTATGCTCTATTGTACATATACATAGTCTAAACTAATTATCCATAAGCTAGATCAATAGTGGATACTTATGTTATGTGGTTCAACACATTGAGCATGGGCTTACCCCTAGCAATACTAGGGTGACTCCCGCCAAGAGCCTGTGGTATAGCTGAACGTGGAGGATTACAAAGGACAGATAGGGCTGTCACCACCTACTGCCTACCTCTTCAATTCATGGGTCTACGAGACATCCAATGCTACTTAGCTATCCTAGCACCATGCTAGCATATTAAGTAATTACCTTAAGAGCCTAGGCACAATCCATCCTAAAGCAATGAATTGAATCATCATTGAACCAATGTTGGTACACCGCATAATTATCCATACTAACCTAGTTATGTTATAATTAACTAGACTATAGTGGGAGTCTATAGGTTCTGTGATAATGAGATATGTTCATGATAAAATAGTCATAGAAGCTATACCTTCCACATACATGGACTCCAAAATCAAACAAGAAATGCTTTACCCAAGTATATGTATAAGTAGATACTAAAGATACTATCTTTACTATGCATAAAGTCACAAATACAAGAAAGAATACATGAGCCATACCTTTACCAATGTATGATTGAGAAGAGAGAGACCTCTTACACCTTTCCCAATTTGGACTTGGGACTAGAGACTCTCCTCTCTACAACCTAACTCCTCTAAGACTATGGATGATAGTGTATACAATAGAGATGAAGCTCAAGTGGTGTGTGTTGAAGTGAGGGGTAGGGGGTCCTATTTATACTAGTGTTGAGGTCGGTTCCCGCCACCAAAAGCGCGCGAATCAGCCACCATTGACTCCAGGGAGCCGGGGGGAGCCAACATGTGGAGTTTGATAGAGTTTGGCACTAGGAAGAAGTCGGCCGAACCCCTGGTTCGGCCGACCTAGTCAATGCACCAATTCTCGTGTGCTTTCTCCAAGTGGCTGCCAGGTGGGTCCCCTTGATGTATATGGGTGCAACACCATTGGATCTCCTCGGATGCTTCTGTTTGTGGGCCATTTGATCCATGGGATGCCACGTCGTCGCCTGATTGGCTGGGATGATATTTTATAGGATTGGTCCGTCTACATTTCCTCATTTCCTGCATAAAATGCTGCATACACATATTTCTCCAAGTCCAAGTGGAATTGGGTTAGATAGAAAGGTGATGTTTGCAAGAAATGACAAATCTTTCACACAATTGAGTTAAATTGACAGATGAAATTGGTATATAACAGCCGTCAACAAACTCCCCCAAGCTTATCCTTTGCTCGTCCCGAGCAAAGTCAAGACTTTAGGTTGATGATCAGGAGTTGCTACAATGTCTTATTTTGAAAAGTATCTAATGCACAACAAGATACTCTACCTAGTTTTGCAGAAATTGGCTATGATTCTCTACCCTTCTTAAGTTGTCATGGGGCTTATGCTTTCTCATATTCATGAGTAGTTGAAAGGTAGAATAGCAAATGGAGCAAACATAGCCTAGAAATCAAGTTCCACTTAAATCCCGGAGAATTCAATTTAGATATTAAGTACCTCAATTTGATTCTCTCAGTCAGTCCTTTGTGGATAGTAGAAATATTTCCTCACCAAAGTATTGTGCCTCTACTATTCCTACTCATTGGATATGGCTTATATGTGGAGCTTGGTAAGGAAAGTAAATATGCATATTTGCATCACATATATTGCTAAGTCAAAAGAGTGAGCCTTAGGAGAACTCAATTCAAAACTTTTTGATTCAAGACTAGTTCATGTGTGACGGAGTGGAAGTGGATGTGAATACTTGAGATAACTCCTTTTTGGTGTAATATCTCTTACTTTTTTGCAGGGATGAAACATGGCTACTTTTCTTTTCTCTTTTTTTTTCATGCTTATGACGTAAGCATGCTTCTTTTTTTTTCATTTTGTAGCCATGTCTTCTACTCCCTTTCTTTGCAATGAATTTTGAAGAGAGTGCTAAACATGAATAACATGGAGTTTCTCTTTTTATTGTGGTATGGTGAATATGATGGACGCTTTGCTTACTTCTAGTGTATAAGTATAGCACGTGCAAGTGAAGTCTTGAATTCAAAAAGAGTTGAATGATTTCTCACATAGGTCTATACTAGTTTGACTAGGCTCAATGTGAATGCAAATAGCATATGCATAAAGTTTTGTCTATGTATGAACATCATATGGCTTTGGTAGGTATTTCCAATCAATTGAGGGAAACTTAAATCTTTTTAGAATTTCTCCGGAAATTTAAGTTTTACTTTCAAACTAGGACTAGCAGCCCTATTACCAATTCTAATATCGCAACAACCTAGAATTAGATCAAGCTTTTGCTACCCACGACTTCCAAATTATGGTAGAAGTATTTCAAACCAATGAAAGCAATATTCGGAGAGTAGCAAGTTGTAAACTAGAGACTGAGGAAAATAAAACAGAGCAACTATTCATCATTTCATCTATGTGAATTCTTAAATCATTCTTACTGCACATCTTTATTTGATGAAAGCAAATCTAACCTATTATTTTTATTTTTATTTTTTTAAATGCAAGGTGGATGATGGATGGATGGAAAATAAATATGCAAGGAATATGATACATGTTACCTCAAGTTGGGGTCCTCCCCCAAGCTTGTTCTTCAACTACCTCCGTGATAAGGGTTGAACCCTTGATGACGGAAGTATGCTGCAAGGTCGGCTTGTTGTTGTTGTAGCGCCGTGTTGAAGTCAGTGAATTGAGCATCCATGTGTTGTTGCCAATCCTGGGTACCTTGAACATGCTCCTGGAGGGTGCTGTAGATATCACCCGTTCTCACTTCAAGTTCTTCCATACGTCTAGTGAGGTCCGTCATTCCTTGGCTATAGTCATGATGATTTCTAGCCGAAAAAGAACGACGTCCTCTCATGGACGGTTGGGGCAAGCTGCCAGAGCTTGAAGTGGATAAGGCTAGATCCCTTT
The DNA here is from genome assembly GCA_036927565.1 of Tuctoria greenei. NCBI lineage: Eukaryota > Viridiplantae > Streptophyta > Magnoliopsida > Poales > Poaceae > Tuctoria > Tuctoria greenei. The sequence goes on from JAYESD010000002.1 coordinate 195,391,459, forward strand.
GCCATTCTTGCCAAGATGATCCCCCAGTCTCATACGTCGGAGGTTGAGTCCATCCGGGCGCACAACCCGTTGGGTTCTCTTCCTCTTGGTATTCATGGACCGGAGAGATTATCGGTGGCATGCCTGCGGGTGCAGCTCTCGCATGATTCCTTGTTATCCCGCCAGAGACATTACTTCTTCTTGCTTCCTCAAGGGGAAGAAGGTCATTGGTTGGTCTCCGGCATTTGTACAAATGAAAATCCTGGTTAGGTAACCGAATTTCATTGACAAAGCCGGGATAGAAAAATATCAAGGACCCATCTTGATCATGCTTAAGGGTATGTCCTTGCACTAAATAGTCTTCATCAATTAATTCTCTTTCAGTTTCAATATATTCAAGTGAAGAGTATTTAAGTGCTCCTACCATATCAGCAACATGAGTAATCATTGAAGTGCATTCAATTGGTCCTGATTTTGAAATGTAATCTAACCATTGTGTCATCATGGCTTTGACTGGAGCAACTTTTATCTTTTTAGTCATGGCAAACAAAATTTTCAATTCATCATCTCGCACAACCCTAACATCTCCCCTAGGGAACATAGTCATAGCCACCAATCTATGCATGAAGCGTAAGGTAGGGTTTTGGATGTGGCTATTCCTAGGGGCCCTACATGTGACCTCACTAGATAGCTCATGCCGAAAACTTTGTTTGTTAAACTTAGGCAAATTGTCTAAATCTAGCAAACAACGTTTATGGAAGCCTAGGATGCTACCTAATTCTTTCCATAGGATGTTGTATTCTTATTGAAATAATCTAAAAGTAATACCATCAAATCCTATCCTTAGCGTGCAAAGGAATTGGATAGTGACAAGGCCTGAACCTTTCTCCTCTATGTGAGCGAAGTCATCAATTCAAATTGCATGCCAAATGGAAAGGAATTTGGAGTCCATACCTATTTTGGAGATCAAATGTGGATTGTAAGCCTTGGTGTGGCGGAACTCACGATCTTGGAGAAGCTTGCGTGCTTGATTTTCAACTTCGCTTCATATGTCGAGGTCATTGTCATGAAGAAGTTGGTGTGGGTTGCTTCTCTCTTCCATGGGAGTTTCCTCACACACACTTCTCCTCCTTGGGCTTGTACCCACGAAAGAGAGGCGTGCACTAGAACTTTCACCATGGCTTGAGCTTGCAGCCTCCTTCCTCTTTCCGAACAACCTCTTCACGTCTTTTTGAGTTCAACAAGCAAGAACAAAACAAGGCGAGAAAATCCGAAAAGAAGCGATGTTTGGAAAACAAAACTCTCAACAAATTTTCTCCTCTTGAAAGCTTGAGTGTAAAATGCAAATGCAAACAAAAGAAAATCTTTTTGGGGATGGATTTGAGCGAGAGTGTTGGAATGAAGAGCAAGAGAAACAAGGTGAGCTAGAGAGTGACTTGGAGAGGTGTAAAATGATGTGGTGTGTGAAGAGAGGTGCTCCTCACGACCACAATTTATAGGGTGCACCTTCCAATGGTCACTTAGGGTTCAAAATGTAGCCGTTGGAGGAAGGGGAGCCAATTTGGCTCCACTCCCTATTCGGCCGACCAGGGGGTTCGGCCGATCTGATAGATGGCCCCCCCTGGTTCCCCTTTTGGCAAATGGCTCCCCAATGCTATAAAGTTAGCACGTTGGTGAAATGCCATATGTGCAGCTCAGAAAAGTTATTTTTCAAATAAAAACCCTTTTTCAAATCCAACAAAAATTTTCTTTTGAAAAGAAAGAAAGAAAAATGATAGTTGAGAATATAAGATTCTCAACTTGTTAGGAAAAATCAAATATGCAATGGGAAAAATCCAAATGAGGTGGAAAAAGAAAGAAAGAAAAATAAAGTGGGATAACTACCAATTTAACCTATTGGCGTAGGTCTCACCACCGTCCGATGAGATGGACATTCTTTCGTATTCATTTCACATCCGGGCCTGGAGGGATGGGCTCGGACAGATTGTCCTGCTTCTTCCGCCATTCCTTCTTTGGCGGCTTGGTGGACTTGGGCCTTCAGGAAGGTCTAGATGATTCTGTTGCCTTTGGATATCGGCGTGGTCGAAACGATGGATTCTCCTCGTAGATTAGTCTTCTCATGAATGCAATGAGTGAGTCCACCTTTGGAGGTGTAACTTTGACCTCTCTAATGTGTTTATCATTCAGCCCATACTTGATTCGAATCATGGAGCATTGTTCTGATTTTGGCCGAAAGTTAAACTTTTCCTCCTTGCCATTGATATGGAAGTGGATTTCTCCAGCTCCCACATCTATGCAAGCTTTTGCAGTGCTTAGGAATGGACGCCCAATAATGAGTGGTGTATCTTTCTCAGTGTCCATGTCTAGCACCACAAGATCCACGGGTATGAAGCAGTTCCGGATCTTCACCGAGACGTCTTTAGTAGTACCCACTGGATAACGGACTGAAGAGTCAGCCAGTTGTAGCTGCATTGGTGTTGGAGTCAGCTCTGTGATGTTCAGCTGGTCGAACACAACCTTGGGCATCACACTAACACTTGCTCCCAAATCACAAAGTGCCTTGTCAAAGTAGTGAGCCCCAATTGAGCATGAAATGGTAGGATATCCAGGGTCCTTCTGCCAGTTGCTCTCTCGTACGGAAATCATGTTGACATTTTCCGTCGAAGGTTCTGGCTGGCCTGGCATCTTGCCATTCTCCTTCAGAGGAATAGCAGCTGCCAGCTGAGCCAACTGAGTCTCGAGCATCTTGTTGAAGCTCAGTTGATTCTTGAAGGCTGAGGATAGTCCTTCCATCTTTGCATTGATATTCTCTAGGGTCTTGTCATTAGCTGACAGCTTCTTGGATAGGGCCTCGTTGATCTTGAGCTGGCTAATGGGAAGTTCTCTCAAGTTGGGCTGATTTCTAGGGTTGCCATTGTTGTTGTACCTTCCTTGAAAGAATGGGCGTTGTTGACCCCACCCTTGACCTCCTGGACGATAGCCATTATTGTTGTTGAAATTTCTGTTGTTGGCGAGGTATAAGGCATCCTCATGAGTTTTTGGGCAATCATTGCCCATATGACCCGTGTCGCCACAGACTCCACACGTGATGTGAGAGTCTGGGGCATAGGCATTGCCAGACACTTCACCACTGGCTTGTCCATCAATTTTCTTCATTAGGAGGTCCGATTTTGTAGCGATCATGTCCACCTCCTTCATGGTGTGCATGCCTCACCGCCGGGTATGGAGACGCTCATCGTTCCATCCCATGTTGGACACCATCTTCTCAATAAGATCTTTAGCTTTTGGCACCGTCAATGAGAAGAAGGCTCCTCCAACAGCAGCATCCAAATGGTCACGAGCTGATGGGATCAACCCGTTATAGAAGTTTTGAATAAGAAGCCAGTCATCCATCACATGGTGGGGACAGGCTAGGATGTACTCCTAAAGCCTTTCCCATGCCTCAGGAATAGATTCCTTGGGCTCTTGCTGAAAGCTGGAAATCCTTCCACGTAAGGCATTGGTTTTGCCCAACTGGAAGAATTTGGCGAGGAATGACGTAGAACATTTCTCCCAAGTGTCTATAGCACTTCGGTTCACATAGAACCATTGTTTCGCTCTCCCAAGGAGAGAGAACGAGAACAGTCTCAGACGGACCGCATCCGGAGACACGTCCTTGATTTTAAAAGTGCTGCAGATCCCGAGGAATTGTTGCAGGTGAGCACTTGCATCCTCGTTAGCCTTCCCAATGAATGGGTTGGCTTGCACCATAGTGATAGGGCCAGTTTTGATCTCGAAGTTTACATCTCTCGTGTTAACAGTGGGCCCAATAGGCACATTGTTAGCAGAGGAAGCTGAGAACTCACGAAGGGTCTTCTGAGCCATTGGCGTTTGGATTGTTGGTGCAAAAATGCTGGCTTGCTTTGCCGTTCGGATCTTCTGAGGAGTAACTACACGAGGTCGGTCTCTCAGAAGAGATTCGGGATCTTTAACAAAGTTTTCTGGAAGGCGGAAACCAGACATACACTACCCTCTTTTCACATTTAAAATGCGAAAACAAAGAATGGTTATCCTACTAAAATCCTACCCAGGGTTCTATCCTATTCACTCAGTCATGTTATATATCAATTTGCCTTCCGCGGCAACGGCGCAAGAAATGCTTGTTGACGTCTCTTAAGATATACTAACAAATCATCCATAGCAATCGTGCTAGAAATTCTTCTTGGTATTACTCATGCACCATTAACTAAACATGTCCAACTGATGTGTTAGAAATGCTTGTTAATGGTTCTATTGGATCACAGAGTGAATTCCGCAAGCGCACGGAGTTATCATTGTAGCATTTCCCCTTAAGAGTATTCCCAAGGGTGTCATTTATTCGATCCCAAAGGAAAGCGGGGTAGAGATATAACAATCATCCATCAAATGAAAAGGGTAGTAAGATCTAGGTAAGGATCTAGTATGGATGGATAAAATAATAGTGGAGGTAGTGCGACACACACAAAAACTTTCAAGTCTAAGGGGGATAGAAGGATCCTAGAGGTTAGTTAAGGTTGAGAGATAAGGAGGTGCTCCTACTATTCTCTATTGTACATATACATAGTCTAAACTAATTATCCATAAGCTAGATCAATAGGGAAGACTTATGCTATGTGGTTCAACACACCGGGCACGGGCTTACACCTAGCAATACTAGGGCGACTCCCGCCAAGAGCCTGTGGCATAGCCGAACATGGAGGATTACAAAGGGTAGATAGGGCTGTCACCACCTACTGCCTACCTCTTCAATTCGTGGGTCTACGAGACATCCAATGCTACTTAGCTATCCTAGCACCATGCTAGCATATTAAGTAATTACCTTAGGAGCCTAGGCACAATCCATCCTAACGCAATGAATTGAATCATCATTGAACCAATGTTGATACACCACATAATTATCCATACTAACCTAGTTTTGTTATAATTAACTAGACTATAGTGGGGGTTTATAGGTTCTATGATCATGAGATATGTTCATGATGAAATAGTCATAGAAGCTATACCTTCCACATACATGGACTCCACAATCAAACAAGAAATGCTTTGCCCAAGTATATGTATAAGTAGAGACTAAAGATACTATCTTTATTATGCATAAAGTCACAAATACAAGAAAGAATACATGATCTATACCTTTCCCAATGTAGTATTGGGAAGAGAGAGACTCCTTACTCCTTTCCCAATTTGGACTTGGTACTAGAGACTCTCCTCTCTACAACCTAACTCCTCTAAGACTATGGATGATATTGTATACAATAGAGATGAAGCTCAAGTGGTGTGTGTTGAAGTGAGGGGTAGGGGGTCCTATTTATACTAGTGTTGAGGTCGGTTCCCGCCACCAAAAGCATGCGAATCAGTCACCATTGACTCCAGGGAGCCGGGGGGAGCCAACATTTGGAGTTTGACCGAGTTTGGCGCCAGGAAGAGGTCGGCCGAACCCCTGGTTCCGCTGACCTGGTCAAGCCACCAATTATCGTGTTCTTTCTCCAGGTGGCTGCCAGGCGGGTCCCTTTGATGTATAAGGGTGCAACACCGTTGGATCTCCTCGGATACTTCTGTTTGTGGGCCATTTGATACATGGGATGCCACGTGTTGTCGCCTGATTGGCTGGGATGATATTTTATAGGATTGGTCCCTCTACATTTCCTCATTTCCTGCATTAAATGCTGCATACACACATTTCTCCAAGTCTAAGTGGAATTGGGTTAGATAGAAAGGTGATGTGTGCAAGAAATGACAAATCCTTCACATAATTGAGCTAAATTGACGGATGAAATTGGTATATAACAGCCGTCAACAGGTATTACGCTCAGGCAACTCGAACCTCTTAAATCATTTGTGTCACCTTCTTGTCGAAGATCTCCGCGCAACCAAACCGATACAAGAACCTCCACAGGCTACAATTCAGAAGTACCGGGGGAAGTGTCGTTCATACGCTTTGACATTTGGCGCGCCAGGTAGGGGCGACTAAGATTACAAGATGGGAACTCCGCCGCAGGGTCATCCAATGGCAACAACGCCCTGCAGCCTATTGGAGGGAATCCTTCCAACATGCAGCAACCAGCAGGCGCCGTTGTCCCGGCAGGCGTCGCACCACCACCACCGCCACCATCTTCTCCAGCAAACCATGCTGGACAGCAAGATGGGGTACTCGCGTCGTTCAGAGCGTCAGCGAACAATAACCTTGAGAACATGTTGATTGCTGCGCGTATTCTGCTGGAGCGCCCACCAGCGCCCGGAGCATCTCAGGGTGCGATGGAACAGTGGTGTGCTGATGTACAACATTTAGTTGCAGCCGCAGCAGATGTCATCAGCAACCAGGGTCCTCCCCCATCGGGACAGACCCTGACTCAACGTAGGACCTTGTCTGGGAGACTTGGTCCTCACGTATCACAGCACCGGAGGCATGCTGTATCTCAACAGGTGAGGTCGTTGCCTTCCGGGGCGCATCGCACCCACACCATGTCGAGGCTTTCAACACATGACCTGCGATGCTTAAGCGTCGCTACCGACAGCAGGACGACCACGTCCATATTAACCGTGCTCACGAAAGGTGAGAGGCTCTGGACAACCCTGCTCCAGTGGGAAGAGGAGGAGGTTGTTCTGCCTTAGCCATGCACGTACGCATGGTCCACTGGCCACAGAAGTTCTGACCTCATCTACCAGAGAAATTTGACGGGACTGTTAACCCCGCCGAATTCCTTCAAATTTACTCCACTGCTATACTTGCAGCAGGAGGCAATGAGGCCGTGATGGCCAACTACTTCTCTGTGGCTCTACCTGGGACCACCAGGTTCTGGTTCATGAGTCCTCCACCCGACTCCATCAACAGTTGGGCGGAGCTATGTCAACAGTTCACTGCCAACTTTGGGAGCTCTTATACCCGACCGGGCACTGAACTGAATCTGGTCGCTATGAAGCAAACAACAGGGGAATCGCTGCGATCCTTCATCTAGTGATTTTCTCAGGTACGCAATACCATTCCTTCCACCTCGAACGCTTCTGTTATCGTCGCATTTTGACAGGGTGTCCGGGACAAGAATATGTTGGAGAAGTTGGCGACAAAAGAAGTCACTAGCGTTACGGAGTTCTTCAGCCTGGCTCACAAGTGCGCCCGGGCCGCAGAAGGCCGGGAAATGCACTCAAAGACAACTCCGGAGGTGAACAAAAAGCCTTCCTAAACTGAATCCACTACCTCCAGCAATGGCAAAAAGAAGAAGAAGTTCAATGGCAAGAAAAAGTCGTCGACCGGTGCGCCTACTGCTGTAGCTGCTGTAGCTCCGGGTGGCCAGGGGCAGCGCCTCGAAAAACGACCTCGACCTTCGTCAGTAGACGGCGGTAGTTCCAAGATGTGGTGTACAATCCACAAGACGGACAGGCACAATCTGGAGGACCGCCGAGAGGTCCAAAATCTTGTCGAGCGCTACAACAAGCGCCGAGAAGAAGCTCCTTTCCGTCAGCGGGAAGGAAAGCAAAAGGTTGACGAAGCTCCGGCTAAAATGGAGCTACGCTTCTAGGACACCAAGAAGGTCCTAAAGGTTGTGTACAACACAGTCGATGATGACTCTGACGTATCTGACAACAAGCATCGGAAGACGCTCAATACCATCTACGGAGGGTCCTGGGACATCACCTCTCGTCGCGTCCTCAAGACAATGCAGCGGGAAATGGCTGCTGTAGCTCCTGCTACCAAGGCGGAACCACATCGAAAGTGGATGGATACACCCATCACTTTTGATGCATCAGACTGCCCCAGTAACATGGTCAGATTTGGCCAACTTCCGTTGATGGTGTCTCCGACCATCAAACACGTTCAGCTCTACCATGTTCTGGTAGACGGAGGTGCAACACTCAATCTCTTAAGCTTTGAAGCGTTCATGAAGATCCAGCTACAACTCTCGGACCCTAGCCCCTCAAGACCTTTCTCTGGGGTAGGTCCGGGGGCCATTAGCTCCCTCGGATCCATCACTCTCCCGGTGACCTTTGGGACTCGAGAGAAATACAGGACTGAGAAGCTGGTTTTTGATGTCGCTCACATCAGTCTGCCATTCAATGCCATCCTAGGCAGTCCTGCCTTGTACAGGTTCATGGCCGCAGCTCACTACCACTATCTGGTGTTGAAGATGCCGACACCTTCAGGAGTCCTCCGTGTCCGCGGAGACCGAGATGCAGGAGTCACTGCGCTAGAGGAACTCCATGCGCTTGCCATGGCGCAAGAAGGAACCTCTGGCAAAGAACTCATTGCTCGACCCCCGAGCACCCATCAACGAGGCACAACCTCTGCACCACGTGTGCAACCAAACGGCGACACCGACGTTCCCATCAAAGTCATCCAAATTGGTTCTGATGCTGCTTAGACCACCTGTATATCGAGAGGTTTGAACAACAAATAGGAACTCACGCTCATCACTTTCCTCCAGGCTAATGTTGACGTGTTTGCCTGGAAACCGTCACAAATGCCTGAGATCCCTAGAGAGGTGATTGAGCACAATCTGAAGACTTATCCCGATGCACGGCTTGTACACCAGAAGCCTCGGAAACAATCAGTTGAGCGACAAAACTTCATCCGACTGGAGATCAAGAAGTTGCTCGAAGCTGGTTTTATCCGGGAGGTTTTCCATCCAAAGTGGTTGGCAAACCCGGTCGTTGTACCTAAGGCCATCAGGAAGCTTCGGATGTGTATCGACTACACCACACTAAATAAGGCATGTCCAAAAGATCCATTTCCACTACCTAGGATAGATCAGATAGTGGACTCCACCTCTGGGTGTGAGCTATTGTGTTTCCTAGATGCATACTCCGGATATCATCAAATCCAAATGTCTAGGGAAGATGAAGAGCATACTGCTTTCATAACAGTATATGGATTGTATTGTTATACTGCCATTCCCTTTGGTCTGAAAAATGCTGCTTCAACCTTTCTGTGAGCTATGTACAAAAAATTTGGAGAGCTAATAAGAAACTTGGTGGAAGTGTACGTCGATAACATCGTTGTGAATATTAAGAACAAGGAGTCAATCCTTGAGAACCTGCAAGCCGTCTTTGACAAGCTGCACATCACGCGCACCAAGGTTAACCTGGACAAGTGTGTCTTCGGGGTTAGCTCTGGGAAACTCCTTGGTTTCTTGGTGACTCACCGAGGAATTGAGGCAAACCTAGTGAAGATCAAGGCTATAGAAGACATGCGGCCTCCATCCCGCATCAAGGACGTCCAGAAGCTAATTGGATGTCTAGCTGCGCTCAGCCGATTCATTTCAAGGCTGGCAGAGCAGGCTCTTCCCTTCTTCAAGATATTGGGGAAGTCCAGACCATTCCATTGGTTTGAAGAGGCTGAAAAGGCAGTTCAAGAGCCGAAGCAGCTCCTCACCATCGTACCAATCTTGGTAGCTCTGAACCTTGGTGAGCCTTTACTGCTTTACATTTCTGTAACTACAGAAGTTGTAAGCATGCTCCAAGTTATGGAAAGACCGGAGCCACATCCAGTTCAGGAGCCTAGACCCCTCTGGGAGGGTCCGGAACTACCTGAAGGCGAGTCTGGGTCCCAGCCCCCAGGCACAGATCTTCAAGGCAGTCTGCTAGAAGATCAACCTCTCTCATCTGAGGGAGTTTCCACGGCTGCTCAAGAAGATTTGGACCCCACAGGGAGGGACCGGATTGAACAAGAAAAAGTTCCGGACCCTTCTAGGAGGGTCCTAGAAGCTCAACAAGAAGGTTCGGACCCCTCCGGGAGGGTCCGGGTCGATGGAGAGGAAGCCCCGGGCCCCTCTGAGAGGATCTGGATCGTCCAGCGCCCAGTGTACTTCATTTGTGAAGTACTCCACAATGCCAAGACCAGATACATCGAGGTGCATAAGCTGCTTTACGCAGTTCTTATTGGCTCAAGGAAGCTTCGGCATTATTTCCAAGACCACAAGATATCAGTGGTAACTTCTTATCCACTTCATGCTATATTACATAACCCTTATTCTACTGGGAATATCGCCAAGTGGGTAGCAGAGCTCGCCGAGTTCGATCTTGAATTTGTGCCGCGACAAGCAAACAAAAGTCAGGCTTTGGCTAACTTCGTGGCGGAGTGGACCCCCTCTCCATCAAATCCTGCGGGCCCCAGTGAGCAGAATCCGAAACCTAAGATCCCGGTCTTCACTGAACCTCACTAGACTCTCTACTTTGACGATTCTGTGTAGAAGCAGGGGGTTGGAGCTAGAGTCCTTCTCCTCGCTCTGACCGGGAAGAAAGTCAAATACATGGTTCACCTTGACTTCAAGGCTACCAACAACATGACAGAGTATGAAGCTCTCATCTATGGGCTCAATGTGGCACTATCCTATGGTGTCAAACAGCTGTTGGTGAAGGGTGATTCACAGCTCATCATAAGACAAGTCAGAGGTTAATGCTGTTGCAACAAGCCCCAGCTAGCCGCTTATCTCCTTGAAGTACAAAGGCTTCAGAAAGATTTCGAAGTCTTGGATCTCCACCATGTTCAGCGTCTACATAATGATGAAGCCGACATGCTCTTGACGAAGGCCTCAACAGGAGCCCCGACTCCCGACAGAATCTTCGTCCGGAGGTTATCAAGACCAACAGCTCAGTCTGCCGAACTGAGCGAAGGGGGCGAGTCCAACACCTTGAAGTTGGCAGTCCTAGTGGCCCTATTACCATGGCGTCCACCAAGGGTCGTAGGTGCTATCGGAAGCTCCGAGCAACCCAGCACGCAAGACTCAGAAGCTCAATTTAGCCCCAATGCATGGATCTCGGAGATCCAAAGCTACTTGAAAGACAACATCCTTCTTGAAGACAGTGTATCGGCTGACTGGATCGTCAGATTGGCTAAAAGATACACGTTGCTAGAAGGGGATCTCTATCGGCGCGGTGCCAATGGCGTCCTAATGCGGTGCATTGCAAGGGAAGAAGGCCACGAACTCCTCGCGGAGATCCATGGAGGCGAGTGTGGGAACCAAGCGTCTTCTCGCTTGTTGGTCGGCAAAGCCTTTCGGCACTGCTTCTACTGGCCTACAACACTCCAAGATGCATTTGATCTTGTGAAAAGTGTGAAGTGTGTCAGTTCCAAGCAAAACAAATTCACACACCGACTCAGTCACCACAAATGATTCCTCCTACATGGCCATTCGCTTGGTGGGGCATGGACATTTTGGGACCTTTCCCAAAAGCTGTCGAAGGTTACAAGTTCCTGTATGTCGCCATCAACAAGTTCACCAAGTGGCCGGAAGCTACTCCAATTGCGACTATAAACAAGCAATCAGCAATAAATTCTTGAAGTCCATAATATGCAGATTTGGAGTTCCAAACAAAGTCATAACTAACAATGGAACCCAATTTACATGTGTTGCATTCCAAGAATATTGTTAAGACCTCGACATTCAAGTGAGCTACGCATCAGTAGCTCACTCAGCAAGCAATGGACAAGCCGAGAGAGCAATGCAGAAATCTTAAAAGGACTCAAGACGCGCACATATGAGCGCTTGAAAAAGCATGGAGCCAACTGGATCGAAGAGCTTCCGTCCGCACTGTGGGCAAGAAGGACTACACCTCACCGGTCAACCGGAGAGACACCCTTCTTCTTGGTGTACGGAGCTGGAGGAGTCCTTCCTGTGGGGGCCACCACGGGGTTACTCCGGTCTGGACCTTCGACAAAGCCGCGCAGGATCAGCTCCGGCGTGAAGACCTTGACCTCGTTGATGAGGGAAGGTGCCAAGCAGCTGTTTGGAATGCACGATATCGCCAAGTGCTCTGGCGCTGTCATCAAAGTCATGTGCATAACCGACAGCTCGAAGAAGGTGATCTGGTGCTGCGGAAAATACTAACTCGCGAAGGGATGAACAAACTTTCCCCCAGCTGGGAAGGTCCCTTCCGAGTGATCAAAGTATCCCGTCCTGGATGCGTTCGCTTGGCAACTGAGGATGGGACTCCACTTCCTAATCCTTGGAACATCGAGCACCTCCATAAGTTTTATGCTAAGAATCACGGAGGTGAGTCTATAATTACACACAATGTATGTTATAGAGTCAATATACAGAGACGGGTAGGTCCTCCGAGAAAACATCCGGACCCCTTCGGCAAGGTCCGGGAAGTTCAAGCAACACTTGACACAGTCACAACACTAAAAGTGTAGATGCCTGGCCTGGGCCAGTAGAAGATGTATAGCACGCTTAGCCTGGTACTGTACCCTAAGTGTGTCCTTGTCTCCTCTATAATCCAGACCTATAATGAAAGACATTGTTGTGTGAAAATAGACACCACATGCATTTATTTTTGTACAAGGCTCAGCCTTTTGAATTATTAATTTTTATCCTTCTTGTCTACAATGAAGTTGTGCAACTCTTTTTAAGTTTTAGTCCAAGTTATTCATATGTGTTAAAAGTTATATTGTTGGTTTCTTTGGATCTTAGCATTGCTGCATAGTCTACTTGTCTGAACACCAAGTCAACATAGGTCTGGAGTGTGCTATCGACTTAGACTGGTCCTGCACCCTAAGTACGCGACTCTACCTACATCCCAGCAGGCCTGAGTAGGGTGAGCACTAAAAAAGCATGCGGATCTGGAGAGATTACATCAATGTGCTTGTTATCATATCAAATTTCTTCAGATCTAAAACTCAAATAAGAACAATAAGTCACAAACAATTTATAGATAAGAGGATGAGTTTTACTCTTTTTCTTGACTTCAGTGTACAGGAAAAAAAAACCCAGCGATGGTGGACGACGCCAGAGCTATTAAGCTCCCACAACCTCCAAGGGGGCCCGCCATCGACGTTTTCAGACATTGAAAGTGGGCGCCACCAGAGTTTACAAGTTTCGACGACTCCCATGAGGGTCGGGCGTTGACATAAAGTATGATTCAAGTGAAGATGGCATAACCACCAAAGGGATTCGCCGTGAACGTTATCTATGATTGATTGTGGGTGTCGTTGGACCTATCAGGCTCCGACAACCCCAGGGGGCCCGCCATCGACATCCTACGCGTTGACAGTGGGTGCTGTCGGACCTATCAAGCTCCGAAAACCCCAAGGGGCCCACTGTCGACGCTAAAAAAGCTCCCTGGAGAAGTCGGAAATAAAGTTCGGACCTAAAAGCTATAAGTTCAAAGTGTCCAAGTCATCAACACATCGTCAAATCCTTTTGGTACGTGTTTGCAATCAAATTGTGTACATCTACCAAGGGGCAAACAAGATAAAGGACAGTGTATTGAAGACAAGGACAACAAAATGGAATTCATTGTAGAAACAGTGGATTTCATTCATTCAAAGTACTAGATTACAAAATCAGAGTTACAAGAAAAGACAAGGAAAAGGTCCTAGCTACTGGAGGATCTAATTCCTGCAGAAAAACGAAGCAACCTTCTCGATAGCCTCTTGGACACTAGCTTTGGCGGCATCTTCCATTCCTGGCCAGAAAATTCTTGGCCAGACATACTCGGCGACATTCTTGGCTAGAAAATTTCCCTCTGCCTCCAGCTGATCAAAGATGACATCACCCATTGCGTCAAGTTTGCTGCCTGCAAAGCCAAGCACCACCAGCGTCTAGTCCAGCTCCTGTGTTGGGTCCTCCGGGCATACTGAACTGAAGCCAAGAGGTACAAGGGCTCTGTCCGCACGTCCTAGGAAATCCCATACCAGCAGGGTTCAATTGCCGTCAAGCTCCGGAGCTCCTCCAGTGACCTCTGGGCGGCTGCAAGCTCTGAACTTTCCCAAGCGAGGTGCTCAACCGCTTTGGCATGTTGCTGCATATTCTTAGCTACTTGCTTTTTGCAGTCGGCTAGCTCCGTCTCTCGGAGGTGGATGCGGTTCCGCCGTTCCGCCAGGTCCTTCTCCCTGCCTCTTACTTTCCCTTCTCTGGTGGCAACATCATCTTCTATTTTCAAGAGCTCCTGCCCCAGTTTCCAGTACTTTTCCTCCTCCTCCTTACTCCACAGATCAAACTTCTTAGAGCGATCTGCCAAATTTTGCTCGGCTAGAGTCATCTTCTGACCGAGCTCCTCCTCTCTTTTCAAAATATCCTCCTGCTGTTCCAGGAGCTTCTCTTCCCTTGCATCAAGGTCTACTCGACGCTTCTGGAGAACCTCATTTAATTCATTGAGGTTGTCATGACTCTCATTAGTAGCATCACTCCTTTCCTTGGCATGCTCTAGAATCTCCCGAGAATTAGGGTCGAGAGCTCTGATGGCGGCCTCCTTCTCATCCAGCAGTTTGCCCCAATATTCCATCCGAGTTGTTTCCCTCTTGACCCACTTCTTCTGATTACCAAGCCTCGTCTGAGCAAACTTGGTCCCGAAATGGAGTCTGTTGCTCCAACGCCTCAAGGTGTGGCGCTCCTCTTCAAGGACCTTGCTGTCGTGATTGAAGGTGAGCTGAACTTGTTGGAGGCTCGAGCAAGCATTGTCTATGGACAATGCCAAGGGAATAGGCTCCGGACCTAACGGGGTCACCTCCGCTGGCTCCAAGGGGTCTTCTAAGACAAAAATAGGGTCCCACGCCACAAGCATGGTTCCCTGAACTTCTACGGCACTGGGGCCACCCTCCGGGAGCTCTTTGGCGGCAGCTGAGGAAGAACCCACTGGGGGAACTTCTACCTCCAAGGCCGACACCGAAGGTCCTGGTGCAGGAACTTCAATTGTTGACTCTGTGGGAGGAGAACCTGCCACTGCCTCTTCATGGTGTTCCGCTTCGGGCATGGACACCTCCGAAGCAGTTACTTCCAGGGTGGATGTTGGGGCTTCATTCGAAGCCATTTCCATCGCCGGCTCGGGCGCCGGTACATCAGCTACCTCTGGCTCAACTACTGGAGCTTCAACAACTTCTGGCTCAAAGGCCGAAACTTCATGTACCACCGACTCGGTTGCCGAGGCATCAACGACTTCCGACTCAAGAGCTGGAGCTTCTGGCACCACCGGTTCATCTACCGGCTCAGCAGCAACTTCTGGCATAGCGACCGAAGCCTCAATTACCTCTGACCCTGATGCTAGAGCTTCCACCATCTTCGCGTCCTATGCCGAAGCTTCAGTCGCTGGTGACGCCGTTACTGGAGTGACTTCATGAATGTCTCTCATGTGGTCTGGCGCTACCACAGGAGTCTCTGGCGATGACTCTAAATCTAGATCCATGAGAGCTGGCGCCGGAGCTACCGTAACCTCAACCACCACTTGAAGAGGCACGGGGGTTGAAGCTAGAGCTTCTGTCCGCACCGTTTCGGCTGTTGCAACAGAGGTCGGAGCTTTAGACCCCGTCTTTGATGCCCTGCCATCAAAAAATTGGAAGATTCAAAACATGACAAAAATAAGAGTGGAAAATCAAGGCGAAAAAGCAAAAGCTTACCCTAGGAAGCTACCGCTCCAATCGGCGCAGAACTTCTTCGCCGGAGACTCAGAGCTGGAACATGCCGTGGTTGGCACGGGAGCTCCGGAATGTCGCCCGGAGCCTACCATCGTTTTTGGTGTTGCCCCAGCCGAGGTCTTCCTTGGCTAGGAAGGACTACCAAACCTAGAGCCCGTTGCTGGAGCCGAAACCAGAGTTGACTGTACAGAATTGGCGCCTCTCGAGGACGCTTGCACCGGAGGAGGTGTCGCCGTAGAAGATCTCCCTCGCCGGGGAGAAGGGTCAGTTGTAGATAGAGCAGACCTGACGGAGCTCCCATCAGCGTGCCTCAACTTCCTCTTTCGGTTGGAAGATTCAGCTGGCTCCTTGCCCTTTCCCTTGCCAATGTCATCAACTTTTCGGCTCGGCGTAGGGGTGAACACCTCCTCGGAAGCTCCGAGTATTACAACCCTGGAGACCCTACTCTTCTCAACCTCACCGAGGTCATCTAGCGCCGGCATCTTCCTCCGGAGCTCCCTGTTGATCTCTGGAATCATGTTTAGAGGCAGGAAAGCCGCCGGCGGAGCTAAGGCATCATCAGCGATAGAACCGTGCTGAAATTTCTTGATATGGAGTTTCAAAGCTTCGTTATCCAAGTTGGATTTCAATCCGGTTTCAATCCGGTCGTCATTCATCACACTGTTGAAAGCCCAAGCGAGCTTCTCCCTCCTCCTCAGCGGAGCCCACCCGTTCACCAAGAAATTTCTGAAGACCATTTGAGGGGTCACTCAACCCTTCACACATTCTCGAATCCTGATCAAGACAGGGTTAAATGCATCCGACAGCTTCGAAACTACATTCCAGGCATCAGTTTTGACGTTGGGGAGTCCTTGGGGTAGCTCCAACCTGTCGTGCTCCTCCACTGCAATGACGATCCAATCCTTCTTCTAGTCATCCCATTTCCCAGAGGGGAATGACTTCAAGTACTTGAAAGGTCAGTTCTTGCGCTTCACAAAGTAGTAGAAGCCAAGCAACTTTGTCCCCTTGCCGGTGGTATGGGCTGTGAAGAAGGTCCGGAACAATTCGACGCAGGTAGGCACGCCCACCCACATCTCGCAGAAGTGGACAACAGTCGCCACCAGCAGGAGGGAGTGCGGGCCGAGGTGATGCAGTTGGAGGCCGTAGAAGTCCAGCAGCATAAAGATGAAACATGAAAAAGGTGGGATCAATCCCACCATGGCGTAAGCCCAAAAGTACACTATCTCGCCGCGGCGCTCCTTCTTGAAGGGGATCTTGTCGGCACGGACCAAGTGCTTGAAGGAGTCACTGGACCATCCCATGAAGGTCCGAACCTTCATCAGATTGTCCTTGCTCTAGATGCGGCTTTTGTGAAAACCTAAATCCATCGCGGCAAAGTGGAGCGAAAGAGGAGAAAGCTAGCCAAAGTTTGGGAGGCTCTGAGCGAGAGTTTGATCGAAAGCGTAAAGAGTCCTCAAACCGTGTGGACTTTCCTTCTTAAGTAAGCCTCCACAACGCTTGGATGAAGACCGCAATGAGAGCAAGTCCACATTATAAAGAATCTACCCCGTCAATGACGAATGGGCCCGGGGCCACCCCGACGAAGAAGTCAAGGTTATTACCCCAGGTGAACCATTATCATGATGGGCGGCGGGATGCCCAAGGGCGGCAGTCTGACAAGGCGCTCGGAATCGATACAGTTTTTGTATTGGGAACCGGCGACCTTCAATTGCGTAAGGTTCGCACTCAAAAATCTCATCTGTCGCATTCAAAACAAGCCACGCAGTGATGCTTTAACCCCGAATTATCGCCCCAACAGTACATCAGAAGACCTTTGAAGTTGCCGCGAGGGAATCAAGGATGGCCCCACCTCCGGTAGAATAACTTAACCCAAAGGGTTTCTCTCAGAGGTGGGCTCGGGGGCCACTTTCGGTACCCTGCGTACCGGGTACCCCATGATATCGCAAGAAGTGCAAGGGAATTCCACTTCTCAAAGTTGAGGACCTCTGTAGGCCCCACATGTCAAACGACACTAGACCCACCTCCTACATAGGGGAGCTTCGACACTGCCACGTGTAACACAATACTGGAGCACACCCTCTACATAAGGTATCTCCACACTTGACACGTGTATAGTGACCCCGGACCTAACCTCTAGTAGAAGGAAGCTCTGATGCCTCCACGTGTATAGCAGCTTCGGACCTACCTCCCCACAAGGGAAAGCTCCAGAACCACCACGTGTCAAGCCTCCGGACCTACTCCACCAATAGGAATACAGACGGATCTCCAACGGCATAAGTATTCAAAGGACTCTTATTGCTACAATTACAAGGCCTAATTATGTGCCATTAATGCCCTATTAATGGTGCACGATTAGAAGACCCTTAATACTGGTAACGCCACCATTAAGGCGTGTTATCGCGTTATTAGGGTTCTTAAACACACTTAATTGTGTATTAGGCAAGAATGACCGCTAGAGCCACATGTCGGGCAAGGAAACCCATGTAACAGCCATCCCTTGGTCTATAAAAGGGATGTGTTGCACGGTACAAAACAACCAAGCTGATTTCGACACAAGCATGTTCAAATCCCTTATACAACAACACACATCCTGTGGAGTAGGGTATTACGCTCAGGCGGCCCGAACCACATAAATCATCTGTGTCACCTTCTTGTATAAGATCCTCGCGTGCCCAAACCTATACAAGAACCCCTGCGGGCTACAATTCAGTAGTACCGGGGGAAGTGTCGTTCGTACGCTTCAACAAGTACCAACAGTACTCAGCAAATGGGGAAGTTTATGCATGTGGTTCATAACAAGGAAGGCAAATAATGGTAAAGCCCTATAGCAATTACAACCTACCCTTACTGTTGTTAAGCACCTAGGTCTAGGTGAATTCTACCCACAAACCCCATAGTGACCAGATAATGCCCAAACTCAAACCATCCACCATTTAACCATGTGTGCAAATTGTAAACTTGGTCCCAAGCCGCTCGTGTCTGTGAGCACGACTATCTAAACAGTTTGACAAAACTCTATAGAGTGTGTATTCTTTACCCACAGTTTGTGATTTCATCCCCTGTTGCTAGGTGGACTAAATAAACCTTACTATTGCCAGCAGTGTCCAACCACGATAAACACATCTGTTAGGTGTGCGGCCAGAAGATCGCTACGAGGTCTTTCCGATGGTTCTCCTGACTTGCATTGGTACTTTGAGGTTTCACTACTCTGGCACCTAGAGTCTATTTTCCCTCCACCAGGAGAAGCCCCCTCTTGAGCCATGCGGATCCCAAGGCAATACTCTGAGCCAATTTCCAGCTCCTTTGATTACCAACGCTACACCAGGATTATACAACCCTGTGGTGATACTGTATGGCTTAGCAACTTTCTCCATAAACCAGCCCTTAGAATCTGATAGGTGTAAACCCCAAACTAATATCTTGTGCACGCATGCACCATACCATTCAACACCTCCTATCAGATTCCTATAAACTACTCTCATTATTGCCAACAACTCATAAATCATAGTGGATCAAATATAATCATGTAGATAAATTGTTCATATTCAATTAAGCATGGCTAAGCGTGAACTAGTTAATAATAATCCACCCAAACCATGGCGGCAATGAATACTGTGGAAAATCTAGGGAAAACATAACAAAGGTTTCAATTTTGAATTTAGCATGCATCTAACTAAAACTTAACAAAAAGGGTGCAAGATGGTCAAGGACACTTGCCTCCGGAGTAGGGTTGGTGGTCGACGGGAAACTGGTGCTCTTGCATATTGAAAGACGGTTCTGGCCCCGACTATAGATATAATGTTGCATGTAAAATAAAAACATACAATAAGAACAATCACTAAATGCATACATTACAACTAAATAAACATAAAATCCTACGCATTTATGATTTTATGGTTAATTTAGATCATAGGTATAAATTATTTATCATTGAGAATTTGGAGTTAAATGAGATAATTTGAGTAAAGTACATTTTAGTAATTTTAATAAAATTTTTATATTCATTTGAAACCTACTATTACTTTCTACAAAGTTTTTTCATTGAAGAATATGTTCACTAAATTTCATATTCATGAAGCCTTAATTTGCTGCTAAAAGCTGAAAGTAAGGACTAACATTTAAGCGAGTCTTTTATTGCAAACTTCCTTCCTATATTACATTTATCCTATATATAGAGTTCCATGCTTAGTGCAGACGGTTATGTCTTGCTGAGCCTTCATGCTCACGGTTGCTATTTTAAGTTTTCGCTGCAAACGATGATCTATATGATAAGGGGTTCACCGGTGAGGCGATGCCCCCGTCGGGGTACACGGCCGAGTGGGAACCCTGCATACCGCCGTCATGTGTTCTGTGTGCTGCCAGTGTGGTTCCGTTCTAGGGCTGAACAGAATGACTTTTGCATTGCTTAGGCTTGAGTGTCGAGAGCTATGAACTTATCTTCTGCTGTAGTGTATTTAAATGTATATTATTTGTAAAATACAAAGCTTGTATAGAACTATGTTGTTTTATGTAATACGATGTATCTTTTTCCACGTGCTGTTGGGTGTCACGTCGCACGGCACCACCTGATTGCCAAAAGATCGATGTAATTTTAGGTATGTCGTGGTTACATCACAACGGTGCTGTTTTGGACATCGTTCCTCGATCCGTTCATTTGGATTCCCCACTACACAGGCCACATACTCTCATTCTGGATCGACCCGTTCAAGAAATTGCAGCAGCATACCACTTTGAATCCATGAAGTTGCAAGAAATTCTAGTAATGAGTACCCCGATGTGTTTCCCGATGATCTACTGCCGCCCGAAGGTGACGTCGAGTTCAAGATTGAACTTGCGCTGGGAACCACACCGATCTCTTGAAGACTTTATTGAATGGCGCCCAATGAGCTAGCTGAATTAAAGGAACATCTCAAGGACCTGCTGGACAAAGGTTTTATTCGCCCAAACTCCTCACCTTGGGGCTGCTCCGCGCTGTTCGTTAAGAAGAAGGATGACACGTTGTGGTTATGTGTGGACTATCGTCCGCTAAATGCCATGACTATCAAGAACATGTATCCACTACCTCGCATCGACATTCCGTTCAATCAATTAGTGGGTGCTAAGGTATT
The DNA here is from genome assembly GCA_036927565.1 of Tuctoria greenei. NCBI lineage: Eukaryota > Viridiplantae > Streptophyta > Magnoliopsida > Poales > Poaceae > Tuctoria > Tuctoria greenei. The sequence continues at coordinate 195,411,910 of JAYESD010000002.1, forward strand.
TTCCAAGACGGATCTTTGGTCTGGATATCATCAAATAAAAATTCGGATGGAAGATTTACCGAAGACTGCATTCTCGATGCGATATGGTCTATATGAATATCTCGTCGTGTCTTTTGGTCTCACCAACGCTCTGGCCCACTTTATGTATCTTATGAACTCAATGTTCATGCCGAAGTTGGATAACTTCATCGTGGTCTTCATCGATGACATCTTGGTTTATTCCAAATCAGAGGAAGAACACGCTGAACACTTGCATACATACGCCAACGATTGTGAGACCATAAGCTCTATGCAAAATTCAGCAAGTGTGAATTTTGGATCAGTCAAGTGCCATTATTGGGACACATTATTTCAGCCGAGGGCATTGCTGTGGACCCAAGTAAATTTTTCAGGTGCTGAAATGGCAATCTCCAGAGTCCATATATGAAGTATGAAGCTTCCTTTGTTTAGTGGGATATTATCGGAGGTTCATCCCAAACTTCTCAAAAATTGCTAAACCTATGACGGAGCTGTTGAAGAAAGGTACCAAATATATTTCGAGTGAAGCATGTGAGAGGGTGTTTCAAACATTGGTGAAGCATCTCACAACAGCCCCGGTTTTAGCTCAACCGGATACGACAAAACCATTTGATGTTTATTGTGATGCAAGAAGGACGTGTGGTCACTTATGGATCACGGCAGCTATGCAATCATGAACAGCACTATCCTACTCACGACTTGGAGCTCGCTGCTATGGTGCTTGCTCCAAAAATATGGAGGCATTATTTGCTTGGAAATTTGGTTCATCTCTACACCGACCACAAAAGTTTGAAGTATATCTTCACTCAGAAGGAGCTGAACAAGAGGCAATGAAGGTGGTTAGAATTGATCAAGGATTATGAGATTGAGATTCACTATCACCCTGACAAAGCTAATGTGGTTGCCGACGCGCTTAGCCACAAATCTCATGTCAATAACTTGACCATTACACCTATGGAAGAGGAAGAACCAAGTTTATAATTGGTTCCATATGGAGCTTTATACAATATTGCTCTCATTCCCACCATCCGAGATGAGATTATTGAAGCTCAAAAGAAGGACAAGGGTATGTCTCACATACTCAAGGCAATGGACAGCGGTGAGATGAAGTGCTTTAGAAGAGATGGCCGACCATATGAAGAAAGCGGACAGCTGCAACCGCTGAATATTCTGTTGTGGAAATGGGAGGATGTGAGTATGGATTTCATCGTCGGATTGCTACTCACATTCCCGAAGCATGATGTGATTTGGGTGATAGTCGATCGACTAACCAAATCAGCACACTTCATTCCGGTAAATGTCGGATTCAATGCCAAGAAATATGCGGAGTTGTACATATCAAGAACCGTGTGCCTACATGGCATTCCTCGCACGATTATTTCAGATCGGGGCTTGCTGTTTGTTGCTCGTTTCATGGAGCAGCTGCACGCCTCTTTGGGTACTAAATTGATTAGAAGCTCCACCTATCACCCGCAGATCGATGGACAAACTGAGCTGTTGAATCAAGTACTTGAGGACATGTTGCAAGCGTGTGCCATCCACCACGGTAAAAATTGGAATGATCGTTTACTGTTGGCGGAATTCTCATACAATAATGGTTATCAAGCGAGTATCAAGATTGCACCATATGAAGCTCTCTACGGCCGAAAATGTCGCACCCCACTGAATTGGTGCGAGTCCGGCGAAAGAGTGACCTTCGGGATTGATCTAGTCAATGAAGCCGAGGAACAAGTTTGAATCATCCAAGCGAACTTGAGAGCGCCTCAATCGCGACAGGAGATTTATGTGGACGAGTGGCGTCACCCGCTGCACTTCGATGTCGGGGACCATGTATACCTACACGTTTCTCCGATGGAAGAAATTCACCGGTTCAGAGTAAAAGGAAAGCTAGCTCCCCGATTTATTGGTCCGTTTGCTATTACGGAAAAGTGCAGACCTGTGGCGTATAGATTGCCGGCATCTCTCGCTGGTATTCACAAAATTTTCCACGCATCTCAGCTCCGGAAATGTCTCAAGTTCACCGCTACAGTCCACACGGATGAAATCGGCGAGTTGCAACCGGATCTCACATACTCCGAACATCCGGTTCAGATTCTCGACGAGAAGACTCGAACAACAAGGAACTGCGCGCTGTGGTTCTGTAAAGTGTTATGGAGCACCCAAAGAATCCCATTTCTTTCTTACTGAAGAAGCAACATGGGAATCCGAAGAATATCTCCGCTCCAACTATCCAGATTTCTTATCGTCTCATATCCGCTAATTTCTCTCCTACTTTCGTCTCTTCGTTGTAATCTCGGGACGAGATTCTTTTAATGGGGGGAGGAATGTAAAAGCCCTAATTTCCATAATGCAAACTTCAGTTAGGACTAAAAATTTTGAATGATAAAAATAAATAAAAAGGAAAAGAGAAAAACAAATTAATTCAAACTCCAAAAGAGGGAATTCAAAAAAATAAACTTAGCTACTGTTCAAATGAAGTTAACATGAAAATTTGAGTTGACCATTGGATTCCAAATATTTCAAATAGCCTCCTTGCAAACTTTCATAATTTTTGAAGCAAGTTTGCTATTAAATTCATAGCTACATTGAATTCAACTCAAATTCAAATTCAAGTTTGAATTTATATGAAACTTGAGCAAATCAACAATTTGATTTCAGAATCAAAGTCTCCACATTCAATTTGGCCTCTCCAAAAATATCTAGCAATTTAGGAACAAACCAGGGGTGTGAATTGGACTTTCCAGTGAGGGAATGAGGATGAACAGATGTGGGACCCACCTGTCATACTAAGGGGCTCCGTTTTTTTCATTCCAGAGTGATACCACTTGGCATGCAAAATGCCACTGAGGTGCTTGCCTACCTGCTTGCCTCCAGCTGCATCTAGCATGCCCAGAACTCTTCCTTATCCCCCTCCACGGCCCTGATCCCTTCTCATCCCCTGAAGTTCCAGCGCCATTTATGCTCCTCTCCCGAAATCTTCTCTGTCTAGCCGAATTGGAGCCAAGGTACTCAGTGTTGATCACTTTTCATTACCTTCCCTCACTCCCCAACCTCTTGCACATCTTTGTGATCACTTTCTTGCGCATCTAGGCCGCCCTGAAGCTATTAACTTCGAAACTGAGGCCGCCAGAAAAGTTCCCCTGTTTGCCGCCTCTCTGACATTGTCGACCCGGCGGTACAAGCTCTTTCTCACCTCGGTCCTTGAAGGAAAAAGGTGCACAATTATCTGTAGAACATGCTCGTAAAGTTTCAGCCCTTGCCATCCCTGCTAGCTCGAGTATTAGTGATTTTCCCGATGATCTTCGGTTATGAGCCGAGCTAGGTCGTGCACAAAATTCCTTTTCTACGTTTGGTTATTCCTTGTGCACGTGTGCTTTGTTGTTCTACACGACCAGGCGTGTCATCTCGAAGAAGATTCATCGAGTTTCATCGAGTAATCAAGTCGGAATACCATTTTTCCCCAACCGCCGATTTTCACCTCATCGGTCCATCATCGCCACCATATTCCAAACCTTTTCTCTCCTTCTTATGCCCAGAATCATGTTCTCCATTATTCCATGAAGCTTCCTGAAGTTTTCCCGACCAATATAGCCCACCGTAGGGCCCGACCGACATGGCCAAAACCCTAACCGCCACCGCTGCCGTCGCACAATCATTTCCATCCATCGCCAACGTGCGCTGACCCCACCGACGTACTCAACACCTCGAAATATGACTAGGCGGCGAGTTTGGGGAAAAACCGTGCCATGGATCGATGGGCGGCGAGGTGTCTGGCGAGGCGCCGCTGCGGTCGCGTGCGCGTGGCTGGAGGTAGAAGACGACCGCAGGCCCCACCGGTCAGTGAGTCTCCTCCTCATCTGGATCTGGTGTGGCAGCAGGATCTTTTGGGACTCTGTGATTAACCCAGTAACCCTTTCGTGTTGCCGCCCAACTATAGCTTGATTTTAAACCTGTGGGCCCAACCCTTATTCAAACTTTTTCAATTGGAATTTTATTCCAGAATTTGCTCCAACTTTGAAAATCCATATCTCCTAGAATACTTGTACAACAATTCCCATATAAATTTTGTTAGAACCAGGATGATCTGTACTTTCAAATGGTGCACTTGGATCTGTATGAAAATCTATAAATAATCCTCAATAATTACATGAAGCAAAATGCCTATGGAATTAAATACTGGTGCTTCATTAATTCAAAAATTCTCAAATTTGTCCACATCATTACAAATAATTCCCTTGAGTTCCAGTAAAATTTCAGGTCCATTTGAGTTCATTTGAATAGCCAAATTGTGTTTCCAATCTCTATGTACCTAAAAATTCCAAATGTCCAGAAACATTTCAACAAATTGTCCAAATTTCTAAATTCAATATCTTATAGTAGAATGCTTAGAAAATTGTGAAACCAATTTTGTTGAGTCACTCTTGACCTTCTCTATACAGAACACCAACTTTTGGCCATGTTAAAGTCCCAGTTTACCTATGAAAATACTGGGAACTGTTTATATACATTGAATTTTATACAGCAGAGACTTCCATGAACTTAGCCCAAATTTGGCCTGAACCTCACCCATAGTACCTAGTGTTCACTGTAAAATTTCTAGAACCAGTGGCCATTATTTAATATACTTAACTTATTTCATTTTAGCTATGTAATAATACCAATATTGATTCACTTGCATTATTCTTTGCATATCGAATAGTTGCCGAGCTCGAGGAGACCCCGAAGCCACTGGAAGTCATCAATCCGGAGACTAACTTTGTTCCCATCTCACAGCCAGGCAAGCCCCGGTTCGCATTTAACAGTGTTTTAAACTTTAATTTGTATCACACTTTATGGGCTAGCATGTATGTGCATTAAGTCTAAGTTTTCTTGGAGTTTTCCACATGCATGACCAGAGAACCCATGAGAGAAGGTTAGTTGGTTAAGTCCTCAATATGTCCATGCTATGCTTAATGTTATAGTTGCATCAGTCGAAGTCGAGTAGTTGGAATCTACTCACAAGTTCAGGAATTGGGTTCACACGGGATTGGTCGAGTGAGAGATTCACCATTTGGTTAAATATGAGACCGGGCATGGAGTAGGAGCAGCAGGACATAGGGGCCTGTGAGCTGTAGCTGTGCCTGTGTCGGTCATGGACCAATCCGTGTGCGGCCCTGTTGAGCAAGCTTGAATGTACCGAAGGCATACTGGATGTATGGGACCCAGTAAACAGATGTAAATTGTCCAACTTAGCGTCGAGGCATACCCCACCGCCTTATAGGTGCGGGTTGAGAGCAGAAAGGTGTAAGCCTACCAGCAGGTATGTTGTACTCCGTGTCGGGGCCTCCTGCTCGTAGTGGTGAGACCGGTTCGGCGTGTAGGTAGCGGGTGAAAGGTTGCCCCATACAACGTTAGTGGAGTATCCCTTCGCAGCTCCGAGTGTGGGTGTATGTGTCGTGCTATTCGGCTATCCCTGCAGGTGTATACCGATTCGAGTTGCTGTCCCTCACGGTTATTGAGTACCGCTTGTTTACTGAGTCATGACGTAGTTAATTATTTGGAGCTGAATATTATTGAATCATGCTTTATGGAATAATTATGTATTGATGCTTGTATGTTTAGATCAGATTGTTCACTAAATTTCAGATTCATGAAGCATTAATTTGCTGCTAAAAGCTGAAAGTAAGGACTAACATTTAGGCGAGTCTTTTATTGCAAACTGCTGTCCTATATTACGTTTATCTTGCATATAGAGTTCCATGCTTAGTGGAGACGGTTATGTGTTGCCGCACCTTCATGCTCACAGTTGCTATTTTAAGTTTTTGCTGCAGATGATTATCTATATGATGATGGGTTTACCGGTGAGGTGATGCCCACGTCGGGGTACACGGCCGATTGGGAACCCTGCACGCCGCCGTGATGTGTTTGTGTGCTGCCAGTGTGGTTCTGTTCTAGGGCCGAACAGAATGACTTTTGCATAGCTTAGTCTTGAGTGTCGAGAGCTATGAACTTATCTTCCGTTGTAGTGTATTTAAATGTATATTATTTGTAAAAGACAAAGCTTGTATAATACTATGTTGTTTTATGTAATACAATGTATCTTTTCTTGTGTGCTGTTGGGTGTCGCATCGCACGGCACCACCCAATTGCGATTCCTAAAATGTGTGGACTCCGGTCTTCACAGCCGGCGCAGTGAGGAAGAAGGGTGTTGGGCCGAGGAAGGGATTGGGCGGCCCAGGTGAGTTTTTTTCTTTTCTTTTCTTTTTGTTTTTCTTTTATTTTCATGATTTGAATTTTAACACCAAAATTTCTAATGAATTTAAATTTCAAAAATTTCACACATGCAATACATATGATGCACTTGCCTTATATGATTTTAATACCAAAATAAATTATTTCAAAGCTCTTATAATTTTTTTTTACATTTGTTTTTTTTTTCAAAAGATGGGTGTTACAATTTTTCCCTTTGCATAATATTCAAATGCACATTCCAGTTTGACTTTAATTTTTGATATGATAACATCATTTATTAATTAACATTGTTCATGCGAGTTTGAATTTCTAATTTAACTTCAAAAATTTTTAAGTTCACATTTTGCATTCTTGTGCTTTTCAAGTGTGGGTTTTTACAATTCTTCCCCCTTAAAGGAATCTTGTCCCGAAATTGAAGGGAAAAGAACAAAGCAATCAACTTAGGGAACGATGGGTACAAGATGGACGTTAATCCGGAGAATGTGATAGCAATGTTGCATGAAAGGATTTGTGATAATCTTCTCATCTTCATGTAGCGTCTTCGAGATGCCGTTACTTGAGTATGAAGGGGTGCTCAAACGTTGCAATTTCTATCCAATCCCTCTCTCGATAAGATTGAAGGGGTGCTCGAACTTCTATTAGCGTCTTGCAATGCTTTCTCTAGCATTGAAAATAGGTACTTCACTATCCTAGTCTTGACTTGAATAATCAACCTTAGCTCTTCGCTTCTTTTGATCATCTTGATAGCTTCGAACTAGCCACCCAACTGTTCTTGTTGTCTTGCTTTGTTTCACACAAGTTCATGTAACCTTAATGTAGTATTTCCCAAAGATGAATCAAGGTGTTTCACGAGAATAGCCGTAGACCACTAAACTCGCAACACATTAGTATTTCAACATGTGAGTCAATGAGTGAAACTCTTTGTGATGGCATAAGAGTATTTAGTATTCAGTTGCCATATATGTTTCCAAATAGTAGGGAATGCAAAGATATGGTATCCGCAAGGTGTTTGACGTATCAATGTCACCATATATCAAATCGAGAAATCAAATCAAGGACGAGGAGCTTCGTGACGTTGACAATCAAATGATACTATATCGAATAAGGAGAATCAATACTTCCACAAGATTGATCAGTTAGTAATGATCTCATGATGAAGGACAATATAGTTTCAATAATCAAGGTACTTGAACCAAAACAAGTCAAGGGTGAAGGTTCAAGCTCTTGCTTAATTACAAAGGTTGAGTAATCGGTTTCCCTGGTATTACTCAATGAAAAGATTTAAGCATAGGATGATGACATACATGGGTTGTGAGAAGATCAAGTTCATTAGACACCACTTAATAGTTTGAATAGAGGTACACAATCTTGCTCAGATTTTTAATATTACTCATGCATCATATATATTATATTTCATGAGGAATGGTGCTTCATCATGCATTACATGTATTATGGTGCAATGCATATGCACATGATATGGTACAATTGGTGCATATGTATGTTGTACAATGGTACATATGTATGGTGCATACAAGGTTTTGCACATGACTGGTCGTGCAATTTTCAACGATTAACAATATGTACGGTGCAACATTTTTTTCAGGTTGTGAGCAAGAATGAGTAAAAAAATTCAACTCGATTAAGGAATATCTCCACTTGGTAAGTTGCGGATAACTTGGTCACGAAGTGGTTCTAACAAAGAATTCCACCTTTTAGACTTGGCCAAGTTCTTGAATCCTTGAGAAGAGCGTTTACAAGAATTGTTGGGAACATACTACACTATCTTAATCTTTTCTTTGTGCTGAACTGATCTAGTACTCGGACTTTGACAACTTGAAGATGTGATTCCATTTCGTCGCTTGGTGTTAGCATAACCCGTTGTACAACAGTGGTTGATCAAACACTATGAATGAATCGGTTGCGCCCCTTCCCCCTAAGGTTCCAGCCTAGTAACTTTAATAACTTTCTACCAAGTATCCACCTACGCCCCAATCAGTACTAATCAAGTTGAAAGTTGTGGTTAAAGTTAAGATGAGAGCAAAACTGGTGAACAATTCTTGTTTGGACAGATTTAGCAGCTAAGAAGTTTTAAAAGGTTTTATGGTGTCGGAGGCCAAATATGAAATTCAAAGATTCTCAAGGTTGGACAGAATCTCCCAGGTGATTCAATAGTTAATTACCCGTGTTTAGCCAAGCAGAACAACAGGTTTTACACCATATGAAAGATGGATCACGATCATGAACTTCAAGAATTGGAAATGGAATTCATTTATGGTGTCATAGATTCAAATTTTTAATAGATTTATATAGTAGAACGAAAGTGCTCCATGTATACAAAAGGATTTGAATACATTCTACTCTTTACAAGGAGTATCATCTATACCATGATAAGTCCAAGATAAGATAAAACTAATATTTGAAGTAGAATATCGTTAAGGAATTTTTCCAATGAAGTCTACTATTAGAAATCCTATATACATAAGACAGAAGCTTCCAAATTGGATTTTGAAAGTCCACTGAACTACAACCGCAAATGAGGATCAAAATAGTGCGTATCAAATGTTCATGTATGTGAAACATGAAGCATGAAAATGAATCCAAACTCAAATGACCAAAGAAAACATGAAATTGGAATTTCAGTGACAGTTTCTGTTCTAGCTGACCAGTTTGGAGGAATTCGAAATATTCAACCAGTTAGAGGCACAATTAGTACTTTAGTTGACATATAAAGTTCTAGTACACTTAAAGAACTTTCCAGAATGTATTTGTTAGCCTCCAGATCAGTTCTGGTTGAGGAGATATGAATTTTCAAAGTTGGACACAGTTCATAGATTTTTGGAGAAATTTTGACAGCACCTCCTTTGTATGTTGTTGATTTTAGCACAGTTTTACATATAGATATATTCAAAATTTGACCGAAATTTAAATTACAACATTGTTACATATCTCGTGAGGATTTCATAAATGTATTACATGAAGCCATTCAATTTTCTACTAAGAGATATGATAGAAATGGTAGAAGGTCTACAAACTGTCCTAGTCTCTGTCCAGATTTGGCAGGTTTTGAAAATTTCAAATTTTCACTATGTTATTGGGGGATTCTGTCCTGGAGGTCAAAATAAAGTTTCTAGGGGACTCTCTGGTCTTTCCATCCATGTATTTTAATCCGTCATTAGATAAGCCTACAGGGAGTAATGGATTTTTAAATCAGGTCATAAATCTGGAAGGAAACAGAACCCTTTATTTATGAAACTTGTGAATTGACAACCTACTCCGATTTGAAACTTAGTTCGAAATCAGAGATCGATAACTAATATTGGTATTCTTAGATCTTCTCGAGTCGATTTTATAGCAATCCTCATTAATGCATCGATGGGATAAATGTTGGTACTACGTCCTTACAAAAAAATTCTAAGCCGGTATTCCGGCAGGGAACAACTGCTGTGCAATCTGGTGTTTTGTGCAAGCATGCAATCTTCACATCTCAACCGTTTCCTACCAATCTAAGGGCGATTGCCCTCAGGGTTCTTTTTGCATATTGTCAGCAGCACCAGGTGGGAGGATTTAAGTGCTTAAAGTACAGCACCCTTAGATCGGTAGGGAACGGTTGGAATGTGGAGATTGCATACTTGCACAAAACATTAGATTGCATAGCAGCTGTTCCCATTCTGGCATACGTCTTAACTGTGGCACTAATGACGTTCACTCGCAAATGTTTTTTAAGCGCAATGCGATCACGTGGTCATTGTACCTGCATAAGACACACAATTTATAGAACACTCATTATAGTGTCACACGGCACAGCCCGCACGGGCCATCATTTCAGGTAGTCACAATAATATATATCAAAGTAATAACATCTTTTGTATCATTTTATACGGGCCGCCCCGAGTTGAGCCATGTCTCAAGGTACATGACTGGGTTTTCTACCACCCGAGAAGGTCTCACGTCCTTGCCTCATGCTGCACCAGTAGGAGGCGCTTTCGCGTGTTTCATAAAAAATACACTATGTGCTTTTCAACCGCACGATAGGTGGTCACGTAATTTATCTCTTGCGCTAGGGATCAGCACTGCGTATGACCCTTTGAACATTTAACGTTAAAGAGTTGCATACTTCGTGTTTTTGACAATACGATAGGGTATCATCGCTTTTGACTGAAGCACGCTGGGGAGCAGCAATTTCATATGTTCCAAGAACCATGAGAAGGCTCAAAGACTCATATTAACTTCCGTTCCAAGCCACGGGGGACAATCACATGCTACCTCTCGCATGGTGAGCTTACCGCAATTGATCCGCTTGCGGTGACGTACCTTACCTCTTATTTACCGTCGGAGTGTCGTTATAGAATACAATAACAAGTATGTTAGCATTGCCACCTTAATAACTATGCTAATATACGTGAGCATAATCACTAATCCTCACTCGACTACTTAGAAGTTTTCAAAAATAAGCTCTTTCCATGCATGCTATTCCCAATGCGGCTCTGATACCAGACTGTGAGGACCGAGGTCCCAACATTTTAGGAATCACATTGGGTGGTGCCGTGCATGCAACACCCAACAGCACACACAAAAAGAATACGTGAAACATACACAATCTTTATTTCATAAGATATTCGAGTTTACAACATAATGTACATAAGGAGTACATAAGTAGCGAAAAGAATGTACTCAAACTCTCAACCTATCTAAGCACGAGAGAAGATGTCCATGCCCGTGTACACTTCTCACTAGCAACATGAAGAAGATAAAGAAGCGGCGAAGTCTCCCGTAAGTCATACACCTCCAAAAGTCCAAGGTCTCACGGGCAACCGCAATAGCAGCAGTTAAACTATTACCTGCAAAATCACATATATAACAACTGTGAGCACCAAGGCTCAACAAGACTTAACTGTCTCACCTAAGCATGGAACTCTACATGTAAGGACTTGTAATATAGGAAAGTTGAATTGCATAAAGGACTCGCCTAATAGTAAAACCTTATTTTCATATTTTAAGTAGCAGATGACATTCAATGGGCATGGCACATCATGGACCACACAATCAAACAAGAAACGCTTCGTCTATGATGTTACAAGCTCAAAGTTGCATATGCTGCATACAAGTTAAATCTTTGGGAATAGTAAATTTAATTGTGCTACTTCTATGCCGTTGTTGACGGCTCCTAAGATATACTAACGAATCATCCCTGGCAAAGGTGTCAGAAATGCTTGTTGGTATTACTTACACACCATTAACTAAACATATCCAACTGATGTGTCAGAAATTCTTGTTAATGGTTCTATTGGATCATAGAGTGAATTCCGCAAGCGCACGGAGATATCAATGTAGCATTTCCCCTTAAGAGTATTCCCAAGGGTGTCATTTATTTGATCCCAAAGAAAGGCGGGGTAGAGATATAACAACCATCAAGTGGAAAGGGGTAGAAAGGTCTAGGTAGGAATCTAGTAAGGATGGATAAAATAATAGTGGAGGTAGTGTGACACACACAAAAGCTTTCAAGTCTAAGGGGGATGAAAGGATCCTAGAGGTTAGTTAAGGTTGAGAGTTATGGAGGTACTCCTACTATGCTCTATTGTACATATACATAGTCTAAACTAATTATTCATAAGCTAGATCAATAGTGAATACTTATGCTATGTGGTTCAACACATCGGGCTCAGGCTTACCCCTGGCAATACTAGGGCGACTCTCGCCAAGAGCCTGTGGCATAGCCGAACGTGGAGGATTACAAAGGACAGATAGGGCTGTCATCACCTACTGCCTACCTCTTCAATCTGTGGGTCTACGAGACATCCAATGCTACTTAGCTATCCTAGCACCATGCTAGCATATTAAGTAATTACCTTAAGAGCCTAGGCACAATCCATCCTAAGGCAATGAATTGAATCATCATTGAACCAATGTTGATACACAACATAATTATCCATACTAACCTAGTTATGTTATAATTAACTAGACTATAGAGGGGTCTATTGGTTCTATGATAATGAGATATGTTCATGATGAAATAGTCATCGAAGCTATACCTTCCACATACATGGACTCCACAATCAAACAAGAAATGCTTTGCCCAAGTATATGTATAAGTAGAGACTAAAGATATTATCTTTATTATGCATAAAGTCACAAATACAAGAAAGAATACAAGAGCCATACCTTTACCAATGTAGGATTGGGAAGAGAGAGACTCCTTACTCCTTTCCCAATTTGGACTTGGGACTAGAGACTCTCCTCTCTACAACCTAACTACTCTAAGACTATGGATGATAGTGTATACAATAGAGATGAAGCTCAAGTGGTGTGTGTTGAAGTGAGGGGTAGGGGGTCCTATTTATACTAGTGTTGAGGTCGGTTCCCGCCACCAAAAGCACGCGAATCAGTCATCATTGACTCCAGGGAGCCGGGGGGAACCAACATTTGTAGTTTGACCGAGTTTGGCGCCAGGAAGAGATCGGCCGAACCCCTGGTTCCGCCGACCTGGTCAGGCCACCAATTCTCGTGTGCTTTATCCAGGTGGCTGCCAGGTGGGTCCCCCTGATGTACATGGGTGCAACACCGTTGGATCTCATCGGATACTTCTGTTTGTGGGCCATTTGATCCATGGGATGCCACGTGTCATCACCTGATTGGCTGGGATGATATTTTATACGATTGGTCCCTCTACATTTCCTCATTTCCTGCATAAAATGCTGCATACACATATTTCTCCAAGTCCAAGTGGAATTTGGTTAGATAGAAAGGTGATGTGTGCAAGAAATGACAAATCCTTCACATAATTGAGCTAAATTGACGGATGAAATTGGTATATAACAGCCGTCAATAGGTATTACACTCAGGCAGCTCGAACCTCGTAAATCATTTGTGTCACCTTGTTGTCGGAGATCTCCGCGCACCCAAACCGATACAAGAACCTCCGCGGGCTACAATTCAGAAGTACCGGGGGAAGTGTCATTCGTACGCTTCAACATTTGGCGCGCCAGGTAGGGGTGCCGAAGATTATAAGATGGTGAACTCCACCGCAGGGTCCTCTAATGGCAACAACGCCCTGCAACATATTGGAGGGAATCCTTCCAACATGCAGCAACCAGCAGGTGCCATTGTCCCAGCAGGCGTCGCACCACCACCACCACCACCATCTTCTCCAGCAAACCATGCTGGACAGCAGGATGGGGTACTCGCGTCGGTCACTGCGTCAGCGAACAATAACCTTGAGAACACGTTGATTGCTGCGCGTATTCTGCTGGAGCGCCCACCAGCACCCGGAGCATCTCAGGGTGCAATGGAACAGTGGTGTGCTGATATACAGCATTTAGTTGCAGCCGCAACAGATGCCATCAGCAACCAAGGTCCTCTCCCATTGGGATAGACCCTGACTCAACGTAGGACCTTGTCTGGGAGACTTGGTCTTCACGTATCACAGCACCGGAGGCATGCTGTATCTCAACAGGTGACGTCGCTGCCTTCCGGGGCGCGTCGCACCCACACCATGTCGAGGCTTTCAACACATGACCTGCGATCAGAGCTTGAGCATCGCTACCGACAGCAGGACGGCCGCGTCCATATTAAGCGTGCTCGCGAAAGGTGAGAGGCTATGGACAACCCTGCTCTAGTGGGAGTAGGAGGAGGTTGTTCTACCTTAGCCATGCATGTACGCATGGTCCGCTGGCCACAGAAGTTCCGACCTCATCTGCTGAAGAAATTCGATGGGACTGTTAACCCCACCGAATTCCTTCAAATTTACTCCACTGCTATACTTGCAGCAGGAGGCTGACACATGGAGGCTGACAGAGTTTGGCGCAGAGACCACGTCGGCCGACCCCCTGGTTCGGCCGACCTGGTCTTTGCACCAATTCTCGTGTGCTTTCTCCAGGTGGCTGCCAGGTGGGTTCCATTGATGTATATGGTTGATACACCGTTGGATCTCCTTGGATACTTCTGTTTGTGGGCCATTTGATCCATGGGATGCCACATGTCGTCGCCTGATTGGCTGGGATGATATTTTATAGGATTGGTCCCTCTACATTTCCTCATTTCCCGCATAAAATGCTGCATACACATATTTCTCCAAGTCCAAGTGGAATTGGGTTAGATAAAAGTGTGATGTGTGCAAGAAATGACAAATCCTTCACATAGTTGAGTTAAATTGACGGATGAAATTGGTATATAACATCCGTCAACAAATTCCCCCAAGCTTATCCTTTGCTCGTCCCGAGCAAAGTCAAGACTTTAGGTTGATGATCAGGAGTTGCTACAATGTCTTATTTTCAAAAGTATCTAATGCACAATAAGATACTCTACCTAGTATTGCAGAAATTGGCTACGATACTCTACCCTTCTTAAGTTATCATGGGGCTTATGCTTTCTCATATTCATGAGTAGTTGAAAGGTAGAATAGCAAATGGAGCAAACATAGCCTATAAATCAAATTCCACTTAAGTCCTGGAGAATTCAATTTAGATACTAAGTACCTCAATTTGATTCTCTCAATCACTCCTTTGTGGATAGTGGAAATATTTCCTCACCAAAGTATTATGCCTCTACTATTCCTACTCATTGGATATGGCTTGTATGTGGAGCTTGGTAAGGAAAGTAAGTAGTCATATTTGCATCACATATATTGCTACGTCAAAAGAGTAAGCCTTAGGAGAATTCAAATCAAAACTTTTTGATTCAAGACTAGTGCATGTGTGATGGAGTGAAAGTGAATACTTGAGATAACTCCTTTTTGGTATAATCTCTCTTTCTTTTGCAGGGATGAAACATGGCTACTTTTTTTTTTCTCATGCTTATGATGTAAGCATGCTTTTTTTTTCATTTTTTTTGTAGCCATGTCTTCTACTCCCTTTCTTTGCAAGAGAGTGCTAAACATGAATAACATGGAGTTTCTATTTTTATTGTGGTAAGGTGGATATGATGGACGTTTGCTTACTTCTAGTGTAGAAGTATAGCATGTGCAAGTGAAGTCTTGAATTCAAAAACAGTTGAGTGATTTCTCACATAGGTCTATACTAGTTTGACTAGGCTCAATGTGAATGCAAATAGCATATGCATAAGGTTTTGTCTATGTATAAACATCATATGGCTTTGGTAGGTATTTCCAATCAATTGAGGGAAACTTAAATATTTTTAGAATTTCTCCGGAAATCTATGTTTTACTTTCAAGCTAGGACTAGCAGCCCTATTACCAATTCTAGTCTTGCAACAACCTAGAATTAGATCAAGCTTTTGCTACCCACAACTCCCAAATTAAGGTAAAAGTATTTCAAGCCAATGAAAGCAATATTCAGAGAGTAGCAAGTTGTAAACTAGAGACTTAGGAAAATAAAACAGAGCAACTATTCATCATTTCATTTATGTGAATTCTAAATCATTCTTACCGCACACCTTTATTTGATGAAAGCAAATCTAACCTATATTATTTTTTAAAATGCAAGGTGGATGATGGATGGATGGAAAATAAATATGCAAGGAATGTGATACATGTTACCTCAAGTGTGGGTCCTCCCCCAAGCTTGTTCTTCAACTACCTCCGTGATAAGGGTTGAACACTTGATGACGGAAGTACGCTGCAAGATTGGCTTGTTGTTGTTGTAGCGCCGTGTTGAAGTCGGTTAATTGAGCATCCATGTGTTGTTGCCAATCCTGGGTACCTTGAACATGCTCCTGGAGTGTGCTGTAGATGTTACCCGTTCTCACTTCAAGTCCTCCCATACGTCTAGTGAGGTCCATCATTCCTTGGCTATAGTCATGATGACTTCTAGCCGAAAAGGAATGACGTCCTCTCATGGACGTTGGGGTCAAGCTGCTAGAGATTGAAGGGGATAAGGGTGGATCCCTTTGCCATTCTTGCCAAGATGATCCCCCAGTCTCATACGTCAGAGGTTGAGTCCATCCGGGCTCATAACCCGTTGGTTTCTCTTCCTTTTGGAATTCATGGACCGGAGAGATTATCGGTGGCATGCATGTGGCTGCAGCCCTCGCACGATTCCTTGTTACCCTGCTAGAGAAACTACTTCTTCTTGCTTCCTCAAGGGGAAGAAGATTAATGGTTAGCCTCCGGCATTTGTACAAATGAAAATCCGGGTTAGGCAACCGAATTTCATTGACAAAGTCGGGGTAGAAAATATCAAGGACCCATCTTGATCATGCTTAAGGGTATGTCCTTGCACTAAGTAGTCTTCATCAATTAATTCTCTTTCAGTTTCAATATATTCAAATGAAGAGTATTTAAGTGCTCTTACCCTATCAGCAATATGAGTAATCAATAAATTGCATTCAATTCGTCCTGATTTTGAAATGTAATCTTGTGTCATCATGGCTTTGACTGGAGAAACTTTTATCTTCTTAGTCATTGCAAACAAAATTTTCAATTCATCATCTCGCACAACCCTAACATCTCCCCTAAGGAACATAGTATAGCCACCCATCTATGCATGAAGCGTAAGGTAGGGTTTTGTATGTGGCTATTCCTAGGAGCCCTACATGTGACCTCACTAGTTAGCTCATGCCAAAAACTTTGTTTGTTAAACTTAGGCAAATTGTCTAAATCTAGAAAACACCGTTTATGGAAGCCTAGGATGCTACCTAATTCTTTCCATAGGATGTTGTATTCTTTTTTAAATAATCTAAAAGCAATACCATCAAATCCTATTCTTAGCGTGCAAAGGAATTGGATAGTGAGAAGTCGTGAACCTTTCTCCTCTATGTGAGCAAAGTCATCAAATCCAATTGCATGCCAAATGGAAAGAAATTTGGAGTCCATACCTATCTTGGAGATCAAATGTGGATCGTAAGCCTTGGTGTGGCGGAACTCACGATCTTGGAGAAGCTTGCGTGCTTGATCTTCAACTTCGCTTCTTATGTCGAGGTCGTTGTCATGAAGAAGGTTGTGCGGGTTGCTTCTATCTTTCATGGGAGTGTCCTCACACACACTTCTCCTCCTTGGGCTTGTACCCATTTAAGAGAGGCGTGCACTAGAACCTTCACCATGGCTTGAGCTTGCAGCCTCCTTCCTCTTTCCAAACAACCTCTTCATGTCTTTTTGAGTTCAGTAAGCAAGAACAAAACAAGGCGAGAAAAATCCGAAAAGAAGCGATGTTTGGAAAACAAAACTCTCAAAGAATTTTCTCCTCTTGAAAGCTTGAGTGTAAAATGCAAATGCAAACAAAAGAAAATCTTTTTGGGGATGGATTTGAGCAAGATTGTTGCAATGAAGAGCAAGAAAAACAAGGTGAGCTAGAGAGTGACTTGGGGAGGTGTAAAATGATGTGGTGTGTAAAGAGAAGTGCTCCTCACGGCCACAATTTATAGGGTGCACCCAACAACAGTCACTTAGGTTTCAAAATGTAGCCGTTGGAGGAAGGGGAGCCAAATTGGCTCCACTCCCTGTTCGGCTGACCAGGGGGTTCGGCCGACCTGACAGGTGGCCCCCCTGGTTCCCTTTTTGGCATGTGGCTCCCCAACGGCTCTAAAGTTAGCACATTGGTGAAATGCCACATGTGCAGCTCAGAAAAAATTGTTTTTCAAATAAAACCCTATTTCTTAAATCCAATAAGAATTTTCTTTTGAAAAGAAAGAAATAAAAAATTGATAGTTGAGAATATAAGATTCTCAACTTGCTAGGAAAAAACAAATATGCAATGGGAAAAATCCAAATGGGGTGGAAAAAAGAAAAGAAAGAAAAACAAAGTGGGATAACTACCAATTTAACCTATTGGCGTAGGTCTCACCACCGTCCGATGAGATGGACATTCCTCCGTCTTCATTTCACATTCGGGCCTGGAGGGATGGGCTTGCACGACTTGTCTTGCTTCTTCTGCCATTCCTTCTTTGGCGGCTTGGTGGACTTGGGCCTTTGGGAAGGTCCAAACGATTCCGTCGTCTTTGGATATCGGCGTGGTTGAAACGACGGATTCTCCTCGTAGATTAATCTTCTCATGAATGCAATGAGTGAGTCTACCTTTGGAGGTGTGATTTCAACCTCTCTAATGTGTTTATCATTTGGCCCATACTTGATTCGAATCATGGAGCATTGTTCTGGTCTAGGCTGAAAGTTAAACTTTTCCTCCTTGCCATCGATATGGAAGTGGATTCTCTAGCTCCCACATCTATGCGAGCTTTTGCAGTGCTTAGGAATGGACGCCCAAGAATGAGTGGTGCATCTTTATCAGTGTCCATGTCTAGCACCACAAAATCCATGGGTATGAAGCAGTTCCAGATCTTCACCAGGACGTCTGTAGCAATACCCGCTGGATAACGGACTGAAGAGTCAGCTAGTTGTAGCTGCATTGGTGTTGGAGTCAGCTCTGTGAAGTTCAGCTGGTCAAACACAACCTTGGGCATCACACTGACACTTGCTCCCAAATCACAAAGTGCCTTGTCAAAATGGTGAGCCCCAATTGAGCATGAAATGGTAGGACATCCAGGGTCCTTCTGCCAGTTGCTCTCTCGTATGGAAATCATGTTGACATTTTCCGTCGGGGGTTCTGGCTGGCCTGGTATCTTGCCATTCTCCATCGAAGGAATAGCAGCTGCCAACTGAGTCAACTGAGTCTCGAGCATCTTGTTGAAGCTCAGTTGATTCTTGAAGGCTGAGGATAGTCCTTCAATTTTTGCATTGATATTCTCTAGTGTCTTGTCATTAGCTGACAACTTCTTGGATAGGGCCTCGTTGATCTTGAGCTGGCTAATGGCAAGTTCTCTCAAGTTGGGCTGATTTCCAGGGTTGCCATTGTTGTTGTACCCTCCGTGAAAGAATGGGCGTTGTTGACCCCACCCTTGACCTCCTGGATGATAGCCATTGTTGTTGAAATTTCTGTTGTTGGCAAGGTATAGGGCATCCTCACGAGTTTCTGGGCAATCATTGCTATATGACCCGTGTTGCCACAGACTTCACACGTGATGTGAGAGTCTAAGGCATAGGCATTGCCCGAAACTTCACCAATGGCTTGTCCATCAATTTTCTTCATTAGGAGGTCCAATTTTGCAGCGATCATGTCCACCTACTTCAAGGTGTGCATGCCTCGCTGTCAGGTATGGAGACGCTCATCGTTCCATCCCATGTTGGACACCATCTTCTCAATAAGATCTTTAGCTTTTGGCACCGTCAATGAGAAGAAGGCTCCTTTAGCAGCAGCATCCAAATGGTCACGAGCTGATGGGATTAGCCCGTTATAGAAATTTTGAATAAGGAGCCAGTCATCCATCCCATGGTGGGGACAGGCTAGGATGTACTCCTGAAGCCTTTCCCATGCCTCGGGAATAGACTCATTGGGCTCTTGCTGAAAGATGGAAATCCTTCCATGTAGGGCATTGGTTTTGCCCAACGGGGAGAATTTTGCTAGGAATGCCGTAGAACACTTCTCCCAGATCTCTACAGCACTTCAGTTCACGTAGAACCACTGTTTTGCTCTCCCAAGGAGGGAGAACGGGAACAGTCTCAGACGGACCGCATTCGAAGAGAATTCCTTGATCTTAAAAGTGCTGCAGATCCCAAGGAATTGTTGCAGGTGAGAACTTGCATCCTCGTTAGCCTTCCCAAAGAATGGGTTGGCTTGCACCATAGTGATAGGGCCAGTTTTGGTCTCGAAGTTCACATCTCCCGTGTTAACAGTGGGCCCAATAGGCACATTGTTAGCAGAGGGAGCTGAGAAGTCACGAAGGGTCTTCTAAGCCATTGGCGTTTGGATTGTTGGTGCAGAAAAGTTGGATTGCCTTGCTGCTCGAATCTTCTAAGGAGTAACGACACGGGGTCGGTCTCTCAGAAGAGACTCGGGATCTTCAACAAAGTTTTCCGGCAGGCGGAAACCAAACATACACTACCCTGTTTTCACATTTAAAATGCGAAAACAAAAAATGGTTATCCTACTAAAATCCTACCCAGGGTTCTATCCTATTCACTTAGTCATGTTATATATCTATTTGCCTTCCCCGGCAACGGCGCCAAAAATGCTTGTTGACGGCTCCTAAGATATACTAACAAATCATTCCTGGCAAAGGTGCCAGAAATGCTTGTTGGTATTACGTACGCACCATTAACTAAACATATCCAACTGATGTCTCAGATATGCTTGTTAATGGTTCTATTGGATCACAGAGTGAATTCCGCAAGCGCATGGAGATATCATTGTAGCATTTCCCCTTAAGAGTATTCCCAAGGGTGTCATTTATTTGATCCCAAAGGAAGGCGGGGTAGAGATATAACAATCATCAAGTGGAAAGGGGTAGAAAGGTCTAGGTAGGAATCTAGTAAGGATGGATAAAATAATAGTGGAGGTAGTGTGACACACACAAAAGCTTTCAAGTCTAAGGGGGATAAAAGGATCCTAGAGGTTAGTTAAGGTCGAGAGCTATGGAGGTACTCCTACTATGCTCTATTGTACATATACATTGTCTAAACTAATTATTCATAAGCTAGATCAATAGTGAATCCTAGCACCATGCTAGCATATTAAGTAATTACCTTAAGAGCCTAGGCACAATCCATCCTAAGGCAATGAATTGAATCATCATTGAACCAATGTTGATACACAACATAATTATCCATACTGACCTAGTTATGTTATAATTAACAAGACTATAGTGGGGGTCTATAGGTTCTATGATAATGAGATATGTTCATGATGAAATAGTCATAGAAGCTATACCTTCCACATACATGGACTCCACAATCAAACAAGAAACGCTTTGCCCAAGTATATGTATAAGTAGAGACTAAAGATACTATCTTTATTATGCATAAAGTCACAATTACAAGAAAGAATACATGAGTCATACCTTTCCCAATGTAGGATTGGGAAGAGGGAGACTCCTTACTCCTTTCCCAATTTGGACTTGGGACTAGAGACTCTCCTCTCTACAACCTAACTCATCTAATACTATGGATGATAGTGTATACAATAGATACGAAGCTCAAGTGGTGTGTGTTGAAGTGAGGGGTAGGGGGTCCTATTTATACTAGTGTTGAGGTCGGTTCTCGCCACCAAAAGCGCGCGAATCAATCACCATTGACTCCAGGAAGCCAGGAGGAGCCAACACGTGGAGGCTGACCGAGTTTGGTGCAGAGACCAGGTCGGCCGACCTGGTCTTTGCACCAATTCTCGAGTGCTTTCTCCAGGTGGCTGCCAAGTGGGTCCCATTGATGTATATGGGTGATACACCGTTGGATCTCCTCAGATACTTCGGTTTGTGGGCCATTTGATCAATGGGATGCCACATGTCGTCGCCTGATTGGCTGGGATGATATTTTATAGGATTGGTCCCTCTACATTTCCCCATTTCCTGCATCAAATGCTGCATACACATATTGCTCCAAGTCCAAGTGGAATTGGGTTAGATAGAAATGTGATGTGTGCAAGAAATGACAAGTCCTTCACATAATTGAGTTAAATTGACGGATGAAATTGGTATATAATAGCCGTACAAGTTGCAATACAATATTATAATCATTGCAGCAGATTCATAATAGTCCCACTACTCTTAATTGTTGTGTCACGGCACAATGAATAAGTATGCTCAGTCCATAACCGCGAGCGACGGCGGTTCGAATCAATAACAACCCAGAATGCACGACACGTACACTTTCAAGGAAGCCACGTCGGTGCGCTTCACTCTATGTTGCACACAACCACTTTTCATGAGAGGCCCTAATATGGAATCAACTCTCCATCCCGAGGAAAAAGGTCTTCTACACAGACACGTTGAGGTTGCCTGCTAGAAGATTTACACCTTTATGCCTACTCAACTCCATTCACAGATGTCTGGGAAGTTTTCACACTAAGGTCATCGAGTTACATCAGTTTTGTGGGTCCCATATACCAGTATGCATCTAGTACAGCTCAAACTTGTCCACCGGGGCCGCACACGAATCGGTCCTTAACTGACACAACGAGGCTACAACCCAACCTCTACATCTGCCTCGCTATTATCAAGCGAGGCACAATGTGGTCACAAGAATCGTCCCACCCTTTGGATCGGATCAACCTTGTGCGTCCCATCCTACAGAAATCCCTGTCCACATTTGAACCTTAAGAGTAAACATGGAAACATCTCGCGAGTAGGTTTCCCTCACTCGACTTCTCTTGCAAGTAGAATTCAATTACTTGACTCGTGGTCGATAAAATGTGACCATTCTCACGAGTAGATTCCAACTACTCAACTTCTACCGAACTGTCAGCTAAACAATTAAGCATAACAATATAATACGAGTAATGTCCTACCCAACAACTCCAAGGATTAGTTGATCATGCATGTGGAGTATCATCAAAACCTGACCTAATGCACAATACACACCTCATACATATAGTGTCTACAAAAGAAACTTTATAAAGTTCGTTATATGCAAATTGGGGATTGCCTTTGTTTGCGACTATGTAAATGTCAATAAAGTCAACTCTTGATCTTTAGAACAAAGCATCTCACCAAATCACTTCTCCACGAGCTCCACCAGCTGCTCCGGCTCCACCTCATCGTAGAAAGTCCATATTGGTTCCCTTCTCTTCCATATGGTGCTCTTTGTTGAACACCCCCGTCGTGATCACTATTCGATATTGTCGGTACCCTGCGTACCGGCTACCCCACGATACCGCAAGAAAAGCCAAAGAGTTCCCACGTCCGAGTTAAAGACTTCTGATGGCAACAAACATCTGACAGCACTGGGCCCACATCCCTTGTTTGAGTAGCTCCAGTACTACCACGTGTCCAGCGGGACTAGACCGACCTCCCTTCCTAGGGAAGCTCCGGTCCCACCACGTGTCTAGATACCCCAAACCTAACCCCCAGTAGAGGGAAGCTCTGGTGCCGCCACGTGTTGAGTGGCTCCGGATGTACCTTCCCACAGAGGGAAGCTCCAGAGCTGCCACGTGTTGTACCTCCGGACCTAAGACAACAACGACTACAAGATTTCAAACGGCACGGACATTCAAGAGGGTATTAAAATAGCCGTCACAAGACTTGATTAACGCGTTATTATTTCAGCATTAATGACGCACGATCAAAGGACCTTCAGTACCGGTAATGCCGCCATTAAGGCACGTTATCACACTGTTAATAATACTTAATACATGTAGATCGTGTATTAGATGATTGAATACCGTTGGGGCCACTTGTCGGGCCAGGCAATCCCAGTAACGGCCAACCCTTAGCATATAAAAGGGCTCCGCCGCACGGTAGAAACTATGTCCAACCAAGGCCAACCAGAGCCAACGCAAGCTCACACGCATACTGGGCAAGTTCATCAACATCCACCTTGTGGAGTAGGGTATTACACTCACGCGGCCTGAACCACGTAAAAATCCTCTTTGTCACCATCTCGTTATTAATCTTATGTGCGCCCCAACCGAATATGAACCTCCGCGGACTATGCTTTCGTAGTATCAGGGGAAGTGTCATAGGAACACTTTGACATTTGGCGCGCCAGGTAGGGGGCACTCTATATTTCGACATGGTGAACTCTGCCGCAGCATCGTCCAACAGCCCTGCTGGATAGCCTCATGGAGGGAATCCCTTCAATGTGCAACAGCCAGCTGTCACAGTTGTTCAAGCAGGCGTCACTCCACCACCACCACCATCTGCTCTGGAAAACAACATTGGACAACAGGACAATGTCTTCGCGTCGATCGCTGCATTGGCGAATAACAACCTTGAGAACGTGTTGAATGCAACGCAAACTCTTCTTTAGCGCCCACCGGTGACCGGAGCACCTCAGGGTGCAATGGAACAGTGGCGCACTGACGTGGAGCATTTGGTTGCAGCCGCAGCCGATGCCATCAGCAACCAAGGTCCGCCGCCTACTGGGCAGGCACCATCAAGAAACAGGACCTTGTCTAGTAGACTTGGTCCTCTAGCATCACAGCACATTAGACGTGCACCCTCTCAGCAAGTGATGTTGTTGCCCTCTAGGGAATGTTGTACCCATACTACATCGAGGCTTTCGATGCATGATCTCCGGTCAGAGCTCGATCGCTGATATAAGCGGTAGGACGACCGCGTCCATATCGAGCGCGCTCACGAGAGGCGAGAGGCTCGGGAAAACCCTTCTCCTTTGGGAGTAGGGGGCGGCTGTTCAGCCCTGGTCATGCATCTTCGCACGGTTGAATGGCCTTCGAAGTTTCATCCTCATCTTCTAGAGAACTACGATGGGATAGTCAACCCCGTCGAGCTCCTCCAGATCTACTCCACCGCTATCCTCGCGGCTGGAGGCAATGAGGTTGTGATGGCCAATTACTTCCCAGTGGCTCTAACTAGGACAACCAGGTCTTGGTTCATGAGTCTTCCGCCTGACTCCATCAACAATTGGGTGGAGCTTTGCCACCAGTTCACTGTCAACTTCAGGAGCTCCTACACCCGACCAGGCACAGAGCTGGACCTGTTTGCCATACAATAGAAGACGGAGAATCACCGTGGTCGTTCATCCAACGGTTTTCTCAAGTACGGAACACAATCCATTCTATCTCCAACGCTTCCGTCGTTGTCGCATTTTGACAGGGAGTCAGAGATAAGAAGATGCTGGAGAAGCTAGCAACAAAAGAAGTCAGTAGCATCATGGAGCTCTTCAGCCTAGCCGACAAATGTGCTAGGGTTGTGGAGGGCCGAGAGATGCACTCCAAACCAGCTTCGGAGGCGGGTAAAAACTCCTCCAAGGCTGAAGTCGCTGCTTCTGGCAGTGGAAGAAAAGAAAAAAAAGTCCAACGGAAAAAAGAAGCTGTCGGCCGGCACGCCTACTGCTACTGCAGCTGTAGCTCCGAGTGGCCGGGGGCCACACCGCGAAAAACATCCTCGACCATCGTCTCAAGATGGTAGCGGTCAAAAGATGTGGTGTCTGATCCACAAAATGGACACCCACAATCTTGAAGATTGTCGCAAGGTCCAGAGCCTTGTTGAATGCTACAACAAGCGCCAAGAAGATGCCTGGGATCCCCAGGGAGGTGATTGAGCACAACCTGAAGATATATCCCGATGCACGTCCAATACATTAGAAGCTCCCGAAGCAATTAGTCGATCGGCATAACTTCATCAGACAAGAAATCAAGAAGCTGCTTGAAGCTGGATTCATCCGGGAGGTTCATTATCCACGATGGCTGGCGAACCCAGTTGTTGTACCAAAGGCCGACGGGAAGCTTCGGATGTGCATCGACTACACCACCTTGAATAAGGCATGTCCAAAAGACCCATTTCCACTACCTAGAATAGATCAGATAGTGGATTCCACCTCCGGGTGTGAGCTATTGTGTTTCCTAGATGCATATTCTAGATATCATCAGATCCAAATGTCTAGGCAAGATGGAGAGCATACAAACTTCATAACAGTAGATGGGTTGTATTGTTATACTGCTTTGCCTTTTGGTCTCAAAAATGCTGCTTCAACTTTTGTGCGAGCCATTCACAAAACATTTGGAGAGATCATTAGGGACTTGGTGGAAGTCTACCTCGATGACATCATCGTGAAGGTGAAGAACAAGGAATCACTCCTTGACAACCTGCAAGCCGTCTTTGACAAGATGCGCATAATGCGCACCAAGCAAACCCGGACAAATGTGTCTTTGGGGTTAGCTCCGGGAAGCTCCTTGGATTCTTGGTGAATCACCAAGGAATTGAGGCATGTCCGGCGAAGATCAAGGCTATTGAAGAGATGCGGCCCCCAGCCCGCGTCAAGGATCTCCAGAAACTAACTGGATGTCTAGCTGTGCTCAGCCGGTTCATCTCAAGACTGGCAGAGCGGGAGCTTCCCTTCTTCAAGCTATTGAGAATGTCTGGGCCATTTCATTGGTCTGATGAAGCAGAAAAGGCATTCCAAGAGCTCAAGTAGATCCTCACCACACTACAAATCTTGGTAGCTCTGGATCCTTGTGAGCCTATTTTGCTTAACATTTCGGCATCTACGGAGGTTGTCAGCATGGTCCTGGTCATGGAGAGACCAGAGATCTTCAGTTCAGGAGTCGAGACCCCTCCGGGAGGGACCGGAGCTACCTGAAGGCGAGTATGGGTCCCATTCCCCAGACACAGATCCTAAAGGAATGCTGCCCAAGGATCAACCTCTCTCATCTGAGGGAGTTCTCATGGCCGATCAAGAAGATCTGGACCCCTCCGGTAGGGTCCGGGTAGCTCAAGAAGAAGGTCCAGACCCCTCTGGGAGGGTCCAGGTTGATGAATAAGAAGCTTTGGGCCCTTCCAGGAAGGTCCAGACTGTCAAGCGGCCAATATAGTTCAGCAGCAAAGTACTACATGATGCCAAGACTCGGTACATTGAGGTGCATATACTGCTCTATGCAGTTCTTACTGCCTAAGGAAGCTTCGTCACTACTTCCAAGCCCACAAAATATCAATGGTAACTTCTTATGCTATATTGCATAACCCTAACTCTATAGGAAACATTGCAAAGTGTGCAGCGGAGTTGGCAGAATTCGATCTTGAATTCTTGCTTTGACATGCTATCAAGAGTCAAGCATTGACTGACTTCGTGGCAGAGTGGACCCCTTCTTCATCAAATCCACGGGGCCACAGTGAGTAGAAGATAGAACCCAAGGTCCTGGTCTTCATCGGGCCTCACTGGACTCCATCAACAGTTGATGAGTCTTCCGCCTGACTCCATCAACAGTTGGGCGAATCTATGCAACCAGTTCACCGCCAACTTCAGGAGTTCCTAAACCCGACCTAGCATAGAACTGGATCTTTTTGCTGTACAACAAAAGTCGGGAAAATCGTTGTGATCCTTCATCTAGTGATTTCCTCTAGTATGAAACACCATCCCTTCCATATCCAATGCTTATGTCATTGTGACATTCAAACAGGGTGTCAGAGACAAGAAGATGCTGGAGAAGCTGGCAACGAAAGAAGTCACCAGCGTCACAGAGCTCTTCAGCCTGGCTGAAAAATGTGCCAGGGCTGTAGTGGGCCGGGAAATGCATTCCAAGCCAGCTCCAGAGACTAACAAAAAGTCCTCTAAAGCTGAAGTCACTACCTCCGATAGTGGAAACAAGAAGAAAAAGTACAACGGAAAGAAGAAGCCATCGGCTGGCATGCCTACTGTTGTGGCAGCTGCAACTCCAGGTGGCCGGGGGCCATGCCCCGAAAAGAGACCTCAACCTTCATTAGAGGATGGTGGCGATCCAAAGATGTGGTGTCCGATCCACAAAATGGACAAACACAATCTGGAAGATTGCTGGGAGGTCCAAAACCTTGTCGAGTGCTACAACAAGCGCCGGGAAGAAGCTCCTTTCTGCCAGCGGGAAGGAAAACCAAAAGTTGATGAAGCTCCGGCTGATACAGAGCTAGGCTTCCAGGACCCAAAGAAGGTCTCAAAGGCTGAGTACAACACAGTCAATGATGATTCTGACGTCTCTGAAACCGAGCGTTGGAATACCCTCAACACCATATATGGAGGGTCCTGGGATATCACTTCTCGCCGCATCCTTAAGACTATGCGGCGAGAGATGGCTTTGCTTTCATTAGTTTGAAATACTTCTAACTTAATTTGGAAGTCGTGGGTAGAAAAAGCTTCACCTAATTCTAGGTTGTTGCGAGATTAGAATTGGTAATAGGACTGCTAGTCCTAGTTTGAAAGTAAAACTTAAGATTTTCGGAGAAATTCTAAAAAGATTTAAGTTTCTCTCAATTGATTGGAAATACCTACCAAATTCATATGATGTTTATACATAGACAAAATCTTATGCATATGCTATTTGCTTTCACATTGAGCCTAGTCAAACTGGTATAGACCTATGTGAGAAATCATTCAACTCTTTTTGAATTCAAGACTTCACTTGAACATGCTATACTTCTACACTAGAAGTAAGCAAAACGTCCATCATATCCACCATACCACAATAAAAAGAGAAACTCTATGTTATTCATGTTTAACACTCTCTTCAAAATTCATTGCAAAGAAAGGGAGTAGAAGACATGGCTACAAAAAGAAAATGAAAAAAAGGGGCATGCTTACATCATAAGCATGAGGAAAAAATGAAGTAGCCATGTTTCATCCCTGCAAATGAAAGAGAGATTATACCAAAAAAGGAGTTATCTCAAGTATCCACATCCACTTCCACTCCATCACACATGCACTAGTCTTGAATCAAAAAGCTTTGATTTGAATTCTCCTAAGGCTTACTCTTTTGACTTAGCAATATTATGTGTTGCAAATATGCCGACTTACTTTCCCTACGAAGCTCCACATACAAGCCATATCCGATAAGTAGGAATAGTAGGGGCACAATACTTTGGTGAGGAAATATTTCCACTATCCACAAAGTAGTGACTGAGAGAATCAAATTGAGGTACTTAATATCTAAATTGAATTCTTCGGGGTTTAAGTGGAACTTGATTTCTAGGCTATGTTTGCTCCATTTTCTATTCTACCATTCAACTACTCATGAATATGAGAAAGCATAAGCCCCATGATAACTTAAGAAAGGTAAGGTATCATAGCCAATTTCTGCAATACTAGGTAGAGTATCTTGTTGTGCATTAGATACTTTTGAAAATAAGACATTGTAGCAACTTCTGATCATCAACCTAAAGTCTTGACTTTGCTCGGGAAGAGCAAAGGATAAGCTTGGGGGAGTTTGTTGACGGCTATTATATACCAATTTCATTCGTCAATTTAACTCAATTATGTGAAGGATTTGTCATTTCTTGCACACATCACCTTTCTATCTAACCCAATTCCACTTGGACTTGGAGAAATATGTGTATGCAGCATTTTATGTAGGAAATGAGGAAATGTGGAGGGACCAATCCTATAAAATATCATCCCAGCCAATTAGGCAACAACACATGACATCCCATGGATCAAATGGCCCACAAACAGAAGTATCCGAGGAGATCCAATGGCGTTGCACCCATATACATCAAGGGGACCCACCTGGCAGCCACCTGGAGAAAGCATACGAGAATTGGTGCCTTGACCAGGTCGGCCGAACCAGGGGTTTGGCCGACCTCTTCCAGGCGCCAAACTCGGTCAAACTCCACGTGTTGGCTCCTCCTGGCTCCCTGGAGTCAATGGTGACTGATTCGCGCACTTTTGGTGGCGGGAACCGACCTCAACACTAGTATAAATAGGACCCCCTACCCCTCACTACAACACACACCACTTGAGGTTCATCTCTATTGTATACACTATCATCCATAGCCTTAGAGAAGTTAGGTTGTAGAGAGGAGAGTCTCCAGTCCCAAGTCCAAATTGGGAAAGGAGTAAGAAGTCTCTCTCTTCCCAATCCTACATTGGGAAAGGGATAGCTCATGTATTCTTTCTTGTAATTGTGACTTTATGCATAATAAAGATAGTATCTTTAGTCTCTACTTATACATATACTTGGGCAAAGTGTTTCATGTTTGATTCTGGAGTCCATGTATGTGGAAGGCATAACTTCTATGACTATTTCATCATGAACATATATTATTATCATAGAACCTATAGACCCCCACTATAGTATAGTTAATTATAACATAACTAGGTTAGTATGGATAATTATGTTATGTATCAACATTGGTTCAATGATGATTCAATTCATTGCCTTATGATGGATTGTGCCTAGGCTCTTTAGGTAATTACTTAATATGATAGCATGGTGCTAGGATAACTAAGTAGCATTGGATGTCTCGTAGACCCACGGATTGAAGAGGTAGGCAGTAGGTGGTGACAGCCCTATCTATCCTTTGTAATCCTCACGTTCGGCTATGCCACAGGCTCTTGGAGGGAGTCTCCCTAGTATTGCTAGGGGTAAGCCCGTGCCCGATGTGTTGAACCACATCACATAAGTATTCACTGTTGATCTCGCTTATGAATAATTAGTTTAGACTATGTATATGTATAATAGAGCATAGTAGGAGCACCTCCATAACTCTAAACCTTAACTAACCTCTAGGATCCTTTTATCCCACTTAGACTTGAAAGCTTTTGTGGGTGTCACACTACCTCCACTATTATTTTATTCATCCTTACTAGATTCTTACCTAGACCTATCTACCCTTTCCACTCAATTATTGTTATATCTCTACCACGCCTTCATTTGGGATCAAATAAATGACAACCGTGGGACTACTCTTATGGGGAAATTCTACAATAATATCTTCGTGCGCTTGCAGAATTCACTCTGTGATCCATGAGAACCATTAACAAGCATTTCTGACACATCAGTTGGAGATGTTTAGTTAATGGTGCATAAGTAATACCATCAAGCATTTCTGGCACTATTGCGAGGGATGATTTGTTAGTATATCTTAGGAGCCGTCAACAATGGGGCGTACTCTGACGTGCCCACCAGCTGTTTACACCTCGCCGCCCTCAACCCACGCCTATAGAAGGAAACGTTATGCCTCGACAAACTAGTATCAAGCTACGTCAGTTTGCTGAAGCCCATTTCTCTAGTATGTCGCCGGTACAATTCAAGCTTGTCCAGCAGGGCCGCACACGGATCGGTCATCAATCGACAAAAGCAGGGCTACGCACGTGAGACCACGTCTCGCTGCATCCTACCCGCTACTCGGTCTCAATTTCATAAACCATTTCTTGATCCATATCATCTCGTGTGACAAAATCCTATCTCGCGAGTAGATTCCAACTACTCGACTTCTACCGGATTCCTATGAATATAAGCATAGCAGTTTCTACTCATTGGGCTGTAGACCTACCCAATACTGCATGGGATTTATGGGCCATGCAAGTGGATGTTAAACACCTTAAACATAATGCACAAACATCTGAAGATGTAAGGTGAATGAAAACTGCAAAGACACGGTAAGGAACTTAAATGCAAACCGGGGCTTGCCTGAAAATGAGTCCGGTTCTATGTTAGTCTTCGGCAGATTGACTTCTAAGGATTTTGGCTGCTCCTCGACCCGGGTCTATGTTAGTCTCTGGCAAATGGACTTCCAAGATTTCCTGCTGCTTCTCGACCTCAGTTACTACACGATATGCATATACTAATATGAATGACTTTGAAAATAAAATATGACTAAGGTCACAGGCTAATATCCTGTGATCAAAATAAGATAATGATCTTAATTGGCTTTGGAACTTTTATGGTAGATACTAGGGACTATAATGGAGACTCTTGCAACAAACAGGAGATGATCAATGAAGTTTGTTGTCTCTAAAAATTATGGCAACAATAACCTTCTCTGAATTTTGTTTGAAATTTTGGAGGTCTATCATGCTACCAGTGGTTGTACGAAGCAGAGGAAGTCTCACTGGTTTTAGTGATATTTTTTTACAGATTTCTAAGCTTCCTACAGGGAGAAACGATTTTTACAAGTTCAGGCGAATTTCTGAAATGTTTTCTGTATTTTTCCCAAATTTTCAATTACATTGAGATTTGGAACATTGATCATCCAAGTAAATGAAGTCCAATGAACTTGAAATTTTTGCTGGAGATCAAGTGTATTATAAAAAGTGTTGTGAAAAAGATTGGGAATTTTCCAATTAACCGAACAGGAGTAGTTAATTTCCAAAGCAATTATCTCAAAGGACTTAATTATTAATGTTCTGGGAGTTTCATGTCCAACAAATTGCACCACTGCAAATTTGAGATTGAGATGAGTCTACCAGAATTCCGTTGGAAATTTTTGAGCAAATCTACTAGGAGTAATGAATTTTTGAAGTTTGATTGAATACTGGAATTATTTTCCAATGGGAAAATTTAAATAAAGTGGCTGGCCCCACTTCATTTGAATTGGTCCAATCAACGCTGGGCCACACCGAGGGCCACGGGTTTAACCCGCGTAGCCGCACCGGATCCGGACCACAGCTGATCCCTCTCCTCTCGTCGAGTGACTGACATGCGGGGCCCACGAGTCGTCTTCTTCCTCCCAATGTGCGACGCGGCCGCGGCAGCGCTGTGCCGACGAGCATGCCGGAATGGTTGCGTCGACCTTCTCCCGGCCTAGTCTTGACTGCCTAACCGTAATATCGACCGCGCGATCCGATGGTCGGATCCAATCGTGCCGGCGATGGCTAGAAATGGCGGTGCGACGGCGACGACGGAGCTAGGGTTTCGGCGATCGTCTGAAACGCTCGAAGATGGCGGAAGAAGCTCGGGGAAAGGTCGAGAGCATTCCAGGAAGCATGGGGAACATAACTAGGGGTGCAAATGGGACGAAATTGCCGGCAACGTCGACTTGGACGGTGGACCGATGGATTTCCATTGGCGGCGGGGAAAACTCGGCTATCTCGGTCAACACTCGATGGTTTCCAAATCTTTTTGATCCAGAGTGTTTCCAGGGAGATAGGTAAACTATCCTTTAACTGTTGCCAAGAATTATTAGACGTAGAAAATGAATAAAATCCCTAACCTAGATACATAGATATGAACTATCATCGGGAAAAATGGAAATAAGAGCACTAAAAGGCATGGCATGGCTTGAAACTTGGTTAGCATGTGCGAGGCGCGATAACGCACCTTTGACATATAGAAGTCGAGGCCCGTAGAGGCCTCCTCTGGCTTGTCAACAGTGGAGCAGGGGCGGTTCTTGGCGGCTTCACCCGCGGTCGTCGAAAAACTGCGGAATACCGCGCAACCAACTGAGAAAACACCGAACCAAAAGATGGAGAAGGTGCACCAGCAAGTTGTGAACAAGTTTGCTAAAGAACTCACGATCGATCCTTGGCTAGATGGCAAGTAATCGTCGGAGTCCCGAGGTGAGGTTGGCAGCGCGCGAGCGAGGCAGAACTGTGGCGTGGGAAGCCAAAACCAAACGAGATCTCGACGCCAGTGACCAGGGGGGGTTTAAATAGGCAGAGAGGGACGAGGGGAGCTCGCCATGGTGCAAGCAAGCAAGCAGCTCGGTGGCTTGCATGCCGGGAGGTGTCGCCACGGTGAAAACAGAGGAACCGCTCGGGAATGGGTCACTGGACAGTGGGTCCCACATCCCATTCCAAGTCAATCCACTCTGGAACTTTAATTCCCTAACAAACTTGATCCAAAATTCCTATATTTTTTTAGAGAAGCCAAATCAAATGTGTAGAGTCAGATTCTGAAATTGGATTTCAAATTTGGATGGTTTCATATGGAATTCAAATTCAAATTTAAATTTGAATGAAATTCAACAGAGTCACTAAATTAAATAGCAAATGGGCTTCAAAAATTATGAGAATTTGCAGGGGTGCTAATTGGAATAGTATGAGGACATGGGAAAGTGTATAGCCTCAGATTTGAATATTTTTGACAAGCCTAAATGTACAGTAGGTATATTCAAGTTTTGAAATAATTTGAATATATTTAGTACTGCATATTGTTTTTCCCTAAAAAATTTCCATTCAATAAATCCCAAAATTGCAGAAAGGTCACTTGAATTATCCTAGGGTCATTGGTGATGTCCATTCCCCATGTTAATAAAATTTAAGTATGAGTGAAAGAATTATTTTTGACGGGATCAAGTTCATGTATACAATCATAATAGATCTCCACTATGGTTGATAACCAACTGGTAATTGAACTTTATATTAAGGAAAAACTGGTATTTTATACATTCCCACCCCCCCCCCCCTTAACAGAATCTCATCCTGAGATTACAATAGGAAGGATAAAAGAAAAGATTTAATGAGCATATGCCGCTAACAAGTCCGGATAGTTCGTTCTAAGGTATTCATCGCTTTCCCATGTTGCTTCTTCAGCGGTGTGGTTGCCCCATAAGACCTTGTAGAAATGCAAGGTACAACTTCTTGTGGTGCGAGTTTTCTCATCGATTATCTTAGTTGGATGCTCCGAGTAAGTAAGATCTGGTTGGAGAGCTTCCAAATCCTGCATACGAATGTTAGTTGGGGCCTTGAGACATTTCCGCAATTGCGAAATGTGAAACATAATTTGGACCCCTGAAAGCGAAGCTGGTAGCTCTAGCCGATAGGCCACATGTCCACATTGTTCAATTATTGCAAACGTCCTAATGAAGCGTGGAGCTAGCTTCCCTTTTACTCCGAAGCGATGAATCCCTTTCATTGGGGATACACGAAGATAAACGTGATCTCCGACTTCGAAGTGAAGGGGTCGACACTGTTTGTCCGCATAGCTTTTCTGACGAGACTGAGCAGCCTTGAGATTGGCTTGAATAACTCGTACTCATTCTTCGGCTTCATTCACCAAGTCGATACCATATATCACTCGTTCATCGGACTAACACAACTTCAAAGATGTGCGGCACTTCCGGCCATAAAGAGCTTCATATGGTGCCATCTGGATGCTAGCCTGGTAACCATTGTTGTATGAAAACTCCGCCAATGGTAGATGATCATCCCAATTATTACCATGATGGATGGCACAGGCGTGGAGCATATCTTCTGGCACTTTGTTTACTGGCTCTATTTGACCATCAGTTTGAGGATGGTAAGCTGAGCTTCAAATCTACTTAGTACTCAATGATGCGTGGAGCTGCTCCCAAAATTGCGCAACGAATATGGCTCCACGATTTGAGATGATGGTGCGGGGTACCCCATGTAAGCACATGATTCTAGCAATATACAACTATGCGTACTTCGGTGCATGGTAGTTGATATTGACGGGCATAAAATGAGCTGACTTGGTCAATCGATCAACTATCACCCAAATGGAAACATGCTTAGGGAATGTAAGAGGCAATCCAACGATGAAGTTTGTGCTGATGTCCTCCCATTTCCAAGCCGGTATGCTTAAAGTTTGTAGCTGTCCGGCTACCTTCAAATGGTCGGCTTTCACCCGCCGACACATATCACACTCGGATACGTAATTCGCTATCTCCCTCTTCATCCCCGTCCACCAGGATTTTTTCTTTATGTCTTGGTACATTTTGTTACTTCCCGGATGAATAGAATACTTGGACAAATGAGCTTCATCCAAAATCTTCTTCTGAAGTTCCACATTGCGGGGCACCACGATGTGGTCTTTGAAACAGATGGTACCATCATCGTCACATCGGAAAAACTTCATCTCCTCTTCTTCATTCATCGGTGAATGTGCGACATGCCCTTGTCTTCCCTCCGAGCCTCTACAATATCTTCCCTTATGGTAGGAATGATAGCTAAATTGTATAGCGCTCCATATGGAACCATGTAGAGACTCTGCTCTTCTTCTTCCATCGAGGTGATGGATAGATTATTGACACGGGACTTGTGACTCAGCGCATCTGCGGCCACATTTGCGTTGCCAGGATGGTAGTGGATCTCAATCTCATAGTCTTTGATCAATTCCAACCATCCCCGCTGTTGCATATTCAAGTCCTTCTGGGTGAAGATGTACTTCAAGCTTTTGTGATCAATGTAGAGATGCACTAGGTTGCCCAATAGATAGTGTCTCAACGTCTTCAATGCAAGTACTACGGCAGCGAGCTCAATATCATGAGTCGGATAATGCTACTCATGGTTTTGAAGCTGCCGTGATCCATAAGCGATCAATCTTTGGTCTTGCATCAATACACAACCCAAACCAATCCCCGATGCATTACAATAAACATAAAATGACTTTGTTGTGTTCGGCTGGGCTAATACTGGTGTTGTTGTGAGTTGTTTCACTAATGCTTGAAAACCTTCCTCACATGCCTTCGTCCATACATACTTCTTCCCATTCTCCAAAAGTTCTGTCATAGGTTTAGATATCTTGGAGAAACTTGGAATGAACCTCCGGTAATATACTGCTAAACCCAGGAAGCTTCAAACTTCATGTACAGACTTTAGAGACTCCCATTTGAGTACTTGCTTAATCTTGCTTGGATCAACTGCAATCCCCTCAACAGAGATGATGTGCCCTAGAAATGGCACTTGGCTGATCCAGACCTCACATTTGTTGAACTTAGCATACAGCTTGTGGTCTCGCAATCGTTGAAGCACGACGCGCAAGTGTTGAGCATGTTCTTCATTTGATTTCGAATACAAGGATGTCGTCAATGAAGATCACGACAAACTTGTCCAATTTCGGCATGAATACCGAATTCATGAGATACATGAAATGAGCCGGTGCATTGGTCAATCCAAAGGACATAACAAGGTACTCATACAATCCATACCTCATCGAGAATGTCGTCTTAGGTATATCCTCTGGTCGAATCCTGATATGATGATACCAAGAATGAAGATCCAGCTTCAAGAGTATCCTAGCACCCACCAATTGATTGAACAAAATATCGATGCGTGGTAGTGGATACATATTCTTGATTGTGACTTGTCTCAACATCTTATACTTCTTCTCCACGAACAAAGCAGAACGGCCCCAAGGTGATGAACTTGGACGAATGAAACCCTTGTCCATAAGATCCTTCAGTTGTTTTCTTCAGTTTTGCAAGTTCCTTCGGTGCCATCTTATATGGCTTCCTCGAGATCGGCGCTGTTCCCGGTACAAGTTCAATCTTAAACTCGACATCTCTTTCTAGTGGCATACCAGCTAGATCCTCGAGAAATACATCTGAATACCCACATACCACGGGAATATCCTCAAGTTTAATGTCCTCGATGTTGTAAATAGTTGGAGTTGCTCGGTTAATGTCCTCAAGAACGATAGCTTGGGGAGGGTGGAGTGGAGAATTCAAATATATCCTCCGAGGAACGATGTCAAGAATAGCACTATTGTATTGCAACCATGCCATCCCTAAGATTACATCTAATATCTGATGCTCCAGTAATATGAGAGAGGTAGGGTATATGTTCCCACCAAGATTAAGAGGTACCCTATGGACCATCTCATCTGCTTCTACTTTGCCACCCGGAGAACAAATTATATATGGTGTTTTTGTGGGAACAATAGGCGACTGATATTGAATGACAAAAGACTTGCTAATAAAGTTGTGGGAAGCACCGGAGTCAAAGAGGATGACTAAGGGATGACAAAGGAGAGAGAACGTACCTATGACTATGGGTGTGCCTTCTGAAATGTCCTCGATGGAGAGGTGGTGGACGTTGCCGGTTCTCGTGGCTGGCTTCTTGGGCTGGTTGCAGGGCTGGTTTGGCCCCTGGTATAAAGACTATCCTCCGCCTTGCCTGTCCTGTGGGCAGTCCTTGGCGAAGTGCCCCGTACGACCACATGTGAAACACGTGTACGGGTTCGGACCGGCTAGAAGGGAGGACAGAATCCCGTTGCACGCGGTAGAGGTGGAGGTGCACGCGGAATCATCCCCTGCTGCTGCTGCGGACGAAAGCCAGTGTTGTTGAACTGGTGACCACGAAAGATCGATGGTCGCCATGGCGGCTGCCACCTCTGGCCGGATGGTGATCGATACACCATTCGGTACTTCTGAGGAGCACCACCTCCGCTGTCTTGTGGAGCACTCCTCTTCTTCTTGTCAGAGGACAACTCCCTACTAGCGTCCTCCTGTACGATTGTGGCTGACAATGTTGTTGAAATTGCCGCGATTGAATGAGGCAAGCTTGTCCTTCAACTTGGAGTTCAAACCCCGGTAGAAGCACTCACGCTTCCTATCTTTAGTACTAACTTGGTCCTGAGCATACTGGGCCAAGTTGTTGAAGGTCTTGGAGTACTCGTAAGCACTCCTTCCTCCTTGCTTCTGCTCCAAGAACTCTCGAAGCTTCCTCCTCATGATCCTAGGATGTATATGATAGGCGCGGAACGCCTACCGGAACTCTTCCCAGCTCATGACATAGTCTGCTGGTCGTGCGGCGAGATAATTCGCCCACCACGCACTAGCAGAACCCTGCAACAATTGTGCCGCAAATAGGGTCTTCTGCCGTTCGGTTAATCGCAGTAAACCGAACTTTCCTTCTATGGAGCGGAGACAGTTGTCCGCTTCCAATGGTTTATCAGCCTCCATAAAGACCGGCGGGTGCGTTGACATGAAGTCCGAGTATAAACTCGAATAGGGCTATCGTGGACCCGCATCTGGTCACCCCCCTTGACGGGACGAATGTTGAACCAAGGTCCGCAGCAACTCGGTTTCCTCGTCGCACGAGCTGAGCACTATGGCGAGAACCTCTGCGGGACTCCTCGGAAGTTCAAGAGGTGGTGGTGGTGGAACTTGTTGCTGCGGTGTCGTAGCTTGCTCCCGGGTCGGAGTTTCGTCCTCACAAATAGCTCGAGCCTCCCATCTCTGGCGTCGAACGCGTACGCACCATGCTGCATCCACATGATTCAAAAATCAGCAACATGTTTGTCTTTTCCTTCATCCATTTTATATTACAGTAGTGTGAATCTTGACAAGGAAATAAGTGCATAACATTCACATATATTGATAAAGTACAAACTTTATACAAGATATATTATCTCATGACCAAGTTCAAAATAGTGAACTCCAGAATGACGGACTCCCACTACTGAAGTGCATCTCTACTATACTTGGTCTCCATGAGGCTTCATACACACCTTGTCATCTTATACATACCCACTACTATTTTTAATATGACACAAACATGGCCACAAAATAACCACGAGCAACTACTAACTATACGTGGCCCCGTGATGGCAGGAGTGCTGCCCCATTCTATTCTGATACGCCCTCTTCAGTGTACTCGGGTATCTCAGGATCCTATTTGTCCTCGTCCTCAGGATTTGGTGCCACTGGTGCTGGTGCTGGAGCAGGAGCTGCTGCCTCACCTGCCATTGATGGTGTCGTGGCAACTAATGATTGCACATCAGCCTATAGAAGAAACATCATATAGTCTTCCAGTTCCTTTCGTGCATGCTCGCAACTGGATTTTCAATCCTCAGTATCCTCCCTGGATTGATCCCGTTCTTGAGTCACCGTACTCAACTGATCATCCAACAGCTGCACCTCAAGTTGACTCACCTCCAACGCGCTTTCTGTGCAGTGCATTTCCTGGCGAGCTTCCGATAGATCTTGAACAGCTTGGTGCCATTGATTCTCCTTAATGTTTAGTCGTCAATTGAGAGGAGCAATTATGGCTCCAAGTGAGTCATTGGTCCACTCAAAATGATCTCTTCGAATGATAGCTTGTTTCAGATCACCCATCAACCCTCCAATGCTAGCATGCTGTGTAAAGCTCACTTGACACAATGATATTTCATATAACGCCAAAATTATCTTGGGTACCTCTCCGTGGATGCCATAATCTGCACTCATTCGACTTGCCCACTCATCAACAGCTCTACCGTCGACTCGAAAGAGCGCAAACAGGATGCCCACCATATGACGATAATGAAGCTTGCAAATTCTCGTAATAGAAACACTCGCGGCAAAACACCACGTGTCTTCCAACCGAGTCCCTTTCACCTGGATGGAGAAAGGAGTCCATCCAATATATGACGGACCAGCGGGCACATCGACATAGATGGTGCATCTTTTCACACCTCCGTCATCGAATTCCCTGCCCCAATAGCTCGGTATGTTGCGATACCCAAACTGTTGAAGCAGCGCTATCAACAAATACGGAAAACCTTTTCAAAGAGCACACGTCGCAAACACCCATCCGTTTAGTAAGTGTACCATCAAATCCGCCATCTGTGAAAAGGATACTTGAACAATGAAAAAGTTTCCAACTTCCAATAGTTCAAGAAAAATTTAAAGCTGGAGTAGTAATCACAGTCTGTTCCAGCTGACCTTCCTGTACAAATTCAAAATTTTCATACAGGAAATGTCAGAACCAGACGTTGGGTTTAATACAAAAGTTGTAGTACACTTTACATCCTTTCCATATTGTACTCATACAGCTCCAGGTGATCTAGGAAGTAGAATGTATACAGGTTTAAATTTGACCCAAGTATTCTGGAAATTATGACAGAACCTCCCCTATATATGTGGTTATTTCTGCATTTTATACAGGTATATCATAACAATATATTGAGGTAATGACAAAATAAACATTGTATAACGTCAAGTTAACAATCCAGAAGTAAAAGAGTTCAGCTTTGAAAAGTTAGTTATACAGGTATAGCGCGCAAATTCGAAACCATGTGCAAACTGATTCAAGTTCTGGTCTGCCAGAACCAAGTCTGCGACAATAGGAATTAAACAAAGATACACCAAGATTCAGGCCATGAGTGCAATATAAAGTTGATCGAGGACTTCCTAATATTTCCATAAATGTATATATTTGACCATGTAACTATTCTGGATTGAGAGCTATCACTATCCAAACTTAACAGATGAACTGACTGGTTTTCACCAGTAGTCTTGCAGTTCACTGTTTTGAACTCAAAATTTGATTTGACTCAAATTTGAATCAGGAAAAACTTTGAATACCAAATCTGTATATCTGCTTCTACCCTTTTTAGATATGTATGACAAT
Source organism: Tuctoria greenei (assembly GCA_036927565.1). Lineage (NCBI taxonomy): Eukaryota > Viridiplantae > Streptophyta > Magnoliopsida > Poales > Poaceae > Tuctoria > Tuctoria greenei. The sequence goes on from JAYESD010000002.1 coordinate 195,452,312, forward strand.
AAGGAAGGAGATTTTTCTACAGTGAGTTATGGCAAAAATACAGAGACTGGTACAATGGCATGGTCATCTGGAGCAGTTTAAATATACTCCATATTTCACAGATTATCAAGCTTTTCTGCCTTAATAGTCAACAGAAAAGTTGTAGAGGTCTTTAAGAGATTTCCATCCATATAGCATAACCCTATTTTAATTAACAACTAACCAAGCTTATAATCCAGCGAATTTGAGCAAACTTATGCCAGAAATAAAGAATCTTGGTGCTTACACTTTGTCGAGCCAATAACCAATGACACAAGTCCAAACACACCAGCAACTGATAGTTGGACTTCAAACACAATGCTTCCAATCTGTCGTTGGGGATGGTCAAGTATCAAATTTGATACTGACGGTACTACGTGCCTCACCAATGAAAATTCTAACTGGTATATGCGGATACGTTTATAGGTGGCCCTAGTATCGTTCACTCGCAAACGTGCTCTACACGGGTTGCAACCATAGTCAGTGTAGCTGCAAAAGAAAAAAAATCCCCTTTCACACCTGCACAACACAAGGGCGGTTCGGGGAAAACATGATAAGCAGTCACAATAATTTATATGAAAGTAAATGCATACGACTCCGGTGTGAGTCACCCTCGAGCAAAGTCATGTCTAGAGGTACATGGTTGTACTATGTCTGTACAGTAAAGACTCCCACATGAACCGGCTTATACATGCTCGGGCATACGTGTTTCGCATGCTCCCATAGAACATGAATAGTTCTAGAGATGCATACTATCGGGTTATCCACCACTCGACAAGGGCTCCCAAAAATTTTGTGGCACGCTGGGGTACCGCTTGTCATATGTTCTCAGAAACATGAATAGTTTCAAAGACTCATATTAACTTTCCGTGCAAAGCTACGGAAATATCACATAACACTCCTCGTATGCTGAGCTTACCAAGATTAATCCGCTATCGGTGGCGTACCTTAGCTCTTACCTGACGTCGAAACATCATTACAGAAATAATAACACATAAGTTAGTTTACCACCTTTATATCTTATACCAATAATACTCCTTATAGGGTAATATAGTCAATTCCTCACTCTTATAATCCTTTGTTTTTGAAAATATGCTCTTTTCAAGCACACTGTTCCCAACGATGCTCTGATACCATGCTGTGGGGACTAGAATCTTGACATCCAAGGATCTCATCGGGTAGTGTCATGCGATACGACACCCAACAGTATACAAAAAAAGAACGAGCATAAAATACAATACCAAGTCTTTATTTATAAACACAGCGGAAGTTTTATAATACTAAGCGGAAAGGAAAGTGACCTATACATCATAGCTACGCTCTCGGCACTAGTTATGCAAAAGCAAAGTCATCCATGTCCTGGGTGCTTCGCACTAGGAACACCAAACTTACAGCGTTGTGTAGGGCTCCCACTCGGCTGTAAAACCTGGAGGGGGTGCAACCTCATCATCGAACCCATCATCAGTCGTATAATCTACAAAAACTTGTTAACTGCAAATGTGAGCTTAAGGCTCAGCAAGACTAACCCATCTTACTAGACATATGCAGGGTGAATACTAAGCATAGGTAAGGCAAAGCAGTAAAGGACTCACCTACAAGTGTATCCTTAGCCTTCAAGTTATTATCAGTAGCTTACCAGTTAAATGAAAGTATCTTTAGTGATCATATTGGACAGCAATCAAAGTTCCAAAATAAAATTATAATTCAATACATTGTATTCTCTTGACTTCTTTAGTATTTACTACGTCATGACACGGTGAACAAGTGGTACTCTATTACCGCGAGGGACGGTGATTGCAATCAGGACACACCCGGTCAATATGACACATACACATTTTCGGAAGTGCCAGCGAGTACTTACAGCAGTACCTACATAGCACTTAAGTACTAGTCGTATATGACCACCTTTCACCCAACACTTGAATGCCGAACCGGTCGATCTGTCACGAGCAGGAGGTCCCTACGTGGGGCGTACTCTCACGTGCCCACCAGCTGATTTACACCTCGCTGCCCTGAACCCACGCATATAAAACGGAATAGCATGCCTTGACAAACTAGTATCAAGCTATGTTAGTTTGCTGGAGCCCATTTCTCCAGTATGTCGCCGGTACGATTCAAGCTCGTCAAGCAAGGCCGCACACAGATCGGTCCTCGATCGACACAAGTAGGGCTACGCACGTGAGACCACGTCTCGCTGATTCCTACCTGCTGCTCGGTCACAATTTCATAAACCATTTCTTGATCCAATTCATCCCATGTGATAAAATCCCATCTCGCGAGTAGATTCCAACTACTCGACTTCTACAAGATTCCTATGAATATAAGCATGCCAGTTTATACTCATCGGGCTGTAGACCTACCCAATACTCCATGGGATTTGTCGGCCATGCAAGTGGATGTCAAACACCTTAAACGTAATGCACAAACATCTGGAGACGTAAGGTGAATGAAAACTGTGAAGACATTGTAAGGAACTTAAATGCAAACCGGGGCTTGTCTGAAAACTAGTCTGGGTCTGTGTTAGTCTCTGGCAGATGGACTTCCAAGGCTTCCAGCTGCTCCTCGACCTTAGTTACTACACGATATGCATATACTAATATGAATGACTTTGAAAATAAAATATGACTAAGGTCATAGGCTAATATCTTGTGATCAAAATAAGATAATGATCTTAATTGACTTTGGAACTTTTATGGTAGATACTAGGGACTATAATGGAGACTCTTGAAAAGAACAGGAGATGATCAACGAAGTTTGTTGTCTCTAAAAATTATGGCAAGCAATAACCTTCACTGAATTTTGGTAGAAATTTTGGAGGTCTATCATGCTACCAGTGGTTGTACCAAGCAGAGGGGGTCTCACAAGTTCTAGGAAAATTTGTTTTACTATTTTCTAAGCTTCCTACATGGAGAAATTGATTTTTACAAGTTTGGGAGAATTTCTGAAATGTTTTCTGTATTTTCCCAAATTTTCAATTACATAGAGATTTGGAACACTGATCAACCCAATAAATGAAGTCCAATGAACATGAAACTTTTACTGGAGATCAAGTGTATTATTATGAGTGTTCTGACAAAAATTGGGAATTTTCCAATTAACAAAACAGGAGTAATTAATTTCCCAAGGAATTATCTCAAAGGAATTAATTATTTAAATTCTGAGAGTTTCATGTCCAAAAAATTGCGCCACTGCAAAGTTGAGATTGAGATGAGTCTACTAGATTTTATTTGGAAATTGTTTAGCAAATATACTAGGAGTAATGAATTTTTTAATTTTGAATGAATCCTGGAATTATTTTCCAATGGGAAAATTTAAATAAAGCGGCTGGCCCCACTTCATTTAAATTGGGCCAATCAGCGCTAGGCCGCAGCGTGGGCCACGGGTTTAACCCGCGTAGCTGCACCGGATCCGGACCACAGCTGATCCCTCTCCCCTCGCCGAGCGACTGACATGCGGGGCCTGCGAGTCGTCTTCTTCCTCCTGATGCGCGATGCGGCCACGGTGGCGCTGCGCCTGCGAGCTCGCCAGAACGGCTGCGTCGACCTCCTCCCGGCCTAGTATTGACCGCCTATCCATAAAATCGACCGCGCAAGCCAATGGTGGGGTCCAATCGTGGTGGCAACGGCCGGAGATGGCGGCGCGACGGCGGTGGCGGAGCTAGGGTTTCGGCAATCGTAGGAAATGCTCGGGGAGGGCGCAAGAAGCTTGGGGAAAGGTCTGGAACATTCCAGGGAGCGTGGGGAAGATAACTAGGGGGTGCAAACTGGATGAAATCGCCGGCAACGTCGACTTTGATGGTGGACCGACGGATTTCCATTAGCGGCAGGGAAAACTCGACTATCTCGATCAACACTCAATGGTTTCCAAATATTTTTGATCCGTTGTGTTCATAGGGAGATAGGTAAACTATCCTTTAACTATTGCCAAGAATTATTAGATATGGAAAATGAATTAAATCTCTAACCTAGATACATAGGTATGAACTATCATCTGAAAAATGGAAATAAGAGCGCTACAAGGAATGGCATGGCTTGAAACTTTGTGAGCATGCGCAAGGTGCGATAACACATATTTTTCTTATAGAAGTCGGGGCCTATAGAGGCCTCCTCCGGCTTTTCAATGGTGGAGCAAGGGCAGTTCATGGCAGCTTCACCTGCGGTCGTCAGAAAACTGCGGAATACCGCGCAACCAGGTGAGAAAACACCGAACCGAAAGATGGAGAAGGTGCACAAGCAAGTTGTGAACAAGTTTGCTACGGAACTCATGATCAATCCTTGTCTGGATGGCAAGTAATCGTCGGAGTCCCGAGGTGAGGTCGGCAGAGCGCGAGCGAGACACAACTGCAGCGTGGGAAGCCAAAACCAAACATGATCTCGACGCCGGTGACCAGGGTGGGTTTAAATAGGCAGAGAGGGACGAGGGGAGCTCCCCATGGCGCAAGAAAGCAAGCAGCTCGGTGGCTTGCATGCCGGGAGGTGTTGCCACGGTAAAAACAGAGGAACCGCTCGGGAATGGGTCACCAGACAGTGGGTCCCACATCCCCTTCCAAGTCAATCCACTCTGGAACATTAATTCCCCTACCAAACTTGATCCAAAAATCCTCGATTTTTGTGGAGAAGCCAAATCAAATGTGTAGAGTCAGATTATGAAATTGGATTACAAATTTTGACAGGTTTCTTCTGGAATTCAAATTCAAATGTGAACTTGAATGAAATTCAATGTAGTCACTGAATTAAATAGCAAATGAGCTTCAAAAATTATGAAAATTTGCAGGGGTGCTAATTGGAATATTATGAGGACATGGAAAAATTTATAGCCTCATATTTGAATATTTTTGACAGGGCCTAAATGTACAGTAGCTATATTCAAGTTTTGAAATAATTTGAATATATTTAGTACTGCATATTGTTTTGCCGTATCATTCAATAAATCCCAAAATTGCAGAAAGGTCACTTGAATTACCCTAGGGTCATTGGTGAAGTACATTCCCATGTTAATAAAAATTTAAGTATGAGTGAAAGAATTATTTTTTATGAGATCAAGTTCATGTGTACAACCATAATTGATCTCCACTATGGTTGATAACCAACTGGTAATTGAACTTTATATTAAGGAAAACTGGGATTTTACAATCTATTTCTAATTCAAAATTTAATTTTTATGATGGTTGGAAATTTTATGTTCCAACATGCAAGTGTGAAAATTCAAACATGCTAAAAGCAAATGCAAAGATTGATGGGAAATTCAAATATGCAATTGGGAAATTAAATATGAGATAACTACCAAGCCATCACTGCAGACCCAACACCAGCCGAGGACGGTCTGGGCCGAGTCAGCCTCTCTTGAGCTCGCGCCAGCGCGGCTCACCGGCTGCACCCCACTTGCAGCCTCCCGACAACAGCGACGCTCCCGTCAAAGCTGTCAAGATCAGTTCCAGCTCTGCTTAGACCCTTCACAAAAAGTAGGAACGCCTGCTAAACGCCCCACTGGTAGCCATTGACGACAAGTTGCCCGGCAACCGTCACAGTAATTTTTTGGCACCCAGTATATATCAGCTTTATAGGACAGTGTGAAGGTGTTCATAGTGTCTATGAGCAGCATTTGGGACAGCCAAGCTCTGGAACGGACAGGTCCAGAGTGCACTGTCAGCTTAGTATGGTTCCGAACCCTAAGCCTGTGCACCCTGCCTCCCTCTGCACCCAGAAGCAGGCAGTTGCCCTCTTTTGTAAAAGTCTGACTACTATGAATACTGGTATAAAGGAATCACTGTCTTACTTCGTGTTTCCCTAAACAATGATCTTTTAAATTACGCGCTTATTTTATGATAAACCATGCTAGACTCGTTTACTGTATATTCCCATCATATACACGGTTGTACAATCTGTATCTCTCACCCTTGCTAGAGTTGTGCAATCCTACTACAGACGGGTTTGCTTGAGGTACTTGAGATGTGTGGAGGGCTCTCACGACTGCCCTCATCCTTGGAGTTCCGTGAAGCCGGATGGCCTCCCAAGAAAGGCCTAGGCCAAGTAAGAGGTCCAAGACGTGTGAACTGCTTAGCGTGGTTCTGTACCCTAAGCACAAACATCCCGCCTCTCAGCGCTATTGCCGAGTACTGGGGGCCAGAGGGACCGCACCCTAAGGACGGCGGGAGCTGAAACCCTAAGCACTAAAGAATTGAATTACCCAAGCCCCGTGTTTCAACTCAGGACTGTAAGACATGACAAAGCTATTGAAGTGAGACAGGTAAAACCGGCGAGCAAACTAGTTCACCCTTTAATGTGTGCCGGACAGCCAGCTCCGACATCACCGAAGGGGTCTGCCGTCGACATCCCAGCATGTTGACGACAGCAACAAGCGCTAATATGTGAGTATACTCTTCTGCCCTTGTCTTATTGCTAACAGGATTCTCTTGTGATAGCCTTTACACCAGGGCCCACCATCGACGAATCTACGATGATGGTTAGCAATGCCAGAGCATCCCACTCTGGCACCACCCAGGGGCCGGACGTCGATTAATTTACGACGATGGTGGGCGACGCCAGAGCATTTATCTCCGGCACCACCCAAAGGGCCTGCTGTCAACGAATCTACGACGATGGTGGGCGACGCCAGAGTAGTCAACTCTGACACCAACCAAGGGGCCTGCCGTCGATGGATCTACCACGATGGTGGATGAGGCCAAAGCATACAACTCTGACACCTCCCGTGGGTCCCATCGTTGACGTCTCTACGACAATGGCGTGCGATGTTGGAGCATCCAGCTCCGGCACCACCCAAGGGGCCTGTCATCGATGTCCTAGCATGTTGACGACAGCAACAAGTGCTAATAAGTGAGTATACTCTCATGCCCTGCTCTTGTTGCTAACTGGGTTATCTTGTTATAGCCTGTACACCAGGGGCTTGCAGTCAACAAATCTACGATGGTTGTGAGCAACGCCAGTGCATCTAGCTCCGGCCCCACCCAAGGGGCCTACCGTCGATGTCCCAACATGTCGATGACAACAACAAGCACTAATAAGGGCATGTTGTCGACGTCTTTGCAAAGATTGTGGACGACGATGGAGCATCCAGCTCCGGCACCTCCCAGGGGGCGTGATGTCGATGAATCTACGACGATGGTGGGTGACGTCGGAGCATCCAACTCTCGAACCACCCAAGGGGCCTGTCATCGACAAATCTGTGATGATGGCAGTCGATGCCAAAGCATCTATCTCCTGCACCACCCAAGGGGACTACCGTCGATGAATTTACGACGACGGTGGCCAACGCTGAAGCAGTCAGCTCAGGCACCACCCAAGGGGCCCTACCGTTGATGTACCAGCATGTTGACGACAGCAACAAGCGCTGATAAGGACCTGCTGTTGACGTCTCTGTGACAATGGTGGATGACGTTGGAGCATCAAGTTCCGGCACCTCCCAGGGGGCCTGCCATAGACAAACCTACGACAACGGTGGGTGACGCAAGAGCAGTCAGCTCTGGCACCACCCAAGGGGCCTACCATCGATGTCCTAGCATGTTGATGACAGCAACAAGCGCTGATAAGTGAGCTCAATCTCCTGCCCCACTCTTGTTGCTAACAGGTTCTCTTGTGATAGCTTATACACTAGGGGCCTGCTGTTGACGTCTCTAAGATGATGGTGGACGACGCCGGAGTATCCATCTCTGACACCTCCCAGGGGGTCTGCCGTCAACGAATCTACGACGACGGAGTAGTTAGCTCTGACACCACCCAACGGGCCTTCTGTCGACGTCTCAGCATGTTGATGACAGCAACAAGCGCTGATAAGTGAGTACACTCTCCTGCCTCGCCCTTCTTGCTAATAGGTTCTGGCGGTACCCGACATATTGGGTAGCCTCACGCACAAGCTAGAGCCGCCTAGGTACCCTACCTCCCAGCAGAGGTCGGGTCCTAAGGAGCCACGTGTTCAAGGGACCTAGATCCATCAGTCTCAGATAGGAGGTCTAGGATATCTGCAAGGAACCCAAGGGAGATGCTCAACGCCACCTTATGGAGACGAGCCCCCAGGTAACCATGTGTCCAGCAAGTAAGGATCCCTCCTCCCCATGAGACAGGGCTCCAGAGTTGCCACATGGGCCAAGACATCAGGCGGGCCACCTTCTGAATGGGTGGGCTCCAGCGCTGCCATGTGTCCGCAAGGGGGGACCTAACCTCCACCATGGAGGTGAGCTCTCAGCACCGACACGTCTCCAGCAGGAAGGGGCCTAGCCATCCCCGCAGAGGTGAGCTCTCAAGTCTCCACGTGGCCCACAAGGCGCGACCTGACCTCCACCACAGAGGTGAGCTAACGAGCTGCCACGTGGTCCTCAAGGCGGGACCGGACCTCCTCCGCAGAGGTGAGGTGTCGAGCTGTCACATAGTCAACCCACTTGCCCTAGATGCATGGCTGCGGGACTTAAGATGATGGTGCTCCTTGTCCCTATCAAGGATTGAAGATACGCAGCTTTCCCAGACGCATGGCTCGACGCACGCCTAATGTCAGGTACCATGGCGACTAATTGCATCACAGTGAAGACGCCGCAGGCCTATCCCACTCCACGAAGTGGGTAGATTACGACAACAAAGACAGTTGGACGGGACACCTTCTGCCACCGTCAGCAACAGCGTGTGGGCTACTGACGATGCAGGCGGCAGGACGGCGAATCTTGAAGACCACGGTGAGAGCAAGCATACGAAAGAAGCCTTAGATCTTTCGGATAAGATCGCCTCGGGACCACATGTCAGACCCTGGGACCCCACCTATAAGGCATCTGACCTTGTCTATAAAAGGCTCGGACCGCCAGCGTTACAGAGATCCCCACATCGAACATCACACACACACACACACACACACACATACTAGCAATAACATCCACTGTGGAGTAGGGTGTTACGCTCCCTGCAGTCTGAACCACGTAAAGACCACTGTATCATACATCCATCCGCTAGAACACTTGATTGAGGCCTAAGCCACGCCGAACAAAGAACCTCTACGGGCTGCTACTTAGCAGATCTAGGGGAAGTGTCGCTCTAACACTTCAACATTTGGCGCGCCGGGTAGGGGCTTTTCCCCTCAAAAAAGTGGTATCGTTTTCAGCACCATGGTGTTCATCAGGCCTGTGGAAGGGTTTCCGCGACCAACATCCGGTGACCAGATCCGTCACTCGAGTAGTGCTCTCTGGCCATCACGACCCCGTGCAGGTACAGCTCGCCGTGATGACACGTCAGGACACATCCCGGCTCAGTCGGCCCCACTGGCGCCACCGGCTGCAAGCCCGGAGAGCGCCCTGGCCGTGGCCAGGGCCCTTCTCCACCACCCACTGTTGCTGAATGCTTCCCAGGGAGCGGCTCAGCAGTGGGTCCATGATATCGACCACTTTGTCGTCGCAGCCATCAACTCCCCCAACAGGGGAAGGCGCCTTGTGTCGCTATCACGATTGCTGTCCATCGACCATCACAATGCCAACTCCCGCTCCTACAGGCCTACGAGCGTCGGCCGGCTCCCCACAGAGGACCTCAGGGCTGAGCTTGATTGTCGTCAAGCCCACTTGGATGGTCACGTCATCATCGAGCGACAGCGAGAGAGGCGGCGCAACCTTGAAGCGGTATATGACTCTCAATGCCCTGTTCACGAGGCATCCTCCGTCCATGGTGCACCACAGGTAAACCCTCCGCCACCTGACCAAGAATATGTCGGCTCGACAGCCCCCTGTAGTACTCCATGTAGCAGGACATGCAGCAATAGTACTTGGCACAGCCGGTGCCATTGCAGCAATGCGTGGCACAAATAGTTCCACAACCGCAGGTTCCCTAGGCGCTGCACATTGTGCAGCAGGCCCCCTTGGGGTATACTTACTCGTACGCCTCTCCAACGAAACCTATCAGGGGTTGTGCAGCGTTGGCTCCGCACCTCTGCTTCGCGACGTGCAATGCAAGTTCTGGCCACATATGTCGGAGAGGTTCAATGGGAGCATCAACCCGACCGAGTTCTTGCAGATCTACACCACGATGCTCCTTGCTGCAGGAGCGGATAAAACCATACTGGCGAACTACTTTCCAGTCGCCCTGACTGGATCGGCCCGCTCATGGCTAATGAACCTGCCTGAGGGGTCTATAACTTCTTGGGATGAGCTGTGCTGGCAGTTCACAGTGAACTTTGGCAGCTCCTACACTCGCCCCCGGCACCGAGCTTGACCTCCACGCCGTGTGGAAACAACCCAAGGAGACACTGAGGTCATTCATCCAACGTTTCTCCCAGGTACGCAACTCCATCCTCAACATCCTTAATGTCGTGGAGGCATTCCATCAAGGAGTGTGTGACCGCAAGATGCTCTAGAAGTTAGCCATGCACAATGTGCAAGATGTCTCTGAGCTCTTCTCCATCGCCGATCGGTGTGCTATGGTGGAAAAGGCCGAGACCGGCACACTCAGCCCGCCCCTGGAGCGGGCAGGGCTGGCCAAATCAGAGAAGGAGCCACTACCCCTGGTAGCGACAAGAAGAAGAACAAGAATCGAGGTTGCGGCCCGAACAACCCACTGCATGGGACCCCCATCGCGACAGGGGCCGCGCTCGGAGGTGCCAAAACCCCCGCTCCTAGAGAAACACTCACGTTAGCCACCTGCCGCTGATGAATGCATCGAGCCCTGCCGGTGCACAAAACTCACGACCACACTATGAGCGACTGTCGAGAGATAAAAAGATGCGTCGAGCGCTACCAAGAGCAGACGCAGCAGTGCCCAGACGGTGCCCCCTTCCGCCAGCGAGAGGGCAAGCAGAAGCTCGACCCCAAGGTCGATGACAACAAGGAGATGGAGTACTATAAGCAGGAGCGAGCCGTCAAAGTGGTCCACCAAGATGAGGACTTCGATGCCAGGAGCGACCATGAGCGTCGTAAGACCCTCCACGTCATCTTCGGAAGGTCTTGGGATCCTTCATCTAGAAACACGGTCAAGACCCTTCGTCGTGCAGTGGCTTCGATAGCCCCTGTACCTACTCCGGCGCGACACTACCGCTAGAAGGAGACGTCGATCAGCTTCGATGCCTTTGATTGCCCCAATAACATGGTTGGGGCAGGGATCCAACCTCTTTTGGTCACCCCTACCATAGATAACGGCAAGCTCCACTATGTCTTGATAGATGGCAGTGCCGGCCTCAACCTCCTCAGCCATGCGGCCTTCGAGCAGCTGTAGATCCAGGTGTCCAAGCTCACCCCCTCGAGCCCATTCTCGGGGTGGGACCAAGTAGCATCATCCCATACAGCAAGATTCATCTTCGGGTGACCTTCGGGACACGTGACAACTACCGGACGGAGAGCATCCTCTTTGACGTGGCTGATGTTAGCCTCCCCTTCAACGCCATTATCGGCAGGCTGACCCTGTACCAATTCATGACCATAGCCCACTATAGATATCTCGTCCTGAAGATGCCAACCCCCTCCACCGTCCATAGGATCCGCCGAGACCGCACTGCCGCGGTGTTAGCCTTGGAGCAGCTCCAAGCCCTCTCAGTAGACCTGGGACCCACCCCGGGCGGCGCTAGATCAAGTCAGCCTCCGCTGAGCTCATGTAAGCGCGGAATACCTACTGCACCCCGATTGCAACCCTCTAGTAGCACCAATGTCCCCGTGAAAGCTGGCGAGCTCAGTCCCAACACTACTCATTTCACCCGCAAGAAGGGCGACAGGGGCAGGAAGTAGGGACACTCGCTCATAGCCCCACTGGTAGCCGTCGATAGCATGGTTGCACCGCAACCATCACAACTACCTTGGAGCCTTAGGCACCTCTATTGTAGATATTAGGATTAGTAGAACAGTGTGAAGGTGTTCGTAGGTCTTAGGAGCAGAACTAAGGACAACCGAGCATCAGGAGGGTCAGGTCCAGAGTGTGCAGTCAGGTTAGCTTGGTTCCAAACCATAAGCCTGTACACCCTGCCTCCCTCATTGTCCAGAAACAAGCCTTTGCCCTCTTTTGTAAGAGCATATCTCCCCCTACGAACTCTGATAAAAAAGAATCACTGTTTTACTTAAACGCTTTCTTAAAAACATTGTTCATTCAATTATGCATTAATTTTATGATTATACCGTACTACCCTCATTTTTTATGTTATCTTCATATACAAGGTTGTATGCTCTGTAACTCACCCCTGCTGAAGTCATGCAGTCTAGCTACATGCGGGTTCGCTTGAGGTACCTGTAGTGTGTCAGGGGTTCTTCCGGCTGCTCTCATCATTAGGGTCTAGTGGCGCCAGAAGGTTTCCCAGGAAAGGTTTGTGCGGAGCAGGAGGTCCGGGGGGTGTAAGTTGTGTAAGACCTATGAGTGCTAAATACATTGGCTTGTAATGAATACACATGCTTTGATGATAAAAGTTTTGAATATCACCAAAACACCTTTTCATCAAGGTCCGATTCTAGCACCGAGCTACAGCAAGGTCCGACGGTAGGTTCGGCTTGTTTTGGGTAGCTCCGGCTACGTTAGATGCTAGGTCCGACTTGTTGGTAAGGTCCGACTAGTTTTGGTTAGCGCCGGTGAGTTTTGTCTTTAGCTCCGACATGTTTTTGTTAGCTCCGGCTCAAGGTCTGGGTTGCTCTGGCAAGGTCCAGAACTTGACCGCAATACTTTTGTTTTTCATTTGCAATGTTTCGTACTTGCTTTACATCTCTGGAAAGATTGCTTAGTATTCATTTGCTATGTTTTTGGTGCGTTTTGGTTGATATGGATAATATCGTGTTACTGTGATTTTACAACATGCTTATGTGAGGTTCTCACGTAAGGTGTTGTGTTCGGAACTAACTTGAGTCAAGCCGAGGACTTGGGCTTGTATGGATTGGTTGTTTATTCATGTGCAGGTGTTGCTTGAGTTCAAGACATGGCTGGTGATGGGATCCATTGTACTAGTCTCAGGGAGGAGATGAGGTTCCAACAACCAAATTCAGGAGGAATTGTGGTTGAGCTGATCAGGAGGTTACGCAACATGATTGAATCAAGAACAATGCATGTGAAGGTCGTGGACGTCATTGGAAGATGTTTGCACGTGTGCAAGGAGTGCATGGACGTGGCTACATGGTTCCGAGACATTATGAGGAGATGTGGACGTAAAGAGCTCATCGGAAAGGTCCAACCGACTAGGTTATGGACTTTGGCTACGGCTGAGTTGGGTTTGACTCAAATATGGAAAGATTTGAGTTGCTTATGATAGGATTTCATGTGGGTCACGAATTTGAGTTTTTTTTGGAATGTGGGATACGTTCCTAAGGTATTTGGAAGTCTTAAGATTGCTTCTATCTACGTATAGAAGAATCCTAAGCAGTTATGGAAAGTTACGATTCGTGAACAGAGTAGGATTAGGTTCCTTATTTGAGTTGAGTTGACTTTCGAACTGGTTATATAAGCAAGGGAGCCCAGAGCTCGTGGTGCACGACTTTGGGGCAGTTCCTCTTGTGTTCTATTGAATAAAATTCATAGTTTGAAGGAACTTTTGTGCCTTGTTCGTCCGACTTGTTCCAGACAAGTTTTACTCGTCGAGTTTCTTGACAGCACTGGTTTTATAATAACTCGAGTTTTACAAATCCAATTGAAGTTATTCTTTTTGGGTTGTCTTCACAACTTGATTATATATCATATGTAAAAATTTCACGGTCATTGGATTTGTGGTCTATTATCTACACGAGTTTCTTTGCAGCGTTCCAGAACTGTTTTTTTCCTCGGGTAGGGCAGATTGACCTTTGTTTTATCTTTCGATCATAACATGAGTTTTTCTTGACGGATTTGAGTGATTCTTGTTGTGTTTTCTTCGTGACTTGATTCTCTCTGATATCTATCACTTTTGTCACGGTGAAACACATTTATATTAGTCTCACACACGATTTCTTTAACAGATTGTTTTTCTGCCAAAGAGGTTGGGGTTCAATTGTTTCCGCTGCGTAAGATTTTTAAATCTACCATTCACCCCCTCTGGTAGCTTTTCACGTTCTCTTCGATCCTACAATTGATATCAGAGCCACGGTGCTCTAATCATTGTGATTTGCACATGTTTTTGACTAATCATCATGGAGAAGTACTCTGCCAAACCTTGTGTGTTTGCTGGTATTGATTTTCAGGTTTGGAAGGCATGCATGGAGGCTTTCATCCAGGCACAAGGCTTTGCAATATGGGAGACGGTATACAAGCCTTACGAAGTGCCATCAAACGATCAAGTTACAGCTACAAATCTGAGAGATGTCGACAACAACAACAAGGCTCGGAACTTGATCATACAAGGATTAACTCAAAGCGACTTCGACCGTGTTGCGCACCTCCGATCTGCATACGATGCGTGGAAAGCACTTTGTGACTACCAAGAAGGATCCAACACGATAAAGGAGGTAAGACATGACATGTTCAATAAAGAATACATGCGCTTCGAGATGCAACCCTGTGAGTCCATTGATGACCTCTTTGCTCGCTTTAATAAAATTCTCAGTAACTTGCGTAGCGTGAATGTAAATTTTTCAGATGCTGAAAATGCAAGGCAATTGCTAGGTGCATTAGATATGTCAATTTGGGAGATGAAAGTCACATCTATTTGTGAATCTACTGTCATGTGTACACTTACTTTAGATGTGCTATATTCCAAGTTAAAAACTCATGAAATTGACATAATCTCATGTAAGAACCCCAACAAGTCTATTGCTTTTGTTTCTCAACATGACATGCCTAGTTCCGGTCAAACATCATCTTGTGGTACACTTGATTTGCTGTCCTCTCTAACCCTTGAACAGATTGAGGAGTTTCCAGAGGAGGAGCTAGCGCTCATCTCTACCTGGTTCTCAAAAGCACTGCAAAATGTGAGAACTAGAAGGAGAGGAAGCTCCGGATCTCAATGATGCTTTGAATATCGTAAGACAGGACATTTTCGTTCAGATTGCCCTAACCTTTCAGGTCCTACTTCCCGGGATGAAAAGAAAACAAGAACGAAGCACTCCTCTGCAAAAGATACGAAGAAAAGGAAGGGTTTTACAGAACGTCAATTGGTGAGCAGTTTTATCTCAGCACTCCAGGAACTTGGCTCAAGCGACGTGGACATTGGAAGTGATGAAGATGAAGATGATTTGGCAAACTTGTGCTTCATGGCGGGCAAGTCAAGATCAAGTATGGAGGAGGCAGAACACAACAGCGACAATGAAGAGGTATGTCCTACTTGCGAAGAAATGTGTGATGCTATTTCTTGTGCCACTGTTATTGTTAAGAAAAAGGACAAAAAGCTTAGGGACAATGCTGTTAAAATTGAGTCACTAGAATCTGAAATTAATCGTTTGAAATCCTTGATTCCTAGTGATGATTCTTGTTCCTCATATGACTTAATATATGAACAATTGTCCTCCCTAAGAAGTGCACATACCTCCACACTTGATAAACTTGAACTTGAAATTGAAAAGAACAAAAAGCTTGCTGCACTTAATATTGGAAACTTAAAAGATGCTTCTTGTTCTAAAATTGATTTGCATTGTTCTAGTTGTGATGATCCTGAAAAGAAACTAAAAGATGTTATGAATGAAATTTCAATATTGAATAATGCTTTATGTTCTCATGAAGTTAAATATTGTTCCAACTGCAAATTAAAAGGAAAAACTTCATGTGAAAATTGCATTGATTTGTCCGATAAACTTGATAACATGCATAGGACATTAGATCGGTTTTGTAATGGGAATAAGAACCTAAACTTGCTACTGAATTCTTCCAAGTCTTGCAAAGATAAAACTGGTTTAGGTTTTGATTCTCATGCTCATGCTAAGGCACATCCACCTAAAATTGTAAAGTCATTAGGAAGCGGTTTGATTCAAACAGTTCCTAAACAAAAAGAAGTGGTTTTCAAATCTGCAGGAGTGTTGTCTCATTCAGTTTCAAATAAAAATATTGTTTGCTCATCTAGACATAAACACAAAGCTAAATTTCATTGTACCTACTGTGGTAGATATGGTCATGACATAGATTTTTGTTATAGACTAGCTAAACAACAGAAAAGGGAAAGAATGGTTGCTAGGTCTCATAACTTTCATGCAAAATTTGCTGCACATATTGAACCGAATGTACAACCTGCTGTTTTGAGTCAAAAACATTCAAAGTTTACCTCCGGACCTTCTGTTTTTGCCTCCGGAGCTACTGATTTTTGTGCTACACAAGTAACACCTTATAGGTCAGTAGTTAAGAATAAAAAATCTCAAACTTTGACTCATAAACCTGCTGTTTTGTCTCAGCTTTCACGTGTTTTTCCTGCTGCACATCGCGTAACTCAGTACTGGATTTCTAAATGTCTTTTGGCTAACCCCAGTATTGAGTCATCGACGTATTGTGCTTCTATGCAGGTTACATGCTTAAGGAAGGAGAACATTTGGATTGTGGATTCAGGTTGCTCATGCCACATGACAAGTAACAAAGAATGGTTCTCCTCCCTCTCTTTTGTGTCACGTGTAGAGAATGTTACTTTTGCCGATAATTCTTCAACTCCTATAATTGCTAAAGGTTCGGTTAGAGCAAATGATCACTACATTTTGAAAGATGTGGCACTTGTCAAAAATTCAAAATACAACTTGCTTTCTGTTTCACAATTGCTAGATGAAAATATGGAAATTATTTTCAATAAAAACTGCTGCAAAGTTGTAGGTTCAAATAATGAGCTTATTTTTAACATGTCACGGTTTGGAAGAGTTTTTAAAGCTGATTTTGATATGTCTTTCTCTAAGCATAGGTTTCTAGTTTCTAATGATTCAAAGGAGTTATATTTTTGGCATTGTAGACTTGGTCACGTAGGCTTTGATCATCTAACACGTGTTAGTGCTCTTGATCGCATACGTGGGCTGCCTAAGCTTAAAGGGGACAAGGAAATTGTGTGCTCTTCTTGTAGACAAGCTAAGATGGTTGCAGGTTCACATACTCCTCTCACAATGATCATGACAACTGAACTGGGTCAACTTTTGCACCTTGACACCATAGGACCTTCACGTGTTCAATCCTTCGGAGGTAAATGGTATGTTCTTGTTATTGTTGATGATTATTCTAGATACTCATGGGTTTACTTTATGGCGTCTAAGAATGAAGCTTTTACTCACTTTAGGACTTTATTTCTTAGATTATCAATTGATCACCCAGGATCTTTAAAGGCAATTAGAAGTGATAACGGAACTGAATTAAAAAATCAATCTTTTGATCACTTTTGTGCTGAAAATGGAATAGATCATAAATTTTCTTCACCATATGTACCTCAACAAAATGGTGTTTTAGAAAGAAAGAACATAACCTTAGTTGAGATGGCTAGGACTATGCTTGATGAATATCAAACTCCTAGGAAATTTTGGGCTGATGCGATTGCAAACGCTTGTTATGTCTCAAATCGTGTTTTCTTGCGCGCTAAGCTAGGTAAAACACCATATGAGCTTCGGATTGGACATAGGCCTACTGTTACGCACTTTTGGGTCTTTGGTTGCAAATGCTTTGTTAAGAAACATGGTAATCTTGATAAATTTGAACCTCGATCCATTGATGGCATGTTTCTTGGTTATCCATGTCATACTAGAGGCTACTGTGTGCTTTGACTTGACACTAACAAAATTGTGGAGACTTGTGAAGTGTCTTTTGATGAATCTAGCCCAGATACTAGTTCAAACATTGCAGGTCCAGATCCATATCCGCAGGGGAAGAGCATTTTCGTTGAAGATGAGGAAGAAATGGAACTGCTGCCCGAAAATTCAGAAGCTAATGACATTGTTCAAGCTCCTCATATTGATCCACAACCAGCATCGACGACCACCATTGCTGGTCCAGATCCTCCTCAAGTCAAAAGCTCATCGATTTGTGATGAACATGAAGAAGAAGCAGAAGCTTGTGAAGTGTCCACTCCCCTCCGAGTTCTCAAAATTCATCCTCCACAACAAATTATGGGAAGCTTGCACGAACGAGTTACACGGTCCAGGTTTTGCGATCCAAACTCTCATGCTCATTCTGCTTTTGTTGCTTCTTTTGAACCCAAAGATATATCACACACACTCACTAATGAATCTTGGATTATTGACATGCGAGAAGAGTTAGAAAATTTTGAAAGAAATAATGTTTGGAAACATGTACCTCCACCTCAAGGTCACACTTTAATTGGAACTAAATGGGCATTTAAAAATAAACAAAGTGAGGATGGGGTTGTGGTTAGGAATAAGGCTAGGTTGGTTGCTCAAGGTTTCACTCAAGTTGAAGGTCTAGATTTTGATGAAACTTTTGCTCCCGTTGCTATATTAGAAGCCATAAGAATTTTGTTAGCTTTTGCAGCATCTAAAGGTTTTAAGATATATCAAGTGGATGTTAAAAGTGCTTATCTTAATGGCTACATAGATGAGGAGGTTTATGTCAAACAACCACCAGGTTTTGAAAATCCAGATTTTCCTAATCATGTTTACAAACTGTCCAAAGCCTTATACGGTCTCAAACAAGCCCCTAGAGCATGGTATGATAGGTTAAAAACATTCTTACTTGAAAAGGGGTTTACCATGGGCAAGGTTGATAAAACTCTTTTTGTGCTTAAACATGGCAATGACTCATTATTCATTCAAGTGTATGTGGATGATATTATCTTTGGTTGTGCTTCTCATGATCTTGTGTCTAAGTTTTCAGCAATGATGAGTTCCGAATTTGAAATGAGTATGATGGGTGAACTCACTTACTTTTTGGGGCTGCAAATTAAGCAAACCAAGGAGGGTACCTTTGTGCATCAGACAATGTATACAAAAGACCTCCTAAGGCTCTTCAACATGGACAAAAGCAAGCCTCTTCAGACACCAATGGGAACAGCAACAACACTTGAACTTGATGAAGATGCTGAACCAGTGGATCAAAAAGAATATAGAATCATGATCGGATCACTTTTATACCTCATGGCATCATGACCAGATATACAATTCAGCGTATGTCTTTGTGCACGGTTTCAAGCTTCCCCACGTGCTTCACGTCGTCAAGCCATCAAAAGGATTCTCAGGTACTTACATGGAACTCAAGAATTTGGCATTTTTCTTCCTTCTTCCTCAACCGTTACTTTCAAAGCTTTTCCCGATGCTGATTTTGGAGGTTGTAGGATTGATAGGAAAAGTACTTCCAGTGCTTGTCATTTTCTTGGTAATTCACTTGTTGCTTGGTCCTCTAGAAAACAAAATTCAGTTGCACAATCCACAGCCAAATCTGAATATTTAGCTACTGCTGGTGCTTGCTCACAAATCCTTTGGATTGTTCAAACACTTAAGGACTATGGGGTTGATCTAGATAGTGTTCCACTTTTTTGTGAGAACACTAGTGCCATTTGCATTGCTAAAAACTCCGTGCAACATTCTAGAACTAAGCACATTGACATTAGGTATCACTTTCTCCGTGATAATGTTGAAAAAGGAAACATTGTGCTTCACCATGTAGATACCGAACAACAATTGGCTGACATTTTTACAAAACCTTTGGATTTCACTCGTTTTTGTTATATTCGTAGTGAAATAGGGGTTATGCATTCTCATGGCTTAAATTGAGGGGGAGTTTTGAAACTTGGGAAGTCTATGTGTCAATCTGAAATTAAAATAATATGAGCATAGTATTTAATACATATATGACTTTGTGATTCCTTTTACATGCTGAAAGTTCATACTACATTACTCGTGTTATTAATTTTGTAGTTTTTGCCATGTCTAGTAATTGGAATAATTACTTACACTAAATCTGGTCATGGTCGAACTTTCTTGCTGTTTTGAACTTGTTACATGTTCACAAGTGCTTTTAATCATTAAGAATTAATCAAGTAATCAACTCACATGTTGAGTCTTTATGAACAAATATAAATTGAGAAAAGATCAAGAGAATATGCATGCATCGCACTTCTTCTTTTGAGATGGCTTATCATTGCACTTAGATATGAACTTGGAAGAAGTTGTGTATGACTAAAACCATGTCCTTAAGCTTCTGATTGTCAAATGACATAGGCTTGGCATGGTTGGTTAGAATAAGGCAGATGCGCAAATAATATCTTGCACATATCATATGATCTAAATTTGTGTTTTGAAAAATAATAAAATGCAGCAAATAGTGTCATGCTTTCAAGTTATGAAATAGTTAAGTTTGTGAGATCATGAATTACTTGAATTGAAAATTACATTTGATCTCTGGCATGGCTTACACTACTTTATGTATCTCATTGATGTGATAGTGTAAGTACTTGATAGTATGACTTGGATGAGCTTTGTTTATATGTATATGTCATAATATGCTCATAACAACTAAAGGGGGAGAGATAATTTGTTTATATGCTCATGACTTGCTAAATACATTGTCAAAGGGGGAGAGATAAGCATGAAGAGAAAGAGAATATGTGCATAAGGAGATATAATAAAGGGGGGAGATAATATGGGATATTTTTTGGATTTTCTTCTCATTTTACTTTTGATTTACAAAAGGGGGAGAAATTGCCTTCAAAACTTTTATGTGAATAAGCCAATGTTCGGATTTTAAATGGTATTGCCAATGCATTCATCAAGGGGGAGATTGTAAGACCTATGAGTGCTGAATACATTGGCTTGTAATGATTACACTTGCTTTGACGACAAAAGTTTTGAATATCACCAAAACACCTTTTCATCAAGGTCCGACTCTAGCACCGAGCTACAGCAAGGTCCGATGGTAGGTTCGGCTTGTTTTGGGTAGCTCCGGCTATGTTAGATGATAGGTCCGACTTGTTGGTAAGGTCCGACTAGTTTTGGTTAGCTCCGGTGAGTTTTGTCTTTAGCTCCGACATGTTTTTGTTAGCTCCAGCTCGAGGTCTGGGTTGCTCTGGCAAGGTCCGGAACTTGACTGCAATGCTTTTGTTTTTCATTTGCAATGTTTCATACTTGCTTTACATGTCTGGAAAGATTGCTTAGTATTTATTTGCTAAGTTTTTGGTGTGTTTTGGTTGATATGGATAATATCGTGTTACTGTGGTTTTGCAACCTACTTATGTGAGGTTCTCACGTAAGGTGTTGTGTTCGAAACTAACTTGAGTCAAGTCGAGGACTTGGGCTTGTATGGATTGGTTGTTTATTCATGTGCAGGTGTTGCTTGAGTTCAAGACATGGCTGGTGATGGGATCCATTGGACTAGTCTCAGGGAGGAGATGAGGTTCCAACAACCAAATTTAGGAGGAATTGTGGTTGAGCTGATCAGGAGGTTACGCAACATGATTGAATCAAGAAAAATGCATGTGAAGGTATCATGGACGTCATTGGAAGATGTTTGCACGTGTGCAAGGAGTGCATGTACGTGGCTACATGGTTCCGATACGTGATGAAGAGATGTGGACGTAAAGAGCTGGTCAGAAAGGTCCAACCGACTAGGTTATGGACTTTGGCTACGGCTGAGTCAGGTTTGACTCAAATATGGAAATATTTGAGTTGGTTATGATAGGATTTCGTGTGGGTCACGAATTTGAGTTGTTTAGGAATGTGAGATACGTTCCTAAGGTGTTTGGAAGTCTTAAGATTTCTTCTATCTGCGTATAGAAGAATCCTAAGCAGTTATGGAAAGTTATGATTCGTGAACAGAGTAGGATTAGGTTCCTAATTTGAGTTGAGTTGGCTTTCGAACTGGTTATATAAGCAAGGGAGCCCAGAGCTCGTGGTGCACGACTTTGGGGCTGTTCCTCTTGTGTTTTATTGAATAAAATTCGTAGTTTGAAGGAACGTTTGTGCCTTGTTCATCCGACTTGTTCCAGACAAGTTTTACTCGTCGAGTTTCTGGACAGCACTACCTTTCATAGGTGGTTTTATCATAACTCGAGTTTTACAGATTCAATTGACGTGATTCTTTTTGGGTTGTCTTCACAACTTGATTATCTATCATCTGTCAAAATTTCACGGTCATTGGATTTGTGGTCTATGATCTACACGAGTTTCTTTGCAGCGTTCTGGAACTGTTTTTTTTTCTCGGGTAGGGCAGATTGACCTTTGTTTGATCTTTCGATCATAACTTGAGTTTTTCTCCACGGATTTGAGTGATTCTTGTTGTGTTGTCTTCGTGAATTGATTCTCTCTGATATATATCACTTTTGTCACGGTGAAACACGTTTAGATTAGTCTCACACACGATTTCTTTAACAAATCGTTTTTCTGCCGAAGGGGTTGGGGTTTAATTGTTTCCGCTGCGTAAGATTTTTAAATCTACCATTCACCCCCCCCCCCCTGGTAGCTTTTCACGTGCTCTTCGATCCTACAAGTTGCTTATCCTAGTCCTGCACCCTAAGCATACACACCCTGCCTCCTAGCGCTACAGCTGAGTACTGGAACCAGAAAGCTCAAACCCTAAGGACGGCAGGAGCCGGACCCCAGAGCACCAACACATCGAATTACCCAAGCCCCATGCATCAGTCCAGGAAAGTAAGACATGACAGAGCTAAGGAGAGGAACAGGTATGACTGACGAGCAAGACTAGTCCCCCCTCTTTCTATATGCAGGACAAACCACCAGAGCATCCGGCTCTGGCACTTCGCAAGGGGCCTGCCGTCGACGTCCCAGAACGTCAACGTCAGCACCAAGCGTGGATAAGTGAGTAAACTCTGCTGCTCTGCACTTGTTGTGTGGGGACCAAGGACCACACATCCGAGGATCTCATTTGGTGTTGTCGTGCGATGCGGCACCTAACAGCACACACAAAAAGGATACCAAAACATATAAAGTTTTCATTTCATAATAAGAAGAGTTTACAAAAGAGTGTACAACAGGGGTACAAACGCAGCGGAAAATACATACCCATAATCTCACCTAACTAAGCAGGAGAGAAGACGTCTATGCCTTAGGATGCTTCTCATTAGCAACAAGAAGAACATTCAATAGCGGCATGGTTCACATGAGATTTATCTCGATACCTCGAGATCTCATGTACAACCTGAACAGCAGAAATAAACCTAATACCTACAAAAATCTTTAAAGCACAATCGTGAGCATAAGGCTCAGCAAGACTAACCCGTCTCACTAGACATATGCAGGGTGAATACTAAGCATAGGTAAGGAATAGCATAAATAAACTCGCCTACAAGTGGATCCTTATATTCATATTTGAAGTAGAAAATGACTTTATTCAGTCATGGCACACCATAGACTCCACAATCAAAGAAGAAACGCTTTGCCGATGATATGACATGCCCAAAGCACATAATGCTATTAAAGGATAAGTATTTGGAAAACAGTAAACTTTTAATTGTGCTATCTCTAAGCCACATAAGGTTGCAAAGCAATTATAATTCAATACAACGTATTCTTCTGGCTTTTTTAGTATTTACAATGTCACAGCTCAGTGAACAAGTGGTACTCTATTACCGCGAGGGACGGTGATTGCAATCAAGACACACCCGGACAACATGACACATACGTCGTTCGGAAGTGTCAGCGAGTACACCTGTACCTACGTAACACTTCAGTACTAGGCGTATATGGCCACCTTTCACAAGAAACCCGAATGTCGAGCCCGTCTCACCTTCGTGACTAGAAGGTCTCCGCACGAAACACCTCATGTGTCCGCCGATCGATTTACATATTACTGTCCTCAACCCACCCCGATCGATGGTGAGTTAATGGGCCTCGACATCCCAGTTATCGAGTTACGTCAGTTTACTGGATTCCATATGTCCATTATGTCGCCGGTACAAGTCAAGCTTGTTTGAAGGGGCCGCATACGGACGGGCCTTAACCGACACAGACGGGGCTACCAATCCATCTCCCAACACCTGCCTCATCAATACCGACCCAGGCACGATGTGAGCAAACCAACCTACACAAATCCCCGTCCATGTCTCATATTAAAGAGTTGGTGTTATGGTAACAACTCGCGAGTAGGTTTCCCTCACTAGACTTCTCTCGCAAGTAGAATTCAACTACTTGACTTGTGATTAGTAAAATGTGACCAATCTCGTGAGTGGTATCCGACATACTCGACTTCTACCGATCTTCTAACTAAACATTAAGCATACCAATATAAATCGAGGGGGTCTTATACTACCAATCCACTTCAAGGATTATTTGGTCATGCATGTGGGGTATTCAATCAACATAGACCTAATTTACATATCAAGTCTATTAAATACAGTGTGTATAAAAACAAAACTTTAAAAGGCACTTAAATGCATTCCGGGGCTTGCCTTAGTTTGCGCTAAGTCAATGTCAGTCGTTAATTCTTGTGGTTTCTTTCAAAGAGTCTGCCACGGATCTTCAAGTGGAAACACCTTGGCATTCTCCTCCAAGTGAAGTTTCTTGTCGATCACCTATCAGCACGTTCCTATCGACATGATATGCATATAAGTAATTAAGTAATTAAGTAATTTAATAATAGACTCCACGGGGTTGTGTAAACTTTAAGAACGAGGAGTTTGACTAGGAAGGACAAATATGCCTCTGTTGTGTGGGTAACTAGAGGATGAGTCAAGGTGGACATAGTAGTGTTGGTATGAACTTAAAGGTACAACATAAAGCTACATTGCAACTTAGCATACAACACTTCAAGCTATGCCACACGAGATTGACAATTCTGAATGGTGAAGAAGTGTTGGGCGGAGAAGTGTAAGGACGACCCAAAAATCAAGGTGGGACATCGAAAGCTTGAGTATGAGTGAAGTGTACAAGACGAAGGTCGCGATTTACCAGTCCACCAATGAACTTAACTTAACTCATAAAGGAGTAAACCTAGTTAAGTGAGCAGTGCTGTCGTAGGGTCCTGACTTAGGATGAACCATGATGGAACCTAACGACACTTGGGAAAGAATTGAGATCAACATGGCTTGGACTTAAGAAGTCATTACAAGCACTGTTAACCTAGCATGAGTACCAAGACAACGTTCAAAACATTCTTAGGTAAACCAGTTGCTACGACTAACGTCGCAAGCATCGTTCAGGTGCTTACACGACGACCCTAATGTAGTGTTTCCCGCAAGCTTGTCCAGGTGAGCTCGGTAAGCTCTCGGGACTTAAACATGATGCGAGACCTTGCCGTGAAGGCATGCTTTGCCATCTCGAGAAGATCGTCTAAGCGACGTCCACACCAACCCGGACTCGTCAATGGGGTGAGCGGAATCCCAAACACCACCTTGTGAGTCTTAAAGCTAGTGATGTCAACTCGGTTGTTGATAAGCGACTCGACGAACCTGCTGTCGATGAAGTGGTACACCAAGTTATCAAATCCTGTGATTGGTTAAAGAGCATCCTCGACACAACCAAGGAACTCTTATCCAAGGTTCCCCTTGGTCTAGTTCTCCTTGTTGGTCGCAACGTTCTTGCATCCTCTACCCCAGGTCATCGGTGATCACCGACACACCTGGTTTGACCTAGAAGACATTTCATTGAACACCTTGGCTACACCCAGGACTCGACGAGTCTTGCCTCGACTAAACCCTATATTGGCTAAAGAACAGTCGACTGTTGTGTCGTGGTTGTGTTCCAGCATCATGTATGTTACAGGCATCCTTCATCTCGATGCCAGGACACAATGATGGCTCGGAACGTCACGACGACGTTATGTGGTCAACGACATTGACACGGCTCATGGTGGAGCATCACGAGCACGCACGGACAGGCCAACGTGATACAAACGACAAAGGAGGTCAACTTAGGGATTTCTATAGGAATGATATCAATGCGGAAAATGGACGTCGGCTTGAAGACATATGAGTACACTTAGAGATTACGACGAACGGACTTTGGTGCGTCAAGCAAGGAAATTCAGGGCAAGGCTCACCTTGTAGGCATTTCACCGAATATCTTGTGTGTGTACTTGATTTTCGTTGCTTCATCGCCGTTCAAAGGGCATCTTGGCACTTAGGCTTGTCAGTCGCAACATCATCCTACCCCTGCATCACAGACCAGTTCTAAACATCAACAAAGTTGGTTCTTTCCTTGTGAACATTTCATCGAACACCTTGGCTGCAGCACTGTCCCAACTAATCTTTGCACAATTCAGAGCTAACCTTGAACCAATTGTCGATGCTGGTGTGTCAACGACGTGTTCCTGCATTTCATCCATCACACCAATCATTCGTATTGCTTCCAGGACATAGCCACGGCGCGAAACGCCGCGACGACACGATCAAGGTGACGGCATTGGCTGGAGCACCTGTCGAAGCAATACAAGCGCACACATGGACTTGCCAGTGACTCAGAGGTGGTGAGGCATGGTGTCGAGGGTGATGAAGTACCCACAAGGCGCTGGCGAGTTGAGGAGGCGGCGGCACGAACATGGGGACGCACGGCAGGCGAAACGCGGCGTAGCAGTGGCCATGGCGCGCGGGGCAAGCCGGCAGCCATCGTGGGGCGACGCAGTCGCGCGCGGTCGAAGCGCTTGTGGGCGGAGCCTGCAGAACGAGGAGGGGCATAGCGCCATCGGGCGTCGGAAGCGGAGGCGCGTGGCTGGCGTGGAGTAGAGGCGGCCGACGTCGAGCGGCATGCAGGGGACGGCGCTGCAGGCGGGGCAAGCCGGAGGGAGTAGCGCAGTGGAGGTGCGTGGCGTTGGCGGTGCTTGGGGGTGGCGCCGGTGAGCAAGCAGCAGCAGGGAGAGGGCGAGCCAGCATGGGCGAGCGGCGCAGCTGCTTGCGCGGCGCGGCGGGGAGGAGCTAGGGCGCGGACCAGGGTACGCTGTGGCCGGAGGCGAGGAGGCGCACGACTGGCGAAGGCAAGGGGCGCGCGCGAGCAGGGAAGCAAGGGGGCACGGCTGCCGGCGTTAGAAGAGCGCTGGGGAGGAGAGGAAGGCGAGCGGGGACGCGGGCCAGCGGCGGCGCAGGAGTGGGGCGACACCGCGGTCGGCCGGGCGGAGGATGTAGCCGGGGGCAAGCGGTGTGTCGTGGATAAGGAGTCGGACGCTGTATAGATAAGGGCCGATGTTCATCACGGTGGCGCCGCCGTGGCGCATGCAGCGCATTTGCGTGGAGGCAGGGGAGGAAAGAGAAAACCTGCGCCGACCTGACCTGTGGGGACCACTTGTGGGACCCACCTCCCTCACTCTTCTTTCCAAATTCAAATAGGGCTAGCAAACATGCTTCAAAAATATTCAAATTTGGCCCCATGACTAAATAAAATGTGAAGAATTTTATGGTGCAATCAGATTTCAGAACTGAGCATGTTGAATTTTTGAACACAGGTTTGAATTTGAATTCAAGCGGTGATACTTGATTCAGTAAAATAAATGGTAGGTTAGGTTCAAAAATCCTGAAACTTTGAAGTTATCCTTTTTGAACCATAAGGGACCTCAAGAAAAATTTGGAATGTATTTGGACAAATTTAAGTACAAAGTTTAAATTTGAAGTCGACTTTGATTAAACTCTCAGTACGTGTCCAATAAATGGAAAACGTGCTTCAAAAATTCTGAAACTTTACTGAGAGTCTATTTGGAATATTAGAAGGTCATGGAAAAATTTACAGCCATATATTTGAATTTTTATGAATGTCCCATTTTAGGGTTGGAATAATTCTTTTTTCATTCTCTCTATTTTGTTTTCTTTTCTCCTTTAATTTTTCATTAAAAATGTGAATACTTGGAAATTAAAGATTTTACACCTTAAGTTCCAATACATTAACAAACATGTTCTATATGTGAAATTTTAACAAGTCCCTATTTTTAGTGAACATTGGTTAACTCATATGGTTCATGTGAGTTTAGATTTCCAAGTCCATTTTCAAAATTTTTAAGTTCGCATTTTTGCGTTTTTTGTTCTTCCGAAAAGCGGGCTTTTACAATCCTTGCCCCTTAAAGGAATCTCGTCCCGAGATTCTAACAAGTAGAATAACAGAAACGATGTGGGAACGATCTATAAAAGAGGGTCATTGACTAAGGAAAATGGCAATGCCCTTAAAGACTTGGGTTCTACGAAATAATGATTATCTTCAGACATCTTAAGAAATTCTAAAGTTTGCTTCAAGTGATTCCAGTCTTTAGGTTGATAACCTTGACAGGATGATCGACATGACCATATCACGTCGTAAAACTTTTACTTCTGTTACTGACCCTTTATTGTTGTACTCTTACACTGGCATGACATCTTGTTCTGTCCTAGTCTTGACTTGAAGAATCAGGACTTGTTCCTTGCTTCTCTAGGTCACCTCGATAGTTTGAAACTATCCTTGCATGGATTCTTGGTTGCTTGCTTGGTTTTGCTTAGGTTCTTATAACTTAATGTGGTATTTCCCCTGACATGAGTTAAGATGGTTTACGAGGTTAAACAACAATCATTAACCTCATTTGATGTTTAGTCAACCATAAGATCCCTTAGCTGTATCATAAGAGTAGTAAAGCACTCAACACTCTTATGGGGGCCGAACAGCAGGAATACTGAAAATATGGCAACTATAAGGTTTTTGGGTTTATCAACATCTTCAAACAATAGAAATAGAAGATGAAGACCCTTTGCGGTGGTACACGAGGATTTAAGGATTCAGCATCCTCATATGTTTCAACATAGCAAAGAACTCAATCATATGGTAACTACAAGGTTCTTGGAGTATCAAGGTTATCATATACCAACGCAAGATCTTAGATGGACCCAAAGAGTTTCACGAGGTTGACAATCGAACAGTATCCTTGCGAGGAAGGAGATTTCATGGATTTTACAAGGTTGATCAACGAACTGATGACCACTCGATGATGAACGGTATAGTTGCAACAATCAAGGTACTTGAACCTAAACAAGTCAAGGATGGAAGTTCAAGTGTTTGTTTAGTTGCTAGGGAGGTTGAGTGATCGGTTGCCCAAGTATCACTCAATAAAAAGAAGATCAACAATGTAAGAATTCAAATGTATATGGTGAAATGATCGTAGTCATTAGACACCTTAGAATAGTTTGAATGGGGTACACAGTGTTGCTCTAAATTTTAGTATTATCATGCATTCTATCATTGGAGTTACATTGGTAATGATGCTTCATGATGCATCATATGTTGTATGGTGCAATGAATATGCACATGGTATGGTGCAAATGGTGCACATGTATGGTGCAAATGATGCAGGTGTATGGTGCAAATGGTGCACATGCATGGTGCAATAGCTTTTATAGTTTGAGCAAGGCTAAATGAACAACACCCACAAAACTCGAGTACTGTCTGATGATTTGCAAGGATTAGATATCGTGGTCGTGAAAGACACTCAATAAATAGCGTTACTTTCATGACTCGACCGCAGTTAAGGAATTCATAACAGAACGATTAACAAGGAATGTGGAAAATATACCACGTTACCTCGACCTTTCGTAAGCTTGTTCGTGTTCTACTCAACTTGATTGTATCTTCATCAGGAGAAAAACAACTAATTATATGTCTCTAGTGATGCTTCACTTAACCTTCGCTTCGATGTGGCAAGAGGAACTGATATCCTTAGCGATCACTTTAGTGGAGTTGAAGTCACACTTCTTCTTTGAGTAACTCAATCTGATGGTGGATGTTGGATCCTCTTGAAGATGTAATCTTACTTGATCGTCTTCTTGTAGACACGACTCATTGTAACCAAGGTTGATGGTTGAATACCACCATTACTTGAGTGCTCGCCTTCCCCCTTAAAGTTCCAAACCAGGATGTCGAAGCATACTCCAAACAGTCCACATGGAAAGACGAGATGCAACTCGAATAATTGCGACCTGCGTTCAACATCACAAGATGTGATGTGGCAAGTCACATAAATCAGACACTAGTATGCCTATCCAAGGGAAAGGGGCTTAAAATGAGTTAAATACTCCATTCAACTTGGTAAATACTTGATTCCTAACTCTAGGTTGGTTACGACACTCCACGAATTGATATTGAGAGCCGAATGCCTAATAAAAACCAAAAGGTTCAAACTGGCCAGGCTATGGTGACAAACGACCAGCCTGGACGCAAACTCGATTTTGATTCAGTAAATGGCAAAATCAGATCTCGAGGTGAATAACAAAGTTAAAGTACACATCAAGACCATTCTAAAAAATATTGGTTTTACTCTAGATCATCCCTGGTTTGCATGTTATGCTATTTTGAAATCTGCAGAATTTTTCTGCACTTTCAGCAGAACCTGCTTAAAAAGTAGCACTTTCGATCTAAAGTTTTCAGGCTGTTCTGATGGAAATCTGGTAATATTATTATTGACAAAGTTATAGACAATGTAATAAGATTTCCAGGATGCATTTATTTCTATTCATATCAGTCCTGGTATAAAACATATGAATTTTTGTAATTGGGAAAAATTTCAGCATTCAGAATTTGAATTCAGTTCAGATTGACCACTCTGCATTCAGACTTGATTTGGAATAGGTAGATGACCGATTCAGGTCTGAATCCAATTGCAAAAATTGTAGCTGACTCTCTATCCTTTTCAACAGTTACTCGCACGACACCATTGGATCAAGGGTCTGCGACTTATGGATTAAATTCTGAGGTGTACAGATTGTTGTCCAGTTTGGGTGTGCTTGGACAGTCTCTGCGATTATCCAAATTTCACCCACATAGAAAAGGATTTTGGTCTTGAGCTGAATAGATAACTTATAACTTACTTCCAAAAATTTCTAAGGAGTACTTACTTTCCCTCGTAGCACTTCTGGTTGAGAAGATATGGCATTTGCAAGTTGACAGTTTTTCTGAAAATTTGGACAGCACCTCCTTTGTTTAAGGCTAATTTTGTCCACAATTTTCAGATATACAAACATAAACATTTGCAAAATAATACATAGAAAACCTGTTGCATACATTCTCAAGATTCCAGAAAGGTAATACCCGAAGCCAATCGATGATCCTACTCAAAGCTAGGGTCTCAACAACAACTAAATCCAAATCTGCCAGATTCGGAAATGTCACGACACCTTAAACGATACTTCGATTTAGACCATGTTATTGTGAGTTTTAGTCTTTGTGTTGAATATGAAATTGATAGAGGAGTCTTTATTCTTTCCATACATGTATAAACATGCATAGGTTGCATTTCTAGTTTAAGAGTTATGGCTGTTCAAAGTTCAAAATTTTTCTGGCTGTTTCAGATAGCACTTATATATATGTACTATCTTCAATTCCATTTTTCTAATTAGTTATAAACTGAATTTGAGGTATCACTGAATGACAAAGTTGTAGAATAGCTCTTACCCTTTCCAGAAATGTATCATAATGGAATAGAAGAGCTTTCTACAAGGAAATATGGCAAAAATTCAGATGCTAGTCCATGTAGTTTCAGAACAGCAGCTGCTGTGATAACGGTGCATTTTCATCACCATAAAAGCGTCTTTTGGCTTGGAGGTCAATAGAAAACTTATAGAAGACTTCAAAAGCTTTCCAAAAAGTATTCACTTTCCTCCCTAGACCTCCAGGTTGAGGATATACGGATATTTGAAGTGGAACAATCGGTTCAGGTTTCAGAATTTAGTTTGATAGATCATGGTTGTTTAAAGCTGATTTGGCCACTGATTTTCAGATGGATAAACTCACAATTTGACAGCAAGTCCCATTACAAACTTGTTGTACAAGTTGCAAGGTTTCCGGAAATGTATTATATGAAGGTATTCGACGATTCTACAAAAAGTTATAGTTGAAATGCCAATGCTAGTTCATTATATCAAAGAGGTGAAGAAATGTTGGTTTCTAATGATTTGGACGAGTTTCCCCAGTGTTGTTCTGTCCAACTCGTCCATAGAGAAATCGTCGAGGACCTGAAGATCTCCCCCATCCCTATAGCATACTACGATGTCCTATGAAGTTTAACTAGAAGCACATTTTAACATAATCGAGCTAGATTCCGTCAATAGTACACAAAAGCCTTAATCTTCAACCTTCTTTGCATTGCACTATCCATGTCAAAACTTTAACCCAAAACTTACCAGCAACTGGTAGTTGGATCTTACAAGATGATGATGAAGCCATTCTTTTGTGGGGGATGGTCAAAGTATCAATTGTGATACTGACGGTACTATGTTCCTTACCAAAGAAAAGTCTAACCCGGTACATCCGGATACGTCTATAGGTGGTCCTAATATCGATCACTCACAAACGTTTGCTACACGGGTCGCTACCGGAGTTAGTGTACCTGCAGAAGACAAACAATCCCCTTTCACACCTTCACAACACAAGGGCGGCACGGGGAAACACGATAGGCAGTCACAATAATACATATGAAAATAAATGCATACGACTCTGGTGTGAGTCGTCCTCGAGCGAAGTCATGTCTTGAGGTACATGGTTGCACTACGTCTGTACAGCAAAGACTCCCGCACAAACCGGCTTATACACGCTCGGGCATACGTGTTTCGCATGATCCCATAGAACATGAATAGTTCTAGAGATGCATACTATCGGGTTATACACCACCCGACGGGGGCTCCCACTAATTTTGTGTCTCGCTGCGGTACCGCATGTCATATGTTCTCAGAAACATGGAAAGTTTCAAAGACTCATATTGACTTTCCGTGCAAAGCCACGGAAATATCACATACCACATCTCGTATGCAGAGCTTACCGAGATTGATCCGCTCTCGCTGGTGTACCTTACCTCTTACCTTGAAGACAGAGCGTTGCTACAAAATAATATAACAAGTAAGTTCACCACCTTTATAACTTATGCTAGTAATAGTCCTTAATGGGTATATAGCTAATCCTCACTTGACTACTTTGGACTCGAATATAGGCTCTTTTCAAGCATGCTATTCCCAATGAAGCTCTGATACCATGTCTGTGGGGACCGGGGTCCACACATCCGAGGATCTCATTGGGTGGTGCCATGCGATGCAGCACCTAACAGCACACACAAAAAGGATACCAAAACATATAAAGTTTTCATTTCATAATAAGAAGAGTTTACAAAGGAGTGTACAACAGGGGTACACACACAGCGGAAAATACATACTCATAATCTCATCTAACTAAGCAGGAGAGAAGACGTCCATGGCATAGGACGCTTCTCATTAGCAAAAAGAAGAACATTCACCAGTTGCATGGTTCACATGAGATTTATCTCGATACCTCGAGATATCATGTACAACCTGAACAGCAGAAATAAACCTAATACCTGCAAAAATCATTAAAGCTCAAACGTGAGCATAAGGCTTAGCAAGACTAACTCGTCTCACTAGACATATGCAGTGTGAATACTAAGCATATATAAGGAATAGCATAAATAGACTCGCCTACAAGTTGATCCTTATATTCATATTTTAAGTAGCAAATGACATTCTTCAGGCACGACACATCATAGACTCCACAATCAAACAAGAAATACTTTGTCGATGATATGACATGCCCAAAGCACATAATGCTATTACAGGATAAGTATTTGGAAAACTGTAAACTTTTAATTGTGCTATCTCTGAGCCACACAAGGTCGCAAAGCAATTATAATTCAATACAACGTATTCTTCTGGCTTCTTTAGTATTTACTACATCACAGCTCAGTGAACAAGTGGTACTCTATTACCACGAGGGACGGCGATTGCAATCAGGACACACCCGGACAACACGACACATACGTCGTTCGGAAGTGTCAACGAGTACACCTGTACCTATGTAACACTTTAGTACTAGGCGTATATGGCCACCTTTCACAAGAAACCCGAATGCCGAGCCCGTCTCACCTCCGCGAAAAGAAGGTCTCCGCACGGAACAACTCATGTGTACGTCGACCGATTTACACCTTACTTTCCTCAACCCAACCCTATCGATGGTGAGTTAATGGGCCTCGACATCCCAGTTATCGAGTTACATCAGTTTACTAGATTCCATATGTCCATTATGTCACCGGTACAAGTCAAGCTTGTTCGAAGGGGCCGCATACGGATGGGCCTTAACCGACACAGACGGGGCTACCAATCCATCTCCCAACACCTGCCTCGTCATTACCGACCCAGGCACGATGTGAGCAAACCAACCTACACAAATCCCCGTCCATGTCTCATATTAAAGAGTTGACATTATGGTAACAACTCATGAGTAGGTTTCCCTCACTCAACTTCTCTCGCAAGTAGAATTCAACTACTTGACTTGTGATTAGTAAAATGTGACCAATCTCGCGAGTAGTATTCGACATACTCGACTTCTACCGATCTTCCAACTAAACATTAAGCATAGCAATATAAATCGAGGGGGTCTTATACTACCCATCCACTTCAAGGATTATTTGGTCATGCATGTGGGGTATTCAATCAACATAGACCTAATGCACATATCAAGTCTATTCAATACAGTGTGTATAAAAACAAAACTTTAAAAGGCACTTAAATGCAAATCGGGGCTTGCCTTAGTTTGCGCTAAGTCAATGTCAGTCGTTAAGTCTTGTGCTTTCTTCCAAAGAGTCTGCCACGGATCTTCAAGTGGAAACACCTTGGCATTCTCCTCCAAGCGAAGTTTCTTGTCGATCACCTATCAGCACGTTCCTATCGACATGTTATGCATATAAGTAATTAAGTAATTTAATAATAGACTCCACGGGGTTGTGTAATCTTTAAGAACGAGGAGTTTGACTAGGAAGGACAGATATGCCTCTGTTGTGTTGGTAACCAGAGGATGTGTCAAGGTGGCCATAGTAGTGTCGGTATGAACTAAAAGGTACAACATAAAGCTACATTGCAACTTAGCATACCACACTTCAAGCTATGCCACGTGAGATTGAAAATTCTGAATTGTGAAGAAGTGTTGGGCAGAGAAGTGTAAGGACAACCCAAAAATCAAGGTGGGACATCGAAAGCTTGAGTATGAGAGAAGTGTACAAGGCGAAGGTCGCGATTTAGCAGTCGACCAATGAACTTGACTTAACTCATAGAGGAGTAAACCTAGTTAAGTGAGCAGTGATGTCGTAGGGTCCTGACTTAGGATGAACCGTGATGGAACCTAACGACACTTGGGACAGAATTGAGATCAACATGGCTTGGACTTATGAAGTCATTACAAGCACTGTTAACCTAGCATGAGTACCAAGACAACGCTCAAACCGTTCTTAGGTAAACCAGTTGCTACGACTAACATCGCAAACGTCATTCAGGTGCTTACACGATGACCCTAATATAGTGTTTCCCGCAAGCTTGTCCAGGTGAGCTCGGTAAGCTCTCGGGACCTAAACATGATGCGAGACCTTGCCGTGAAGGCATGCTTTGCCATCTCTAGAAGATCGTCTTAGCGATGTCCACATCAACCTGGACTCGTCAATGGGGTGAGCGGAATCCCGAACACCACCTTGTGAGTCTTAAGGCTAGTGATGTCGACTCAGTTGTTGATAAGCGACTCGACGAACCTGCCATTGATGAAGTGGTACACCAAGTTAACCAATCCTGTGATTGGTTAGAGAACATCCTCGACACAACCAAGGAACTCTTATCCAAGGTTCCCCTTGGTCTACTTCTCCTTGTTGGTTGCAATGTTCTTGCATCCTCTACCCCAGGTCATCGGTGATCACTGACACACCTGGTTTGACCTAGAAGACATTTCATTGAGCACCTTGGCTACACCCAGGACTCGACGAGTCTCGCCTCGACTAACCCTAATTTGGCTAAAGAATTGTCGACCGTTGTGTCGTGGTTGTGTTCCAGCATCATGTACATTACAGGCATCCTTCATCTCGATGCCAAGACACGATGATGGCTCGGAACGTCATGATGACATTATGTGGTCAACGACATCGACACGGCTCATGGTGGAGCATCACGAGCACGCACGGACAGGCCAACGTGATACAAACGACAAAGGAGGTCAGCTTAGGGATTTCTATAGGAATGATATCAATGCGGAAAATGGACATACGACTTGATGACACATGAGTACCCTTAGCGATTACGACGAACGGACTTCGGTGCATCAAGCAAGGGAATTCAGGGCAAGGTTCACCTTGTAGGCATTTCACCCAACATCTTGTGTGTGTACTTGATTTTCGTTGCTTCATCACCGTTCAAAGGGCATCTTGGCACTTAGGCTTGTCGGTCGCAACATCATCTTACCCCTGCATCACAGACCAGTTCTAAACATCAACAAAGTTGGTTCTTTCCTCGTAAACATTTCATCGAACACCTTGGCTGCAGCACTGTCCCAACAAATCTTTGCACAATTTAGAGCTAACCTTGAACCAATTGTCGATGCTGGTGTGTCAACGACGTGTTCTCAAATTTCATCCATCACGCCAATCATTCGTCTTGCTTCCAGGACATAGCCACGGTGCGGAACGCTGCGAGGACACGATCAAGGTGACGGTGTTGGCCAGAGCAGCTGTCGAAGCAATACAAGCGCACACATGGACTTGCCAGTGACTCAGAGGTGGTGAGGCATGGTGTCGAGGGTGGTGCAGTACCCACAAGGCGCTGGCCAGTTGAGGAGGTGGCGGCACGTACATGGGGACGCACGGCAGGCAAAACGCGGCGTAGCAGCGGCCATGGCGCGCGGGGCAAGCTGGCGGCCATCGTGGGGCGGCGCAGTCGCCATGGGGCGACGCAGTCGTGTGCGGTCGGAGCGCTCGTGGGCGGCGCCTGCGGAACGAGCAGGGGCGTAGCGCCATCGGGCGTCGGAAGCGGATGCGTGTGGCTGGCGCGGAGTACAGGCGGCCGGCGTCGAGCGGCACGTAGGGGACGGCGCTGCAGGCCGGGCAAGCCGGAGGGAGTAGAGCGGTGGAGGAGCGCGGCGTTGGCGGTGCTTGGGGGCGGCACTGGTGAGCACGTAGCGGCAGGGAAAAGGCGAGCCAGCTTTGGCGAGCAGAGCGCTGGGGAGGAGAGGAGGGCGAGAGGGGACGCGGGCCAGCGGCGGCGCAGGAGTGGGGCGACACCACGATCGGCCGGGAGGAGGATGCAATCGGGGGCGAGCGGTGTGCTGTGGATAAGAAGGAGTCGGGCGCTGTATAGATAAGGGCTGATGTTCATCGCGGTGGTGCCACGGTGGCGCATGCAGCACATCTGCGTGGAGGCAGGGGAGGAAAGAGAAAACCTGTGCCGACCTGACCTGTGGGGACCACTTGTGGGACCCACCTCCCTCACTCTTCTTTCCAAATTCAAATAGGGCTAGCAAACATGCTTCAAAAATATTCAACTTTGGCCCCATGACTAAATAAAATGTAAAGAATTTTATGGTGCAATCAGATTTCAGAACTGAGCAAGTTGAATTTTTGAACACGGGTTTGAATTTGAATTCAAGCGGTGATACTTGATTCAATGAAATAAATGGTAGGTTAGGTTCAAAAATCCTGAAACTTTGAAATTATCCTTCTTGAACCATAAGGGACCTCGGGAAAAATTTGGAATGGATTTGGACAAAGTTAAGTACAAAGTTTAAATTTGAAGTCGACTCTGATTAAACTCTTAGTACGTGTCCAATAAATGGAAAACGTTCTTCAAAAATTTTGAAACTTTACTGAGAGTCTATTTGGAATATTAGAAGGTCATGGAAAAATTTACAGCCGTAGATTTGAATTTTTGTGAATGTCCCATTTTAGGGTTGGAATAATTCCTTTTTCTTTCTCTCTATTTTGTTTTCTTTTCTCCTTTAATGTTTCATTGAAAATGTGAATACTTGGAAATTATAGATTTTACACCTTAAGTTCCAATACATTAACAAACATGTTCTATATGTGAAATTTTAACAAGTCCCTATTTTTAGTGAACATTGGTTAACTCATATGGTTCATGTGAGTTTGGATTTCCAAGACCATTTTCAAAATTTTTAAGTTCACATTTTTGCGTTTTTTGTTCTTCCGAAAAGCGGGATTTTACATGTTGCTAACAGGGTTCTCTTGCGATAGCCTGTCCAACAGGGGCTGCCGTCGACGACTCTACGATGATGGTGGACGACGCCAGAGCATCCAGCTTCGGCACCTCCCAAGGGGTTTGCCGTGGACGACTCTACGACGATTGTGGGCGACGCTGGAACACCCGGCTCCGGCACACCCCAAGGGGCCTGCCGATGACATCTACAAGATGGTTGTGGGCGACGCTGGAGCATCCTGCTCCAGCACTTCACAAGGGGCCTGCCATCAATGTCCCAGAGCGTCAACGTTAGCACCAAGCGTATATAAGTGAGTAAACTCTCTTGCCCCACACTTGTTGCTAACAGGGTTCTCTTGCGATATCCTGTGCACCAGGGGCCTACCGTCGATGACTCTACGACGATGGTGGACAACGCCAGAGCATCTAGCTCTGGCACCTCATAAGGGGCCTGCTGTCGACGACTCTACGACGATGGTGGGTGACGTTGGAGCACCCAACTTTGGCACCTCCCAAGGGGCCTACCATCGACGACTCTACAACGTTGGTGGGCGACGCTGGAGGTCCTAGCTCCGGAACCTCCCAAGGGGCCTGCCGTCGATGTCTCCACGACAGTGGTGGGCGACGCCAGAGCATCCTCCTCAGGCACTTCACAAGGGGCCTGCCGTCAATGTCCCAGAACATCAACATCATCACAAAGCGCGGATAAGTTAGTAAACTCTCCTGGCCTGCACTTGTTGCTAATAGGGTTCTCTTGTGATAGCGTGTGCACGAGGGGCCTGCCGTCGATCACTCTACAACGATGGTGGACAATGCCGGAGCATCCAGCTCTGGCACCTACCAAGGGGTCTGCCATCGATGGCTCTACGATGATGGTGGGCGACGCCGGAGCACCCAGCTCCGGCCCCTCCCAAGGGTCCTGCCGTCGATGACTATACGACGATGGTGGGTGACGCCGGAGCATCCAGCTCCAGCACCTCCCAAGGGGTCTGCCGTCGATGACTCTACGACGATGGTGGGCAACGCCGGAGCATCCAGCTCCAACACCTCCCAACATGCCTGCCGTCGACGTCTCCACGACGGTGGTGGGTGACGCCAGAGCATCCTGCTTCGGCACTTTGCAAGGGACCTACCATCGACATCCCAGAATGTCAACGTCAGCACCAAGTGCAGATAAATGACTAAACTCTCCTGCCCCGCACCTGTTTCTAACAGGGTTCTCTTGCGATAGCCTATGCACCAGGGGCCTGTCGTCGACTACTCTATGACGATTGTGGACGATGCCAGAGCATCCAACCCTGGAACCTCCCAAGGGGCCTGCCGTCGATGACACTACGATGATGGCGGATGATGATAGAGCGCCTAGCTTAGGCACCTCCCAAGGGGCCTGCCGTCGACGTCTCCACGATGGTGGTGGGCGACGCTGGAGCGTCTTGCTCTGGCAATTGGTGGCACTACGACACTCCAACTACCCTGCTCATCTACGGGCCCGTTGAAGACCTCCTGCAAATCAAAGTGGTAGATGTGTCCAGCCAACTAACCACATCTACCAAGGGGCCTCTAAGGGGGTTCCATAGGCAGGAAGTCAATGGGCAACATCTCAGCCATATCAATGGTCCTCAAAAGCTAACGGGCTCAGCAAAGGTTCTGCCAACCCTTACACAACTAAGGACTAAGAGCAACAGTTGAGAAGCACAAAGACAAGCCAAACACAAATTTATATTCATTAGGGAATATTTACAAAGGGGAGAACCCCAGATACAAAGTCGGACTGCCACCCTTAGTCCCTGTTGAATTGCTCGATGACATGTTTCGCAGCATAGGACCCTCAAAAACTGGCTCCAAGGGCACATCAGGGTACCGACTCCGGTAGCATACCAGAACAAGGGTTGCCACCATCTCCGCCACCTCCCTACCCTCGACTTCTAGGCGCTGAGCCAGCTGACGCTCCTGCAGATCGAGCTCCCAGGCGTGACGCTCCATCGAGCTCTCCTGGGCTTGTGCGGCGAGATAGCGCAGGAGAAGACCCTCACGCTCGGTTGAATGTTGCGCCCGATTTCGCGACAAGTTCCCCTTCCGGAGCTCAAGATCTTCATGTCAGGACTGCAGCCTATCCCGATTAGCCTCAGCCCGAGCCATCATTGCGTGGCCGTCACCTCCTGCTCGGTGACTGCAGCCTCCCTCTTGGCAATGGCTGGTTTGTGGCGACTCAAGGACTCTCGAACTTCTTTAAGAGCGCGCAGGTGGGCGTCAGCCGCTTCGCTGGACACCTTGGCATTGGCGAGAATCTTTTGGGACAGGGCATCTGTGCCCTCACCTCTAGCTCCTTTCTCTCCTTCTGGTACTTCGCCTTCGCCTAGGCGATCCTGGACCCCAGAAGACCCTCCCAGCCTAGGAGGCGCTCACCCTCAACATGCAGCTTCTCCCACTCTGCGGCAAGAGCCTCCTGCGCCCGGTGGAGATTCGATTGCACCTGAAGGATGCTAGACTATGTCAAGTCCATCACATTGAAGAGGCGTTCCGGCTGTGTCAAAGTTATGGAAGGCCGTCCGATGATCATCTCGAGGACCTCTTCTGCCTGTAGCGGTGAAGGCGAGGCCACCAGTACTTGGGATCTTGCCTTAGAGACTGGGCAGAAGTTACGGTGCCACCCGAAGCAGCAGCGCCACCATCGCTCGAGGAGCCGCCCGCCGGCTTAGCAGCAGTTGAGGCCAGGCCTTCATCCCCCGGAGCCGACTCCAACATTGCCTCTGCCATGACGACAGGAGGTGCCTCTGCCACGACGGCCCAAGGTGCCCCTAGCGCAGCAACTGGAGGTACCTCCGGCGCGGCAGCTGGAGATGCAGCTGGAGATGCTTCACAACCCACGCTAGGCACAAACACCAGAGCAGCGCTCTCATGGACAAGCTTGGCAGGATGCCCTGCCGGCACAGCCATAACTTCCTCAGCCGCCTTCGAAGCACTTGTGAGCACTACCCCTAGCAGTAAGGGCCTCACAACAGCTGATGTAGCCCTGCAAATCAAGAACAAGCCCTGACCAATAAACAAAGGCAGATGAGATAATAGAGCAAGTGCTGGTAAGAATGCCTTAATTTCGTCCCCGGAAGCTCCAGCGAGCCTCCACTTTCGGTGACCCTGAAGCCGTGGGCCATGACGATGGCGTAACAGGCAAGTTCATCCCTACTGGGCCTCCACCAAAGCCACCAACAATACCTCCACCCTGCGCCGGTGTGCCTCCACCAACTCCTACGAAGCCACTCTCGGAGCCTCCTCCTGAGCTGCCGATGATGTCGGCTTGAGGCCTTTTCGCCTGAGGCTCCATAGGTGTGACACTGCCGGAGCCCCCTGTGGCACCCTGGACCATGCTGGCGACAGGGATGATGGATGGCATGCCGACCGTCGACGCCGTCGGAGCCGCCATCTAACGGATCGAGCCTCGCCCCGAAGAATCATTGGAACCCGATACTGAAGATGGGTGTGTCGGGGGACGTTTACTTGGAGCAAAGGTCACCTGCGGCGATGCCCTAAGTGGTGACCAAGGGTGTTTCTCCTTCACGACCTCGACAACTAGAGCCTTCCTCTTGCCTGTGTCGGGGACCGGTGCCTTCCCCTTGCTTGCGTCAGGGACCGATGCCTGGCCTTTCCCTCTAACAGTGGGTGCCTCCTCTGGCATGTAAGCTTCGCAGCCTGAAGAAGTTTTGGACTCCTCTGAAAAGTCAATGATGGCCAAGCCCCGGCTCTCATCACCAACATGCTGCGGCGCAAGACCGATAACGTACAGGATGGGAATCTCTTACAGAACCTTAGCCAGATGGTTCGATACGTGCAAAGCGGCAGGCAGGCCCGCGGGAAGCTGAATATGTCATCCGACAGCAGGTCACCACATGCCTTGGACAGTGCGTCGAGCACCTCTTTCGGGGTTGTCTCCGTGTCGCGACCTTGCACCAGCCAGGTGCCATCCTGTAGCCCAAAGTTGATCCATGTAGGATGGCAACAGTGTTGAAGGGGGCCAGGCACCATCGAACAAAGTCTGCAATCACCTTCAACTCCGACAGATGATGATCCACAAGGAATTGGATCCTCTCCATCACCGGGGTGTAGGATTGCTCCAGCTTCGGCCGCTCCTCCCAGGTCTCCTTCCTTATTGTCACCCATCTGGCGGGCATAACCAGGCAGTCGTGGGCCTCGACTTGTACGATCACCCAGTCCTTCCTCCAATTAGCCCACTTCGCTGAAGAGAGAGGTGTGATGTACTTGAAGGGGTTGCTGGCCCGATGCTGGAAGTAGTAGCCACCGAGGAAGTTGGATTTGTTCTTCTTCCCGGTCCGCCTCAGAGAAAGAACTGCCAGAACACCAGTACGCTCAGATACACCCTGATGAACATCTCGTAGAACTGATAGAACATCGATGCCACTACCAGAGAGTTTGGCGACAGGTGATGAAGTTGAAGCCCAAGGACTTCCAGGAGTCTCACTAGGAATGAAGAAACAGGAGGGATGAACTCGGAGTATGCATACGCTTGCAAGAAGACGATCTCCTTCTCCCCCAACACTAGTGGCAAGGAGCCGAGACGAATTAGATCCCATCGCTCCTTGTCCTCCCAGCCAAAAAGACGCCTCACGGGAGAGACATCCTCCTTCCGGGAAGGAGGCAGAGCTGAGTCCATTGGAGCAGGGGTCGAGAAACTCGAGGGAGCGAAGACGCTTGAAAGGAATACGAGGGCCTGAATGCTTGTGGCATGCGGAAGGAAGGAACCTCCATTGGGCACAAAGGTACCCCTTTTAAGCACCCTAGTGACGTTTGGGCGCACCACGTAAATTTGAATGCTCTCCAAATCAACAGCTCGTACCACGACGTCCATGACAAACGGGCCCGGGTCACCCGTTAGAAAATCCGGCCCGGGCAGTTCTCCGCCTAAGAAGGCAACCCGACGGTTCCCATAAAGACGGAAGTAAAAGCAGCAGATGAGAAGCAGGTGCCTTGGGAACCGTCGCGATAATGTCGCAGCAAGCAAAGATCCCGTCGACATGACCCCTCAACCAGAGAGGGACGCATGGTCACAACAGTAGAGGAGCGCACCGCTTCGACTCATTAAGACAAAATTAAAAGGCAGCATGGGAAAGTAGGATAAGGGCTCCACTCTCGGGCTCATCGCCTCCTCCCAAGGTGGACCCAGGGGCCATTGTTGGTACCCGGCATACCGGGTACCCTCGCGCACAAGCTAGAGTCGCCTAGGTACCCCGCCTCCCAACAGAGGCAGGGTCCTAAGGCGCCACGTGTTCAAGGGACCCGAATCCATCAGTCTTAGATAGGAGGTCTAGGATATCCGCAAGGAACCCGAGCGAGAAGCTCAGCGCCCCCCTTTGGAGATGAGCCCCCAGCTAACCACATGTCTAGTAGGTAAGGATCCCTTCTCCCTGTGAGACAAGGCTCCGAAGTTGCAAAGTGGGCCAAGACATTAGGCGGGCCACCTCCCCAGCGGGTGAGCTTCAGCGCTGCCACGTGTCCCGCAAGGCGGGACCTAACCTCCACCGTGGAGGTGAGCTCCTGGCACTGACATGTGTCCAGCAGGATGGAGCCTAGCCATCCGCGCAGAGGCAAGCTCCCAAGCTGCCATGAGGTCACAAGGCGAGACCTGATCACCGCTGTAGAGGTGAGCTTCTGAGCTGCCACGTGGTACCGAAAGTGGGACCTGACCTCCTCCGCAGAGGCGAGCTCCCAAGCTGTCACATAGTCCAGCCACTTGCCCTAGACGGATGGACGCGGGAGTTAAGAGGATGGTGCACCTTGTCCCTGTCAAGGATTGAAGATACGCGGCTTCTCAAGACGCATGGCGCAGCGCACGCCTAATGTCAGGTACCACTACGACCATCACATCACAGTGAAGACGACGCAGGCCTATCCCATTCCGCCAAGTGGGTAGCTTACGGCAGCAGAGACAGATGGACAGGACACCTTCTACTAGCTTCAGCAACGGCGCGTGGGCTACTGACGACGCAGGCGGTAATACGGCGAGTATTGAAGACCACTGTTAGAGCAAGCATACAAAAGAAGTCTTAGATCTTTAGTATTAGATCGCCCCAGGACCACCTGTTGGGCCCCAGGACCCCACCTGTAAGGCGTCCGACCTTGTATATAAAAGGCCTGGACCACCACCATTACAAAGATCCCCACATCGAACATCACACACACACACATAATAGCAAGGCCATCCATCGTGGAGTAGCGTGTTACGCTCATTGCGGCCCGAACCACATAAAAACCACTGTCTCATACATCCATCCGCTAGAACATTTGATTGAGGCCTAAGCCCTACCGAACAAAGAACCTCTGCGGGCTGCTAGTTAGCAGATCTGGGGGAAGTGTCGCTCTAACACTTCCACAGGTTCTCTTGTGATAGCTTGTACACTAAAGGCCTGGT
Source organism: Tuctoria greenei (assembly GCA_036927565.1). Classification (NCBI taxonomy): domain Eukaryota; kingdom Viridiplantae; phylum Streptophyta; class Magnoliopsida; order Poales; family Poaceae; genus Tuctoria; species Tuctoria greenei. Next base: position 195,496,422 of record JAYESD010000002.1, read on the forward strand.
ATCGACATCTCTGGTGCTGCGGATAATACTAACTAGTGAAGGAATGAAGAAACTGTCCCCCAGTTGGGAAGGTCCCTTCCGAGTGATCAAAGTATCCCACCCTGGATGCGTTCGTTTCGCAACAGAGGATGGGACACCGCTTCCCAATCCATGGAACATCGAGCACCTCCATAAGTTTTATGCCTAGTTTACGGAGGTGAGTCTATAATTACATATAATGTAAATTATAGAGTCTATAAACAGAGTCGGGTAGGACCTTAGGAATAACATCTGGACCCCTTCGGGACGGTTCGAAAAGTTCAAGCACACTTAACTTGGTCCCTGTACTAAAAGTGTAGCTTACCTACCCTTGGTTAGAACAAGATCAATAGCACACTGGGCCTGGTTCCGTACCCTAAGTGTGTCCTTCTCTCCACTATAATTTAGACCTATAATGAAATACATTGTTGCATGCAAACAGACTCCACTTGCATTAATTTTGTATAGGCTCATTTCTTTTATTATCTTTTCCTTCATGTTTATAAGAAACTTGTGCGATTCTTTTTGAGATTTAGTCCGAGTTATTCATATGATATACAAGTTATATTGTTTATCTTTTTTGGATCCAAACATTGCTAGATGGTCTACTCGCTTGAACTCCAAAGCCAATGACAGGTCCGGAGTGTGCTATCGACTTAGACTGGTCAAGCACCCTGAGTACGCCACTCTACCTATATTCCGGCAGGCCTCCGTAGGGCTGGTCCAGAAGGCATTCAGATCTGGAAAAATTATATCAATATACAGATTATTATGATGAGTAACACTAGATCTAAAATTCAAATAAGAACAGTAAGTCGCAAACAAGTTATAAACGAGAGGACAAATTTTGCTGCTTTTCTTGTCTTTAATGTGCAGGAAAAATGAAAAAAATTCATGGTGATGGTGGTCGATGCTGGAGCTTCTAAGCTCCGACAACCCCCAGGGGGCTTGTCGTCGACGTTTTATACTTTGAAAGTGGCCATCCTCAGAGCTAACAAGATCTGACAACACCCTTGAGGGCCAGCCATCGACGTGAAGAGTAAATGGCGATCTAAATGAAGATGGTGGAAAAATCAACCTGAGGAGGTTCGCCATCGACATATTATGCTTTGATGGTGGACACCGTCGAAGCTGAGAAGCTCCGACGATCCCAGGGGGCCCGCTATCGACGCTATATGTGTTGACAGTGGGCGCCGTCCGACCTCCCAAGCTTCGACAACCCCCATGGAGCCCGCCGTCATTGTTCCTAAGTGTTGACAGTGGGCGTCGTCGGACCTATCAAGCTCCGACAACCCCCAGGGGGCCCGCCGTCAATGTTCTCAAGTGTTGACAGTGGGTGCTGTCAGACCTATCAAGCTCCGACAACTCTCGGGGGGCCCGCTGACGATGTTTCTAAGCGTTGATAGTAGGCACCATCGGACCTACCAAGCTCCAAAAATTCCCAGGAGGCCCACCGTCGACGTTCCTAAGCATTGATAGTGGGCGCTGTCGAACCTACCTAGCTCCGACAACTCCCAGGGGGCCCACCAACGATGTCACAAAGGGTCCCTGGACATGTTAGAGGTAAACTTTGGAACTCGAAGCTATCGATCTGGCTACTAGTGAGGAGTAAAGTCATCAAGACATTGTCAATTCCTATTGGTACATGCCCGCAATCAAATTGTGCGCATATACCAGGGGCCAACAATATAAAGTGCAATGCATTGAAGACAAATACAAAATGGAATTCATTAATTCAAGAAGATTGGATTTCATTCATTCAAAGGATTGGATTACAAAATGAGGATTACAAGTGAAAGACAGAAGAAAAAAGTCATAGGTCCTATGGAATAATGAGGCAACTTTTTTGGCAGCTTCTCGAATGTTGGCCCTGATGGCATCTTCTTCTTCAAGGATGGGTCCTTCGACCACCGGATCTAGATATAATTGGAGGTCTCGGCTTTTGAAACACGTCAACACATTTTCGATGACGTTCTTGGCCGGAGACTTCCCCTCCATCTCCAATTGGTTGACAATGATGTCACCCATTGCATCCAACTCGTTGCTGGTGGAGCTCAATGCCACCAGAGCCTTGTCCAGCTCCGGCTCCGGGTCAGCCGGACGTACCCGACTGAAGCCAAGCGGCACCAAAGCCTTGTTAGCGTGCCTTAGGAAGTCTCAGACTTGTTGGGACTCAGTCGCCCTCAATCTCCTTAGTTCCTCAAGTGACCTTCGAGCGGCCGCAAGCTCTGAACATTCCTGGGCGACGCGCTCGACCTCCTTGGCATGTTGCTGCATACTTTTAGCAACATGCTTTTCACTGTCGGCAAGCTCCGTCTCCCGGAGGTGGATGTGGTTCCAGCAGTTCGCCTGATCCTTCTCCTTGCCCCTCACTTTCTCCTCCCTGGTGGAGACTTCAGTCTCTGTGCTGGAGAGATCCTGTCCCACCTGCCAATTCTTCTCCTCTTCTTGCTTGCACTGCTCTTCAAACTTTTTGGTGCGGTTAGCCAAGCTCTGCTCCCCCAGAGACAGCCTCTGGGCAAGCTCCTCCCCCCTCCTAAGAATGTCCTCCTGCTTCTCCAGGAGCTTCTCCTCCCTCTCTTCGAGGGCCTCCCGAGGCTTGAGGAGTATATCATTCAGCTCATTGAGCTTGTCTTGGCGCCCATCAACAGCCTCATTTGTCTCCCGGGCATGCTCGAAAATCTCTTGAGTCTTCTCATCAAGAGCCTTAATGGCAGCCTCTAGCTCATTCAACAAGCAGTCCATCAGCGCTAGCCGGGCCTTCTCCATGGCCACCCATTCCCACTGGTCTACAAGCCTTGACGGCGTCAACTTCGTCTTGAAGTGAAGCCTGTTGCGACAATGACTCAAGGTGTTGTGCTCTTCTTCGAGAGTCTTGGTTTCATTGTCGAAGGCGAGCTGAACTTGGCGGAGATTGGAGCAGGCATTATCGATAGACAAAGCCAAAGGAACTGGCACCCGAGCCCGCCTAAAGCGATTCAGCGAGCTCTAAGGGGTCTTCAAAAACAGCAATTGGGTCCCAGGGCACAAGCGTGGTCCCTTGCGGCACTATGTCGCTAGGGCCGCCCTCCGAGAGCTCTTCTGCATCAACCAGGGTTGAGGAGGGTCCTGTAGTGGGAACCTCCACCTCCCCCCCTACTAGATATTCAATCATCAACTCTTGTAGGATAGAAGAGCAAGTGTAAAGCTACCAGGGGGTGAATGGTAGACAAAACTTTTCAGCGCAAGCAACAAAAATCCCCTCGGCAGAAAAACGATCTGTTAAAGAAATCGTGTGTGCGACAAATCTAAAGGTGATCAATTGTATCTAAACAAGTATATATTGTGTATAATAAATTCATGAAGACGTCACAACAAGAATCACGAAAATCCGTCAAGAAAAACTCAAGTTACGATCAAAAGATCAAACAAAGGTGAATCTGTTTTACCTAAGAAAAACAATTATGGAATACTGCAAAAAAACTTGTGTAGATCAAAAACCACAGATCCAATGACCGTGATATTTTCACAGATGATATAAAATCAAGATGTGAAGACAACTGTAAAAGAATCACATCAATCGGATTTGTAAAACTCGAGTTATGATAAAACAACCCAAGAATGGTAGTGTTGTGCAGAAACTCGACAAGATAGACTTGAACAAAACAAGTCGGACGAACACTTAAATTTGCGGGATTTTTTGTTTTTGTCAACAACTCTTAAATTTGCAGCCGTGTCTTGATCGTTTGGTGGCACGTCGTAAGGCTTGTACACTTTTTCCCATATCGCGAAGCCTTGCCCCTGGATAAAAGCTTCCCTGCGTGCCTTCAAAGCCTGAAAATCAATAGCAACAAACACATATGGTTTTGCCGAGTATTTCTCCATGAGGACTAGTCAAAAGCACGTGCGAATTACAAAGATTAGAGCACCGTGTGTCTGGTACCAATTTTAGGATCGAAGGGCACGTGTAAGGCTACTAGAATGGGGGGTGAATGGTAGATTAAAACTTTTCAATGGAAACATCAAAAAACCCCTCGGCAGAAAAATGATTTGTTAAAGAAATCATGTTTGCGACTAATCTAAAGGTGATCAATTGTAACTAAACAAATATAGATCGTGGAAAATCATGTCATGAATATGTCACAACAAGAATCATGAAAATCCTTTGAGAAAAACTCAAGTTATGATGAAAAGATCAAACAAAGGTCAATCTGTTTTACCTATGAAAAACAGTTCTGGAATACTGCAAAGAAACTCGTGTAGATCCAAAACCACAAATCCAATTACCGTGAAATTTTCATAGATGATAGAAAATAAAGTTGTGAAGATAACCAAAATTGAATCACGTCAATAGGATCTTTAAAACTCGAGTTATGATAAAACAACCAAAGAAAGGTAGTGCTGTGCAGAAACTCGACGAGAAAGACTTGAACAAAACAAGTTGGACGAACAAGGAACAAAAGCTCCTTTAGACTACGAATTTTATTGATCAAAACTCACAAAGAACAGCCCCAAAGTCATGCTCCATGAGCTCTGGCCTCCCTTGCTTATATAACCAGCCCTTAGGCCAACCCAAACCTAACTAGGACTCTAATCCTACTCAATTAACGAACCGAAACTTTCTATAACTGCTCAAGACTCTTCTATATGCAGATAGAAGCAATCTTAAGACTTCCAAAAACCTTAAGAATGTATCCCACATTCCTAAAACAACTAAAATTCGTGACCCACACGAAATCCTATCATAACCAACAAAAACTTTCAATATTTGAGTCAAAGACGACTCAGCTACACTCTGAGTCTATAACCTAGTCGTTTGAACCTTTCTGACCAATTCATTACTTCCACATCTCTCCATCACGCCTCAGAACCATGTAGCCACGTCCATGCACTCCTTGCACACGTGCAAACATCTTCCAACGACGTCCATGATACCTCCATATGCATTATTCTTGGTTCAAACATGCTGCACAACCTACCGATCAACTCAACACGAATTCCTCCCGAACTTGGTAGTTGAATCTCATATTCTCCCAAAGAATAGTTCAATGTATCCCATCACCAGCCATGTTTTGAACTCAAGCAACACCTGCACATGAAGAAACAACCAATACTCCTGAGCACAAGTCCTTGACTTGACTCTCGTTAGTTTCGATAACAACAACACCTTACTTGAGCACCTCACATAAGTATGTTCCAAACCTTCGCAAAATGATGTTAGTCGTAACCACCAAAACACACCAAAAACTTAGTAAAAGAATACGAAGCAAAATTTCCATAATCCAAAAAGCAAGTTCGAAACATTGCAAGTTACAAGCAAAACCACTGCGATCAAGCTCCGAACCTTACCAAAGCTAACCGGACCTTGAACCGGAGCTTACCAAATCTAATCATACCTAGCGCCGAAGCTAACCAAAGCTAGTCGAACCTAGTGTCAGACCTTGTTAAAAATGTGTTTTAGTAGTATTCAAAACTTTTATCGTCAAATCCAATGTATTTAGCACACATAGGTCGCATAGCTCTGCAAGTGGAGGACCTACCGCTGACTCTTTTGGGTGCTTCGGCTCTGACATTAGCACCTCCGGAGTAGTTACCTCTGGCGCTTGCATTGGAGCTTCACCTGGAGCCCTCACCACCTCCAGCTAAGGGGCCTGTAGTTCAACCATCTCCGTCTCAGGGGCTCGAGCTTCAACAACTTCTGGATCAGGTGCTGGAACATCAGCTACCTCCGGCTTAGGTGCCGGAGCTTCAACTACTTTCAGCTCTGCTGCCGGAAGATCAACAACTTCCAGCTCTGCTGCCAGAGCTTCGACCGCCGATTCTGAAACCGTCGGCACTTCATCACAGATCTCTCCCCCGTAGTCCGGCGCTACCACAGGAGCTTCGGGCGACATCTCTAGATCCAGATCCACTACAGCTGGCACGGAATTGTTGTATCATCAGCAACCACTCAGGGAGGCAAGAGGATCAAACAATAGCTTCTGTCTGCACAGTCCCAGCTGCTACAATGGGCATCGAAGCTTCAACATTCTTTTTCGACATCCTGGAAGCAAAGATCAAAAAATTAAAAATAGGAAAATAATAAAAACAACAACTCAAGGTGAGAACACAATGCTTACCTTGGGAAGCTCTCGCCCCAAACGCCGCGGAACTTCTTCTTCTATGGTCCGGAGTTGGAGCCCAACGGATCTGGTGAGGCAGAAACCCCGAACCTTGGCTAGCAGCATGCTGCAGCAGTTGGAGTCGTCTCATCCGTGATCTCCCTCGGCTGGGAAGGACCTCCGGACCTAGAGCCCGTAGCCGGCACTGTAGTCGATGTAGACTTGCTGGAGCTAGCGCCCCTCTAGGACACCGGCACAAAAGGAGGCATAGCGGCTGAAGCTTTGCTTGGCCGAGGAGAAGGAGCTGCTGGAGATGGAGCCGACCTGAGGGAGCTCCCATCAGCATGTCTCAGCTTCCTCTTCCAGCTGCAGGATTTAGCCAGCTTTTTTCCCTTGCCCTTGCCCTTGCCGATGTCATCAACCTTTTAGCTTGGAGCAATCGGAGCCACCCACTCCGAAGCTCCAAGAATTGGAACCCCAGAGGTCCTACGCCTCTCCACCAGGCCGAGGTGGTCAAGTTTTGGCGTCCCCCATCAGAGCCCCCTCCTGATTTTTAGAACCATGTTCAGAGGGAGGAATTCAGCCGGCAGGGTCAATCATCACGGGTGATGGATCCGTGTTGAAACTTCAGAAGATGGAGCTTCAAAGCTTCATCATCCAAGTTGGTGTGAAAATCGACTTCTATTTGGTTATGGTCCATCTCACTATTAAAGGCCCATGCGTTCCACTCCCTTGTCTTTAGCGGAGCCCACCTATTTACCAGGAAGTTGCCGAACACCATTTGAGGGGTCACTCAACCCTCCACGCATTGATGGATCCTTGTCAGGATGGGCTTGTATGCTTCAGACAACTCCAAAACTACATTCCAAGCATCAATGTCGATATTGGGGAGGCTCTTGGGCAACTCCAACCTATCGTGCTTCTCCACAGCAATGACCACCTAGTCCTTCTTCTAGTTGTCCCGCTTCTCGGAGGGGAAAGTCTTCAAGTACTTGAAAGGATAGTTTTGGGCTTCACAAGGTAGTAGAAGGCGAGCAACTCTGACCCCTTTCCGGTGGTGTGGACTGTGAGGAAGGTCCGAAAGAGCTCTATGCACGGTGGCACACCCACCCACATCTCCTAGAAGTGGAAAAAGTTTGCCACTACCAAGAAGGAGTGGCGGCCAAGGTGATGAAGTTGCAGTCCGTATAGATCCAGCAGCATCAGTAGAAAACTTGAGAAAGGTGGGATCAGACCCACCATGGCGTATGTCGAGAAGTAGAGGTTCTCTCCGATGCGCTCTTTCTTGAAGGGAAACTTGCCTAAGCGGATCGCGTTGTTGAAGGGGTCGCTGGACAACCCCATGAAGGTCCGGACCCTCGACAGATCTTCATCGCTCTTGATCTTGCTGCAGGGAAGACCCAACTCTATCGTGGCAAAGTGGAGCAAAAGTTAGAAGGGTTATGCAAAGTTTGAGAGGCTCTGAGCACAAGTTCGAATGAAAGCGTAAAGAGTCCTCAAACCATGCGGGCTTTCCTTCTTAAGTAAGCCTCTACAACGCTTAGATATAAATCGCGACGGGATCAAGACAACATTTCAAAAATCTACCCCGTCAATGACAAATGGGCCTGGGTCAACCTTGGCGTAAAGGCCGAAGTTATCAAACCAGGTGAACCGTTGTCATGACAGGAAGTTGGAAGCCCAAGGGCGGCAGCCTGAGAGGGCGCTCAGAACCGATATGATTTTTGCATTGGGAACCGGCGACCTTCAATTGCATGAGATCCGCACGACAGGATCTCACCTGCCGCATTCAAAAAGAGCCACGCGGCGATGGTTTAACTGTGGACCATCACCCCAACGTCACATCAAAAGACCTTTGAAGCTGCTGCGTGGGAATCGAAGATGGCCCCACCTTTGGTAGGATATCTTAACCCAAAAGGTTTCTCCCAGAGAAGGGCCCAGGGGTCGCTGTCGGTACCCTGTGTACCGGGTACCCCATGATATCGCAAGAAAAATTACGAAGTTCCACTTGTCCGAGTTGAAGACCTCTGAAGGCTCCACGTGACCTGCAGCATTGGGTCCACCTCCCTCATTTGGGTAGCTCCAACGCTGTCATGTAACCCAAGGCTGGACATAACTTCATATACAGGGAGGCTCTAGTCATGCCATGTGTCCAGTGGCCCCGGACCTAACCCCTAGTAGAGGGAAGCTCTGGTGCTATCACGTGTATATCAGCTCCGAACCTACCTTCCCACAAAGGAAAGCTCGAGAGCTGCCACGTGTCAGGCCTTTAGACCTAAGCCTGCAACTAGAAGACTGGCGGATCTCCAACGGCATAGCATTCATGAGGCATTTAAAGCAGCCGCTACAAGACATGATTATATGTCATTAATGCCATGTTAATGACAAACGATCAGAGGACATTTAGTACCAGTAATGCCACCATTAAGGCGCGTTATCACACTATTAAATGTATTTAATACATACAGATGAGGTATTAGGTATATAAAGACCACCGGGGCCACATGTCAGGCTAGGATGATAATGTAACGGCCAGTCCTTAGACTATAAAAGGGTTGCGCCGCATGGTGCAAAGAAAAAGGCCCAATCAGACAAGCTCGTACACTCACAAGCAAACACACATTCATACAATCAACAACCACAACGTGGAGTAGGGTATTACGATCAGGCGGCTCCAACCACATAAAACTCATTGTGTCACTGTCTTGTTCTAATCTTACACGTGCCCCAACCAAATACGAACCTCCGCGAACTACGCTCTAGTAGTACAGGGGGAGTGTTGATCACACACTTAGACAGTTGCAGTATAGACATTTGTCCATAACTCAAAAAAACATTGCACTAGCCTGCTATTGCCACCACTCAGAAAATGTTGCATTACCACACTATTCCCACAGATGACAAAGTGTTTCATTACACTTCTATCGCTACAAATCATTAAATGTTGCATTACAACCGTATTGCCACAGATCAGAAAACACTACATTACGAACCTATTGCCACAGATTAGGAAACGTTGCCTTACAAACCTATTGTCTTAGATCAATATACGTTGCATTATGAACCTATTGTCACAGATAAGAAATCGTTGCAATACCAAATTATTCGCCACAGATGTGAAATTGTTGCAGTAATACTTTTTGCCTCGGACGTTGAATCGTTGCAATACCATACTATTTGCCACAGATGTGTTATCATTGCAATACCATACTATTTGCCACAAATGTGAAATCATTGCAATAACATAATATTTGCCACGAACGCTAAATCGTCGCAGGACAATACTATTTGCCATGGATGTGAAATCGTTGCAGTACCATACTATTTGCCACGAATGTGTTATCGTTGCATTACCATACTATTTGCCACAAATGTGAAATCGTTGCAACAACATACTATTTTCCACAGACACTAAATCATTGTAGTACCATACTATTTGCCATAGATGTCTAATCGTTGCAATACCATACTATTTGCCTCAAATGTGAAGTCGTTGCAATACCATACTATTGCCACAAATGTAAAATCGTTGCAATACCGTAATATTCGTTGCAATACGTTAAATCATCACAATACGTTAAATCGTTGCAATATCCTACTATTTGCCATGGCTGTGAAATGGTTGCAATACCGTACTATTGCCACGAATGTGAAATCATTGCAAGACAGTGATATTCGTTGCAATAAGATAAATCATTGCAATGCATCAAATCATTGCAATACATACTATTTGCCACGGTTGTAAAATCGTTGCAATAATAAACTATTGCCACGCATGTTATATCGTTGCAAGACCCTGCTTTTTGTTGCAATACGTTAAATCGTTGCAATACGTTAAATCATTTCAATACCATACTATTTGCCACAAATGTGAAATCGTTGTAGTAACATACTATTGCCACGACTGTGGAATAGTTGCAATACCATGCTATTTGTTGCAATACATTATATCATCGCAATACGTTAAATTGTTGCAATACCATACTATTTGCCATGATTGTGAAATCGCTACAATAACATACTATTTGCCACGAATGTGGAATCCTTGCAATACCGTACTATTCGTTGCAATACGTTAAATAATCGCAATATGTGAAATCGTCGCAATAACATACGATTCGCCATCGGTGTAAAATCGTTGCAATACCATACTATTTGCCACGGATGTCAAGTCGTAGCAATAACCTATCACCACGAGACTTATGCCAACGGTTCATAAAAGATATCGCCACGTTCTTTTTCATTGCAACAGTGACCTATTGCGATGAAAAACGACCTATTGTAACGATTTTTTTTGTTGTGATAGGTCGGAATCCTTGTAGTATCCTCATCATGAGCATGAATCTGAAGATGAAGACGAGGACAGAAACGAGAGCGTGAGAGGGAGTGACAGAGGGTAACTTCCCTTAATTTTCCCTTTTTTGTGCGTTGATGCGAAAGGGGGAGAGATTGAGACTAGTAATATATTTTGAGCCTTAAGGTCTATTGATCATGGACATGTATCTTTTATGCTTTAAGTGTCAAACTATTGTAGTTTCTTTTTGGATGATTCCTATTTTGTTTAATTTAGATGTGTGATGCTCATTGTGATATTCTTGTTATGGTTGTTCATTATAAATATTGTATTTTCAATCATGCACATCATAATATTTGCTCACACACACTCCATCATAAGGAGTGCATATATGTGAGAAATTCCTATTCACATTTGTCATTCTCATATATGCACACTTTATGAAAATCAAAATTTTACTCTTAATTGTGAAATCTCAAATGGTTGTCATCAATCACAAAAAAAGAGGAGATTGAAAGTGCATGTAGGCATACCCTTGTGGGTCTTGGAAGATTGATGACAAACAAACGAGATCCTAATGAGATTTGTTGAGATGAAAGCAGGTCTACAAAGAATAAAACGGTGCACAAAAAGGTGAAAAATGAGGAATGAGAAGGGAAGAGCACATGTAAAGAATGGAAGCGTGTGACACCCGGTTCTGAAAATGAATCAAGTGAACGCATATGTATGCCCAGGATGTCAACACAGATACACGAGTGCATTCACAAAAGGATATATAGAAAATTACCACAGAACAATATTAATTAACCACTTTTATTACACAATTCAGAATAATCTCGAATACAAACTCTAATGAATGTTAATTACAAGTTTGAACTAATGTAGCGGAAATAAACTAATTAAGCAAACTAAGCAGCATAAGCAAATAGGGTATAACGCAACTCCAACACTCCAGAGGCAAGCCTGATGGTAGACACGGCCTAGAACTCCGCATTATCATCGTTAAATTCCTGATCTTGACCTGCATGGTTGGTGGGGCAATTGCAAGAGTGAGTACATGTCGTACTCAGCATGTGTGGAAAGTATGACATGTAGCTAATACAAATGACGAATATAATAATGGCTAAGTGTTGTAAAGTACATTAAAACAAGTAAAAAGCATTATACTATGTCTATGTGAGATAATCCCATCATATCTATCATATTGAAATAATATGAAATCATATCCAATTATTGCTATCATCATCATTATCCATGTCCAGTTACCATAACTCAAATTCATACCCATAAACATAAGTCATAAACCATCCATAACCATTACCAAACCATAACCATCCCGTATTTCAGTTTCCCTCTAATCATGGAAGTTTTCGAGGTGCTCATAATCGGGAGCACGACTATCATGATAGTTTTAATACTCTGCGGAGATTGTACCACTTTAGCCACGTGTTTGTGATTTCATCACCCGTCAGTGACTAAAGAACCTGCCTTATGCCAATTACACTTCCTTTGGTGTATGGCAAAGAGATAACAAAATAGACTTTACAAAGGGATTACTAGCCTATTTAGACCACATTGAGGTTTCACCGGTGGCGATGTCTCCTACAGAGCACATCTTCAACCAAGGGCCCCCTCTTGAGCCATTTGGATCCCAGGGTAGTCCCGCCAATCATCAACAAACCCAATTCGACTACCCCTTCCCGAGCATCCTTAATGGTCCAAATGGCACTAGCAATGCCCTATTTAATCAGCCACGCTGCACCCTTGCTTGGCCTCGTGGTGGCACTTTAGTTCCGTCTTATTCTCGCATTAACCGATCCTTAGATCCAAAGCAAGCAAACCACCGTAACATCAAACCCATCCACATACCGGGATGGCTGAGATCACCAATTACCATATCATATTAACCAACTCATATTAACCATAATCTCATCAATGCATAATGAAATTGTATAGTTATTTCCCATCCCAAGTAGTTAGGCGAAGCAAAGGTAAAAAGCCCTTCCCGACTCTCTACCATGTATTTCTGGTGACAAGTGTGGTTAAACAAAGATAGTAAACTTCCTATCATAGGATTCCCATCAAATTGACAAAAGCATGCAGTTTTGAAAATGAAACATTTATTTTAAAAACTAGATGAATATGCTTCAAGGACACTTGCCTTGCTCTTGGGATTGGTTCGGGTCAAAGCCTTCAAACTCTTTGTGCTGGAGGTCCTCCACAACGCTCTCTAGCACAAATCTGTCTAAACTGCGCACAAACATACAAGACAAGAATTACAATCAATAGACACACATATATTACTCAATATGACATTATATGCATGATTAATGCAATTGTGAAGTAAAACTAGTTAATGGGTTACTATTAATGTTTACTAACTAGTTCTAATAGTCATTCACAAGTTTGGAAAGGTTTGGAATTGATTCGAGTCAATTTAGAATTAATTCAACAGAAATTAACGAGGAAAATCGGACTAGTCCGCTAGGGACCAAAATAGTCTACACTTCGCGGAACTAGCAAACCAGGGTTTTTCAGAACAACGTGAATTTGGAGATTTGGGGTTGAATTCACGTAAGAAAAAAGAAGTAGAAGGTATACCAGGTGTTTAGAGCTCCAATGAATCAAGGGTTTTTGAGACAACACTTGGATCTTGATGATCTAGGGTTGATGAAGATTATGATGGTGACTTGTTGATGGAGAACGAAAGCTTGATGGAGATCTTGATCCTCTTTCATTTCCTCCTCTTCTTCTTCTTGCTCTAGATCTCCTTCTCCCTCCTTGGTGGTGGCTACTCACATGCTAGGGTTTGGGTGTGATCGAAAAGTGGCAAATAGATGTCAAGCCAAGGGGTGGGGTTGTTTATATAGAAGTGGAAGGCTAGGGTTGGGTTGATTTCAAGTTTGAGATGAGTAGGGGTCGGTTTGGAGTCCCACATGGGCTCTAAAATAGTTAGGAACGACGTCCCTAGGCCCACTTAACGTAAAATCCAAGAAACAAGTCGTGAAACAAAAGAACAACTCGAAGTCACAATTTATCGGACATGTTCGAAAAGGGCCGTACTAGTCTGAAGTTAGACGGAGAGAAATCAGAAAAGTCCGGACTGGACATCGGACAAGTCTGAACTTATCCAGAGGGGAAAAAGAGACAAGTCTGGCCAAAATCGGACAAGTCCGACTTTAGTCAGAGGGGAAAACGGACAAGTCCGCTGGATTACCGGACAAGTCCGTACAAGTTCAGGGACTTAGCGAAATTTCCAAGGATTTGGTGCACTAGACTAGTCTGCAATAGACCGGACAAGTATGAAAGTGTCTAGAGAGAAAAACAGACTAGTTCACAGAAAAACAGACAAGTCCGATTGAAGTTAGAGAGAAATCGGACTAGTCTACTCCAAAACCAGACTAGTACGCACTTCTCAGAATTATTAAGTGCGGTTTTTATTTATTATTCATTTTAAAGTTTTTTATTTTTACATGGATTAATGTTAAACGTGTATTAGAACTTATGTGATGAATGATGCATGAAATGTGGGTGTTACAAACCTACCCCTCTTAAAATGAATCTAACCCTCGAGATTCGACGCGTAAGAGAAAAGATAGGGAAATTCCTCCTTCAGATCCTCCTCCAGCTCCCATGTTGCTTCCGATTATGTGTGATGCTTCCATTGAACCTTACACCATCAAATAATCTTGTTTCTTGTGAGTCTCTCCTTAGTTTCCATGATTTTTACCGGTTGCTCGACATAAGTCAAATCTGCTTCTAATTCCAATTCTTCCATTGGCACTTGTTCTTCCTGTACCCTTAAACACTTCTTGAGCTTGGAAACATGAAATACATCATGAACATCCGATAAGTGAGTTGGCATCTCCAACTTATAGGCTACTTCCCCACTTTTGTCCAAAATCTTGAATGGCCCAACATAGCAAGGTGCTAGCTTGCCTCTTATGTTAAACCTCTTATGGCCTCTCATTGGTGACACCTTGAGATATACGAAGTCTCCAAATTCAAAGGCTAGTTTTCTCCGCCTATTATCCGCATAGCCTCTTTGCCTTGATTGAGCAGTCCTCAAATTTCCACGAATTCTTTGGACTTGCTTTTCAGCTTCTTGCAACACATCAGGTCCAAATACTTGAGTTTCTCCTGTCTCATTCCAAAACAAGGGTGTCCTACACTTCCTTCCGTAAAGTGCTTCAAAGGGTGACATCTTCAAATTTGTGTGGTAACTATTGTTATATGAAAATTCTGCATATGGCAAGCTCTTGTCCCAACTTTTCCCATGCTTCAAAGAACAAGCTCTTGACATATCTTATAAAATCTGGGTGGTCCTCTCAGTTTGTCCATCCGTTTGAGGGTTATATGCCGAGCTAAAATTTAACCTAGTTCCCATTGCTTCATGCAATTTCTACCCAAACCTGGAGGTAAATTGAGAACCTCAATCTGATACTATATTCTCTGGTACCCCGTGTCGGCACACAATACACTCCATGTATATTTCGGCCAATTGTGCAGCTGTATACTTGGTTTTGACAGGGATGAAGTGAGCTGACTTGGTCAATCGATCCACAATTACCCAAACTGAATCATAACCGGACTGTGTACATGGCAATCCAACTATAAAGTCCATGCCAATATCTGCCCACTTCTATTCTGAGATCCTTAATGGCTGCAATAACCCAGGTGGCCTTTGATGTTCCACCTTGACTCATTGGCACACATCACACAACACAAGGTTGTTTAACACATGGCTGAATATGTAGTGTTACATCGTTTGATGTCTTACTATGACGCGATAACTTCAAGGTTGACTCCCTCATCATTGTTAATTGCAAGGTCTTCGTGGCACACTGAATTGCTCCATCGTTCTTCTGTAGCCAATCCATTCCATGTAGGATGTCACAATCCTCCCCTCACCCACATAGAACATCGACGTCCTCGCCGGTCAAGTCCTAGGCCAGGAACATCCCCTCTTGTCCAATCCATGTGAAACCAAAACATTAAGGCTGGCGAGGAATTCTACCCCCCTTATGGAAATACTTACTTTTGGACATACTATCTATGTTCTCATATTCCATACAGCTTCGTCTGAAATGGTGAATCTTCTAGCTGTGTCCATCTTCCTTTGAGAGCGGTTGAACGAGATAGAAAAGAGAGAGAATGAATTCCAAACTATATGAATCAAGGGATATGAAACTAAGCAACTACCTATACTAGCCTACATGGACATGGCAATGCTAAAGCATACCAAAATCCTCTACTAAGCACACAAGCAAACAATACAAAGCAAACAGCACACCAACAAAAATCACATTGATTCCTGAGTGCTCCTATGTGCTCTAAAGTCTCCATTCTATCTAGGCTGCACCCTATGGTCAACCTGTGGCTTTGATAACAATTTGTGACACCCGGTTCCTAAAATGAACCAAGTGAATGCATCTGTGTGCTCAGGATGTTCAACACACATACATGAGTGCATTCACAAAAGGATATACAGAAAATTACCACAGAACAAGATTAATTAACCAGTTTTATTACACAATTCAAAATAATCTCGAATACTAGTTCTAATGAATGGTAATGATAAGTTTGAACTAATGCAGCGGAAATAAACTAATTAAGCAAAATAAGCATCTAAGCAGCATAAGCACACAGGGTATAGCACAGCTCCAAGATTCCATGGGCAAAGCTGATGGTAGACACGACCTAGAACTCCGCATTGTCATTGTTAAACTCCCAATCCTGACCTGCAACTTTTGGCGGGGGAATTGCAAGGGTGAGTACATGTTGTACTCAACAAGTGTGGAAAGTTTGACATGTACCTGATACAAATGACGAATATAATAATGGCTAAGTGCTGAAAAGTACATTAAAACAAGTAAAAAGCATTATACAATGTCTATGTGAGATAACCCCATCATATCCATCATATTGACATAATATGAAATCATATCCAATTATTGCTTTCATCATGATTACCCATGTCCAGTTACCATAACTCAAATTCATACCCATAAACATAAGCCATAAACCATCCATAACCATTACCAAACCATAACCATCCCGAATTTTAGTTTCCCTCTAATCATGGAATTTGTCCAGGTGCTCATAACCGGGAGCACGACTATAATGATAGTTTTAATACTCTGCAGAGTTCGTACCACTTTACCCACGTGTTTGTGATTTCATCACCCGTCGGTGACTAAAGAACCACCCTTATGCCAATTACACTTCCTTTGGTGTATGGCCAAGAGATCACAAAATATCCTTTACAAAGAGATTACTAGCCTATTTAGACCCCACTGAGGTTTCACCGGTGGTGATGTCTCCTACAGAGCACATCTTCAACCAAAGGCCACCTCTTGAGCCATTCGGATCCCAGGGTTGTCCCTCCACTCATCAACAAACCCAATTCGACTACCCCTTCCCCGAGGATCCTTAATGGTCCAAAGAGC
Source organism: Tuctoria greenei (assembly GCA_036927565.1). Taxonomy (NCBI): domain Eukaryota; kingdom Viridiplantae; phylum Streptophyta; class Magnoliopsida; order Poales; family Poaceae; genus Tuctoria; species Tuctoria greenei. The sequence goes on from JAYESD010000002.1 coordinate 195,513,263, forward strand.
ACTAGCAAGGCCCTAATTAATCAGCCACGCCGCACCCATATTTTGCCTCGTGGTGGCATTGTAGTCCTAGATTATTCTCGCAAGAATCGTTCCTTAGATCTAAAGCAAGCAAACGATCGTAACATCGAACCCATCCACATGTCGGGCTTTCTTAGATCACCCATTACCATATCATATTAACCAGTTCATATTAACAATAATCTCATCAACGCATAATGAAATAGTATAGTTATTTTCCCATCCCAAGTAGTTAAGCGAAGCAAAGGTAAAAAGCCCTTCCAGACTCTCTACCATGTATTCCAGGTGATAAGGGTGGTTAAACAAAGCTAGAAAACTTCCTATCATAGTATTCCCATAAAATTGACACAAGCATGCAGTTTTTAAAACAAAACATTTACTTAAAAAACTGGATCAATATGCTTCAAGGGCACTGGCCTTGCTCTTGTGAATTGTTCGGGTCAAAGCCTTCAAACTCTTGGTGCTGGTGGTCCTCCGCAATGCTCTCTAGCGCAAATCCGTCTAAATCGCGCAACAAACATACAATACAAGAATTACAATCAAATAGATGCACATATATTAGTCAATATGACATGATATGCATGATTAATGCAGTTGTGAAGTAAACTTGGTAATGGGTTACTATTAATGTTTACTAACTAGTTCTAATATTTATTTACAAGTTTGGACAATATCGGAATTGATTCGAGTCAATTTAGAATTAATTCAACAGAAATTAACCAGGAAAATCGGACTAGTCCGCTAGGGACCGGACTAGTTCGCACTTCGCGGACCTAGCGAACTAGGGTTTTCCAGATCAACGTGAATTTGGAGATTTGGGGTTGAATTCACGTAAGAAAAAGGAAGTAGAAGGTATACCAAGTATTTAGAGCTGCAACGAAACAAGGGTTTTGAAGGAAACAATTGGATGTTGATGATCTATGGTTGATGAAGAACTTAATGGTGACTTGTTGATGGAGAATGAAAGCTTGATGTAGATCTTGATCCTCTTTCATTTCCTCCTCGTCTTCTTCTTGCTCTAGATCTCCTTCTCCCTACACGGTAGCGGCTATTCACGAGCTAGGGTTTGGGTGTGATTGAAAAGTGGCAAATAGATGTCAAGCCAAGGGGTGGGGTTGTTTATATAGAGGTGGAGGGCTAGGGTTGGGTGGATTTCTAGTTTGAGATGAGTAGGGGTCGGTTTGGAGTCCCACATGGGCTCTAATAGAGTTAGGCAAGACGTCCCTAGGCCCACTTAACATAAAACCCAAGAAACAAGTCGTGAAACAAATGATCAACTTAGAGTCGCGATTTACTGGACAAGTCCAAAAAGTGCAGGACTAGTCCGAAGTTAAACAGAGAGAAATTGGACAAGTCCATACTGGACGTCGGACAAGTTCGAACTTATCCTGATGGGAAAAAAGACAAGTCTGGCAAAAATCGGACAAGTCCGACTTTAGTTATAGGGGAAAATAGACAAGTCCACTAGATTACCGGACAAGTACAGGGAAGTCCAGGGACTTAGCGAAATTTCCATGGATTCAGTACACCAGACTACTACAAAATGGACAAGACAAGTCCGAAAGTGTCCAGAGAGAAAAACAGACTAGTTCGCAGCAAAACGGACAAGTCCGATTGAAGTCACAGAAAAATCAGACTAGTCCGCACCAATACCGGACTAGTCCGCACTTCTGAGAATTCTTAAGTGTGGTTTTTGTTTCTAATTCATTTTAAACTTATTTATTTTTACGTGGACTAATTATAAATGTGTATTAGAACTTATGCAATGCATCATGCATGAAAATGAGGGTGTTACAAACCTACTCCCCTTAAAATGAATCTTGCCCTCGATATTCGACGCGGAAGAGAAAAGATAGCGAAATTCCTCCTTGAGATCCTCCTTCAGCTCCCATGTTGCTTCCGATTTTGTGTGATGCTTCCATTGAACCTTACACCATAGAATAATCTTATTTCTTGTCACTCTCTCCTTAGTTTCCAAGATTTTGATCGGTTGCTCGGCTTAAGTCATATCATCCTCTAATTCCAGTTCTTCTATTGGCACTTGTTCTTCTGGTACCCTTGAACACTTCTTGAGCTGGGAAACATGAAAGACATCATGAACATCCAATAAGTGTGTTGGCACCTCCAACTTATAGGCTACTTCCCCTCTTTTGTCCAAAATCTTGAGTGGCCCAATATAGCCAGGTGCTAGCTAACCTCTCATTGGTGACACCTTGAGGTATACGAAGTCTCCCACTTCACAGGCTAGTTTTCTCTGCCTATTATCCGCATAGACTTTTTGCCTTGATTGAGCAGCCCTCAAATTTTCATGAATTATTTGGACTTGCTTTTTAGCTTCTTCCAACACAGCAGGTCCAAATACTTTAGTTTCTCCTGTCTCATTCCAATACAAGGGTGTCCTAAACTTCCTTCCGTAAAGTGCTTCATAGGGTGACATCTTCAAACTTGCTTGGTATCTATTGTGATATGAAAATTCTGCATATAAAAAACTCTTGTCCCAACTTTTCCCATGCTTCAAAGCACAAGCTCTTAACATATCTTCTAAAATCTGGTTGGTCCTCTAAGTTTGTCCATCCGTTTGAGGGTGATATGCTGAGCCAAAATTTAACCTTGATCCCAATGCTTCTTGCAATCTCTGCCAAAACCTAGCGGTAAATTGAGAACCTCTATCTGATACTATCTTCTTTGGTAGCCCATGTCGGCACACAATATGCTCCATGTATATTTCAGCCAATTGTGCAGTTGTATACTTGGTCTCGACAGGGATGAAGTGAGCTGACTTGGTCAATCGATCCACGATTACCCAAATTGAATTGTTACCGGACTGTGTACGTGGCATCCAACTATAAAGTCCATTCTAATCTCTTCCCACTTCCATTATGGAATCTTTAATGGCTGCAATAATCCAGCTGGCGTTTGATGTTCCGCCTTGACTTATTGGCACACATCACACAACGCTAGGTTGTTGAACACATGGCTGAATATGTAGCGTTACGTCCTTCGATACCTTATTGTGGCGCATTAACTTCTAGGTTAACTCCCTCATCATTGTCAATTGCACGGTATTGGTGACACACTAATTGCTCCATCGTGCTTCTGTAGCCAATCCATTCCAAGTAGGATGTCACAATCCTCTGCCCCTTAGAACATCGACGTCCTCGTCAGTCAACTCCTAGGCCACGAACATCCCCTCTGGTCCAATCCTTGTGAATGCAAAACATTCAGGCCGGCGAGGAATTCTACCCCTCTTATGGAAATACATACTTCCCATATCAAGGGATGGGACCCACCTGGTAGTGACCTGGAGAAAGAACACGCAAAACGGTGCAAGAATCAGGTCGGCCAGTCCCCCTTCTCAGCCAATCTGGTCTTTCCTCCAAACTGGGTCAGCTTCCACTTGTGGGCTCCTCCCGGCTTGAAGAAGTCAGTGATGACTGATTCCTGCGCTTTTGGTGGCGGGAACTGACCCTTCTCCACCTATAAATAGGACCCATCACCCCTCACTTCAACACGCACCACTTGAGCATTATTCTATTGTATACACCAAGTCTCATAGTCCTTAGTGGAGTTAGGGTATAGAGAGGAGAGCCTCTAGTCCCAAGTCCAAGTTGGGAAAGGTATGGCTCATGTATCTTTTCTTATATTTGTGGCTTTATGCATAATAAAGATATTATCTTTAGTCTTCTTTAATGCATATACTTGGATGAAGGGTTCCTTGTTTGATTGTGGATTCCATGTATGTGGTAGGAGTAGTCTTTATGATTAACTCGCACTATAGTCTAATTAGTTATCATATGATCATGTTAATATGAATAACTTATGCTATGTTTCAACATTGGTTTAACGATGTTTAGATTAGTCATTGCCTTAGAGAGGTGCTTGTACTTGAGCCTCTAAGGTATTTACATAGTATCCTAACATGTTGCCAGGATAGTAAGTAGCATTGGATGACTCGCAGAGCCACAGGTTGAATAGGTAGGCAATAGGTGGTGATAGCCCTATCTATCTTTTGTAATCCTCCATGTTTGGCTATGCCTTTCTTTGCGGAAGTCATCCTAGTATTGCTAGGGGTAAACTCGTGTCTGATATATTGAACAACTTAGCATAAGGATTCATCATTGACATGCTCATTAGTATCAAACCTAGGCTGTGTATATGTATATTAGAATCATAGTAAGAGCAAATCCCCAGCTCTTAGTCTAACCTCCATTAGAACCCATTTACCCTTTGGAATAGATTGCTTAGGTGTGTCTCACACTAGCCATATTATCAACTAACCGCTGTCTTGATAATTGATTAGTATCCCCTAGCTTGATCATAAGAGTAGTGTTTACTTTACCCCATTGCCTTCATTTGGGATAAATACGATACCCTTGGGAATACTCTTGGGTGAAATGCTACACAACAGTTTTCGTGCGCTTTTGGACCTCATCTCTTTCAAGAGATGATCTGTGACGTAGGAAACGTCAACAAGCATTTCTAGTGCCGTTGCTGGCGAAGGCAAAGGAAGTGAAGGATAGCTATCACTTGTGATTAAGCTATAGGTACTAATAGCTATTAGACAGGATTACCCTTGTTTGTTTTCTTCTTTTATGTAAAAACAGGGTAGTGTTGGCTAACCCGTTTTATGGGATGGCCAACCAGGAGGCAAGTGCTCAACTGCAAGATAATTCAAGGTGTACCTCAACAAATGTCCAATAGGCAACACCATTGCCTTTCGCGGAAGAATTTCAGCTTCTAGTAGGAGCCAAAGTCATCTATCCCCGAACATGGGGCAGGCTCTTAGAATTCTTCTTGGTTTGCTTCCATCATGGTGTGTATAGTTGGGATTTCATCCAACACTCATGTCATGTGTTGGCACCACCAATCCATGACCACGTTCGTACTGGAGATGAAGGAGTCCTATTATCATTCATCATGGATGAGAATATGGTCTCCACTCAAGGGGTGGATTGAAGAATGCTATAGTTCCATTAGCTTTGCATGCACACCAATTAACAAGGTGGACATGTTAGTTATGGAATTACACCACCCACTAAAGTGACATGAATATTAGGCCAGTGGAGAAGTGTTTGGATGATCCAAGCCATGGATATTCACATGATTTGTAAAAATCCATGTCAACATGGGCCACTTGGGGAACCATTTCCTTAAGACCCATGAGAATTCTTCCTTCCAAACACAACTCCAAGGGATATCACCTACAAGGAGGTCAAGGGTGAATCAACATCACCCTTGTAATCAAGGAGGCTATGGGGATTTCAAAGGATTTAAGTTCAACTAGCCTACCTTGAAGTATCTTGTCCATGGCCAACCAAGAAATCAAGACCACATTTACGTGAGGCTCTTGGCAAAGGTCAAGAAACTTAAAGAGCATTCAAGATCCAATATATCCCACAATCACTTGTTGGGATCCCTACCCTTCGGCCAAGCCCATGCAACCTAGGGAAAGTGACATTGTGGATGAAGCGTTTTTTGTTTGATTGTGGAGTCCACATGTCATCATGCCCAAGGAAGCTTTTGATCGATGATCAAAGTATGTATTGACCTTAAGGAATATCAAAAAGGTCGAAGTGGCACCCCTAAGGATGGAAAAGACTCACCATGCTCTTCAAAGAATATCTTCAAGAGGGAGAAGCTGTCACTACATAACCAGGTCTTCATCAAGATGACGGAGAGGCTTGGGCCACCATGAGGCCCACATGTCCAACTTACATGCCAAATGAGATTTGACATGTCAATCAAGATATGTTGTCCACATCTTCAACTACATGACTGGACAACAAATCATCGCACTAAACGTGACGGAGGTAAGTCCCACTTATCGAACTTCAAAAATTCGATGAGTCCTCGCCAATTGGTTAATTGGTAGTTACCTCATATTTGATTTCCCAATTGCATATTTGAATTTCCCATCAATCGTTGCATTTGCATTTAGCATGTTTGAATTTTCACACTTGCATGTTGGAACATAAAATTTCCAACCGTAATAAAACTAAAATTTCAAACTAGAAAATAAATTTATTTGTATATGAACCTTGAGTGAACCCACTTGAATTCATCTTCCTAATGAAAACAAAAAATAATTCCCTTAAATATTAATTGCATTTGCAAGTTGTTTCAAGTTAGGCAAAACAATTGGACAGGGGGTACAAGATGCTTTTGAGCTAACGTAACCTGTATTCGAGTTGTTTTGTTTGTTCTTTATTTTAGTGCAGACATGACAAAATTTGCAAGAGGATGGAAGGCCCCGTCAAGCACATATCCCTCCATCGATCTCATTTTTAGATCATGGTGGAGGAATGCTCAAGATGCTAGTCCAATGGAGGAACATGATAAAACTCATTCAACTCCAACCTTAACTTGGTAGAAGACATTGAACATGAAGGCTACACCAAGATTCATGGTCGTGAGTTTCTCACACGAACGACCTTCAACCTGAACTGCTCTTCACTTGAGGTACCAAGTTTAAAAATTTTCGCCGTCTGAATTGCATTATGATTGAATGATTTTTGCTTACATTGATAAGGAAGGTTCACACCTTCTCATCATTCAATTCTTATGCATCCTCACAAGGGTAAGTGTTAACATTAGTCTTTTTGATTATTTAAAAAGGAATGTCACCTTACTTGGGAATAAATTTAAATAACTACCTATAATTTCATAAGCATTGCTGAAATTTACTTATACATTTTCTGCCTAGGTAATACTTATAGAATAACTTAATGGTTGAATTGGTATGTAGCAACCTATGAATAGTGATATCCACAATTTTTGATTTGAAACTCATTCATGCATGGATCACTAAATTTTAAATTCCTAGGCAAGAAAATTAAAAATGTTCAGGAGGATAAAATTAAGAATCTTGTTTGCCATGACCTAAATGATAAACATTTGCTCATTTGTAAAAAACTATGATCTTAGAAAATTTACAAGACGAAGGGATCCATTTAGTGTATTTATATCACTTGCGTTTCTATTAGTAGGAGCTTTAGAAAAATGTGCAAATTGATTTATCCTTAAAACCCCACTCCTATCAATTATTCACACATTGTTCACAAATACACATGAAATTGGACCCACTGCATCTTTGATTTTGTTTTTCCCCGTATGTACAAATGAAATACGGTTACCTACCCCAAAATTCATTTGTACAAGTATCGGGAGCTAACCATCCCTCTCTATCATTGAAGGGAAATTTGCAGGAATAATATTATTATGTAGGCATTCAAGGATCCGATTGTTGGAATCCCTAGAGGATTCCATTTCAACATCTCTTAGCCAAGGAGTAAATTAGGATGGTTGCCACCTATGGGAAATTAAGCCCGAAGGTCAACATAACTATACGAGGCCAGAGATTTGACATCGATACTGTCGAAGTGTTAAAACGACACTTCTCCCGGATCTGCTAAGGAGCAGCCCATGGATGTTCTTTGATTGGCGGGGCTTAGTTCTCAATCTAGTGGTTGCGCGTATGAGAGTATGAGACGGTGGTTTTTACGTGGTTCGGGCCGCAAGAGCGTAAAACCGTACTCCATGGTGAGGTTGTATTGTTGGTGTGTGTGAGTTGGGGATTGGCTGTTCGATCGTGGATCCTTTGTAATGGTGGCGGTCTGGTCCTTTTATAGACAAGGCCACACACCTTACATGTGGGGTCTAGGGCCCGACAGGTGGCCCTGGGTTGATCTTATCCTAAAAGATCTATGGCTTCTCGCATAAGCTTCCTGTCGTACTTCTCTGGCAGATTAGGCTGGAACTTCTGCGGCCATTGAACCATGCGAAGGTGCATGGCCAGAGCCAAACAGCTACCCCCTGCTCCCAAGGGAGAAGGGTTCTCACGTGCAGCTCGCCTCTCGCGAGCACGCTCCATGAGGACATGGTCGTCTTGCTGCCTGTAACGGCGGTCAAGCTCCGACCGCGGATCATGGGTCAAAAGCCTTGACGCAGTGTGAGTACGGCATTCTCGGAGGGCAGCGATGTCACTTAATGGGAAGGCACGCGGCTTCGATGCTGTGACGTCTAAGGACCAAGTATGCCAGACAAGGCCCTTCGCTGAGAAGGTGCCTCACCCGAAGGGGGGGACCTTGGTTGCTGATGGCATTGGTTGCTGCTGCAACCAGATGCTCCACATCAGTGCACCATTGCTTCATTGCACCCTGAGGAGCTCCGGGTGCTGGAGGATGTTGAAGAAGAGTATGCTTCGCATTGATCGAGTTCCAAGTGTTGTTGTGCGTTGATGCTTTGACCGACGCGAAGACACCATCCTGTTGTCCGGTGTTGTTTGCCGGAGCAGTTTGTGGTGGAATGACGCACGCCAGGACAACAGCACCAGTTGGCTGTTGCACGTTGGAGGGATTTCCTCCAGCAGGATTCTCAGCGTGGTCGTTGGACGATCCTGCGATGGAGTTCACCATCTCGAAATCTCAGGCCCCCCTACCTGGAGCGGCAAATGTCGAAGTGTGCTATCGACACATCCCCTGGGTAATACTAGAGCGTAGTCTGTGGAGGTTCGTATTTGGTTGGTGCGTGTGTAAGATTAGAACGAGACAGTGAAGCAGGGAGGTTTACGTGGTTCGAGCTGCCTAAGCGTAATACCCTACTCCACGGGGTGGTCGTTGAATGTATGAGTGTGTGTTTGCTTGTGAGCGTATGAGCTTGTATGATTGGGCCTTTTTCTTTGTACCATGCAGCACAAACCTATTATAGTCTACAGGCTGTTACATTGTCAGCCTGGCCCGAGATGTGGCCCTGGCGGTCTTTAATTACCTAATACTTGATATGTATGTATTAAGTACATTTAATGGTGTGATAATGCGCCTTAATGGCAGCGTTACTGGTACTAAAGGTCCTCTGATCGTGTGTCATTAACATGGCATTAATGACATGTAATAAGGTCTTGTAAAGGCTACTTTGACTGCCCCTTGAATGTCCGCGCCGTTGGAGATCCGTCAGTCTTCCTGTTGCAGGCTTCGGTCCGGAGGTCTGACACATGGCAGCTCCAGAGCTTCCCTTTGTGGGGAGGCAAGTCCGGAGCTGATATACATGTGGCAGCACCAGAGCTTTCCTCTACAGGGAGTTAGGTCCAGACTTGGGTTACACGTGGCGGTGCCGGAGCAACCCAAATGAGGGAGGCGGGCCAGTGCTGCAGGTCACTTGGAGCCTTCGGAGGTCTTCAACTCAGACAAGTGAAACTTCGTAGTTTTTTCTTGCGGTATCGTGGGGTACCCGGTACGCAGGGTACCGACAGCAATGTTTTTGTAATTCGTGGCAATGGCTTCCTATTGCAACAATTTATAATTCATGACAGAAATTCGTAATGGCACATTTTATAATTAGCGACAGTAGAATCCTAATGCACCAGGTTTGAAAATTAGTGGCAACAGAATTACGAGTTTAACAATAAACATCCATCAATTGATATTGCAACACGCATAACAACATTCAAGAATTACTAACGTGACGTTTTTGCATGTTAAAAGTTTGCCGAAGATGACTGGGACTAATTGGAACAGGTGCCCTTTTTTGGTTGTTTTGTTGGCCCTTTTGTGCAGTCTCAAACATTTTGCGCATTTCAGCCATTATTGAGGGGTGCATGTCCTCCATTTTCAGAGCTCCCTGTTCACAATCAGCTGCTATCTAACATTCTAAGTTCTGGACATGAAGATTTAACTCTAATTTTTTCTGGTTTATGCAGTCCATCTGGGTGGTTAAGCTATCATTTCTTCCTTCCAACTCCTGCACTTGGTGATTGAGGCCTGCATTTCTATCTTCAAAGTTTCGAACTTTGTCGTTGAGGTGTTCAACCATCTAGATATGCATAGGTTCGTGTTCAGGACCAGTAGGGTTAGCCATATAGCCACACCCCGAACCTGTGATCCTGCACAACCGATTGAGGATCTATATCAACGTTGGAAGATGTGTTTTCTCTCATCATTTGTAATTGGGCCTACCCGCTTAGCTTCCTTGTCGTTCACTTGGGCCGTGTCTGGCTCTATATATGAAAAGAAAAGTCACAAGTACATTGCAAATAATTATTTAATTGGGGATTGTTCGAAGTGTTCAGCTTCTACCTGCTTGTTTGCCCATTCACCGTTCTTCAAATGGCTTGCCTCCCACAGTTGTATGTCATCGGGTTCTTCTCCTGTCTCTGGGTCTCGCTACATAAAATACAAGTAAAATTCAACATGTAGGTATACATATTGATTGCAGCGCAAAGTAAAATCATGATTTATTTTTCATACCTTCACGTAACTAAGTTGGGCATAGGATTTGGAACCTTGCAAGTGTTTCGTCTTTTGTCTTCTTCGATTTTGAGAATTGGTCATTCTTATTGACTACAATGATTTTAAGAATTAATTCCACAAATGAATGTAAATCAAATATTTTTTGTATGATGTGAAGCTATTAAAAAGTTAGCTTACCTTGAATCGCTCAGACCCAAAATATTCTATTAGGTGCAACAACTCAGGCGCTGGTACATCTTCAGGCTTGTTTTATATATGTTCTTCATCGGTCGGATAACTCTTATAGGTGGCATGTAAAGTCGAGCGCCACCCCTTATAGAGCTCACCAGAAATTTTCAAATATTTTCTTGCACTCTCCCATGTGTCATCCATGTCCCAGAAATTTTGTACATTGTATAACACGTTGCTGTAAACGTATAAGATGGGGATTGTAAGAAAAAAAATTACTTGTGTGGGGTGTGACGATAATAACCAGAATGTCTCGCACTATTTCTCTCTTGTTAGTATCCCAACCTCTGCCCACTTCCTTGCGTCGATGAGAGTGCATGTTTTCTTGTTAACATAACCACATCATCAACAAAGTGTCGCTTATTAATACCAACCGCAACACCCAACCTAGTGGAGATCTGAATCGGTAGCTTCACATTCCCCGTGGTACTAACTAGGGATGAATAGCGTATGTTGGCAACCTTATGTCCTTTAGCCACACCTCTTCCAAACTTCATTCCTTCTGTTACATTGATACAAACGATAAACAATCTAAGCAAATCACCGCCTGACCAAGTTTAGTATCATGTACAAATAGTGTGAAAAGAAGAAAAGTCTGATGTTCGTACCATCTTCAGTTCGAGTGAGGCAAGTACGAGTGTGGTACGACGGCGTCCCATCAGCATTTTGTTTTTTATTACTCCGTCCTGGTTTATATTAGTTGTCGTATCAGACCAACAAATGAATTAAAAATAAACTAGTTAGGACTATCTGAACGACAATTATTTTCATTGGGAGAGGGTACATTGTTGACTTCTTCATTGATGTTCATACACTAAAATGAGCCATCAGGTACACATGTCAGTGACGCTACTACACCCGTAGTACTGCAGAGGATTTTCACTCCAGCAGCGAAGCAGGCAAGACTAAAGGGGCAGACATGCAGCTAGCCATGCTAGACTAGACAAAGATAGGGTTCGCTGGTCCGGTCTGAGCGCGTCTCGGAGACAATTGGTTGCAGGGCGAGTACTGAACGCCAGCGGTAGCAGGTGGCGAATGCAAGACAAATAAGGCCGGCAGCTTGCGGGATTAAAATCCTCTATAATACTCCAGCTGCAGTAGCTACCATGGACATGTGGGCCCATGAGACATTGGGTCCACTTGTTAGTGGCAGCTACTGCAGGTGTTGTACTGCATAGTCCCAGCTTGCTATGCTTAACAAAGTGAGGGTTCGGTCTGGCTGAGATCACCCGAAGCAACTCTCGAGGAGGATTGGTGGCAGGGCGAGAAATGGCCAGGGATTTGCGGGCGGTGGGGTCATCATGGCACGCGAAAGATGGGACGTGGCAATGGGCGAGGGAGACATGTCGGGGAGGACACTGAAGTGACCAGCAGCGGGGCGTGGACTCCTGTGCCGGCAGGAGCGGCCGACGACGAGAGAGCATAGCGTGGAGGCATGAAGAAATCACGCCATCACACAGGCTCATGAACTGTTAACTATAAAGACTAGGAAAGTAGAATTGCAAGGCATGCTAAAACAATTAGTAGAGCTTAGTACATACTCCCTCCATCCCAACTCATCTCTATTCCTAGGATTCAAACATCGTCTCAGCAAAGAATGGAAATGACAATGATACCCATCATCAATACATTTAAAGGACTGAACGTAGTCTCTCGAAATGCTCCAAATTCAATGCCAAAGGAGTAAAAATCTAACACGCTCTGCCAAAACAATTGGCACGGGAGAGAGGCAGGTAGTAATGTGACATGATATAGGTGGTTGGAAGCTACGGATAGAGTTGGAGTGGGACATTTTTAAGCTCCAAAAGTAAAGTTATGCTAGGACTGTGACACCCTTTTTTGAAAAATGAACCAAGTGCAGTATATGTGTGCCCAGGATGTTTAACACACATACACAAGTGATTCACAAATGATAAACATCTAATAACCACAGCTCAAATTACTAACTAATTACTTTTATTACAATATTCAAGAAATCCACATATTACATTCTTATGATTATTGAGGATAATACTACTGCAGCAGGAAAAATCTAAATAAGCAACTAATCAGACTAAGCAAATAGGGTAGCGCGGCTCCAAGCAACACAACAAACAAGATGACGACAGCACACAGCCTAGTACTCCGCATTATCATATTGACACTCGCAAACATCACCTGAAACTGTTGGTGGGGGGGGGGGGGGGGTTGCAAGGGTGAGTACATGTCGTACTCAGCAAGTGTGAGAAAGTATGACATGTAGATTAAACAAGGCATGATAGCAAACATTGGCTATTTGCATAAAAGTACATTCAAAACATGTAAAAAGCATACTAAGATGTCTATGTGAAAAAATCCCATCATAACCCAATAATCATCAATTATCCATCCATATACCAGATTATTACCATCATCATCATCCATGTACATTTATCATAACTCAATCCATAACCATTACCATAACCTGAAAATAACCATCCAAAATCCCATGTTCCCTCTAATCATGTAGGTCATCCAGTTGCTCCTTATCGGGAGCATGGCTATCGTGATAGTTTTTAACACTCTGCAGAGGTTGTACCACTTTACCCACAAGTTCGTGGTTTCGTCACCCATTAGCACTAAAGGAAACCTCAATTATGCCACATTACTACCATAGGTCTATGGCCAAGAGATCACAAAACAGCCTTTACAAAGGGACAACCAACATATTCAGAACCACTGAGGTTTCACCGTGGAGATGTGTCCAACTGAGCACATCCTAAACCAAGGGTACCTCCTGCGTTGTTCGGATCCTAGGGCAGTCCCGCCATTATTGCAAACCTAACTGACTCCCATTCCTCGCTCCTCCAAATGATCTAAATCGATGCGGGTAATACTCCTAATTAATTGGCTAAGTCGCACCCATACTTGGCCCTGTGGTGGCACTATAGTCCTGGCTTATTCTCTCATGAACCGATCCTTAGATTCAAGGCAAGCAAACCACCATATCATCAAACCCAATCCACAAACCATGCTTGCTTAGATCTCCCAAGTCTCATGTTACCAATTAATCATGTTCATCAATTTACATCATCCATAGGTTCATTAAATCATGATTAAGCATTTTGGTTGTTTTCCCATCCCAATTAATTAGAGCGAAGCCAAAAGGTAAAAGCCCTTCCCAACTCTCTACAATGTACCCCAACCGACAAGGATGGTCAAACAAGACTAATAAACACATATCTTGGGGTTTCCCATCAAATTGACATGTGCATGAAATTTTGCAAAAAAAAAATGTTTAAAAATTGGATCAATATGTTCAAGGATACTTGCCTTGCTCCTGAGATTTGTTAGGGTCAAAAGCTTCAATGTTTTGGTACCGGAGGTCCTCGACAGCAACCTCTAGCGCAACACCTTCTATTCCGAGCGATAAACACGCAAAACACACAATTCAATGAAATAATGCTTATATAGTACTCAATATGACATGTCATGGAATGATTATTGCAATTATGAAGTAAAACTTGTTAATGAGGTTCTATTAATTTTACTAACTAGTTCTAATAGTTTTTAACAAGTTTGGATAGGTTTGGAATTGATTCGAGTCAATTTGGAATTAATTCAACACAATTTAGATTCAGAGGTCGGACAAGTATGGTACCTGGGCCGGAATAGTCCAACCTTCACAGAACCAGCGAATTAGGTTTTTCTAGGATTTTCTTGACCTACGAGATTTGGGAGGATTGGGTTTTAATTCATGTGGAAACTTTGGTGTAGAGGGTGTACCGTATATTTAGAGGTCCAAGGGTCGAGAATTAAGGATGAAACATGAATCTTGACGATCTAGGATTGATGATGAAGAGTTGAGGGTGAATTGTTGATGAAGAACGAAAACTCGATGCAGATCTTGTTCACTTGATCCTCTTTCGTTTCCTCCTCTTCTTCTTGTTGTTGGATCTCCTATTCATGGCGGCTCCCATGTGCTAGGCTTTGGTGGTCTTCCAAAAGTGGCAAAGAGATGAGAAGTTTGGGTGTTGGGTTGTTTATATAGAGGTGGTGGTGTAGGGTTTGATGGATTTCGAGTTTGGGGGTGGGTTGAGGCCGGTGTGGGGTCCCATGTAGGCTCCAAAAAGGTTAGACATGACGTCCTTGGGCCCCCTTGATGTAAACACCCAAACAAGTCATGGAGGAAAAAAAAATTGAACAAGAGTCGCGAATACCGGACAAGTCCGCACAAGACCGGACTAGTCCGATGGCTAGTCAGAGAGAAATCGGAGAAGTCCAGACGAAATCGGACAAGTCCTACAATAGTTAGAGGGAAGACGGAGAAGTCCAAAAATGGAGGGGAGACTTTTCGGACTAATCTGCAAAAAAACAGACAAGTCCGGAGTCTCAATAGAGGGGTAAGCGAACTAGTCCGGGGTACAAACCAGACAAGTCCGCACTACTAATGAAAAACAACGGGGAGTTAGACTGGACTAGTCTGAGGTCCATGTCCGGACAAGTCCGTTCTTACAACAAGTTTTAATTTGGCTCTATGATTATAATTCATTTTAAACTTATTTCTTTCTGTGTTGCTTGATGCTAAACATGTACAAGAATGTACGCATTGCATGATGGATGAAAATGAGGGTGATACAAACCTACCCCCCTTAAAATGAATCTCGCCCTCAAGATTCGATGTAGAAGGAAAGAGATATGGAAAATCATTCTTGAGTTCATCTTCTAGCTTCCAGGTTGCTTCCGATTCTGCATACTTCCATTGGACTTTACACCATCGAATCACCTGGTTCCTTGTGACCCTCTCCTTGGTTTCCAAGATTTTGACCGGTTGCTCGCATAAGTCAAATTTGCCTCTAATTCCAATTCTTCCGTTGGCACTTGTTCTTCCAGTACCCTCAAGCACTTCTTGAGTTGTGAAACATGAAACACATAATGGACATCCGAAAGGTGTGCTGGCATCTCCAGTTTATATGCTACTTCTCATTTGTCCAAAATCATGAATGGTCTACTATAGCGAGGTGCTAACTTGTCTCTGATATTAAACATCTTATGACCTCGCATTGGACACTTTGAGGTAAACAAAGTCTCCCACTTCAAAGGCTAAGTTCCTCTGCCTATTATTGGCATAGCGCTTTTGTCTTGTTTGGGCGGCCCTCAAATTCTCGCGCAATATCTGAATTTTCATTTCAGCCTCTTGCAACACATCTGGTCCAAACACTTGGTTCTCTCCTGTCTCATTCCAAAAAAAAAAGGTGTCCTACACTTCCTTACATATAGTGTTTCATATGGTGACATCTTCAAACTTGCTTGGTAACTATTATTGTATGAGAATTCCGCATATGGCAAGCTTTTGTACAAACTTTTTACATGCTTTAAAGCACAATCTCTTAACATGTCCACTAAAGTTTCATTCGTTCTCTCGGTTTGAGGGTGATACGCCGAACTGAAATTTAACCTTGTACCCATAGCTTCATGCAGTTTTTGCCAGAACCTAGAAGTGAATTGAGAACCTTGGTCGGGACTATTTTCTTTAGAACTCCATGTAGGCACATAATGTGTTGCGTATACAATTATGTTAGCCTTGCGGTGGTGGTTGTTGTGGCTCCGGTATCAGTCCTTACATCATAATATGTTTCCGTTTGTAGCACAACCAAGGAGGAAGGTTCAAAATTGTAAGCACAATTGGCCATGTGCTATGTGTGCTACTGTTCAAAAAAGGATTGATGCCATCGGTGCCCATTGCAATCCTAATATTCCTCGGATCAATGGCAAATTCAGGATTTCGTGAATCAATGTTTTGCCACTGTGTGGCATCAGCAGGATGTCTTATCATTTCATCATCCTGCTTATGCTTCTCTTTGTGCCATCGCAACAACTCCGACTCCTTCATGTTTGCAAACCAACACTTCAAACGAGGAATGATAAGAAAGTACCAAAACACCTTTTTAGGCTCTCTTTTTCTTCATCGTAGTTCTCGTCATTACCGTCATCTTTTCTATGATAAAATATGTCCACTCCACAAATAGGGCTTTTCTCGTGGTTTTCGTACTCAGGTCCACGATATAAAATACAATCATTCTTGCACGTGTGGATTTTCTCCACCGCCAAACCCAGTGGACAGATTATCTTTTTTGCCTCATAAACTATCGTAGGGATTGTGTTGCCTTGGGGTAACATGTCCTTAAGGAGTATCAACAATTCCTTAAAACTACAATCACTCCATCCGTTGCTCGCCTTCAACTGGAAAAGTTTTACCATCGCAAAAATTCTAGTGTACTTAGCTGCGCAACCATTATACAATAATCTCTTCGAGTCTTCGATCATCTTCTTGTAAATTGCAAGTTAATCATTACTGAATCCATACGTGATCAAATTTGACATCAACAATTCATCTGTGTGATATCTCCTCTCATTCTTGCAGTGTTTGCAAGGACAACAAATAGTCCCTCTAATGTTGTCCAACATGTCTTTCTTTGCGAAAGTGATAAATGCATCTACCATTTTGATATATTCATTGCAAATGCGCGGCCCATACATCCAACTTCGATCTGACGACATCTACGTATAGAAAAGAAGAGCAAAATAAAAGAAATTTGAGGCTACTGATAATCACCGCAAGCCAACTTCAATCAAAGAAGATCTAAAGGTAAAAAAATAGTTAGGAACGAGAGAGGAGGAGAGGACTAACCCTTTTGTTTTAATATCCACTGATAATCACCGCAAGACTTTTAGAATGAAAAAGGGAAGGAACATGGCAAGAATAGAGCAGATCTGGTAGCCACTTGTTCTGCCACAGCAGGGGGGTCGTAGAAGGGCACCAGAAAATTGAGACGGACTGATATAAAGCATGTCTCTCTTTAGAGGGAATGGGAGACAGACCCGCTTCCACAACTAAAGGAGATGTTCCAGACCGGTGGGTATGTGAGACGCGCCTTATTCCATAATGAAAGGAGACGAGCCGAAAACAAAGTCCGTCTCAGTTATCTAAAAGATACGAGTCACAGTTAATGACAACGCCTCTCCCGTTTGTCAGAGAGGAGGGCGCATCTTGGATACCTACTTAACTGAGACGTGCTTTATTGTATTGTGTCTCCTTGTACGTTCAACCGAGCCATGTTAGATCATCACTGAAGCGGGCTCGTCTCGCTTAAGCTTATCAGAGACGTTCTCCTTTTAGCACGTCACCCATCTTTGTTGCCTATTGGGGTTTCTTACGTAGTGGTCTAGGATAGTGGGGTATGCCTCAACACCAAGGTTAACATGTTACATCAATTTGCATGATCCACTAGAGCCAGTATGCATTCGGTACATATTCAAACTTGTCTAGTGGGGCCGCAGATGGTATGGTCATTAATCGACATAGGTAGGAACTATGGCCCCAAAACCACGTTCATGAGCATCCTAAACTTCCTGCCCAGTCTCACATGAACAATTCAAGTGAATAAATGTCCAAACCCACCACTTGATTATAATTGACCAAGTTCACGAGTAGGTGATTGCCTACTCGAGTTATACAATGTCATTCCTTTTCTCTACTTTCTTCCATCCATTTACTCAACATAATTCCATCCATTTCCTCAACTTTAGCATAACAATTCTAGTCATATGAAATCGTATTCTACCCAGACTGATTCTTGGGTCATGCACGTGGAGTAGCATACATCTCTAGACTTAATGCAAAAGTCCATTCTAACCATCATATAAATTATGAAAGCAAAACATATTAACAACTTAAATGAAAACTGAGCCTTGCCTTAGGTTGCGACTAAGTAAATGTCAATAGTTAGGGCTTGATCTTATCAATGTAGCTTCTTTTCGTTTTTCTTCGCTCCTTGGCTTTACTGTTGCTTGAGCAAATCTTGTTCTTTTGTGCTGCTTGGGCAAATCTTGTTCTTGCGGCAGGGTCCATGCTAGTACTTCTCCTCCGAGTTGTGCTCCTCATCGATCTTCTTCGTCCTGGGTCTTATCGATATGAACATGAATTGCAAATTTTACTTTATGATTTAAGAATCGAATTACCTTATGAATACAATAGAAGTTAAGGACTAGGAGGAACCAAAGTGAAGTCATGGCAGGTTCTTAAAGAATTTCTAACAGCATCCACTTCATATAACTTAGGTTGGTAAGAGGATTATCAATATGTCATAATAACAATATAGATAGGGAAACAATGGATTGCTAAGGTGCTAATGGTCATATGGTGAGGATGAGAAGGAAGAATTCTCCATGTAAGAGGTTGATCATAGAAAAGAAGCTTAAAAGTTGATGGAGAGAAATGGCAAAGATTATGGCAATATGCATAAGTAAACCATTATGTTAATAAAATATCCAAAGTACATTTGATTCATCAAATCTCCATGTTCTGGCCATACAATTGTCATCAGAGAATTACTGGAGATGGAGAACAAGTTGAAGAATATTTTTCACCAATTTATAGGATTTATATTACATTGAATTATCTGTAATTTAATTAAGAGAGAACACTTAATGATTTATTGTAGTTCTTCAAGTCAAACTGACCTGGAAATTTTAATATTATCCCTACAGAAGATGAGAATATCGTCATAACATTTTCGTAATTTTCTAAGATCTAGCATGTAGAAGAATCAATGGTTAAAGTATCTCAGATTTTAGTTTAATTTATAAGCTTTTTCATGTCAATTAAATTGGTTCATTGCAAAGTTGGGACCATATGTAGTTCATAGCAATTTATTTCACATTTTTAGGATTTGTTTACGAATTACAGTGTTTTCTAGAAAGTATTTCCTATTTTGTGGATTTGTCACTGTTATTTTCTGGATTTTCTATTAACCAATTGCATACTTTATCAAATAGTTTATCTTAATAATGTTATATGAGGTTGAAATATTTATCAGAGATTAGGGCTCATATTATACAAGCTCTGGCCAAATTTGGAATTTTAGAATAAATAATTCTTTTATAAGGATTTTCGTAATTTTTAGGAATAAAAGAATTATACCGATATTTATATTGATGTTCATACAAAAAATAATATTCCATTGAAACGTTTTGTTAAGTACAAGTCCACTAAAATTTTTTTCACTCTTTTTGGACATTTATATCTTTAACTATGGATTTTCAAAGATTGGTGATTTTCTTGGATTTAATCCTCTAAAGGAAAACTAGTAAGTCACTGGCAGCTAGGCCCCGTCTCCTAATCAGTCACACCTGCGCAAGAACACACGGGCCACAGGGTTTTCTATGCACAGCCACACCAGATCATACTTCCACCGAAGATCCGCCCGGGGGGGGGGGGGGGGGGGGGTAACAGGAGACTGATGGCTGGGCCCCGCGATTACTGTCAACCTTCGGCCGAGCGCGGCTCTGGTGGCTCTCCCCTCGCTTTGATGTCCTGCACCGAAGTAAAAACCTATGGAGAACTTGCTGCTGGTGTGCAAAACATGCGGCGAAGACCAGAGTATGGCCGGAGGTGAACATCGTACGGCGCCTGGCTCCGGCCACATATTTCTCGACGCACAATGCTCCGTAACGAGCACCGTACAGACCAGAAGCTCCATTGTATCCTGAAGATTACAGAAAGGAATAAAGATGGAGGTTATAGCAATCAGAACAAAGATTGTGATGGCAGGGTTGCGGTTTTGGAAGGAAGCACGGCGACAAGATCTATTATGTCGTCGTAAAGGTTTCATCGCTTACCAAACGAGTTGCACCAGTTCGTGCGCAAAGAAGCATATATTCTTGGTTTCAACTGGCACGCTGTAGCCCGCATGAGAGAAGGAGTAAATCGATGGCGAAGATTCTATGCTCTTGGTGACCGCCGATGGGAAAACTAAAAAATCCGATGAGCACCCCCATTAGAATTGCATCCAACTCGAGGGAGAGGTGGGGGGTACTTGGACAACCTTTTTGGTGCAGCGCTTGAGGGAGAGGTACTGCAAGGTGGCCGCACGCCGAAAAGGCACCGCGGCATGGCTGTTTTGCACCGGGACGAAGAAAAACGCCTTAGCAACTAGAAGGAGGAGGAATGTCGTCTTTTATTGCGATGAGGAGGATGTGGAAGTACCGGCACCGCTTTTGACATGCTCAGTTGAGCAGGGACGTGATGGGGACGATCGGGCGATGGTGAAACGCCATTGCGCGAGATGGTGTAACAGGGGCGTTGATTCTACACTGCAGATGATGGACACCCATTTAAGTGGCAGCTTGACTCGACGTGAACAACGCTAGTATTTTATATACATTTTGTCCTCACTCATGCCCACCCGAGAAAACTCCCCAGTCGGTCACCAATCCGTAAATTGTGTCGAGCCAAACACGTTTAACCTCAGAGTTACTTAGGGGTAGGCTTCCAGAAAATAAATTATACCTTAGTAGTATGAGTTATTCTATCAATATCCTAATAAACTTTGAGTCACGATTTCACAATCCACCCCCTTAGAAGACCGACGTCTTCGTCGGTCAACCCCCATGTTAGGAACGTCTCCTCATAGTCACATTTGTACGTTTAGTACTGCCAAAGTGTACCAACGACACTTTCTCCGATACTAATAAGAAGTAATCTGCAGAGGTTCATAGTTAAGCAGTGCGCTAAAAAAGATCAAGAGCAAGGGTGAACACTGAAGAGTTTTACGTGGTTCAGACCGCCTAAGCGTAATAACCAACTTTACGGGGCGTTCGTGTATTGCATGAGTATGCATGACTTGGGATTCGTCTAGGTTGAGTTCTCCCGTGCAGCGCAACACTTTTATATGCCAAGGCCTGGTTGTTACAGTATGCGCCATGGTCTGACAGGTAGCCCCGGCTGTAATAACCGCTCTATACATGTTCTATGGGTGTTAAGGGTGGTTAATAGTATGATAACGTGACTTAATGGAAGCATTATCAGTATTGACAGCCCTCTGATCGTGCATCATTAATATAGCATAAATGATGCTTTAAATATATCTTGTAATGATCGATTGATAGTCCTTGAATGTCCGTGCCGTTGGAGATCCCGTTGTCTAGGTCGAGACGTGTGATATGTGGTAGCTCTAGAGCTTTCCTCTGCGAGAAGGTAGGTCTGGAGCTACTGGACACGTAGTAGCACTGGAGCTTCCCCTGTCAGGGAGGCAGGTCCGGCCTCCGGGACACATGGCAGCACCGAAGCCGCCCTATGGAAAGATGCAGGTCCAGTACTGCAGGGCACATGGAAGGACTGGAGCCACTCTAAGGAGGGAGGCAGATTCAGTACTGCAGAACACGTGGCAGCACCGGAGCCACCCTAGAGATAAAGGCAGGTCTGGCACAGCGAGACATGTGCTGCCCTCGGAAGTCCACAATACTGGAAGGTGGAACTCAACGTCTCTTCTTCTGGTACGTAGGAATATCTGGTATGCAAGGTATCGACAGTGGCACTCGGACCCACCTTTGGTGATATGGTGAGGTTTCGATGCCGGAAGTGAGGCCATTATCTCTCCTGCACTGCTGCTTCAGCTTTCCTCTTGGGACACGCGGTCCTTCTTGATTTGGTAGATGCAATACATGATGTGCTAATCTCACAAAATTGAAGGATGTCAATTCCCAATACGATTTTCATATCGGTTCCCAGCGTATTCTTTGTAGCCCTATCAGGCCGCCGCCCTCGGGCTTCCAACTTCTCATAATAATAATGGTTCACCTGGTGCGACTTTTTTAAAAAAGTGGACCCGAGCCTCCATGTCATCGACGAGGTAACTTCGCAGAGCATGATCAAGGTCCGAATGCAGTTGCCATCCAAGTGTTGCAGAGGCTTAGTAAAGGGACATGCGCTGCAAGGTGAGAGAACTCTTACGCACTGATCCATTATTGCTCATAGTGTTCTCCGTTTAAACCCTTGCATTGCACTCCCACATTTGCTCCACTTCGCGTTGACGGAACTTGGACTTCTACCCAACAAGACCAAGAGTGATGATGAGTTGTTGAGAGTTCAGAAGTTGATAGGTTGGACAAGCAATTCCTTCAACAACTCGATCTGTTGCGAAAAGATCCCATTCAAGAAGGAGGGATCCGGCGAGATTGTCTTCTTTTCGGTGTATGCGATGGTGGGGCTTGTCCCACCATTCTCCAGCTTCTTCCTCATGCTGCTAGAGTCATATGGACTCCAGCTCCATCATCTCGGGCCCACTCAATCTTGCTGGTGGCGATCTTTGTCCACTTTTGTGAGATGTGGTTGGGTGTGCCGCCCTGCATTCCACTATTCCAGAGTTTCTTCACGCTTCGAGAAACCGGCAAAGGTAACCAGCTGATCGGCTTCTACTACTTTGTGGGGCGCAAGAACCCCCCTTTTCGTACATCAACTAATTTGCTTCCGGGAAGTGGCAATCTTGGAAGAAAGAGTGGATTGTAGTACGAGTGGATCAACATGACTGGCAGGAACTACTGGAGGGATTTCCCACAATCGAATCAGACTCTTAGGAAGAGCTCCCAGAACTGGCGGAAGAATAAAACCCGATGCTGACAAGGATTCAGAACTTGAATGAAGGGTGAGTAACCTCTATGATGGTCCTTGCCAACTTATTGACCAACTACTGGGCTCCACTCAAACAACGGGAGTTCCTGGCTTGGAATTTCATTGGAGAAATGGAGAACAATCGGACTGAAGTTGGTAGAGGAACGAATTTGGATGAGAAATCTCTGAAGCTCCAGTTGCCGAAGCTTTTCAACGGAACTTTTCTAAGAGAGACACTACACCTCCAGCAGAATTCCTACTTCTAAACATGGTTCCAGAGTTTAGGAGAGGGATGCAGAAGGGAATGCCGCTGCTTGACAATACAGACATTGCAGTGAGGTAGGAGAGCACTCGACCTGCTAGAATTGTGATCCCCAGGGCTTCGGCCACATGTCCTCATGGAGGGTCCGCCTCTGTAGCTGTCAGTGGGAAGGGCAAGGCCCTTGCTGAATCGAGTCAGAAGAAGTCTCACCCAAGTCGGGGTAAAGGCAATGAGCCCGTCAACACCTCCAATCGGAAGAGGAAGTTGACGCGGACTGATGGCAGCTCCGTCAGATCAAGTTCGATGCAAGTGGTGCCACTGCCTTGGCAAAGCCTCAAGTCGGTGCTGGTTGCACATCTAGCAACGGCAACTCCGGCTCCGATGGCCAAATCGTCTTCGGATTCTGTGTCTGTAGTGGGCGCTAGGTCTGGCAAGCCTACTCTGGTCCCAGTGATAGCAGCGGGCTCTGGTCCTGGAGTACCTTCTCGGACAATGGAGGTCCCAATTGGAGCAGCGTTGGTGGCTGCCACGACCCTCGGAGTGCAGTTTGGATCCTCTGCCCCACCGACGATGGTTGGTTCTGACTCCAGCCGTCCAAGGACAAACTTCGTGCCGGCTCGAGCGGCAATGTGCCTAGGTAATGATCAACTATTTGCTTCGTATTTTGTTTTTGTTTTTTTTTCTTTTCGTTGAATTCTGCATCCTCTGTTTCCAGAGTATCGAGAAAAGGAGCTGCTGCCCTGGCACCTGTCGCAGACACGGAGACTGGACGGGTTGAAGCCCCCGCTGCTGATTCAGCTCCTCCAATGGTCGTGGCGGACGACACAGTAGCTCCAACGCCGGCTGTCGTCGAGATGACTTCAGGGCCAACAGACAATGAACCCATGATTGTGCCGGACCACGAGGAAGAAATGTCGGAGCAAGCTTCAGCTGTTCTGGAGCCAAGTACGGAGGCTCCAGCATCAACGCTTGAAATTTTTAAAGCTCCGACGGAAGTTCTAGCACTAGCTCCAAAGATGACGGCACCTGACGTCGCTATGCCGGAGCGGGCCATGCCTTTACCGGCACGAGAAGATCCGGCTGTGGGGCCTTCCACTTCTGCGCCGGAGGTGGATGAGCTCCCAGAGCTCAGTGCCGCTGATGTCAAGCTGTTGAAGTCCATGCTTGTGCCATGGGCTCCGACAACTATTCTGGAATACTCGGGGGAGCCAGAGCAAGATCCTCTAGCAGGTCCTGAACCAATCCCCCTGGATATGTCAATAGACAATGCCTGCTCAAGCATCTGGCAAGTCCAGCTCGCCTTCGACTATGAGCGCAAGGCTCTGGAAGAAGAGCGTGACACCCTGAGGTGCTGGTGCAAGCCGCTGTACTTCAAAACGAAGTTGACGCAGTCGCGGCTTGCAGATCAAAGGGAGTGGCTGGAGGCTGAGAAAGCTTGGCAGTCGCGTCTGAACAAGGCACTGGACGAATAAGAGGCTGCTATAAATGCCCTCGATGACAAGACCCGAGAGATCTACAAGCATGCAAAGAAGGTCAATGATGTGCCCAATAGTCACTCAGAAAGTCTCAAAGTTGTGAGGGAACAACTACTTAAACATCGGGATTGAGTTTGATAATAAGGATGACAAGCTCTAGAGGAGAGAGAGGATGAAATCTCTCACAAGGTAGCACGAAGCAAGAAGGACTTGGCTGACCGCATGGAAAAAATCAAGTCCTGGTGCAAAAAAGAAAAGCACCAAGTATGGCTGGCAGAAGAAGGAGTCAGCAAAAGCAAAAGAGAGAATGTTGTCTCTGCTAAGGAGAACAAGGTGAAGGCAAAGGAAAAGGACATTGTGGAAAGGAGGGACCGCATGCACATATGAGAGATGCAAATTGTTGACCAACAGAGGCAGCTGGCTGAATGAATCCAGCAACATGCCAAAAGAGGTCGAGCGGTTCTCGAAGGAGGATTCTGTGGAGCTATCGTCCGCAAGAAGGTCACTAGAGGAGCTCCGGAGCACAAGAGAAATTGAGTCCCAGCAGTCCTGGGATTTTCTTGAGCGAGCGGAAGAGGCTCTAGTGCCTCTGGCATTCAGTTCGATCCGATCGACTGACCCATAGCTATAGATGGACAAATCCTTGGTGGTGTTCTACTCCATTGATCCCAAGTTGTATGCACTAGGAGATGTGGTTGTCAACCAGCTCGAGACTGAAGGAAGGTCCCTGGCTAAAAATGTTGCAGAATATGTGCTGATGTGCTTCCAAACCTAGGATCCCTCGATGTCTCTAGCTCTGGTGGTTGAACGACCCGTCGCCAAGGAAGAAGAAGCTGCCAAGGATAGCATCCAAGAAGCCACCCAGAAGGTTGCTTCATACTTCGAGCAGAACTCCAGTAGCTAGGACCTTTCCTTCTATACCTTCATCTTGTAAATCTCAAAATTTTGAATGAATGAAATCCTTTCAAATTCCATTTTTGTCTTCAATACATTGCCTTTATCTTGTTGGCCCCTAGTAGATGCGCTCAATTGATTGAGTACATCTACCATAAGGAATATGACAATGTCCTGAAAACTTGATTGCTCCAAACTTGTAGCCAGTATGATAGATCTTAGGTCCGAAGGTTTCCTATGAAATCTCCAAGGCCCCTTTGTTACGTCGATGGTGGGACCCCTGGAAGTTGTCGGACCTTAGTTGCTTTGACGGTGCCGATTGTCAACGCACGAAACATTGACGGCAGGCCACCTAGGTGTCATCAGAGCTTGGTTGCTTCAACGGCGCCCACTGTCAACGCATAAGACGTCGATGATGGGCCCCCTGGGTGTCGTTGGAGCTTGGTTGCTTTGACGATGCCAACTCTCAATGGTAAAACACAGACGACGGGCCCCCTAGGTGTTGTGAGAGCTTGTTTGTTTCAATGGTGCCCACTATAACATATGAAACATTGACAGTGGGCTCCCTGGGTGTTGTCGGAGCTGGTTTGCTTCGACGACACCCACTGTCAACGCATGGAACATTGACGGCGGGGCCCTTTAGGTGTTGTCGGAGTTTGGGCGCTTCGATGTCGCCGACTTTCAACACATGAAACATCGAGGATGGGCCTTGCGTGATGTCGGAGCTATGTGCTCTAACAACATCCACTATCGTCGTTAAGATTGCCATCAATTATTCATTTTTCCAGCGCATGAGAGACAAGAAAAGTAGTAAAATTCATGCTCTTTCCTATAGCTTATTTGCGGCTTATTACCCTTGTTTCAATTTTATATCCTAACTGTGAGACCTATGTCTGCTGAATACATTGGTTTGTACTGAATACATTGGCTTTGATGATAAAAGTTCTGATATTCTGCTAAAACACCTTTTTAGCAAAGCCCGACTCTAGTTCCGAGCTTCTGCAAGGTCTGACAATAGGCCCGACTTGCTTTGTCAAGGTCCAACATGTTTTTGGGTAGCTCCGGTAAGCTTTGTTTTCATACATATATGACTTTGTGATTTCTTTTACATGCTGAAAGTTTTTACTACATTACTTGTGTTATATATTTTGTAATTTTTGCCATGTCTAGTAATTGGAATAATTACTTACAGTAAATCTTGTCATGGTCGAACATTATTGCTGTTTTGAACTTGTTGCATGCTCATAAGTGCTTTTAATAATGAAAAATTAATCAATCAACTATTCACATGTTGAGCTTTTATGATCAAATAAAAATGAGAAAAGATCAAGAGAATATGCATGCATCACACTTCTTCTTTTGAGATGGTTTATCATTGTGCTTAGATATGAACATGGAATAAGTTGTGTATGACTAAAACCATGTCCTGAAGCTTCTGACTGTCAAATGACATAGGCTTGGCTTGGTTGGTTAGAATAAGGCAGATGCACATATAATCTCTTGCAAATATCATATTCTCTAAGTTTGTTCTTTGAAAAATAATAAAATTCAGCAACAAGTGTCATGCTTTCAAGTCTTGAAATAGTTAAGTTTGTGAGATCATGACCTGCTTAAATTGAAAATTACACTTGATCTCTAGCATGGCTTACACTACTTTATGTATCTCATTGATGTGATAGTGTAAGTTACTTGATAGTATGACTTGGACGAGCTTTGTTTTATATGTATATGTTATAATATGCTCATAACAATTAAAATTTCTCTTTTCAACCTTGTTGAATACATTGTCAAAGGGGGAGAGATAATATGTGAATTTTTAAAGATAAGTATGCAAGAGGGAGAAATTTATTACACATTACACAAATTCACAATTGTTTCTTGCATGATTCTTCTCAGGGGGAGAATTTATTTTTCTCATTTTATTTCTGTTTTACAAAGGGGGAGAAATTGTTTTCAAAATTTTTAATGTGAATAAGCCAATGTTCGGATCTTAAGTGGTTTTGTCAATGCATTCATCAGGGGGGAAATTGTGAGAACTATGTGTGCTGAATACATTGTCTTGTACTGAATACATTGGCTTTGATGATAAAAGTTCTAAAATTCTGCTAAAACACATTTTTGGCAAAGTCCGACTCTAGCTCCGAGCTTCTGCAAGGTTCGACAATAGGTTTGACTTGCTTTGTCAAGGTCCATCATGTTTTTGGGTAGCTCCAGTGAGGTTTGTTTTTAGCTCCAAATTGTTTTTGATAGCTCTGACATGTCTTTGTTAAGGTCTGATATGTTTTGCTAGGTCCGACTTATGTTGGTTATCTCCGACATGTTTTTCTAGCTCCGGCTTTTGGGTTGACTAGTTCTGACCAGCTTTGGTAAGCTCTGGCGCTAGGTTGTACTAGCTTTGGTAAGCTCCGGCGCTAGGTTGTACTAGCTTTGGTAAGCTTCGGCTCAAGCTCCGATTAGCTTTGGCAAGATTCGGAGCTTGATCGCAAAGTTCCTGCTTTTACTGTGAATTGTCTTGAACTTGCTTTACATTGATGGAAAGATTGCTTAGTATTCATTTGCTATGTTTTTGATGCATTTTGGTTGATATGGATAATATCGTTTTTGCTATGTTTTGCGACATGCTTGTGTGAGGCGCTCACATAAGGTGTTGTGTTCGGAACTAATTTGAGTCAAGTCGCGTACTTGGGCTCAGAAGTATTGGTTATTTATTCATGTGCAGGTGTTGCTTGAGTTCAAGACATGGCTGGTGACGGGATCTATGGAACTAGTCTTAGGTAGAAGATGAGGTTCAACAACCAAGTTTGGGAAGACTTATGGTTGAGTTGATCGGGAGGTTGCGCGGCATGTTTGAATCAAGAACAATGCATATGAAGGTATCGTAAACTTCGTTGGAAGATGTTCGCACGTATGCATGCAGTGCATGATGCGGCAACATGGTTCCGAATATGGGCTATGGAAGGAAACATCTGGTTGGAAGGATTGGATCGTACCGGTTGATGACTTCAGCTGTGGCGGGGTCAGTTATGGCTCGGTATGGAAAGTATTGAGTACGTTATGATAGGATTTCTTGTGGGTCACGAATTTGAGTTGTTTTAGAAATGTGGGATACGTTCCAAGGTGTTTGGAAGTCTTAATATTGCTTCTATCTGCGTATAGAAGAGTCCTAAGAAGTTATGGAAAGTTTTGATTCGTGAATTGAGTAGGATTAGAGTCCTAGTTGAGATTGGGTTGGCCTAAGGGCTGGTTATATAAGCAAGGACGCCAGAGCTCGTAGGGCACGACTTTGGGGCTGTTCCTCCTGTGGTTAGAAGCATAAAATTCGTAGTTTGAAGGAACTTTTGTGCCTTGTTCGTCCGACTTGTTCCATACAAGTTTTTTCTCGTCGAGTTTCTGCACAGCACTACCTTTTTTCGGTGATTTTATCATAACTCGAGTTTTACAGATCCAATCAATGTGATACGTTTTGAGTTGTCTTCACAACTTGATTATCTATCATCTGTCAAAATTTCATGGTCATTGGATTTGTGGTTTCTGATCTACACGAGTTTGTTCTATCTTTCAATCGTAACTTGAGTTTCTCTCGGGTAGGACAGATTGACATCAATGGTTACACATTTTACACTAAAGATAAAGATGGTAAGAGTGTTGCACAAAATAGTGGTGTTCGTATTGAGGCTTATGATTCACAAGGGCAAAAGACCACATACTTCGGGTTCATAGAGGAAATATGGGAACTCGATTATGGCGAAAGAATGGTAATGCCCGTATTTAAGTGCCAATGGGTCAAACATCCTCATGGTGTAAAAGTGGACAATTACGGGCTGACACTGGTAGACTTGAATAATGTGGGTTATAAAGATGACCTGTTGGGGTTGAGAATGTGGGAGATAATGAAGAGGAATATAATCAGTATGAAGAGATGTACCTTTTCACCGAACCAAAAAACATCAAGCGCATAGAGAGAAGCATTAAAAATAATTTCAAACCCTATATGCGAGAAGATGTCAATGCTGGAAAAAATGTATATAGCAATGTGAGATGTTATATATTGTATATATTTGTATCTTCTGAAATCAACTTATAACAATGCTCTATTTCATCTTTAGATAGCATGTCTCGAACCTTATTAAATTCAGTTTCTGTTTCGAACATTATTAAATTCAATATGTGTATATAAATTTCTTCTGACCTATGATGATCAGTCTTGCCTTCCAACAGCTCGGTCCCAAACAACATCTAGAAGCACAACTCTTGAAGCTCCTGTTAAGCTAATCCCTTCACGGCAAGCTCTTGTAGATGCAAGTAACACCCGAGACTCATCATTTGGATTGTTAAAAGCTTCAATTGAAGTCTGACGATACTTCCTGTCCATTTTAGGGCTTGCTTGGATAGGAGTGGATCCACTTCAATATAAGTGGTTTGAGGTGGATTGAGGAGAAAATTAGTTCATTCTTCACTTAAATCCAATTAGATTGAGTACACCCAAACAATCCTTGCAAGATTTCTTTCTCTTCTCTCCATTTTGAAAACTTACGAAGATGCTACTTTATCAGTTCTAATGGCTGAATATATTGACTACAAATCAATATCATCTCTCTTAGTGCTTTACACAAGCGACGAAGCGTACAACTTCAATCACAAATCTTGTTTTACCATTTTCATGGGAATTTGACCTTAATCTTTCAAGCATAGATTTATCAATAATTGAGCTTCTTCATCAGACATGTTAATAGCAGTTACAAGTGAAGGGTGTGTCGAAGCTAACAAAATCTCAATGGGACTGAAGACAAAGAGATGCTGCGTATGAGTGACAATGTCTAGGTTAGACAACATGAAGCTATGATGACAACCTTCAACAACATGAAAAGTGATGCTAAGGTTATGCTTGCATCAATCAAGACATGTTGTGAGGGTATAACACTTGTTGGGGCAAGCGTAACCTTGGCAAAAATCAGAAATCACGCCACCGTGGATTACTCTGAAGCTGCCATGAATTACTCTAATGTTTACCGAGCATGCATTGAGAAAACTTCAGAGTAATCCATGGAGGCTTCAGAGTAATCCACGGTGGCATGATTTATGATTTTGGCCAAGGTTATGCTTGCCCCAACAAGTGTTATACTCCCAAAACATGCCTTGGTTGATGCAAGCATAACCTTAGCATCACTTTTCATGTTGTTGAAGGTTGTCATCATAGCTTCACGCTGTTTAACCTGGACATTGCCACTCATATGCAGGATCTCTTTATCATCAGTCCGATTCATATTTTGTTAGATTGACACATCCTTCACTTATAACTGCCATTAACATGTGTGATTAGGAAGCTTCACTTATTTGATAAATCCATGCTTGAAAGATTAAGGTTAAATCCCTATGAAAGTGTAAAAACAAGATTTGTGATTGAAGTTATTCGCTTACTCGCTTGTGTGAAGCACTAAGAAAGTAGGTATTGAATTCTAGTCAATATATTTAGGCGTTAAAACTGAGAAAGGAGCATCTTCCTAAGTTTTCAAATGGACAAGAGGGAAAGAAATCGTTCAAATGGATGGATAAATCCTTCCAAGGATCGTCGGGATTCAAATTGATGCTTTCAACAATTCAAATGATGAGCCACGGGTGTTACATGCATCTACAAAAGCTTGCTGTGTAGGGATTAGCTTAACAGGAGCTTAGCAGCATCACAGGCGGTTCTTAAACAACAACTGCCGTGTGGAAATCATGTATTTTCTTAGACGTTGGTTAATTAAGAACTGCCTGTGGTGTTAGCTACATCACAGGCGGTTCTTAATTAATAACCGGCTGAGAAAATAAATGATTTCCACGGGCGGTTGTTGTTTAAGAACCGCCTGTGACATTCTGTCATCACAGGTAGTTATTGTTTCATTCGCCATCACAATCGCATTATTTTACAGACCACCTGTGTTTGAAAAATCCAGGCGCCTGTGAAAATGCTTTTTGTAGTAGTGTGAGTGATTCTTGTTGTGTCTTCTTCGTGACTTGATTCTCTCTGATATCTATCACTTTTGTCATGCTAAAACACGTTTAGATTAGTCTCACACACGATTTCTTTAACAAATCGTTTTTCCGCTGAAGGGGTTGGGATATAATTGTTTCTGCTGCGTAAGATTTTTTAATCTACCATTCAACCTCCCTCTGGTAGCTTTTCACGTGCTCTTTGATCCTACACTAACAAACTCAATGTGACAACATAAGTATACTGATTAAAGTTCCTTAGGTCCGTATGCTTTCCAGACCTGCCTTACTGAGACCCACTAGAATAGGTAAAGTTGCGTACTTAGGGTGTTGGACCAGGCTAAGTCGATAGCGCACTCGCGACCTGTCATTGGCTTTGGTTTTTAGGTGAGTAGACCATCTAGCAATATTAAGATCCAGTAGAAGATTACCAATAAAACTTATATATCACATGAATTTCTTGGACTAAATTTCAAGTAGATTACACAACAATGCTATTGACAAGAAGGTAAAAAATGGGAAAAAATATTGAGCATGCGCGAAATTAATGCACGTTGAGTATGTTTGCACATATATGTATTTTATTATAGGTCCGAATAACAGGGGAGACAAGGACACACTTAAAGTACATGACCAAGTTAAGGTGCTATTAATCTTATACTAATCCAGGGAAGGTAAACACACACTTCAAGTACAAGACCAAGTTAAGTGTGCTTTTCATCTAGGACCAGCCCGATTCTATTCATAGACTCTATAAGATACATTTTATACCAATAAAGACTCACCTTCGTTTATCTAAGTGTAGAACTTATGAAGGTGCTCAATATTCTAGGGGTTGGGAAGTGGTATCCCATCCTCTATTGCCAAGCGAATGCATCTAGGACAGGAAACTTTGACGACTCGAAAGGGACCTTCCCAGCTGGGGGAAATGTTTTTTCATCCCTTCATGAGTGAGTATTTGCCATAGTACCGTATCACGTTCTTCCAACTGCCGGTTGCGCACATACATTTGTGGTAGCGCCGGAGCGCATAGCAGTATCGCGTGTTTTGGACAGCTACTTGGCACCTTGCCTTGTTGACAAGGTCTGGGTCTTGACGCCAGAGATGGTCCTGTGTGGCTTCATCGTAGGCCCGAATCCAGAGAGAACCCTTGGTGATCTCGAGAGAAAGGACTGTTTCGGCTTCGTACACTAAGAGGAAGGGTGTTTCTCCTGTTCCCGGCTGGGTGTTGTCCAACTCGCCCATAATGCAGATGGAAGCTCTTCTATCCAGTTGGCACCATGCTTCTTCAAACACTCATAAGTGGACGTCTTGAGTCCCTTGAGTATTTTTTTGTTTGCTCTCTCAGCTTGGCCATTGCTTGCCGGATGAGCTACTAATGCGTAGCTGACTGTTATGCCGAGGTCTTCGCAGTACTGTTGGAATGTTGCACTTGTGAATTGGGTTTTGTTGTCAATGATAAATCTGTTCGGAACTCCAAACCTGTAGTCAGTTGAATTCAATAACTTTATAGCAGATTGTTTGTTGATTGTCACAACTGGAGTAACTTTCGACCATTTTGTGAAATTGTTGATGGCGACGTATAAGAACCGGTACCCTCCGACGGCTTTTGGGAGAGGTCCCAAAATATCCATCCCCCACACAGCGAATGGCCATGAGGGAGGAATTATTTGTTGTGACTGCACTGGAGTATGAATTTGCTTTGCGTGGAACTTGCACGCTTCACACTTCTTAACTAGCTTGACTGCATCTTGGAGTACTGTAGCCCATTAAAAACCATGCCGGATGGCCTTACCGACCAACATGCACGATGACGCGTGGTTCCCACACTCACCTCTATTGATTTCTGTGAGCGGTTCACAACCTTCTTCTAAGGAAATGCACCTCATTAGAATGTTGTTTGTGCCACGTCGATAGAGATGCCCTTACACCAACGTGTATCTTTTAGCCAATCTGACAATTCTCTCAGTGGATGCACCATTTTCAGGAAGGATATTGTCCTTGAAGTAGTCCCGAACCTCCGAGATCCATGCATCAGGACTGACTTGAGCTTCTGGATCTTGCACGATTGGTTGCTCGGAGCTTCCCGTAGTGCCTACGATCCTTGGTGGACGCCATGGTAACAGGTCCTTCGGGACCGCCAGCTTCGAGATGCTGGTTCTACCCCCATCAATCAGTTTGACAAGCTGAGCGGCAGGTGCTAGTAATCTCCTGACAAAAACCCTGTCTGGTGCTTGAGCCTCGGTTGAAGCCTTCGTCAAGAGATCATTAGCTTCTACGTTGTTGAGACACTGGACATGGCAGAGGTCTAGGATGTTGAAGTCTTTCTGCAACTTCTGGACTTCAAGTAGATATGCAGCAAGATGAGGGTTATTGAACCACATTCACCTTTGAATTGTTTGATGATGGGTGGCGAGTCACCCTTCACCAGCAGCTGTCGGACGCCATATGATAGTGCCACCTTGAGTCCGAAGATGAGACCTTCATATTCTTCCATGTTGTTCGTTGTTGTGAAGTCGAGGCGTACCATGTACTTGACCTTCTCCGCGGTCAGAGCGAGGAGAAAGATTCCAGCTCTGGCCCCTGCTTCTGCACGGAGCCATCAAATTAGAGAGTCCAGTGAGGCTCAGTGAAGACTGGTACCTTAGCGATGAGGACATCACTCCTATGGATATAAACAACACTGCATTCAACATACAAGATGCAAGCAATAGAGTACACACACACCAATTAATTTCAGAGGTGAGCTCGTTCTTATATGTTTCCTTATATATTTTTGAGAATAGATTGCTACCTAATGACTTAATTGTTATTAGGATCCATGGATAAGTTCAAGGAGTAATTGGAGGAAGATTTAGGGGCGTGGAGGACCAGATATTACATTCACAGAAGATGGAAACTGACCCCAACTCAAATTTGTGTCCAACTCGGAGTCCAGAAGTAGTTCGTACTAAAATGGACGCCCAGGACGCATAAGAACTCCGCACGGGAAGGGGAGAGGATAAAATTTCTAATGGCTCTAGCTCCATGTCAAAATTCTTTCTGAGTCAACAGGAATCGTCAAAACAAAATCGAGTTCATTGGGCCTTGTATCAAGTCCAAGTCCATTATTTTCATGTCTTAGGGTTAGGTCATGACCCCAAAACCCCCTTCGACTGATCTATTATACACAGTTTCACCATTCATCGGTTTGTGAGACCCCAACTTAGCAATTCAGGTTGCTTCTACCTTGTTCTTGCTTTTGTTCTTGGTTGCACTAGCAGAGATTAGCCTTCTTTGAGAGGTCAAGCGTGTGCCGCATGATTGATAACCAATGGAGCGGTGGTGTAGTGATTGCAGGGGTTTCTCGTGTTCTACTCGAGAGCCTCAGATCATCAACATCAAGATCTCCATCAATCGACTTATCTATTACATTTCAGAAGATTGGGACTCATCCTCCTTATCAATTGATATCAGATTTCAAGGTTGCCCGTTAGATAATTCATCTATCCTTTCAATTTGTTTGTTTCTCGTACCTAGAGTCCACAAAAAGGCCACAAAAAACTTGTAGTTTAGTAGATCTATTCATCACTTTGTCCAAAACACGATTGAGCCTTTGCAACTTTGTTAATCAGTTTGGTTTTGTTGATTTTGTAACCGTGGTTGAGTCATATTGCTGGTTTAGAAGTGTTTTTGGTCATAGTTTGAGTTTTGCATTGTGTTGATTCATCCTTTTGATTCACGTCATCACATTCAGATTATATTCATCTCTATCCAGTTTGGTATTTTTGTCATATCTCTCTCATATAAACATGGATTGCGTGGTTCTCGTACTTTATGGAAAGCTTAAGAAGTTCTCTACAACTTTAGTATTAATAGGTTCCCCGGAAAATGGGGTTATCATGGTCAAAAGTGTATTAGATCTGAATCTATTTTTGACCTAAAATTTTTGAACATTCTGTGTTTCGGATGCAATATCTCCTATTGTTTGTTTCAAAATAAGTCTTCCATATATTGAAATTAAATAGGAGAGATATATATACAATATTTCAGTTGTAATTTTATTTTGGATCTTCTAAGTATGCCTATTCGTCCTTGGAAAATTGAGCAGAAAATCTGTGACAGACCCACGAGATATCTTTGATTGCTTTTCATTGTGTTTTTCTTTTGCAGAACATTCTTAAAAAAAAGAAGAAAAAAGAAAAACTAAAGTGCAAAACAAGATACAAAAGCCGCACAAAAAAAACTGTAGAGAAAAACAACAACAAAAAAATAGAAGTGCTTGCATCCTTTGTGTCATCTAGTTTTGTCTCATGTCTTGCTAGCTTGAACTATTAGGAACACATTTAGGACAGCAACATTGACAAGTACTTTGGACACTTATCAACTTTACTATCTGATATTCATTGTTGCTAAAACTTGTTACATATAAAAAGCCATCCAAGCTACACCTTACTCTTGAGCAGAATCGATACACCTTTGCAATCATCTCACACTTCATTGGTTTCTTCATACCGTCCGCCGTTTGCCACCTGCAGTGTCGGTAAGAACACTTGTAAGAGCGTGGTAAGACACGTGAGAGTGTGTGATTCCACTTCCACTTTGCCATTATCCTTTTTAGTTGGTAGGGATAACATATTTTTTTGTTGTCTTCTATTTGCTACTAACAATATCAGATAAAAGCAAGAATCATGCCTTATATGCTGAGATGATTGACATGATGAAGATGGCGATGGAGTTGCTCGCTAAGAGTCAAAC
This sequence comes from Tuctoria greenei, assembly GCA_036927565.1. Taxonomy (NCBI): domain Eukaryota; kingdom Viridiplantae; phylum Streptophyta; class Magnoliopsida; order Poales; family Poaceae; genus Tuctoria; species Tuctoria greenei. Next base: position 195,549,503 of record JAYESD010000002.1, read on the forward strand.
ATCAACCAAGGTTTCACATGACATTCAAACCATCTTTACAACTCCTTCCACAGAAAGTTATTAGATTCTCCCATCTCTTCCTTCTTATGATGGTTTGGTTACGATGAATATATTGCATGGAAAATAGAGTTGGATAAATTTTTTGGACAATGTCATATGTGTGAGAGGAGAAAGATTAGAAATGTTGCAAGTGCATTAGTAGGTTGTGCCTTAACTTGGTGGAACAATTTAAATGATTTAGCAAAACCTCGAACATGGAAGGATATGAAAGTTTGTATGTGAGAAACTTTTATGAATGTATCTAATTGCAAAGATGAAGTGCATCAATTTGAGCAAAAATTTCTTGTTGTACCTCCTTTTGTGTCTAACATTTTGCAGGACAATATAGAAAATAATATAGATGATGCAAAAGAGAATGAGGCTTTCGACAAAACTTTTGAAATTTTAGATGGATCAACTCATAACGCGCTCGAAATCACTCCTGAAAATGGTAAGGCAAAACATTCTACAAATACTGAAGGTGAGAAGTTTTTGGATGTTCTTAATTTTTCCACCAATCATGTTATTTTCGATGAGCAATTATTAGAATCGTTTATTTATACACCATTGTCACATGTTGATTTTCCTGCGGATCGTTGCGCTAAGAAAGAGTAGTGTGCTGATAACTCTATTATACCTATGCAAAAACAAGTTAATATACTAGATGATTGTGTTTTGGATTCACCTACTTGTGCTGAAATTCATAATTTGATCACCACTACTGTTGAAAATGATGAGCTGAAAAGTTTGTCTTCTCTAAATACTTTGGGTTATATTGAATTTGACACTCTTTGTAATCTAGATATCGTAGAGCGAAGAATATTTTCTAAAACTGAATTACCTTTGTTGGCGAAAAATAGTTTTCATGCTATAGGGAAATATTAACATAGTGGCATGTTTATGGTGCATAAAGTTTACATATGTTCAAATGTGCAAGATACTTTTGTGCTACAACACCATGGTAAAGTAAATAAATGCACTAATGCTAATAATGCCTTGTCAAGTGTTTCTAGAATTTTTTCCTTGCAGCGGAGACAACAAATAAAAGAGAAGCATTGTTCGCTGCGGTTGTGCAATATGGACAATGCTCATACTATCCTCAAAGCAAGCCTCGTTGCTGGACATAAGAGCAAGCCGAGGACGGCTTGTCATAAAGAAGGGGAGAATGATGAGATCATGTACATTATCATTGCACAAATAAACATGGCACAATGTTTATTTGGTTGGGATCCTGGCTTAAGTGAATGGTCATGCTTATTTGATGGAGAACATAGAGATGGTGCACGATATTGTCCACCACCTTGGCCTCGTGCTTTGATGCGCACAAGAGTATTTGATGGCATTGCACATATGGACCCACACATAAGAGAAGATGAACTTGAGTCGAGGACGACTCCAATTCAAGAAGGGGAGAATGATGAGAACATCACTCATATGGATATATACAACACTCCATTCAACATACAAGATGCAATCAATAAAGTTCACACACACCAATTAATTTCAGAGGTGAGCTCGTTCTTATATGTTTTCTTATATATTTTTGAGAATGGGTTGCTACCTAATGACTTAATTGTTATTAGGATCCATGGAGAAGTTCAAGGAGTAACTGGAGGAAGATTTAGGGGCCTGGAGGACCAGATATTACGTTCAAATAAAATGGAAACCGACCCCAACTCAAATTCGTGTCCAACTCGGAGTCTAAAAGCAGTTTGTACTAAAATGGACGCCCAGGACGCATACGAACTCCATTTTGGACGTTCTACATATGCACGGAAAGGGGAGAGGGTAAAATTTCCAATGGCGCCAGTCCCATGTCAAAAATCTTGCAGAGTCAATGGGAATCGTCGAAACAAAATCGAATTCGGAATATGTAAGGGTGTTGCACCACCGTATGGGGTCATTGGGCCTTTTATCAAGTCCAAGTCCATTATTTTCGTGTCTTAGGGTTAGGTAACGACCCCAACTCCCCCTTGGACATCCTCCAACGTATATATAATCCATCGTAGCCACCATAAACAATTGGGTTTTGCTTATACTAATCTCTTATACACAGTTTCACCGTTCATCGGTTGGTGAGACACCAACTTCGTAATTCAGATTGCTTCTACCTTGTTCTTGCTTGTGTTCTCGTTTGCACTTGCAGGGATTAGCCTTCTTGGCGATGTCAAGCGTGTGCCACACGGTTGATAACCATCAGAGCGGTGGTGTAGTTATTGCTGGGGTTTCTCGTGTTCTACTCGAGAGCCTCGGATCATCAATGTCGAGATATCCATCAATCGACTTATCCATTACCTTTCGGAAGATTGGGACTAATCCTCCTTATCACTTATGTTCTGGCTTCTGCTCGTGGAAGCCCCACTGACTTGATGAACAAGGCGTCCACTCCACCACGAAATCAGCCAGCGCCTGACTCTTGACTGCATGTCAAGGCAGGAATTCGAGATCAAACTCTGCCAGCTCCGCAACCCACATGGCGATATTTCCCGTTGAATTGGGAATCTAAAATTGCACGCAATGGATTAGATGTTACCACTGATATCTTATGGGCCTGGAAGTAGTGTCGTAGCTTCCTCGAGGCAATAAGGACTGCGTACAACATCTTATGCACCTAATTGTATCGAGTCTTGGCTTTATAAAGTATTTCGCTGATGAAGTACACTGGCCGCTGGATAGTTCGAACCCTCTCGCAGGAGCCCAAAGCTTTTTTTCAGCTACTCGGACCCTCCTGGAGGGGTTCCGATCTCCTTGAGTAGTAGATACTCCCTCAATTAGAGAGGTTGATCCACAAGCATCTTCCTTCAGGATCCGTGCCTAGGGGCTAGGACCCAGACTCGCCTTGAGGTAGCTCCAGACCCTCCTGGAGGGGTCTAGACTCCTGAGTTGAAGGTGTTTCTGGTCCTTCCGCAACCAGAACCATGCTGACAACCTCCATAGTTGCCACGATGTAAAGTAGAAGAGGCTCACCAGGTTTCAAAGCTACCATGATTGGTAGAGTGGTAAGCAGCCACTTGAGCTCTTGGAACGTCTTCTCCGCTTTTTCAGACAAATGGAGTGGTCCGAACTTCCTCAATATCTTGAAGAAAGGAAGCGCCCACTCTGCCAGCCTTGAGATGAACTGGCTGAGTGAAGCTAGACATCCAATAGACTTCTGAACATCCTTGACACAAGCTGGAGGCCGCATCACTTTGATAGCTTTATCTTCGTCGGATTTGCTTCAATTCCTCGGTGGGTCACCAAGAAACCAAGAAGCTTTCTTGATTTAACCCTGAAGACACACTTGTTGGGGTTGAGCTTTGTGCACATCAGGCACAGCTTGTTGAAGAAGGATTGAAGGTTGTCGAGGAGTGAGTATTTGTTCTTCACCTTGACAACGATGTCATCGATGTAGACTTCCACTAGGTACCGAATGAGCTCCCTAAAGATTTTGTGCATAGCTCGCACAAAGGTAGATAGTGCATTTTTTAGACCATAAGACATTGTTGTGTAGCAGTAGAGACCATCGATCATAATGAAAGTAGTGTGCTCTTCATCTTCCGTAGACATTGGAATTTGATGAAAAGCAGAATCCTCTATCTGATCTATTCTCAGTAGTGGAAAGGGGTCTTTTGGACATGCCTTATTCAAAGTGTTGTAGTTGATGCACATCCGAAGCTTGCCACCAGCCTTTGGCACGACGACTTGGTTTGCTAGTAATCGTGGATGATGAACCTTTCAAATCAATCCAACGTCAAGTAGCATTTGACTTCTTCTCAGATGAAGTTCTGACGATCAACACATTGCTTCCGGGGCTTCTGTTGTGTAGGCCATGCATCGGGTAAGATCTTCAGATGGTGATCAATCACCTCCTTGGGGATCCCAGGCATTTATGATGGTTGCCATGCAAACACATCGACATTTGCCCAGAGGAAAGTGACGAGTGTGAGTTCCTATTTGTCACCCAGACCACCCGATATACGAGTGCTCTGGGTGGCATTAGAACTAATTTGGACGACTTTGACGGGTACATTGGTCTTGCTGCTTGGATGCACACGAGGTCCAGAGGTTGAGCCATGGCGGCGCGAGCTTGGTGGTTGCTGAGAAGATTGCTCCTTGCTGAATTCATCTTCTTGCGCTGTTGCAAGCGCATGAAATTTCTCCAGAACAGTGACTACTGCAGTGTGATCCCCTTGGATCCAAAGGATGCCTGACGAAATTGGCATCTTCAACAAAATGTTGCTATAGTGGTCCAGTGCCATTAACCTATACAGGGTTGGCCTGCCTAGGATGGCGTTGAAGGGAAGGTTGTTGTATGCCACATCAAACACCAGCTTCTCGGACCTATAGTTCTCCGGTGTCCCAAAAGTCATCGGCAGAGTAACTGACATGAGAGACGTGATAGTTCCCAGACCCACTCCAGAAAACTTGCGTGTGGGATTGAGGTTCGAGAGAATGAGTTGAAGCTTCACAAAGGTTGTGAAGCTGATGAGGTTGAGCATCGTGGCTCCATCCACCAAGACGTGGAAGAGATGAATATTATTGATAGTCAGGGAGACCATCAGGGGCAATTATCCATCTCCTGCCATGTTCATTGGATAGTTTGAAGTATTGAAGGTGATGGGAGTGTCCATCCACTTCCGATGAGGTTTCGCCTTGGCAGTAGAAGCAGCAGCCATATCCCGACACATAGTCTTCAAAATGCGTCGAGAGGTGATGTCCCAGGGCCCTCCATACATCATATGGAGAGTATTCTAATGTTCATTGTCGAAGTTGGTGTCGGAGTCATCGACGTTGTTGTATACCACGTTTAACGCCTTCTTGGCATCTTGGAAGCCTAGCTCCTGATCTCACAGAGCTTCATCGACTTTTTGTTTTCCTTCCCGCTAACAGAAAGGGGTCTTATCCTGACACTTGTTGTTGCGTTCAGCAAGCCTCTTGACCTCATGACAGTCTTCAAGATTATGGCCCGTGGATTTGTGGATTGGGCACCACATCTTATCACCGTCCTCAGATGGTTGTCAAGGTCGCTTGTCGGGCCGTGGCCCCTGTCCACCGGGTGCTGCATCAGCTGTAGCGGTAGGTGTGCTAGCAAGTGGCTTCTTGTTGCCACTTGTCTTCTTTTTCTTTTTGCCACTGCCAGTGGCAGTAGCTTCGGCTTTAGAGGTAGATCGGCCAACCTCCACAGCTGGTTTGGACTGCATCTCATTGCCCTCTGTAGCTCTTGCACACTTGTCAACAAGGCTGAAGAGTTCTGTGACGCTGCTAACATCCTTAGTTGTCAGCTTCTCTAGCATCTTGTTGTCTCAAACCCCCTATCGGAATGCAACAACGACATAAGCATTGGAGATAGAAGGCATAGTATTCTATACCTGAGAGAATCGTGGGATGAAGGATCCAAGTGACTCTCCCGACTTCTTCTATACAACAAAGAGATCCAGCTCGATGTCAGCCAAGGGGTAAGAGTTCCCAATGTTGCGAAGAACTGGCGATATAGTTCCCCTCCCCCCCAACTGTAGATGGAGTCAGGGGGTAAGCTCATTAACCAAGACCTTGAAGTCCAGATCAAAGCCACAGGGAAGTAGTTGGCCATGACAGCCTCATTCCCTCCAGCCGCGAGGATGGCGGTGGAGTAGATTTGAAGAAACTCGACGGGTTTAGAGTCCCGTCGTATTTCTCTGGCATATGAAGCCAGAGCTTGGGTGGCCACTCCACCATGCGGAGATGCTTGGCGAGAGCTGAACAACCGCCCCCAACTCACAGAGGAGAAGGGTTTTCTCGAGCAAGTCACCTCTCATAAGTATGCTCAATGTTAATGTGGCGATCCTGCCTCATGTACCGGCGGTCGACCTCCGACCAGAGGTCTTGAGTTGGGAGCCTCAACGCCGTGTGAGTACGAAGAGGCCCGGAGGACAGAGACGTCGCGTGCTAAGAGGGTGCACGTCTCCTGGGTTGCGACACTGCAGGACCAAGTCTTCCAAACAAGGTCCTGTTATGGGATGGCCCCTGCCCTGTATGGGGCAGACCCTAGTTGTTGTCAGCGCTCCATTGTTCCAGCGCGACTGGAGGAGCTCCTAACGTTGGAGGACGCTGAAGAAGAGTTTGCGCTGTGTTCATCGCATTATCCAGGTTGTTCGTTGATGCTGTGACCAACGCGAAGTCACCATCCTGCTGTCAAGTGATGGCTGCTGCAAAATGTGGTTGTTGTGGAACGTTTGCCGCAATTTCGTTGGCCAGCTGCTGGGGATTGGAGGGATTTCCCACAACAACTTATGCATCTGGTTCGTTGGAAGTAGCAGCGGAGTTCACCATCTTGATGACCTCAAATGCCCCCCTACCTGGCATGCCAAATGTTGAAGTGTGCCAATGACACTTCCCCCGGTACTACTCAGAAGTAGTTCGCGAAGGTTTGTAGTTAGGCTGGGCACTATACAAGATCAAGAGCAAGGGTGAACACAAAGGAGTTTTACAAGGTTCGGGCCGCTTGAACGTAATACCCTACTCTACGTAGTGTTTGTGTATTTTATGATTATGGATGACATGAGATTAAAAGAGGTTGAGTTCTACCGTGCAACGCAACCGTTTTATATGCCCAGGACTGGCTATTACAATATGCGCCATGGCCCGACAGGTAACCCCAGCTGTAATAACCCCCCTATACACGATCTACGGGTGTAAAGGGTGGTTAATAGTGTGATAACGTGCCTTAATGACAGCGTTACCGGTCTTGATAGTTCTTTGATCTTGTGATAGCAGTAATGATGCATTAAACAGGTCTTGTAACAGCTAATTGATAGCCCTTAAATGTCCACACTGTTAGAGATCCTGCTGCCCGTTAGAGACATAGGTCCAGACATGTGACACGTGGTGGCTCCGAAGCTTCCCTCTGCGGGAAGGTAGGTCTGGGGCTACTGAAAATGTGGCAGCACTAGAGCTTCCCTTGTCAGGGAGGCAGGTCCGGCCGCGGGACACGTGGCAGCACCAGAGCGACCCTAAGGAGGGATGCAGGTCCAGTACTGCTGGACATATGGCAGGGCCGAAGCCACCCTAAGGAGGGAGGCAGATCCGGTACTGCGGGACGTGTGGTAGCACCAGAGCCTGGACACGAGCCTCGTATGCAGGGTATCGACAAGTATTGGTATACTGTACCACGTCACTGACCCATATGCACCCGTGAAACCGTGAGAGTTAGCTCTGATACCATTTTATAACACCCCAGACACTACGGGTCTAGCGGTCGTTACTTCTGGCAGCTCTATATGATAACAGACTAGCCCTACAGAACAACACTAGTCTTTTCTTCACATTTTGTCGTCACTCATGCGCACCCGAGAAAACTTCACAATCGGTCGCCCATCCGTAAATTGCTCTAAGCCAAGCATACTTAACCTCAGAGTTCTTTGCGAGTGGGCTTCCACAAAAGAAAGTATACCTTGGTTGTATGTGTTATTCTATCAATCCCATTGTACCTTGGGCCAAGATGTCACACAGAGAGAGAAGGAAATATGGCTGATGTGCAGGACTAACATGTGGGGTACACTGTGGTTTGGGTCACACATGCCATTCTTATACAAAGCTGCTGTTTTCAATAATTAACTAAAAATAGCAGATAAAACCCTAAATTGATGAAAATTTGCAGGATTGCATTTACAAATATGTAGAAGCCAATGGTGAAATCAGATTTGGATTTGAACCATTCTGAATTCAAATTTTAAATTTGAATCTTCTAATTAGGAATTATGTTTCATTTTCTATTCATATCTAAGCAATCTTTGCAGGGTGACTAAATGGAATATGAAGAATTTAATGGTACAATTGGATTTGTAATTTTATTAAGTCCAAATATGGGAATGAAACTACAGTATTCCTTTTCCCTCATTTGTACCAACAAATTCTGATTTCTCCTAATTCAAACTGGAATAATTCTAGTGCTGCATTGGTTATATTTGAAGTCTTTGAATTAAAAAGAGATTTGAATTGGAATTTGATTCCTCCCTTTTAAGCTTGAGTCTATTTTTCCTTTATTTGATTTTAAATCTGAATTTGATATTGTATGGGATTTATTCTTAAGCAGAACATTGGCTTTTTATTGAAGTTTTAGATTTAAAGTTGACCTTTGTTTTATAATTAATCTATACTCCTTCTTTTAAAATTCATTTTCCTTGAAATGACACTAACACTCCAAAGAGTGTTCGAAGCATTAACAAGTTCACATCTTTAACATCATTTATTAATTATCATAATTCACTATGAGTTTGAATTCCTAATTTAACTTAAAAATTTTATGTTCTTATTTTTGCTTCTTGTTCTTCTCAAATGTGGGCTTTTACACAGCTCAGACTCATGACCGGTTTCTATAAGCTTTTCGTGCGAACATCCACAATGACCGTACTGTCAAAATAAGTCCTCTTATCTGACCTCCATTTTCAGCAGACCTCAATAGTGTTACAATGCAAAGCCATTATCCATGATCCCTTGTTACAAAGGTTGAAGCATCGGAGCTTTTTAGCGTGAAAAATCAACTAACTACCTTAACTCGATGATAGAGTATCACAAAGCATGGTGGTTCCAGGCCACTAGTGTTTCCATTAGCAAAAGTCCTTCATTCCTGCTTCTTTTGATCCGATAAGTCGATGTTGTACTTATCCTTGCTCACTCGGAGATCAACTTCCTACTGTTAGAAATCAAGAGGGAGCCCAAAGATCAAATAGCCACTAAATCATCTCGAATTACATGGAGAAATCTGATTACAACATGAATACCAAATGCTATTTCTCAAATAGCACAAGAACATCAATAATACCTTCTCCTCCATCTTTGTTGTTGCTTGACGATGCGGCCATCTAGCCAACAAGGCGAGGCCGCAAGAAGAACAACGACGACGAGAGGCGTTTCCCCTTGTTCTTCTCTTGGTATCTTGATCGGATTCTGAGTGGATTAGGGTGTTCAAGTGTGTATGAATGAATGCCCTTTTTTTCCTTCTTTTATCACACACTTGACCCTCTTCTTATAGTTGACCAAGAGACACAAGAGGGGGCCTCCCACCCTTAGGAATTATTAAGTCTCCCGATCAGAGACTCAAAATTCGGTGGGTTGTGTCCTTTCAATTAGAACACATGTCAATTTCGAGTTCAAACTGACAGTTACTGAAAAATCGGACTAGTCCGTATAGGGTCCGGACTAGTCCGGTCACCCTTACTGGACAATATCGGACTAGTCCTCTAAGGGTCCGGACTAGTCCGGTCACCCTTACTGGACAAAAACGGACTAGTCCGGTCTTTACCGGACAAGTCCGGTACTCCCAACATTCTCCCCCTTGAACTCGAATCTGAAACTTACCAACTTACTTAATACTAAACTTAGTGTCCATTTTCTCATGCTTGACATATAGGGCACGACGCATCACAACAACCATTTACGTATTGTTGGACTCGAAGACCACAATACATCTCACACTTGAAAATGAACCTTACTCTTACTTGGCCCCTAAAAATCCAGTGATCATAGGCTCTCCCTTAAACCCATGCCGGCTACGTGTTCACTGAACACGCTGGGTGGAAGACCTTTTGTTAGCGGATCCGCAAGCATACGCTTGGTACCTATATGCTCAAGACTTATGGTATGATCCTGGATTCGATCTTTCACAACATAAAACTTAATGTCGATGTGTTTGGCAGCACCACTCGACTTATTGTTGTGAGAGTAAAATACTGCGGGCTCATTATCGCAGTATAACTTAAGTGGTTTTTCAATGCTGTCGACCACTCTAAGACCGGGTAAAAATTTCTTAAGCCAAACAGCCTGCCCGGTGGCCTCATAACATGCAACAAACTCGGCATGCATTGTGGACGATGCAGTGACGGTTTGTTTGGAGCTTTTCCACGAAATGGCTCCATTCGCGAGGGTGAATATATAACCTGACGTGGATTTCTTAGTATCCACACAACCCGCGAAATCTGAATCTGAATATCCCACTACTTCAAGTGGGTCTGACTTACTATACGTTAACATGAGGCCTTTTGTGCCTTGCACATATCTTAATGCTTTCTTAACTGCCTTCCAGTGATCAATCCCTGGATTGGCCTGATATCTGCCAAGCATTCCGGTCACATAAGCTAAGTCAGGGCGAGTACAGACTTGAGCATACATAAGGCTTCCGACAGCAGAAGCATATGGAACCGACTTCATTTGATCGATCTCATATTGGTTCCTGGGACACTGAAAGTTCCCAAACTTATCGCCCTTGACAATCGGAGCAGGCGAAGGCTTACTCTTATGCATACTGTACTTTCTCAGTACATTCTCTAAGTATGTCTTTTGTGATAAGCCTAATACCCCCTTATTTCTATCTCGGTGAATTTCTATGCCCAATACATAGGATGCTTCACCAAGATCTTTCATATCAAAATTAGAGGACAAAAACTTCTTAGTTTCTGATAGTAGATTGACATCACTACTTGCAAGTAGTATATCATCTACGTAAAGCACGAGGAAAATAAATTTCCCGCTCTTAAACTTAGCATAAATGCAATTGTCCTCCTCATTTTCTTTAAACCCAAACTTTCTTACTGTTTCATCGAACTTGAGATACCACTGTCTTGATGCTTGTTTAAGTCCATAAATGGACTTCCTTAAGTGGCATCCCATATGTTCCTTACCCTTAATAACAAAACCTTTCGGTTGTGTCATATAGACGTTCTCATATAGATCACCATTGAGAAACGCCGTCTTTACATCCATCTGATGTAATTCTAAATTATAATGTGCAACTAATGCCATAATGATTCTGAACGAATCCTTACTTGAGACAGGTGAAAATGTCTCATTATAATCAATCCCTTCTCTTTGAGTGAAGCCTTTTGCAACAAGTCTGGCCTTAAACTTATCAATATTCCCTTTGGAGTCACGTTTAATTTTGTAGACCCATTTACAGCCTACTGTTTTGGCTCCATTAGGAATCTCAACTAAATCCCAAACTTTGTTTGTTTCCATAGACCTCATTTCATCCTCCATGGCTTTACGCCATTCAGATGATTGAGGACTTCTCATAGCTTCTTCAAATGTGGTGGGATCACCCTCCATTTGAATTGCTTCACTCAAATAGATCTCATAATCGTCTGGAATGGCCGATTTTCTTTCTCGTTGAGATCTTCTTAATTGCACATTATCCTCATTTTGAGGCTGTTGTTGCTCTTCATTATTAGTGACAACGGGCTGAAAATGCTCAACCTCTCTTAATAATTCCGTTGTCAATGGAGAACTAACAACAGGTGTTGAATCATTACCAATAGGCACTGATGATTCAACAGCAGTAGGTAATGAGAAATATGGTTCTTGAATCATAGGAGTGGGTACATAAACCCGCTTCTCTTCAAGATTAATTTCTCGTCTTACCGTACTCCCCCTGATCATGGCATCCTCTAAAAAGACGGCATGCCTTGTTTCTACAAACTTAGTATATCGTTCTGGACAATAGAAACGATATCCCTTACTCTTTTCTGCATAGCCAATAAAATGGCAACTTACTGTCTTAGAATCCAACTTACCAATGTTTGGGTTAAACAATTTTGCCTCAGCGGGACAGCCCCATATATGCATATAACTTAATGAGGGCTTACGTCCTGTCCACAACTCATACGGTGTTTTGGGCACCGACTTAGTAGGAACCCGATTTAGCACATGAATGGCGGTTTTTAATGCCTCCATCCATAGGCTAACCGGCAAATCTGATTGACTTAACATGGATCTAACCATATCCATTAGCGTACGGTTGCGCCGTTCCGCTACTCCATTTTGCTGAGGCTCGCCCGGTGTGGAATACTGGGCGACTATGCCATTTTCCTGTAGGAACCGAACAAACGGTCCAGGAACTTGGCCATACGGGGTATGACGACCGTAGTACTCACCACCACGATCGGATCTTACCACTTTAATCTCAATATTATGCTGATTTTCAACTTCAGCCTTAAATATCTTAAATTTATCCAACGCTTCAGAGCGTTCTTTAATTGGATAAATATAGCCATAGCGAGAATAGTCATCCGTGAAGGTTATGAATGAATCAAAACCATCAACAGATACTACGGGGAATGGACCACAAATGTCCGTATGGATTAATTCCAAAATTCCCGCACTGCGTATGGCACCTTTCTTAATTTTCTTAACAAACTTTCCCTTAATGCAGTCTATGCATTCTTCTGAATCCGAAAAATCCAAATGGGGAAGAATCGATTGTGAAATCAATTGTTCAATTCTCCCCCTCGAAATATGGCCCAAGCGACAATGCCATAATTTCGAAGACATTTCGAAATCGATTCTCTTACGCTTACCCTGATGTGAGGAAAACTGATTGTCGCTTACAACATTAACATCATCATGCATAGATAATAAGTATAGCATGCCTTGTCTTATGGCAACACCAACCATCTTATTATCATACTTAATTACACATCTGTCCTTGCCAAACTGGCAAACATAACCATCATCATCTAAGCATGACACTGAGATGAGATTTCTACTTAAAGAGGGTACATATAACACATCCTGAAGTGTAAGTACAAAGCCATTTCTTAATACTAATGGATAATCTCCAATGGCTTTCACTTCAGCTTCATGGCCATCAGCAACTTTAATGGCCCCTTCCCCTCTTTCTAGGGTCCTCCTCATATTTAACCCCTGCAACGAATTGCAAACGTGCACGGTGGCACCTGAGTCAATCCACCAAGAAGATGGTGTATAATCTAAAAGCAGGGATTCATCAACAAAGGTCACAAAGTCATTACCATTTTTGCAACAGCATTTAAGGAAGCCAATGCAATCCTTCTGATGGTGACCTTTGTCTAAACAAAAACGGCACTGATCTTTATCCACTTTCACATCCTTATTGTAAGGATGGCTTTGTGGAAACTTACCCTTATCTTTATCATGGTGAGATGAACCATGATACTTAAAAGATTGCTTAGAAGAATAATTCTTCTTAGCCTTACCTTTTCCCTTCACGTAATTAATAGCATCATAACCGTGAAGGGACTTAATCCTCTCTTCCTCCTGAACACACATAGCCATGAGTTTTTCTATGTTCCATAGTTCAGGTTGAGAGTTGTAGTTGATGACAAAAGTCTCAAATTCCTTAGGAAGTGAGGCAATGATGAGATGCACAATGAACTCATCTTTAATCCCCAAATCCATAGGCTTAAGCTTTGCAGCCATATTTGTCATCCTTAAGATGTGCTCACGCACACCACCTCCATGATATTTTTCAGTAACAAGCCTCTTGATAAGAGTGCTTGCAGTGGCCTTAGAAGAACCAGTAAACTGATTCTCTATCCTTTGGAGGTACTCAACAGCAGTTTCACATTCAGGGATTGCTCCCCGAATGGCCTCAGTGATAGTGCCCTTAATTACCATCAAACATTTCCTGTTTGATTTCTTCCACTTATAACAATCAATGTCATAAGCCAATAACTCAGTAGTATATTCCTTTGTCCTCACAGCAAAGGCTTCCTGAGTTTCATCATCATTTCTTACTGGTTCAACTGGTGCAACCGGATATGGAGTAGTGAGAGCCAAGTCTATCTCAGAGACTGCCAAAGCAATCTCCAACTTCTCTCGCCATCTCCCATAATTGCTTCCATCGAGTGGATCAATAGAAGCGATGAAACTCAGTGCTGAATTAGCATTGGAGGAACCTTCATAATCAAAAAACCAAAATCAAGAAGAATGCATAGATGTTAACCACAAGAAAATGATGAGTTTTATCTTTCACTTTGGTTACTCGACCAAAACTCAACATTTGAGAATAACTGAAAATCAACATAGTAATTTATCTTTCGCTTTGGTTACTCGACCAAATTACTATGTTCTTACAAAAAGAATGTCATTAATGCCTTTCGCTTTGGTTACTCAGCCAATAATGACATTGAAACTGAATATTGAAGAACAACTGAAATACATAGTAATTTATCTTTCGCTTTGGTTACTTGACCAAATTACTATGTACTTAGAAATGATAATGTCATTAATGCCTTTCGCTTTGGTTACTCGGCCAATAATGACATTAATAAAACTTAAAATCATGATAATTCTATTTTTCACTTTGGTTACTCAATAGAATTTCATGCAACTTAAATTGACATAGCAATTTATCTTTCGCTTTGGTTACTCGACCAAATTGCTATGACAATAAACTTAATTCACAGCGGAAGCTTAATTTAATAAGCAAACTTAATTGTATAGCACGGACTAGTCCGCACATGGCCGGACTAGTCCGAACTCTTACAGTATGGTTTTCGGACTAGTCCGGTCCATACGCCGGACAAGTCCGGTCCCATCAAAAACATTTGATCCGTTCTTTATTGAACTTTTTGAGTTTGGTTCGTACTATTCCGGACTAGTACGACCAACCCCGGAAAAGTTTCATATAAAAAACTGGAAAAAATGTCAAAATACCCAAAAGGGAATCTTAATCTTACCATCTTACCAAAAAAACTTAATTTTCACAATGGATTTCAATCCAAAGTGCTTAATTGGTTTTCAATCAGATGAACGCGTCAAAACGCCCTGATCCGAAAACCTAACCACTTAACTGTGGCACACCGGACTAGTCCGGCCCTTAGACCGGACAAGTCCGGACCTTCAAAACTTTCAGCGAAAAACTTCGATCAAAACTCAATTCGAAATGATTAGTGGTCTAAACGGCTCTGATACCATTGTTAGAAATCAAGAGGGAGCCCAAAGATCAAATAGCCACTAAATCATCTCGAATTACATGGAGAAATCTGATTACAACATGAATACCAAATGCTATTTCTCAAATAGCACAAGAACATCAATAATACCTTCTCCTCCATCTTTGTTGTTGCTTGACGATGCGGCCATCTAGCCAACAAGGCGAGGCCGCAAGAAGAACGACGACGACGAGAGGCGTTTCCCCTTGTTCTTCTCTTGGTATCTTGATCGGATTCTGAGTGGATTAGGGTGTTCAAGTGTGTATGAACGAATGCCCTTTTTTTCCTTCTTTTATCACACACTTGACCCTCTTCTTATAGTTGACCAAGAGACACAAGAGGGGGCCTCCCACCCTTAGGAATTATTAAGTCTCCCGATCAGAGACTCAAAATTCGGTGGGTTGTGTCCTTTCAATTAGAACACATGTCAATTTCGAGTTCAAACTGACAGTTACTGAAAAATCGGACTAGTCCGTATAGGGTCCGGACTAGTCCGGTCACCCTTACTGGACAATATCGGACTAGTCCTCTAAGGGTCCGGACTAGTCCGGTCACCCTTACTGGACAAAAACGGACTAGTCCGGTCTTTACCGGACAAGTCCGGTACTCCCAACACCTACTCGTTGGTTCGGTATTCACGTAAACTAGGTATAATGGATTGGTAGAGGTAACACCATGGTTACTAGAATGCACTCCTTCCCCCTTAAATGCCAGCCTAATAATTTTCATCACTTTCCGTCGATTACATACATATGCTTTGATCAACCCAACATTCAAATGTTTCCCTCCTTTTCAAGTCGACGGTAGCTCTAGAAACCTTATTGATGAGGCAACATTGGAGGTGACTCACCTACTCGAACTTTCAAAATTCTTTGAGTCGGATTCTCATCCTCTACTCCTAGCTCGAGTCCCAATTGTGCTCTGTAGACAAGTGGTATTTCATCAACCGGAGCGTTATCGTCCAAGTGGGGTGACAGGTCTGAGGTCATGATAATTGTCAAGTGCTTGAAACAGTACCTGTTAAAAATTCATGGCCTGCTCAAGAGTTGCATCCCTCTTTCTTTTCTTTCCTTGCTCCCATAGGCTGTATATTCAGTAAAGCCACAGTACTGAAGCAACTACGAGAGCACAACAGTGAAACCCGGACGGTTCATAACTACCGAACAGTCCATCCATTGTCCATCTGAAGGAATGGGAGATTCATCTGTGGAGTGGATTTGAATCGTTTAAAATTTACAGTCCCAACAGTAAACTTTATGTCAATATTGAGTAAAATAGTGAACCAAAATATAGTTGCAACATTTTCCTCAAAATTCCCTATTAGCTGTTTGCATTCTGTTCCAGCCTGACCCTGTTGCACTCAAACTTGAATTCGACTTTGCAAATGACATTTTCATGACTTCAGCCAATTACAAACGTTGTAGGTGACTTTACACCTTTCTAACGGTTACCCATATGCCTCCATTGCATCTATGGTTTGAGAGTTATGGTGTTCTGAAGCTGACAGTTTTCTGGTGCCATTTTGACAAAGCGTCCCCTAAAATGGGTGTTTTGGCCATAGTTTAAACATAAAATATATTCAAAATATGAACCAACATCCAATTACAACATTGCAGTATAATACATTATCTTCCAGAAAATGGATACATCAAACCTTTACAAACTTTCATACATGGGTTACTCGCAAAGTTTCACAATGTATCACATTGTCCAGATTCTGGAGTTTCCTTGACAGGTCCGACGATAACTTGAATTTCACCCAGTTACAGTAAGATTTAGCTTTAGAGTTCAGTATAAACTTGATAGAGGACTTTCTATATTTTCCATAAATGTATATACATGCCCATGTTACATATTAAGATCAAGAGATATGACTGTTCAAAGTTCACAAATTTTCTTGTTGAGTTTGGCAGCACCATCACAGATCTACCATTTAACTCCACATTCCAATTCTTTCTGTGCTGAACTTGGAATAACTTTGAATTACAAAGTTGTAGCAAATCTCCTTTCATTTCCAGAACTGTCTCGCAATACTTCAAAAGGTTTTCTGAAATATTGTAAACAAACTGAGACTGCTCACAGGAGTCAAGGAATTGTAGCAGTTTTTGAAATTTGAACTTTGGACCAATTTTGAGTGTGTTTCTGTCCTAGAGTACAATAGAAAAGTTTCAGAAGACTTCTCCATCCTCCCAAACCTTCTTCAAACACCCCCATTGGCATATTCCTCACTGAGATACACCCTGTGCAATTTCCAACAGTGATGCTGTCCGCAAACAGGGGACTCAGTTTTTAGTTGACACTAAACTCCCTTCACTCCACTCTGTTCCCAAGTCCAAACTAAGTTTTAACCAAGTAATTGTGACAATTTCATTTTACTTTCACAGAATCTTCATGTTTTTTGAGAAGGGAGGTATTGATGCATACTTTCTGACCATACCGGTATTACGTTCCTCACCAAATAGAAATCCTAACCGGATTACCTCTGCATATACGTTTCATAGGTTGCACTAACAACGTGCACTCGCAAACTTGTTATACTCGCGATACGACTAACGTAGTTAGTGTACCCGCAGAAGACATAGATTCACAATTCACTAATTATGCACCACAGTTGGGCGGGGCCTCATAGACAGCATTTCAGGCTGTCACAATAATATATATCGGTCACCAAAACTAACGTCGTGTATTATTCCATATAAGCCGTCCTCGAGGAGAACACGTCTCGAGAAACATGATCGTATTTCAACACCACACGACGGGGGACTCGAGTAGAGCACAAACGAGTAGACATGGTCGGGTATGATATCCCCCGACAGATACCACCTACGGCCCCAAAGATGCACGTCGATGGCGAGCACTGCATATGGCTCATTGAACATGAATTGTTCAAGAGTTGCATACCGTTGATAGTCCTTAAAAGCTAAATTTGACCATCAATTCACCACATAAAAATTATAAAACTGAGAACAGAACATAGTGGTATAGGTTAACACTAACCATTTCCACAAGTGTTAGTGTCCATTTGCATTCAGGGAGTTAAGCCCCAAAATACCCAAGAATGTGGGGGGCAATCCAAAAAGTTACCTTTTGACCAATCAGGCGATGACACATAGCTTCACAAGGATCCATGGACCCAATCCTAGGTGTATTCGGGGGAATCTAACAAGAATTCACGCAAGGATGCACCCTCGGCCCCCAAATCATTGACCAAGAGGAAGCATAGGCCGAGGAGCACCAGGAACAAGTCGACTGAACCCCTGGTTCGGCCGACTCATTCTTTGTGCTTTACTCAGTCAGCTGACGCGTAGAGCTCTCTTGTTGCTATCTGATGGCGGTAATGATTGATTCACGCTATTTGTGGTGCCAAACCGACTTGACTCATGTATAAATAGTCGCCCTCACTCCCTCACTTCACAGACCACAAGTTTTAGTTTAGAATACCACTTTTGAAGGTAAGTGTTGACCATGTGGCCATCCAAGTAGAAGGAAAGTGAGGAGGAACTAGGAGGAAGAGGCTTGGGCTTGTCATGTTCCTCTTCCACACTTGTAACTTTACAGAAGTTTTGCCAGAATCAAGTAAGAAACTTTCATGAATTTAATACAAGTTTGATTTCTATTTCATAGTAGTTTGCTTTGTAGTTGCTTGTAGGGTCGCTGCTTTAATTCATTAGAGGCTCTAGTTGTAGCTTTGCATTCAAAACTATTTGAGTTGTGAATTAGAACTTAAGTGTGGTGCTTAGGTTAAAATTATTCAGGGAATATCTCGTAGACCCACAGATTGAAGCGGTGGGCAGTAGGTGTGACAACTCTATCTGTCCTTATTAATCCTCCATGTTTAGCTATGCCATAGGCTCTCAGCAGAAATCGTCTTGGTTTTGCCATTGGTAAACCTGTGCCCGAAGCAATCATCTACCATAGGCTACTATGGCTTAGAATCAAACCATTGAATTCCTCTCAAATGCTTACCTACCAAACAAATTGTGTGTCATTGGGAGAACAAGTTGGGAGATCTACACACACCTTCCTTGAATTCGATACCTTTCCTGCACACACGTTCCTTAAATTCGATACCGCTGGGAATATTCATTAAAGGAAAGTGCTATAATGGTATTTCAGTGCACCATTGGATTATTTTGTTTTCTTAAGAAATACCAACAAGCATTTCTGGCACCATTGTCGGGGAACATTTGCTGTTGATCTTCATGTTCACCCTCGTATCTATTTTATTTTCTTTACTTCTTACCTTTCCACCACCAAAATGGAGCAGCCCGCCATTCTTTCTTATTATGTCCCAAAGGGCGAGTTCTGCAAGCCACCGCCGTCGCGGGACCAATTTGATCAACTAGCTATGAACTCTGCCTTGACTTTATAGCCATGGTTCGGGAATAATCCTTCTCCAAAAGGGGTTGTGAAAAACCCTTACCACCATCTGCGTGAGTTAGAACAATTGTGTTATTGCCATTTAATTAAAGGCATGACACAAGAAACTCTCAAATGGATGTTGATTCCTTTTTCTCTCAAGGCAAAAGTGAAGCAATGGTACACCCATAATGTGGGGACGACGAACGATGATTGGAGAGAATTATGAGATAATTTTTGTCTCGCATTCTTTCCAATATCCGAATTGTTTCCTTATGAATGGAAGTACTAGACTTCCAGCAGATGGAGAAGGAATCAATAGGTGCAGCTTGGGATATATTTCGCTTTTGTGAAATTTTGGCCCATATTTGTTAATCCGTGATCTGTTGTTGTTACAACATTTCTTTATGGGACTTAACAAAGAGTTTGCTCTATACCTAGACATTACGGATGGAGGGTCTTTCCTCCTTAAGACGCCGGTAAAAGGGAAGGAACTTCTAGATCAAATTATAGAAAATGTCTCCTTCATTTTGGGTCTTAATGAACCTACCTCAAAGGAAGCCACATAGGGCATCAAGGACACCTCCATAGCCAAGGAAGAGTCTGTAGCATGCCCATCACCAACCTTGATGAAGAATTCAAACTTTGGAATTCCCGTTCTACATTGAGGAAGATATTTTTGAAGATTATGGAAACACCACAAAGCATTGTTACTGTAGGAAGCCACCATTGCCTTCAACTCCACCTGACCTGCCTGATGGAGTATTCCTCCAAGGGAGGAGTTGATCCCTATTTTGAGTTCGCAATGGACGGCAGAGGTTGAGAACTAACCCGAAATTCTTCGGATGACCACACCCTTGTCTTCAATTATATGCCACATTAGATGAGCGACGATGCGAGTCCATATAATCCCTATGTTGGAGCTAGTATCATATCGAATACTCGTTCTTTGGCCATTTTTGGCGACGTGCTAGTGGCACCAATATAAAAATCATCTCGAGATACATTTAGAAATATTCTTGAAGGATATGGGACTTTACAACATGTGTTGGTGAGAAACAAGAATGTTGAGGTTTTCCTTGATTTCCATGTGTTCAAAGTCTGAGACTTCGACATTATGATCAGGTACCCATTGTGAAGTGTCTCATGCTAATTTCCTCAGAAGGAAAACTCAACAGTAATATTGGACGGAAGAAGATTTCTATTCCCATTCTTTGTTCCAAGAACACATCTGTTGAACCTTCGTTGCAAGATGTGTCAGTACAGAGGAATGAATTAATTCTTCAACGAACCACCACAGGATGGAGGATGTGCATAGACCACTGAAAACTCAAGAAGGCAACTAGGAAGGATCATTTTCAACTGCCCTTCATTGATGAGATGTTAGAACAGTTGGCTAAAACACTCCTTCTTTTGTTTCCTTGATGGATATTCGGGCTATCATCAAATTCCCATCCATCTTGATGATGAAAGTAAGACTACGTTCACGTGTGCATATGGAACATCTGCCTGACGATGAATGTCATTTGGACTATGATTTGGACTATGTAATGCATATGCATCTTTTTAAAGGTGCACGATGTCTATCTTTTTCTGACATAATTGAAGAAATTATGGAAGTTTTCATGGACGATTTCTATGTCTATGGAACAACTTTTGATCATTGCCTGGACAATTTAGACAAGGTCTTACAAAGATTCCAAGAGAAGAAACTGGTACTTAATTGGGAAAAGTACCACTTTATGGTCCATGAAGGCATTGTTCTTAGACACTTAGTGTCCGAGAAGGGGGGTAGAGGTGGACAAAGAAAAAAATTTAGTTATTAAACAACTTTCACCTCCTATGAACATTAGGGGAATCCACAACTTCTTAGGTCATGCGGTGTTCTATTGATGATCTATCAAGGATTTCTCCAAAATTGCTAGACCCCTCACAAACATATTGGCTAAGGATGCACCCTTTCATTTTGATGTGGAGTTCCTTAAACTATTTGATACAATAAAAAAGGTACTAGTCTCAGCTCCAATCATCCAACCCCATAATTGGATGACTCCATTTGAAATAATGTGTGATGCCAACAACTTTGTTGCTGGTGCGTGTCGGCGTTTTGGAAACCGACTAGTACAATTTATCGCATCACGTTCGTCTTCGTATAGCTAGCCTTAAAAGAATAACAGATTTATCCTGGTTCGGGCAAATAAGGCCCTATGTCTAGGGGGAGTCTTCAATGACCTTTGTTAGCTCAAAAGGTGAGAGAATGGAATGCCAGCGGGCTTGGCCCGAGTATATAAACTCTAATAGTGTAAGAACAACTACAAAAGTAATGCGTAAACTTAAAAGCACAAAGGCGTAAGAATGTAGAGCACGAACGCAAGTGCGTCAAAGGAAAAGGGTGCAAGAGCTCCAAAAAGGAAAAGTGCGTAAGGAAATGTGTAAGGTAATACGAAAAGTAAAACGAATATAGTAATCGCGTACAGAGTGAATCCCCCCCACTAAGGGCCTTAGGGGTCTTTTTATAAGGGGGCTAGGCGAGGTGGACCTACCATCTGACACTCCTTATAGTGAGGTCGATTTTACAATGTTCGTTCTATTATTGAGCCCGTCAAAAGCTTCGGTCTTGGCTTCCATGTGGTCTCGAATGCACCATCTTCCGGGAGAAGTTACCACCTTTCTGATGACAGATCGGACGAATGTCAGGCTTATCCTTCAAAGGGTCATACCATCGGTGCTTTCCACCTATCGAAGTTACCGCACCCGCTGTTCGTCATAAATGCTACAAAGTACACCCCCCGGGCCTCTCTTGGGCTCGAGCCCAAGAGGAGCCCGACTTCTCGGTCAGGACTCGGGCGGGTTAAGTACCCCAACCTTGTGTGGCTGTGGCATTTGTGGCTGGTCCCTCCTCAACTGGAGAGTAGCTTCAGTTTGTAGCCACGTAGTGGTCAAGTACCGTCGGGTCCCGTATGTTTTGTACCCTGTGTACAGAACTCCATCATTACGGGCTTAGGCCAAACCAAATAAAAGAAGCATCACGTCATTGCCTATGCTAGCAAGACTCTAACAGAAGCATAGTTCAATTATGCCACTACAGAAAAATAGCTCCTAGTAGTATTCTTTGCTATCCATAAGTGTACATCCTATTTGGTAGGAGCCAAGGTCATAGTCTATATGGACCATGCTGCCTACAAATTGCTGCTCACCAAAGAGGACGCTAAACCAAGGCTAGTCCGATGGATTCTCCTACTCCAAGAATTTGACTTTGACATCAAGGATAAAAAGGGAGTGGAGAATTCCATTGCGGATCATCTCTCACGTATGGAAGTCACAAAGCACATGGACATACCTATTAATGACTTCTTACAGGATGACATGTTGCTCAAGGTGACCAAAATCTCTGTTGGTATTTCTTAATGTCTACAGTTCATTGTAGCAATAGTGCTAGTAATGCAGCTGGCACTAGGCTAACTTAAGCCAAGGAAAGACGAGTTCTGCAAGTGCACAGATAATAACATTGTAGCATTTCACCCAAGAGTATTCCCTCTCGTATCGTATTTATTTTATCCTAAAGGAAGGTAAGTGAAGAGTGCCAAGACCATAGGAAGAGTACGGTGTTCTAGTGGGGAGTCCAATACGATAGGTAAATAATGTAGTGGGAGTAGTGTGACACACACATAAGCAATCTACTCTAATGGTTAAGGATATACTAGTGAATGTCAAGTTACGAGATGGAGGTACTCCTACTGTGCTATTATCACTCGTATACAGAGCCTATTAGTGTACACATGAGTATGCTAAAGATGAATACTAGGGCTTAGTGGTCCAACACATTAGGCACGATTTTATCCATGACAACATCAGGATGATTCCCACTAAGAACTAGTGGAATAGCCGAATGTGGGGGTGTACAAAGGACGGACAGAGCTGTCACCACTTGCCGCCTACCCTTACAACCTGTGAGTCTACGAGACATCCAACAATACTTAACTATCTAAGCACCACACTTACATGTTAATTAAATGCCTTAAGAGCTGCAGTACAAGTACCTTCCCAAGGCCATGACTAACCTAAACATCGTTGAACCAATGTTGGGACCAAGCACTATAATATTTTTTTGAACCAAACAAGCACTATCATATTCATATTAACATAATCATATTATTACCTAATTAAACTATAGTGGTGGTGTATGATGTTTATGATAACATGATATGAACGTTATGACCATATCAGAATAGTATCTACACCTAGCACATACATGGACTCCACAATCAAACAAGAAACGCTTTGCCAAGTATATGAATACAAAGAGACTAATAATAATATTATTATAAAGCATAATGTCACAAAAGGAAATAAAGAAACATGAGCCATACCTTTCCCAATGTGGACTCGAGACTAGAGGCTCCTCTCCATAGCCTAACCTCCACTAAGGAACTAAGAGAACTAGTGTATATAATGAGAGAATGCTTGAGTGGTGTGTGTGTGTGAAGGGAGGCCTCTCCCCCCATTTATACACGAAGTAGAGGTGGTTCCCGCTATCTTTTGCGTGTGAATTAGTCTGCACTGGCTTCAGGGCACCACAAGGAGTCAACACATGGCGGCTGACTGAGTTTGGCACCAGGAAGGAGTCGACCAAACCCCTGGTTCGGCCAACCTGGTCCTAGCACCCTTCGGGGTGTGCTTCCTCCAGGTCACTGGTAGGTGGGGCCACGATTCTTCCTCGCGTGAATTTCCATTGGATTCCCTCGTATACGCCTGGGAAAGGGTATGTAGATCCATGTGATGCCATATGTCATTGCGTGATTGGTCAAATGTCACTTTTCATGATTGCTCTCCTCATTCTTCATCATTTCTATAATAAATACTTGCATGCACTATTTCTCCAAGTACAAGTGGAATTATGTCACATCTAAAGGTGATGTGTGTAAGAAATATTTATTCCTTACCATAATTGAGGTATATTAATAGTCGAAATTGGTTTATAACGACCATCAACACTCTCACCCTTGGTACGCGGATATCATGAACTTCATGGTCATGGGGTATGTGCAACCAGGGAAAACAAAAAGAAACTCACCTCTAACAGTTGTAGACACCTATGGTACGACCCATATATATATCGAGTATGTGATGATGGCCTTATTAGATGGTGTGTCCCCACATCAAAGGCACCAAAATCAATGAAAAATGTCATGCTGGTCCCTACAGAAGCCATTACGGTCTTTACCATACTCAGGCAAAGATCTGGTAAAGTGGATTCTATTGGCCTTCTATGTATGAAGATACAAAAAAATTCATTCAGCGATGTTTGAAATGCCAAAATCATGGAGGAATCACTGCTCTTAATGCCATGACCCTCACATATAATCTTCAAGTTGAGTTATTTGTGTGGGGTATTGACCTTATGGGACCCTTTCCGAAGTCCTATGATTGCGAGTACATTGTGGTGGCTGTCGATTATGTATCAAAATGGGTAGAGGCATTGCCTTGCAATAATGGCGACCCCAAGCAAGCTAGGTGTTGACAGCTGTTATATAACAATTTCACCCATCAATATAACTCAATTATGTGAAGGAAATATCATTTCTTGCACACATCACCTTTCTATTTAACCTATTTCCACTTGTCCTTGGAGAAAATGGTGTATGCAGTTATTTTATGCAGAATTGAAGTGAAACAAGGGGATAGATCCTATAAATTATCATTCTAGCCAATCAAGCATCAACATGTGGCACCACATGGATCAAATAGCCCACAAAAAGAAGTATCTGAGGCTTGTGAAAGGCTTCAAGAGTACATCCTAGCCTGTCCCCACCATGGAATAGATGATTGGCTAATTATCCAAAACTTCTACAATGGGCTGATCCCTCCCGCCCGTGACCATTTTGATGCTACTACTGCAGGTGCCATCTTCTCATTGACGATGCCAAAGCCAAAGATTTGATTAAGAATATGGTGTCAACATGGGTTGGAGCGACGAGCGTCTCCATACCTACCAGTGAGGCATGCACACCTTGAAGGAGGTGGACATGATCACTGCCAAGTTGGACCTCCTTACGGAGAAAATTGATGGACAAACTAATGGTGAGGTATGTGTCAATGCCTATGCATTAGACACTCACATCACTTGTGAAGTATGTGGCAACACAGGCCATTAGGGCAATGACTGCCCAGAAACCCGTGAGGATGCCCTATGCGTAGCCAACAATGGAAACAGCAATGGCTATCATCCAGTAGGTCAAGGGTGGGAGCAACCATGCCCATTGTTTCATGGAGGGTACAATAACAATGGCAACAATGGAAATCAACCCAACTTGAGAGAACATGCCATTGGCCAGCTAAAGATCGATGATACTCTATCCAAGAAGCTGTCGGCTAATGACAAGACCCTAGAGAGCATTAATGCCAAGATCGAAGTACTATCCTCAGCCTTCAAGAATCAATTGAGTTTCAACAAGATGTTGGAAACTCTGTTGGCTCAACTGGAAGATGTTGTTCCTTCGGTGGGGAATGGCAAGATGCAAGGATAGCCCGAACCTCCTTTGGAGAGTGCCAACATGATTTCTCTACAATGAGGCAACTGACAGAATGACCCCGAATGTCCTACAATTTCATGCTCGATTGGGGCTCACCACTTTGACAAGGCTCTTTGTGACCTTGGAGCAAGTGTGAGTGTGATGCCCAAGGTGGTTTTCGACCATCAAAACTTCACGGAGCTTACTCCAACACCAACGCAACTCCAACTGGCTGATTCTTCAGTCCTTTATCCGGTGGGTATCATTGAAGATGTTCTAATGAAAATCTGTAATTGCTTCATACCCATGGATTTCGTGGTGCTCGACATGGAGGTCGAGATGGATATGCCGCTCATTCTTGGGCGATGATTCCTAAGCACCGCAGAGGCTCGAATAGATGTGGGAGCTGGAGAAATCCAGTTCCATATCAACGGCAAGGAGGAGAAGTTTAACTTTTGCCCAAAGTTGAAGCAATGCTCCATGATCCGTATCAAGCATGGGTCAAATGTTAAATACATTCAAGAGGTCGAAATCACACCTCCAAAGGTGGATCTGCTCATTGCATTCATGAGGAATTTGATCTATGCGGAAAACAAGTCTTATCGTCCACGTTGACACCTTAAGAAGACGGAGGAGTCCGAGCCTCCTCAAAGGCCCAAGTCCACCAAGCCGCCAAAGAAGGAATGGCAGAAGAAGCAAGACAAGCCATCTGAGCCCATCCCTTCGGGACCGAATGTCAAGAAATGAAGAAGGAGGAATGTCCATCTCATCGGACGGTGGTGAGACCTACGCAATAGGTTAACTTGGTAGTTATCCTTTTCTTTGATTTTTCTTTCCTCTTTATTTGGTTTTCCCTATTTAATTTGATTTTCCCCCACTGCATATTTGGTTTTCCTTAGTAAGTTGAGAATCTTATATTCTCAACTATAATTTTTATTAATTATTTCATAAAAAAGGAAAATTGTTGGGTTTTGAAAAAAGTTTATTTTATTTGGATTTTTTTCTGGCTGCAATAGTGGTAATTCACCAACGTGTCAATTCCATAGCCGTTCGGGAGCCCCTGCCAAAAGAAAGAATTGGGGGGCCCACTTGTGGGTTCGGCCGACCCCCCTATTCGGCCGACTTGGGGAAAGGGCCGTTTTGGCTCTCTCTCCTGCAACGGCTACATTTGGTACCCTACTGACTGTTGGGGAGTGCACACTATAAATGGTTGTCGTGAAGAGCACTTCTAGATCATCACACGTAACCTTATTTCATACCTCCCCAAATCACTCTTGCTCACAATGTTTTTCTTGCTCTCCATTGAAATGCTCTTGATCAATTCCCAACTCAAAAATATTTTGCTTTTGTTTGCATTTGCAATTTGCTCTCAAGTTCTTTGAGGGAAAATTCGTCGAGGGGTTTTGCTTTTGCTAACATCACCTCTTTTGAGTTTTTGCCTTGTTGTGTTCTTGTTTAATGTGGCCAAGAAAGGAATGAAGAGGTTGTTTGGAAAGAGCAAGGAGGCTGCAAGCTCAAGCCACGGTGGAGACTCAAGTGCACACCCTCTTCTGTTGCTATACCAAGTTCACGAAAGAGGACTGTAGGTGAGGACGCACTCATGGGTGAGAGAAGCAACCTTCACCAACTTCTTCACAACGATGACCTCGACATACAAAGTGAAGTTGAAGATCAAGCACACAAGCTCCTCCAAGATCATGAGTTTTCTCATACAAAGGCTTACAATCCGGATTTGATCTCCAAAATAGGTATAGATTCCGAATTCTTTTCTATTTGGCATGAATTTGAATGGGAAAACTTTGCTCACATAGAGGAGAGGGGTCCACGCCTTCTCTCCATACAATTCCTTTCTACACTCAAAATAGGATTTGATGGTATTACTTTTATATTATTTCAAAAAGAATATAACATCCTATGGAAAGAATTAAATGAAATCCTAGGCTTCCATAAACATTGTTTGCCAGACACGGACGCTTTGTCTAAGTTTAACAAACATAGTTTTTGGAAAGATTTATCTAGTGGGGTAAGATGTAGTGCACCTAGGAATAGCCACTTACACAACCCTACATTACGCTTCATGCATAGATGGGTGGCTATGACTATGTTCCCTAGAGGAGACGTAAGGGTAGTGCGTCATGATGAGCTGAAAATTTTATTTTCCATGATTAAAAATATAAAAGTTTCTCCAGTTATTTCTATGATGAAACAATGGTTAGATTACATTGCAAGAGTAGGGCCAATTGAATGGACTTCATTAATTACTCGTATTGCTACTAGGGTAGGAGCACTAGAATATTCTTTATTTGAGTATATTGAAAATGAAAGAGAATTATTTGATAAAGATCATTTAGTGCAAGGACATACCCTTAAGCATAATGAAGATGGCTCTTTGTAATTTTATTATCCTAGCTTTGTCAATGAAATCCGGTTACCTAACTCAAATTATCATTTGTACAAATGCCAGAAGCTAACCATTGACCTTCATCCCATCGGTTAAGCATGAAGAAGTAATGTCTCTGGAAGGGTAACTAGATGTCGTGCAAGGAGAGTGGCCATGCCCCCAACAACTTCCACAGTCTACGAGTACGAAGAGGAAGAGAACCCAACGGGTGATGCACCTGGATGGACTCAACCTCCATCGTATGAGATATATGGTCCGTCTTGGCTTGGATGGCCAGGTGCTACATGGGAGCCACTCCTATCCACCTCAAGCTCTAGCAGCTTGCCTCCAACATCCATTAGAAGATGCCATTCCTCTTCGGCTAGAAGTCATCATGACTAAAGCCAAGGAATGACGGATCTCACTAGACGTATGGAAGAGCTTAATGTGAGAATGGGTGACATCTACAACACTCTGAAGGGCATGTCCAAGGTACCCAAGACTGGCAACAGCACATGGACGCTCAATTCACCACCTTCAACTCCACACAACAACAACAACAACAACAACAACAAGCCAATCTCGCGGCATACTTCCATCATCAAGGGTTCAACCCTCATCACGGAGGTGAGTGAATAACAAGCTCGGGGGAGGACCCTCACTTGAGGAAAATTGTATCAACCCGTTGCATATTTATTTTCCATTCACCCATCATCCACATTGCATATAAAAAAATAAAAATAAAATAATAATATGTAGGATATATTTTTTTCAAATAAAATAAATTATGTGACGTAATAATGACTTGGTATTTACATAGATGAAATGATGAATAGTTGCTCTGTTTTAATTTTACTAAGTCCCTAGTTTACAACTTACTACTCTCCAACATATTGCTCTCATTGGCTAAAATTGCTTTTGCCTTGATTTGGAAATTGTGGGTAGCAAAAGCTTAATCCAGTCTCAGTTGTTGTGAGATATGATATAGTGATAGTGCTGCTATTCCTAGTTTGAAAGTGAAACATAGATTTCCATAGAAATTGTAAAAAGATTTAAGTTATTCTCATTTGATGGGGAATACCTACCAAAGCCATATGATACATCACATTGATAGACCTTATGCATATGCTAATTGTATTCACATTGAGCTTTGTCAAACTAGTATAGACCTATGTGAGATTTCATTCATTACTTTTTGAATTCAAGATTTCATTTGCGCATGCTATACTTCTACACTAGAAATAAGCAAAATCCCACCATTCCACAATAAAAACAGAAACTCTGTATCCTTCATGCTTAGTACTCTCTCACAATTTATTGCGCAAAAAGGGAGTAGAAGACATGGCTACAAGAAAAAAAGAGAGAAAATGCATGCTTACATCATATGCATGAGAAAAAAAGAGAGAAAAGTAGCCATGTTTCATCTCTGCAAAATAAGAGAGTCCACTCAAAAAGGGAGTCATCTCAATGACCACATCCACTTCATTCCATCACACATGCAAAAGTCTTGAATCAACTTGTTTTGAATTGATTTCTACTAAAGCTTGCTCTTTTGACTTAGCAATATTATGTGTTGCAAATATGCCTACAATATTCCCTACCAAGCTCCACATACAAGCCTTATTTGGAGGTAGGATGAATTTAGGCACAATAACTTGGTGAGGACATATCTCCACTACACAAAAAGGAGTGATCGAGAGAATCTAATTGAGATACTTAAAATCTAAATTGAACTCTCCGGAATTTGAGTGGAACTTGATTTCTAGGGTATGTGTGCTCCAGTTGCTATTCTATCTTCTTTCAACCACCCATGAATAGGAGATGGCATAAGCCCCATAATGACATCAGATGGGTGAAGTACCATGCCAATTTTTGCAATACTAGGTGGAGTATTTTGTTGTGCATATGGTACTTTTGAAAAGTAGAACATTGAAGGAACTCCTGATCATCAACCTAAAGTCTTGACCTTGCTTGGGACAAGCAAAGGATAAGCTTGGGGGAGTTTGTTGACAGCTATTATATACCAATTTTACCTATCAATATAACTCAATTATGTGAAAGGAAATATCATTTCTTGCACAAATCACCTTTCTATTTAACCTATTTCCACTTGTTCTTGGAGAAAATGGTGTATGCAGGTATTTTATGCAGAATTCAAGTGAAACAAGGGGATAGATCCTATAAATTATCATTCCAGCCAATCAAGCACCAACATGTGGCACCACATGGATCGAATGGCCCACAAATAGAAGTGTCGAGGCCATCCTACGGTGTAGCACCAATATTAGTCAATGGAACCCACTTAGAGAAAGCACAGGCTGTTCGGAGCTAGTGGTTCGGCCGACCCCTTCCTGGCGCCAAACTCGGTCAAATTCCACGTGTTGGCTCCTCCCGGCTTGAAGTAGTCAGTGGTGACTGATTCGTGTGCTTTTGGTGGCAGGAACCGAGCCTCCTCCAAGCTATAAATAGGAATGCTCACCCCTCACTTCAATGCACACCACTTGAGTATTCATCCATTGTATCAACGACTCTCCATAGGTTTAGAGGAGTATAGGCTGTAGAGAGGAGAGCCTCTAGTCCATAGTCCAAGTACGAGAGGAGTAGAGGGAGTCTCTTCCCAATTCAAAATTGGGGAAGGTATGGCTCTTATATTCCTATTTGTATTTGTGACTTTGTTCCTAATAAAGATGATATCTTTAGTCTTTTATTGTTCATATACTTGGATGAAGTGTTTCTTGTTTGATTGTGGATTCCATGTATGTGGTAGGAGTAGTATTTATGATTATGCTATACCATTCTCATTATATCATCATAAACACTACAAACCCCTACTATAGTCTAACTATCTATGACATTATTATGCTAATATGAATCACTTATGCTTTGAATTAACATTGGTTCAACAATGGTTTAGTTCATTGCCTTAGGATGGCTTGTGCCCAGGCTCTTAAGGTAATCACTTAATATGCTAGCATGGTGCTAAGATAGAAAATACCATTGAATGTCTCGTAGACCCACGGATTGAAGAGTTGGCAATAGGTGGTGATAGCCCTCTCTGTCCTTTGTAATCCTCCATGTTTGGCTATGCCACAGGCTCTTGGTGAGTGTCGTCCTAGTGTTGCTAGGGTAAACTCGTGCCCGATGTGTTAACCCACTTAGCGTGAGAATTCATAACTAGTATGATCATTAGTAACTAACTTAGGCTATGTATATGAACATTAGAAGCATAGTAGGAGTCTCTACCTAACTCTTAGCCTAGTCCCTCTTTACCTCATTTACCCCCCTTAGGATAGAATGCTCTTGTGTGTGTCACACTACTCCAAATATCATTTATCCATCCTTGCAATAACCCTACCTTGACCAACCTAGCCTCTCCATTTTATGATTGCTTTACTTCAATCTAGCCTTCCTTTGGGAGAACATAAATGACATCCTTTGGGAATACTCTTATAGGGGAAGTGCTACATCGATAGATTCTATGCGATTGCGTATTTACATGTGTAATCTAAAATCTATTAACAAGCATTCCTGGCACCACTGCTAGAAATGAATTGTTAGTACTGTATAGAAAACGTCAACACTAGGGAAATGTTCCATGAGATTATTTTCCCACACTTTGGCACTCCCCAAATTGTCATAAGTGATCAAGAGTCTCATTTTATTGATAAGACCTTCCAGAACTTTCTAAGAGAGCTTGGAGTCCAACATAACATTGCTACTCCATACCACCCACCAACAAGCGATCAAGCAGAAACATCAAATAAGCAGATAAAAAACAATCTGGAAAAGACTATCTTGGAAATGGGAACGGCTTTGAAGCATAAACTACCGATGCATTATGGGCATACCGTACTGCCTACAAGACACCCATTGTCATGTCGCCATTCCAACTTGTATATGGGAGGACTTTCCATCTTCATGTAGAATTGGAACATAGAGCTCATTGGGCTATGAAAAGGTAGAACATGAATGTAATCGAGGCTTGGAAGCACCATGTGAGGCAAATTACTGAACTTGAGGAATGAAGGGATAAGACGTATCATATTGCCAACATCTATAAGGAGAGGACCGGGAGATGGAACAACAAAAGGATTACGCCAAAGGAGTTTAAGTTTGTAAGTAAAGTTCTTCTCTTTAACTCTAGGGTAAAATTCTTCGGGCATGGTAAATTACGAAGTAAATGGGAAGGACCATTTACCGTTATAGAAACCTCATCTGATAGAGCCATCACACTCCAAGATGACGAAGGTCATCTATGTAAGGTAAATGAGCACCATCTCAAAATCTCCTTAGATTCCAACAAGGATTTTGAAAAGGAAGTTGACGTGATAAATTTAATTGATTTTCATGTTATTCTTTCAAATTCCACATGAATTCTCGAAGTCCAATAAATCTCACGGCACTACAACATCCTTCTAATTTCCACCTTGCCCAAGTACCAACTCAAATTTCATAGGGCACTAGTTTATTTTGAATTTCAATTTCATTCAAATGATCTCATATTTGGATTTCAATAAATTGAATTTACTGGTTCAGCCAATACCGATAAAGTTCCCTTTGTTTTATCATTGCATTTCGTGTACAATAAAGTTTCCAGGAAACAGGTGTGGGGGAGGAGTCGTTCGCAATTTTGCAACGTACAAATTACGCTAAACCAACACACAAGATGACATGATGAAGCTGGGCACTAGAGGAGCCAACCATGGCTCGATCAAGCCCCTCGTTCGGCCACCCTGGTGGTGGCCCCACTCGGCCCCGTTTTGCTACACAGTGTTGGTTTGGATCTCCTATCACCTGCTCCTTATGATTCACCGCAAATTGAGTTGATATTTTTCATAAATTCACGTAAAATCTCGCTAAATTCAACTTAACTTAAGATGAACAATGAAGTTTGCTTAAAGTTGATATTAATATACCTTGTATTTTGATTTCATGACCATGTTTTTGGACCCATACAACTAATTTAGGACAACATGTCATCTAAGTATTTGTTAGGTGTGATATGGTGAATAAAATAACCCATTGATAAACCTATCCTTGCTTGAAATTGATTTTGAGTTTTGCACAATTTTGAAGCCTTAAGGATTTGCCATCCTCTCTCAATGGAATTCGAATACCCACCAAGGCTATATGATACAAATACTGAAAACCACACGCATATGCCACTTAGAATTTTCATTAAATTTTGTCAAACTCTTGACCTTATTGACTGAGTTGCATGAAATCTTTGATTAGGAATTTCTGGAGCACCCCGCCATATGCCATTCATCCATCCGCCATCAAAAGATATCCCATGAAATCTTTTGCAAAATCCTCTCTGAATAAAAGAATGCATAAAAGGAGTAGGAGGCACGGCTATAAGAGCTCTAAAAGAATTTTTTTAAAAAAAGAGAGCCAATAAGTAGCCATGCTTCATCCCTGCACAAAAAAGAGTTATCGAATTTGAGCTATCACCACCATTCATCATCCATCATCCACCATCCATAATAAGTATTGCACAAGAATTTCCCTAGACATTGGTTTTTATTGCATGGTCTTCTCATATGGATCTCATTGTTGACATAGTAATATATGGATTGCAAGTGTGCTACTCTTTATCCCTACCAAGCTCCACAAAAAAACATATTTAGCTGTAGGGATAAAAGTGACAAAATTATTCCAGGTGAGGATTTAAACACTTTTGGCTGAGTTGAGAGAATCCAATTTTGAGGAAAAAGGCACTATCCTTCTTACATTCGAAATATAGCAATTTTCAAAGTTATTTCAGCATGAGGTAATCTGGGTGAAATGCATTCAACTGTTCCAACTATCAAACACCCAAGATGATGTGGTAGCCACACCACAAAAAGGTTTTATGAACAAAGGTATGATTTAAAATACTTTCTATACTTATTTATACTCATAGCAAAATTTTATCTTAGCACATAGTTCTTCTTGCTTTCACTCGAGGATGAGCAAAGGACTAAGTGTGGGGGAGTTTGTTGATAGTCCTTAACTGGTAAATTTGACCGTCAATTCACCGCATAAATAGTATAAACTGATAACATAATAAGGTGGCAGGGTTTAATACCAACCATTTCCACAAGTGTTAGTGTCTATTTGCATGCAAATGAATTAAGCCCCAAAATACTAAAGAATGCAAGGAACAATCCAAAAAGTTACCTTTTGACCAATCATGCAATGACACATGGCATCACATACATCCATGGACCCATTCCCAGGCGTATCTGAGCGAATCCATTGGCAATTCACACGAGAAGGACCATGGGCCCACAAATCAGTTAACAGGAGGAAGCACAGGCTGAGTAGCACAAGGAACAAGTAGGCCAAACCCCTGGTTCGGCCTACTCATTCTTGGCGCTTTACTCGGTCAGCTGACATGTGGCACTCTCCTGTGGCGCCAAATCGACTGAACTCGTGTATAGATAGCCCCCCTCACTCCCTCACTTCACACACCACAAGTTTGAGTTTAGAATACCACTCTTAAAGGGTTAGTGCTGCCCAAGTGGCAAGCCAAGTAGAAGGAGAGTGAGGAAGAGCTAGGACAAGGAGGCTTGGGCTTGTCAAGTCCCTCTTCCACACTGTACCTCTACATAATTTATGCCAGAATTTAGTAAGAAACTTTTGTGAATTGGATACAGTTTGATTTCTATTTCATAAAGTTTGCTTCATAACTGCTTGTAGGTTCACTGCTTTAATTCATTAGAGACTCTAATCATAGCTTTGCATTTGAGACGATTAGAGTTGTGACTTAGAACTTAAGCGTTGTTCTTAGGTTACTATGTATGAGTGGATATCTCGTAGACCCACAGATTGGAGAGGTGGGCAGTTGCTTGTGACATCCCTATCAGTCCTTAGTAATCCCCCACATTTGGCTATGCCATCGGCTCTTCACAGGAATAATCTTTGTTTTGCCAGGGGTAAACCCTTCCCCGGAACAATCATTTACCATAGGCT
This sequence comes from Tuctoria greenei, assembly GCA_036927565.1. Classification (NCBI taxonomy): domain Eukaryota; kingdom Viridiplantae; phylum Streptophyta; class Magnoliopsida; order Poales; family Poaceae; genus Tuctoria; species Tuctoria greenei. Next base: position 195,584,452 of record JAYESD010000002.1, read on the forward strand.
ACTGTGGCTTAGAATCAAACCATTGAATTCCCCTCGAATCCTTATGTACCAAACAAACTGTGATTTTTCTAACAATTAATGATTCTAGAATAAAATGGACAAAAATTATGAATAAATTAAATACTCCTAATTTTTCAGAGATTTTCATATCCCATAAGTTGGTTCATTGTAAAGTACAGGTCAATAGGACTTGAACAAAACTGACTTAAAATTTTTGAACACTGCTATGAGTTACTATGATTTTCCAAAGCTCTAGCTATTTTGTGTATTTTTATTTTTAAAAGAAGTTATTTAGGACGGACAGGTGGGCCACTGGTTTGGGATCCAACGAATCTAAAGAGGCAACACAGGAGGGCCACACAGAAATCAGCACATGGCCACACTTGATCAGAGCGCTATAGAGGATCCGCTGGGATTTGAATGAGTCACTTCCAGTTGGTGGCCCACGCGCGCCCAGTTTGACGACGGCCGGCTCACCGCAACCCTAGCGCCATTGTCCACATTCAATGGTCCTCACTACCACTACCTAAACTGGGGTGCTCAATTCGATGACGCGGTCGCCGAGGCGCGGAGAGAGCCAGAAGGTCATAGGCGACGGGCAGCAAATCTCGCCTTGCTCTGGTGAGCTTGACCTCAATGATGGCCGCACCAAAATGGTCAGGACAAAGCCTGGGAGAACCGTGGTGCAACTAGAAACTTGGAAATGAATCAAGGATTCAATGAAATCAGCTGTATAATGAAGTTTGATGGCAAACCATAAGTTTATACGGCGACGGTGGCGAGATTTACTCCCCCCATGTGGTTGCTCCTTAATTTTCTTAAAGGACAGCTCGGGTGGTGCGTAGGGGTGTGAGGACTCTCTGGTTGAATAGGAATTGATCATGGTGCCTTGTGGAGAGAGGATTTCCATGACAAAGAACAACGGTTCATATGAACCTCGATGGGGGAAATACCGTATTCTTGGGTTGCATTCTAATAATCTGAAAACAAGATTCGAGAACACGAAGAGGATGACTATGTGAACCTTTTCCATGCATTGGTTGAATGAGGAACCAATGGAGGTGGCCGGGCGTCATCACTTTGGCGTGGGGCAGCATGAAAACAGGGGCGGCAACAACGAGCTCTGGTTCCACATAGCTTGGTCATGAAATTAACAATGAAGCATGTTTAGCAAGATGCTCAAGGAAATGAGCTAGCTCCTCAATGAAGAAAAACAGCGTAGGACTCACCGATAGCTTGCAATTTTGACGGCGCACAAAGGATTGCCCGACGGCCGCGTCTGAAGAAGACCGCGCAAATCACTTGATGTTGTGTGTTATTTCAGAGGTGACCTCATTCTTATATGTTTCCTTATATATTTTTGAGAATAGATGCAATCAATAGAGAATGTTGTGTGTGAACTCTATCACAATTAAATTATTAGGTAGCAATCTATTCTCAAAAATATATAAGGAAACGTATAAGAACGAGCTCACCTCTGAAATTAATTGTTGTGTGTGAACTCTATTGATTGCATCTTGTATGTTGAATGGAGTGTTGTTTGTATCCATAGAAGTGATGTCCTCATCACCCTCCCCTTCTTGAGTTGGAGTCGTCCTCAACTCAAGTTTATCTTGTCTCATGTGTGGGTCTAACTATGCAACACCATCAAATCCTCTTGTTTGCATGAAAGGAGGAGACCAAGGTTGTGGACGACATAGTGCAATATCTTCATGTTCTCCATCAAATAAGTGTGCACATTCACTTGAGCCAGGATACCAAACGAATAAACATTGTACCATGTTTGTCCGTGCATTTATATTGTGCATGATCTCATCAACCACGGCCGAGCAGGGCATGCGCATGAGCAGAGGAGGCATAGGCTGGCCTTGTGCGATGAAAGGAAGAGCCAAGAGCTGGTGGCAGGATAAGGGCAAGAGGGAAAACTTCAGCATGTAGTGGCAAGCTTCTACATGGCGCGCGCATGAGTTGAGGAGAAAAACAGAGCCGATCATCTGTTTGTTTCTCTGTTAGGTGGGTCACACCCCTTCTTATCCTCCCCATTCTCTCAATTTAAATGGCAAACCGTTGCAAAAAAAATCAAAATGGGTAGGGTCACAAATTGAGATGTGAGGAATTCAATGGTGTACCTTAATTTTGCATTGAACATTAAATTGAAATTTGAATTACTAGCTCTATTTAATTATTTGCACATAATTCAAATAAGGAAGTTGCTGAATTTTCTTTGATGATTTATAATAAACAGCTACGTGTATTTTGAATAGAAATATGAGTGATCCCATGATTTAATTTTCTGCCATCATTTGAATTTAATATTTTATGTATTTGGTTGAGACTTATTTAGTTAAAATATTTATCGCACTTCTCTTACATACATTTGAGTTTAGAGATTTAAACATTGATTTGAATTCTAGTAGTAAGAATTTATTTACATACTTATGCATTAATTAAGTTTATTCCTTAAATGGTTATGTAATAATATGAATTTCTTTTTATTGATTAATTTTAATGTATTCAACCGGTGCCATTCATTTTAAATATGAAATTATGATATACTTAAGCCATGTATTTAACTTGTAACTAAAGTTTAACTTAAAATTGAATTTGGTTATAAAATTTCTATTTTAGAACCTCATGTATTCACTAATATAATTCATAGTATTTTCAATTTCCAATTCCACATAAAAAATTTCAAGTTCACATTTTTGCATTCTTGTTCTTCCCAAAAGTTGGATTTCACAATTTAGCTTTAGAGTTCAATAGAAACATGATAGAGGACTTTCTAAGATTTCTAGAAATTTATCTACATGCCTATGTTACAATTCTAGAATAGGAGATATGATTGTTAAAAGTTCACAGATATTCTGGTCGAGTCTGGTAACACCTTCACATGTGTACCAGTTTAAACTTAAGTTTCCAAATCTTTTTGTGGCAAATTTGGAAAAATTTTGCATTACAAAGTTGTAAAAAATCTCCTCCCCTTTCCATTACTGTATCACAATACTTCAAAACATGTTCCTACAAGGAGATATTGCAAAAATACAGAGATTGGTTCATTAACTTAGGAAATTGTAGCAGTTCTTGGAATTTGAACTTTTGTCCAACTTTTAGTGTTTTTTTGTTCTGGAGTGCAATAGAAAAGTTTTAGAAGACTTCTCTGACTTTCCAAAACTTCTTCACACACCACCATGCCATTTCTTTAGTGAGATACATCTTGTGCAAGTTTCAACAATGAAACTGTGACAAACAAGGGACTCAGTTATAGTTGCTACAATACTGCCTTTCACTCTACTTAGTTCCCAACCAAGTTTTTAACTTATGATTGAGATGACTTCTTGTACTTGTATAGAGTATCCATGTTTTTTGAGAACACAGGTATAAATGCATTCCCTTGACAATGCCGGTACTACATTCCACACAAAATAGAAAATCCTAATAACAATCCAAAACTACTTCACACGCCACCATTGGCCATTTCTTCACTGAGATATGATACCTCCTACATGGCCATTCGCTATGTGGGGGATGGACATTTTGGGACCTTTCTCAAAAGGCGTCGGATGTTATAGGTTCCTGTACATCGCCATCGACAAGTTCACTAAGTGGCCAGAAGCTACTCCAGTCGTGACAATTAAGAAGCAATCTGGTATCAAGTTCTTGAAGTCCATAGTCTGCAGATTTGGAGTTCCGAAAAGAGTCATAACTGACAATGGAACCCAATTCACAAGTGCGACATTCCAAGAATATTGTGAATATCTTGACATACAACACAGCTATGCATCAGTAACTCACCCGACAAGTAATGGCCAAGCAAAGAGAGCAAATGCAGACATACTAAAAGGACTCAAGATGCGCACATATGAGCGCTTGAAGAAACACAAAGCCACCTTGATAGAGGAGCTTCCGCCCGCATTGTGGGCAAGCGGGACACCACCTAACCGGCCAACTGGAGAGACGCCCTTTTTCTTGGTGTACGGAGCTGAAGCGGTCCGTCCTCTGGAGATCACCATGGTGTCAGTCCAAGTTCGAACCTTCAACAAAGCCGCGCAAGGCAAGCTCCGGCGTGAAGACCTTTACCTCGTTGATGAGGGAAGGTGCCAAGCAGCTATACGGAATCAGTACAAGAATCGGGCAAAGAAGTGTCGGCCAAACTATAATCGTCGGCCCTGACATTTTAAATCCATGTATATTCGTCGGTTTAGAGAAGCACGATACCGCCAGGCACTCCGGCGCTATCATAAAAGGCATGTGTGCAATCGGCACCTAGAAGAAGGCGATCTGGTGCTACGGAGAATACTGACTCGAGAAGCAATGAATAAACTATCCCCAAGCTGGGAAGGTCCCTTCCGAGTTATTAAAGTTTCCTGCCCCGAATGCGTTCGCTTGGCAACAGAGGATGGGACTCCACTTCCCAATCCATGGAATATCGAGCACCTCCTTAAGTTTTATGCTTAGTTTCACGAAGATGAGTCTGTACTTACAAATAATGTAAATTATAGAGTCTATGGACAAAGTCGGGTAGGTCCCAGACAAAAAGCACACTTAACTTGGTTATTTTACTTTAAGTGTGGCTTACCTACCCTAGGTTAGAACAAGATGATTAACACACTTAGCCTGGTTCCGTACTATAAGTGTGTCCTTGTCTCCTGTGTAATTCAAAACTATAATGAAAGACATTTTTATGTGAAAACAAACTCCACACGCATTAATTTTGTACGGGCACATTTCTTTTATTATCTTTCCGTTCTTGACTATAACAAAGTTTTGCATTTCTTTTTGAAATTTAGCTCGAGTTATTCATATGATATACAAGTTATATTGTTGATCTTTTTTCTGATCTTAGCATTGCTAGATGGTCTCCTCGCCTGAAAACCAAAGCCTATGAAATGTCCGAAGTGTGCTATCGACTTAGACTGGTCAGGTACCATAAGTACGCCACTCTACCTATATCCCGACAAGTCTCAGTAGGGTGGGTCTGGAAGGCATTCGGATCCAAAGATATTGCATCAATATACTCGTTATCATGTTAAGTTCCTTTGGATCTAAAGTTCAAGTAAGAACAGTAAGCCGCAAACAAGTTATAGACGAGAGGACAAATTTTATTGCTTTTCTTGTCTTTAACATGCAGAAAAAATGAGAAACTCATGACGATGGTGGACGATGCCGGAGCTAACACAGGATGCAGGTAGTCAAGCAACTCGCTGGCATGGTGCATGCCGTGCGGTATCGAGTGGGGCAGCACCGGAAAAACGGTGTGCAGAGCACTACCATAGAAGTCCCACTGAGCAGTGAGTCCCACTGCTCTCCTCAAGTCAATCCTTCTCTAGTAACTTAATTCCACCACCTAGAATTGTCCCAAATTTCCAGATTTTCATGGAGAGGCCAATTGAAATGTGTAGATTCAGATTCTGGAATTTGATTTCACAATTGGTTCATTTTCGGATGAATTCCAAATTCAAATTTTAATTTGAATATAATTCAATGTACCCATTGAATTAATTAGAATTTGAGCTCCAAATTTTATGAAGATTGACAGGGATGCTATTTGGAATATTTGGAAGCTAATTGTGAAGTCAAATATTTATTTTGGCAAAGTTTGAACAGGAGCATGGTTTGAATTTTTTAATTCCCTGAATTGAGGTTTAAATTGGTTTGAATTATTCAGATTCCAATTTGATTTCTTTTTTCATCCAAATTAAATTTATCCTATATGAACTTTGTACATTGAATTTAGAGCTTTTATATTTCTCCCCCCTTAAAAGAATCTCGTCCCGAGATTACAAATAAAAGAGACGGACGTAAAAAGAATACATGATATGAGGTGATAATAAATCCGGATAGTTTGATCGGAGATAATCCTCGCTTTCCCATGTCGCTTCCTCAGCGGTATGGTTTCTCCACAGGACTTTGTAGAAGTACAAAGTCCGGTTTCTTTTGGTGCGATTCTTTTCATCGATAATCCGGATCGGATACTTAGAATAAGTGACATCCGGTTGGAGAGCTTTGTTGTCTTCGGTGCGGATTACAGCTGAGAATTTAAGACACTTCCGCAGCTGAGAAATGTTGAATGCATTATGAACTCCAGAGAGTGACGTCGGTAACTCCTTGCGATAGGCCACGGGTCCGCATTTTTCAATGATGGCGAACGGACCGATGAATCATGGAGCAAGGTTTCCCTTCACTCCGAAGTGATGAATCCCTTTCATCGGAGAGGCACGGAGATAAACTGGTCTCTGATGTCGAAGTGAAGAGGTCGACGTATTTTATCCGCATAGCTTTTATAAGGAGATTGAGAAGTGTTGAGATTGGCTTGAATCACTCGCACTCATTCTTCGGCTTAATTTATAAGATCAATTCCATATATAACTCGCTCGCCGGATTCACACCACTTAAGTGGTGTGCGACATTTCCGGCCATAGAGAGCTTCATACGGCACCATCTTGATGCTAGCTTGATAGCCATTGTTATATGAGAACTCCGCCAACGGTAAATGATCATCCCAATTTTTACCGTGGTGGATGGCACAAGCGCGTAGCATATCTTCGAGAACTTGATTCACCCGCTCAGTTTGGCCATCCGTCTGCGGGTGATATGCGGAGCTTTGGATAAGTTTTGTCCCCAATGACGCATGCAGCTGCTCCCAAAAATGAGTAACGAACAGCACACCGCGATCTGAAATAATGATCCGCGGAACTCCGTGCAAGCCCATGATTCTTGCAATATATAACACCGCATATTTCTTGGCAATGTACTTTGTATGTACTGGAAAAAATGAGCTGATTTGGTTAGTCGATCGACTATCACCCAAATCGAATCATGCTTGTGGAAGGTGAGAGGTAATCCAACAATAAAATCCATACTAATGTCCTCCCATTTCCAGGCCGGAATTTTCAATGGTTGAAGCTGTCCGGCTTTTCTCATGTGGTCGGCTTTCACTTGCCGACACGTATCACACATGGATACGTACTATGCAAATTCTTTTTTCATCCGTGTCCACCAAAATCTGGTTCTTAAATCTTGATACATCTTATTGCTGCCCGGATGAATATAATACTTGGACAAGTGAGCTTCGTCCAAGATTTTCTTTCGAAGTGTTATGTTACGGGGTACCACGATACCGTCCTTGAACCACAGGGTACCATGTTGATCACTTCAGAAGCACTTCATTTCCCCCTTCTTCATCCTCCTCCGAATGTGCGACATACCCACATACTTCTTTTGAGCTTTGATAATCTCCCCTCGTATGGTAGGGATGAGAGCAAGATTATATAACACTCCATATGGTACCAAGTATAAACTCGAATCGTCCTCTTCCATCGGAGTGATGGACATATTATTGACGTGAGACTTGTGGCTCAGCGCATCGGCAACTACATTTGCCTTGCCGGGATGGTAATGAATTTCAATCTCGTAGTCTTTTATAAGTTCTAACCATCTTTGCTGCCGCATATTCAGCTCCTTCTGAGTGAAGATATATTTCAGGCCCTTGTGATCGGTGTAGAGGTGCACTAGATTTCCAAGTAAATAATGCCTCCACATTTTTAAAGCGAGTACCATGGCAGCAAGCTCAAGGTCATGAGTTGGATAATGCTGCTCATGATTTCGGAGCTGCCATGATCCATACGTGATCATGCAGTCTTCTTACATTAACACGCAGCCGAGACCAATGCTAGACACATCACAATAAACGTCGAAAGATTTGGTCGTATCCGGCTGAGCTAGCACTGGGGCTGTTGTGAGATGTTTCACCAATGCTTGGAATGCGTCCTCACATTCCTTGCTCCTACTATATTTAGTCCCCTTTTTCAGCAGCTCCATCATAGGTTTAGCAATTTTTGAGAAGCTCGGAATGAGCCTCCAGTAATATCTTGCTAAGCCGAGGAAACTGCGAACTTCGTGTACGGACCTTGGAGACTTCCATTTCAGGACTTGCACAATTTTGCTTGGATCAACAGCTATGCCCTCTGCTGAGATAATGTGACCAAGAAATGGTACTTGGCTGATCCAAAATCCACACTTGCTGAATTTGGCATAAAGCTTGTGACCTCGCAATCGTTGGAGAACGATATGCAAGTGTTTGGCGTGTTCTTCCTCTGATTTAGAATAAACGAGAATGTCATCGATGAAGACCACGACAAACTTGTCCAACTCCAACATGAACACTGAATTCATCAAATACATGAAGTGAGCCAGCGCGTTGTTAAGTCCGAATGACATGACGAGATATTCATAGAGCCCGTATCTCGTTGAGAATGTCGTCTTCGGTATATCCTCCGATCGGATTTTTATTTGATGATTCCCGGACCGAAGATCCATCTTTGAGAATACTTTAGCGCCCACTAATTGATTGAATAAGATATTGATGCACGGTAGTGGATACTTATTCTTGATCATCATGGCATTGAGAGGACAATAGTCCACACATAGACGTAACGTCTTGTCCTTCTTCTTCACAAATAATGCGGAGCAGCCCCAAGGTGATGAACTTGGGCGTATGAGACCTTTGTCCAGCAGGTCCTTCAAATGCTCCGTTATTTCCGCAAACTCATTGCGTTCCATCTTATACGGCCTTCGAGAAATAGGCATGGTCTCCAGAATAAGTTTAATCTTGAATACGATGTCCCGATCCTGTGGCATACCCAGAAGGTCATCTGGAAACACGTTCGGATACTCACAGACCACACGAATGTCCTCAAGCTTTGTGGCTTCTGTGTTGTATGTGGCTTGAATTTCCTGGATAAGGCGGTTGTCGAAGCGTACGAATGACAATTCCCCCAACACTACTAAATTGATGCCCGCGTAATACCCTAGTCCACGGGGTGTGTGTTGTTGTATTAGGAATTAGCTGGTGCTTGGATGCGTATGAGCTTGCTTGTCTTGTATCGTGCTTGGCTGTTACATGTGTTGCCTGGCCTAACATGTGGCCCCGACGGTTATTATTGCCTAATACATAATTAAGCATGTTTAAGCACCCTAATAGCGTAATAACGCACCTTAATGGTGGCGTTACCAGTACTAAGGGACTTCTGATCGTGTGCCATTAATATTGTATTAATGGCACATAATCATGCCCATTAACGGTAGCAATTAATGTCCTTTGAATGTTCGTGCCGTTGGAGATTTGTCAGTATTCCCACTGGCGCCTTAGGTCTGGGGGCTCAACACGTGGAAGATCCAGAGCCTCCCCTCATGGGGAGGTAGGTCCGGAGCCGCTACACACATGGTGGCACTGGAGCTTCCCTCTACTAGGGATTAGGTCCGGGGTCACTGTACACGTGTCAAGCACAGAGCTCCTCTATGTAGGAAGTTTACCTTCGGTCTTATATTACACATGGTAGTGTCGGAGCTACCCATATTGAGGTGGGTCCCGCGCCGTGTGACATGTGGGGCCTATGGAGGTCTTCATCTTTGACGGGTGGAACTCTCTTGCACTTATTGCGGTATCATGGGGTACCCGGTACGCAGGGTACCGACAGTGGGCCCCGGGCCCACCTCTGGGAGAAACCCATCGGGTTATGTTATTCTGCTAGAGGTGGGGCCATCCTCGATTCCCGCATTGCGACTTCAAAGGTCTTCTGATTTACCATTGGGGTGATGGTCTGGAGTTGAACCCTCGCTGCGTGGCTTTTTTTGAATGTGGCAGATGAGATCTTTTGAGTGCGGATCTCACGTAATTGAAGGTCGCCGGTTCCCAAAACAAAAACTGTATTGGTTACCAGCGCCTTGTCAAGCAGCCGCCCATCATGACAACAGTTCGCCTGGGGTAATAACCTCGACTACTTCGTCATAATGGCCCCTGGCCCATTCATCATTGACGGGGTAGATTCTTTGTAATGTGACCTTGCTCTCGTTGTTGTTTCCATCCAAGCATAGTGGAGGCTTACTTAAGAAGGAAAGTCTGCACAGTTTGAGGACTCTTTACGCTTTCAATCAAACTTGCGCTCAGAGCCTCGCAACCTTTGCCTAGCTTTCCCTTCTTTCGCTCCACTTTGCCGTGATGGAGTTAGGTCTTCCCAAAAGCCGCATCCAGAGCAATGATAATCTGATGAAGGTCTGGACCTTCACGGGATGGTCCAGTGACTCCTTCAACCACATGGTTCGGGTTGGCAAGCTCCCCTTCAAGAAGGAGTGTCGTGGCGAGATGGTGTACTTCTCAGCGTATGTCATGTTGGGACTGATCCCACCGTTTCAAGTTTCATATTGATGCTACTGGACTTCCACGACCTACAACTGCATCATCTCGGCCCCCACTTCCTCCTGCTGGTGGCAACTTTCGTCCACTTCTGCGGCATGTGGGTGGGTGTGCCTCCCTGCGTCGAGCTGTTCTGGACCTTCTTCACGGCCCATACCACCGGCAAGGGGACTGAACTGCTCGGCTTCTATTACTTTGTGAAGCGCAAGAACTGCCCCTTCAAATACTTGAAGTCGTTTCCCTCCGGCAAATTGGATGACTGGAAGAAGGATTGGGTTGTCATTGCACTGGAGGAGCACATTAGGTTGGAGCTGCCCAAGGGACTCCCCAACATCGACACTGATGCCTAGAACGTAGTCCCGAAGCTGTCGGATGCGTTCAAGCTTGTCCTGGCAAGAATCAGAGAATGTGTGGACAGTGGAGTGACCCCCAATGTGGTCTTCAAAATTTTGTTGGTGAATAGGTGGGCTGCACTGAGGAGAAGGGAGAATCTTGCATGGGCCTTCAATAGTGTGATGGATGTTGACTAGATTGAAAGCGGTTTGAAATCCAATTTGGATGATGAAGCTTTGAAACTCCGTCTCAAGAAATTTCAGCATGGGCTCATCGTCGGTTATGCCTTGACTCCGCCGGCTGCTTTACTGCCTATGAACATGATTCCAGAATTTAGCAGGGAGCTTCGGAGGAAGATGTCAACGCTGGATGACCTCGATGAAGTAAAGCGCAGGACCTCCAGGGTCGTAATACCGGGAGCTTCCGAGGGGGTGACTACCTCTACTGCGAGTCAGAGAGTCTATGACATCGGCAAGGGCAAGGGTAATTTCAAGGAACCGGATGAATATTCCAGTCGCAAGAGGAAGTTAAGGCATGTTGACAGGAGCCCCATCAGGTCTACTACCTTCGGTGACCACAACATCTTCGGTGCTAGCGCCCTCGAGGGACTCAAGCTCCGGCAGGTCCACTCCAGCTCTGGTGCCAGCTTTGAGCTCCGGGTCCGGAAGACCTTCCCAACCGAGGTGGGTTCCGGTTGAGAAGACTCTATGTAAGACCTATGTGTGCTGAATACATTGGCTTGTAGTGAATACACTTGGCTTTGATGATAAAAGTTTTGAATATCACCAAAACACCTTTTTATCAAGGTCCGACTCTAGCTCTGAGCTACAGCAAGGTCCGATGGTAGGTTCGGCTTGGTTTGGCTAGCTCCGGTTATGTTCGATGCTAGGTCCGACTAGCTTTGGTCAGCTCCGGTGAAGTTTTGTCTTTAGCTCCGGCATGTCTTTGATAGCTCCGACGTGTTTTTGCTAAGCTCCGAGTTGATTTTTCTAGCTTCGTTTTTTGGGTTTACTAGTTCTGACTAGTTCTGGTTAGCTCCGGTGCTAGGTCCTGCTAGTTTTGTAAGCTCCGGCAGGAGCTTGGTTGTACTAGTTTTGGTAAGCTCTGGTGCTAGGTTCTATTAGCTTTTGTTAGCTCCGGCTCAAGGTCCGGGTTGCTCTGGCAAGGTCCGGAACTTGACCATAGTGCTTCTACTTTTCATTTGCAATGTTTCGTACTTGCTTTACAATTGTTGGAAAGATTTCTTAGTATTCATTTGCTAAGTTTTTGGTGCATTTTGGTTAATATGTATGATATCGGGTTACTGTGGTTTTGCAACATGCTTATGTGAGGTTCTCACGTAGGGTGTTGTGTTCGGAACTAACTTGAGTCAAGTCGAGGACTTGGGCTCGTCTGGAATGGTTTTTTATTCATGTGCAGGTGTTGCTTGAGTTCAAGACATGGCTGGTGACGGGATCCATTGGACTAGTCTCAGGGAGGAGATGAGGTTTCAACAACCAAATTCGGGAGGAATTGTGGTTGAGCTGATCAGGAGGTTGCACAGCATGATTGAATCAAGAACAATGCATATGAAGGTATCGTGGACGTCATTGGAAGATGTTTGCACGTGTGCAAGGAGTGCATGGACGTGGCTACATGGTTCCGAGGCGTGATGAAGAGATGTGGACGTAAAGAATTGGTTGGAAAGGTCCAACCGACTAGGTTATGGACTCAGGCTGCGGCTGAGTCGGGTTTGACTCAAATATGGAAAGATTTGAGTTGGTTATGATAGGATTTTGTGTGGGTCACGAATTTGAGTTGTTTAGGAATGTGGGATACGTTCCTAAGGTGTTTGGAAGTCTTAATATTGCTTCTATCTGCGTATAGAAGAATCTTGAGCAGTTATGGAAAGTTACGATTCATGATCTGAGTAGGATTGGAGTCCTAGTTGATATTGGGTTGGCCTATGGGCTGGTTATATAAGCAAGGGAGCCCAGAGCTCGTGGTGCAGGACTTTGTGGCTGTTCCTCTTGTGTTCTATTGAATAAAATTCATAGTTTGAAGGAACTTTTGTGCCTTGTTCGTCCGATTTGTTCCAGACAAGTTTTACTCGTCGAGTCTCTGGACAGCACTACCTTTCGTCGGTGGTTTTGTCATGACTCGAGTTTTACAGATCCAATTGACGTGATTCTTTTTGGGTTGTCTTCAAAACTTGATTGTCTATCATCTATCAAAATTTCACAGTCATTAGATTTGTGCTCTATGATCTACACGAGTTTCTTTGCAGCGTTCCAGAACTGTTTTTTCTCGGGTAGGGCAGATTGACCATTGTTTGATCTTTCGATCATAACTTGAGTTTTTCTTGACGGATTTGATTGATTCTTTTTGTGTTGTCTTTGTGACTTGATTCTCTCTGATATCTATCAGTTTTGTCATGGTGAAACACGTTTAGATTAGTCTCACACATGATTTCTTTAACAGATCATTTTTCTGCCGAAAGGGTTTGGGGTTTAATTGTTTCCGCTGCATAAGATTTTTAAATCTACCATTCACCCCCCTCTGGTAGCTTTTCACGTGCTCTTCGATCCTACACTCTAGTTGCTGCAGATGGCCCTTGACCAAGGTCCGAAGTTACTATCTGACCAGATTTGGTGGGCTCTGACTCTGGGCCTCAGAAGAAGAGATTTCACGGTGACTGGGGCGGTAGCATCCCCACGTAAGCATCGTCAACTTACCTTGAAATGCTAATCTTGTTTTTATTATGTTTTTAATCTTCTCGACCTTTTGTTTCCAGGGTTTCAAGAAAAAAGTTCGAGGCTTCGGCATCCACTACAGTGACTGGAGTTGTGCATGCTGAAGCTCCGTTTTCAATCCTTGAGCCTCCCCAGGTGATGGCACAAGACACGGCAGCTCCAGCGCCAGCTGTCAGGGACTTGTATCCAGAAGAGACGCCAGAAGTTCCAATGGTAGCGCCGGACCACGGGAAAGAAGTTGTTAAAGATGCACCACCAGCAAAAGCGCCACAGACTGAGGCTCCAGTGCAAGAGTTGAAGGTGTCGGAGGCTCCGACACTAGAGTTGGAGGTACCTGAAGCTCTGGCGCCCTTGTCAGAAGTGGTTGAAGATCCTGCGATTGACCCGGAGGTTCGTGAAGCTCTGGCTTCTGTGTCGGAGATAGTTGAAGATCCCGTTGCTTAACCGGAAGTGCCTGAAGCTCCGACAGCTGGGCCAGAGGTGGTTGATATACTGGCACCTAAGCCGGCGGTGGAAGTGGCTTCAGAAGAAGCTCCAACGACCGCTCTGAATGTAATTGCTACGAAGGTGTCCATACCCGAGCGGAATCATTCTGAAGAAGCAACGGCAGGCTCTCCACCCGTGGAGCCAGCAGTTGAAGACCCTGCGGGAGGACCTTCGGCGTCATCCCCGGAGGTAGAAGTTCCCCCAGTGGGATCTTCCTCAGCAGCAGCCGAGGAGCTCCCGGAGGGCAGCCGTAGTGCCGTAGAAGCTCAGGGAACCACGCTTGTGGCATGGGACCCTATTTTTGTTTTTGAAGACCCTATGGAGGCGGCGGAGATGACCCCGCCATGTCTGAAGACTATCCCTTTAGCATTGTATATTGACAATGCCTGCTCGAGCCTCTGACAGGTCCACCTCGCCTTCGACAATGGTAGTAAGGTCCTCGAAGAAGAGCGCCACACCTTGAGGCGTTGGCGCTCACTTCGAGACCAAGCTGACGAAGACGAGGCTTGCATACCAAAAGGAGTGGGTCGAGAAGGAAAAGGGCCGGTTGGAATAGCGGGGCATGTTGCTGGAGGAGAAGGAGGCCGCCATCATGGCTCTCGACGCTAATTCTCGGGAGATCCTCGAACAAGCTAAAGAAAGGAATGATGCTGCTGACGAATGTCAAGACAATCTCAATGAATTAAACGAGATTCTCCTGAAGCACCGAGTGAACCTCGATGCGAGAGAAGAGAAACCCCTGGAACAGCAGGAGGATGTTTTCAAAAGAGTGGAAGAGCTCGGTCAGAAGCTGACTCTGGGAGAGCAAAATCTGGTAGATCGCACTGAGAAGTTTGATCTATGGAGTAAGGAGGAGGAGGAGACGTATTGGAAACTGGGGCAGGAGCTCTCAAAAAGAGAAGCTGATGTTGCCACCAGAGAAGGGAGAGTAAGAGGTAGGGAGGAGGACCTGGCCAAACGGCGGAACCGCATCCACCTCCAGGAGAGGGAGCTAGCCGACCGCAAAAAGCAAGTAGCTGAGAGTATGCAACAACATGCCAAAGCGATCGAGCTCATCACTCGGGAAGGTTCTGAGATAGCGGCTGCCAGGAGGTCACTGGAGGTTCTGCGGAATCTGAGGCCGACTGATCCCCAGCAGGTGTGGGACATCTTGGGGAGAGCCAACGATGCGCTGATGCCACTGGGCTTCAGTCCAGTACGTCCAGACAATCCAGAGCTGGAGCTGGACCGAGCGCTAGTGGCACTTAGCTCTGCTGGCGGCAAACTTGATGCGATGGGTGACATCATCGTGGACCAGCTGGAGACTGAGTGGAAATCTCTGGCCAAGAACATCACAGAATATGTGCTGACATGTTACAAAAGCCGAGACCCCCCAATTCTCCCTGGATCTGGTGCTCAAAGGACCCATTGCTGAAGAAGAAGATGCCACCAAGGCCAGCGTTCAGGAGGTTGCCTAGAAGGTTGCTTCATACTTCCACAGAACCAAGGACTTATGCCTTTTACTCCCACTTGTAATTCTCCAATTTTGTAATATCCTCGTGAATGAAATCCAATCATTCTAAAATGAATTTCATTTCGTCCTTGTCTTCATTACATTGTCCTTTATATTGTTTTCCCCTCAGTAAATGTACATAATTTGATTGCGAACATGTAAAAAAAGATAAGACAATGTGCTGATGACTTAGACACTTCGAACTTGTAGCTTTTAGGAACGAAGTTTATTTCCGTCTTCTCCAGGGAGCTTTTGTTGCATTGACGGTGGGCCCCCTTTGGTCGCCGGAGCTCGATAGGTCCGACAACACCCAATGTCAACGCGCGAAACGTCGACGGGGGTCCCCTGGGGTTGTCGGAGCTTGGTAGGTTCGACGACACCCACTGTCAACGCGTGAAACATCGACGGCAGGCCCCCTGGGGTTGTCGGAGCTTGGTAGGTCCGACGGCAACCTCTGTCAATGCGCGAAACGTCGACGGCGGGCCCCCTGGGGTTGTTGGAGCTAGATGGGTTCGACGGCACACACTGTCAACGCGTATAACATCGACGGCGGGCCCTCTGGGGTTGTCGGAGCTTGATAGGTCTGACAACACCCACCATCAATCTTAGAAAACATTGACGACGATCCCCTCAAATTGTTATTCCATCTTTACTTGAATTATACTTCAACGGTCGGCCCCCATGGGAGTTGCCGGAGCTTGCTAGCTCTAGCGGTGCCCACTTTTAATGTTCGAAACATCGATGGTGGGCCCCCTTGGAGGTTGTCGGAGCATAATAGCTCTGACATCGTCCACCGTCGCCATGAGTTTTCATTTTTCCCGTGCATCAAAGACACAGGAAAAAAACCATAAAATTCATCCTCTCATGTATAACTATGTTGCGACTTACTTTTCTCATTTGAATTTTAGATCTGAAGAAAGTCGATATGGTGACAAGAAAATTGATATAATCTTTTGCAGATCCGAATGCTTTTAGGACCCACCCTACGGAAGCCTAATGGAATGTAGGTAGAGTGGCGTACTTTGGGTGCGAGACCAGGCTAAGTCGATAGCACTCTTCAGACCTTTGTTGGCTTGGCATTCAGGCGAGTAGACCATGCAACGATGCTAAGATCCGGAAAGACCACCAGTATAACTTGTACAACATATGAATATCATGGACTAAAACTCCAAAACAATTGCACAACTTGTTATAGACAAGAAGGAGAAGGATAAATAAAAGAGAATGAGCCTGTACAAAATTTATGCATGTGGAGTGTGCTGTTACACAACAATGTCTTTCATTATAGGTCCGGATTACAGGGGATACAAGGACACAATTAGGGTACAAAACCAGTCTAAGTGTGTTACACATCTTGTACTAACCCAGTTGAAAGTGCATCTAGGACCCCCGTGGGTTTTGGATGACTGATGACGACAATTAAGTAACTAATGAGCTCAGCGATCTTAAGCATAGGTGTGGACTCAAGTGGAAACACAAACCCTCAAAAAGGAAAAACGATGAAAACGGCGGTGTCGACTCGAAAAGAAGAAACTAGGGTTTCTAGCGTGTCAAGTTTAGACTTGCCGTATATGTGTGAGGATGTGTGCGTAAAGTTCATTGAGATCAAGTCGGGAGCTCAAAGCGGTTTAGAGATCAAAACCTATTGAGAGAAGAGTGTTAGTGTGATTTGGCAGGAGAGGCCAGGCTAGTCTGCTCCTGGCCACACTAGTCTGTTTTCAGGCGGACCAGAAGGGTCTGACTGACTTCGGACTAGTCTGTAGTGGGACGGACTAGTCCGGGGTAGTCATGGAGTGAGTTTTCGGGACTAAGTCTGAAAACCCCAGACTTATCCGTTTTAGTCTGGACCAAGTGGCCTGACTGAGATCGGACTAGTCCACCCTGGGGGCCGGACTAGTCCGGTTTGGTGAGAGTTTGGTGCTTCAGCGACTAAGTCTGGGAGACCGGACTAGTTCGCTCCGGGGGACGGACTTGTCTGTGGTCTCCAGACTAGTCCTTTTTCACACGGAACAAAAGGTTATGTGTGAGATCGGACTAGTCCGGTTTGGACCGGACTAGTACATTATGAAGTGACCGTTTGAATTTGAGTTTTGGCGGGTAGCATGATGATTGCCGCGCAGTGTGGTAGTTGTCAGGGACGTCAGTGGTCCCAAAGGCCAGACTAGTCCGGGCCGTAGGCCGGACTAGTCCGCCCATCTGCTGAGGTCAGCAGAATGGGCCTGGTTCCTCTATAAATAGAGGACCCCTAGGTTCATTTCAACCAACTTTTGAGAACTTTGAAACCCTAGCGCCGCCACATTAAACTTTGAGCCTTCAAAAGCCTCTTTCTTGCCTACCTTCCCTCTATTCTTGTGTGGATTAGGGTTTGGTGAGGTGAAGAAGAGGAAGAACACCGCTCTAGGCTCTCGGTTTGATCTCTTGCACTTGTTGAATCTTTGTGATCTGTGGCTTGAGTTGTTCTTTGTGATTTGTGATCAGATTTGTGGTGGGATCCTCAGATTGTGAGAAGGCCCAACGAATCTTGTATTCACCCTTGTGATAGTGGAGAACTAAGTTAGGCCCTTGTGGTAAACTTGGTGAGGGAAGGGTTGTTGAACCTGGTCCTTCGTGGACTCCTCAACAGGGACGTACATCCTTGTGTGGGATCAAACCTCGGGATAAAATCCTTGTGTCCCTTATGTACTTCGCTTTCATTTATCACATATTGCTTCTAGGGTTAGCTTTATCATTCTTGTTCATTATTTTTGTTTCACTTTGATCCTTAGTTCCATACTTGCTACATAACTTGTTAAGGTTCACTTAATCATCCTAACACTTTTCGCATCATGAAAATCCAACTAAAACATGTTAGAAACTCTTTTTAGGTTTTCCCTGCAGGTGGAACGGACTAGTCCGCCGCTAGACCGGACTAGTCCGCCCCCTATGTGTTGATCTCGTTTTATTAAGTCATTTTAGGTCGATTAGCCTATTCACCCCCCCTCTAGGCAACTTTTAATTTGTATCAGAGCAAGGACTCTCCCAAAAAGTCTAACAACTCGGAGAGAAGATGGCCGGAGTGGGGTATGATAAAGTCTCGACCAATGAGATCCAAGCAACCCAGGAAGAGATGATTGTCTACCAATACAAATCGACGGATGACAAAGAAACTCGCCAGCTCAAGGTGAAACTTCGAGAAAAGTTGAATATTCCAAAGGTTGACACTTCAACCTCCACAACGGGTGGCACGACCCACTACAACCAACAAGGCTACAACTACGAACGCCTTGTCTCCAACAACCAATACCTTTGCATCACATTGGGGAAGCCTCCCCAATTAGATGGAACCGACTACGGGATGTGGAAGCACAACATGAAGATCCATCTCGTGTCACTCAACCCTTCATTGTGGAAAATTGTGTTGACCGGTGTGCACATACCAAAGAATGAGGAAGACATCACTCCGGAGCAAGCCGTGCTCCTTCACCGCAATGCCCAAGCGGCCAGAGTGATCATCTCGTCTCTCCCAGGGAGATGTGTTCAACTGGGTAGATGGACTTGAGGTGGCCAAGGATATTTGGGACACCCTGAAGACGGCTCATGAAGGCAACCGAGTCGTGAAGGAGGCAAAGATTGAGCTCATTGAAGGAGAGCTCGGGATATTTGCCATGATGGATGGTGAATCTCCCCAGGAGATGTACAACCTCCTAAAGCTACTCATCAACAAGAGTAGATCTTATGGCTGCACCAAGTGGACAGACCACGAGGTGGTGAAGAGGATGATTCGGGCATTCATGCCTAGAAACATCTCTCTTTGCTCCATGATAAAAGAAAGCCCGGGGTTTGCTCAAATGACCCCGGAGGAGGTCCTAGGAAGGATCATCAACCACGAGATCATGGATAAGGAGGCCTCTTCTACAATGACTTCCAAAGGTTCACCGCCTCAAAGATGAAGGATGTTGCACTCAAAGCGACATCCTCCTCAAAAGAGCAAAAAGAAGATGAAGAGGAGAGTCTCGACACCGATGAGGAAGATGCCCTCTTCATCAACAAGTTCAAGAGGATGATGAGGAGAAGGAAAGGAGGATACAACCACGAGAGTAAAGGCAAGGAAAAAGCGAAGCCCAAAACAAAGAGAGCTTGCTACAATTGTGGCGAGTATGGGCACTTCATTGTGGATTGCCCACATGAAGAGGGCAAGAAGAAGAAGGAGGGCAAGCCTCAAGAAAAGAAATACTTCAAGAAGAAGAGGCCCTCCGGTCATGCTGACTTGGGCAAGGAATGGGACTCTAACGTTGAGTCCTCCTCCGAAGATGAGGAGAAGGTGGCAACCATAGCCATCGGGAGGAGCTCCAAGGAAAGCAAGATTTACCCCAACCTCAACGACCACAAGGTAACTTGCCTCATGGCAAAAGAAGGAAGGAGAAAGGTTACTTCTTGCTCATCCTCCTCCATATCCTCTCATGACGAATTTGATAGTGCCAGTGAAAATGAACACATGTTTAAGAATATAAGTAAGAGCACTTTGCGTAGAATGAAATTGCTCTCGGATGAAATCTTTGAGAAGGGGGAGCTCATACATAGGCAAGAGGACATGCTTATCCATGAAAAGGAGAGATGTCAAGAGCTTATTGAGCTCCTTGAGCTTGAGAGAGAGAAGAGCAAGGCATTAGAGCATGAACTTGCTATAAGCAAGAAAACATGCTCAAGTCTTGAGGAGACAAACATTGAGCTCAAGGACGAACTTGGCAACTTGTCAAAAGTTAACAAGATCCTTGAAACTCAAGTTGAGTCCCTCAAGATTAATGTAGCCTCTTCCTCCAAAAGCTCATCCTCCTCAAAGGTTGCATCCGAAACAATCTCCACTTGCAAATGTTCTAACTTGATTCTTAAATTAAAGGATGAGCTTAAGTTAACTCAAGACAAACAAGCACCTAAGGGTGGCATCTTTGACAAAGAGAAGGTGGCGTATGCACGAAGTGCATATGCCAACACAAGATCTCCCTATGTCAAAGATGGTCTTGGTTATACTAGAGGCGAAAAGCAAAATGCTAAAACCTCCAAGTATGGCAAAGACTTGATTGTGTTTGTCAAGGAAAGCACATCCTCAACTAAAATTGGGAAGAACATTTCAACAAGCAATGATATGCCTAAAACTGAACCACATCCTCTCTTTCATGATTCTAATGCATCTTATGTTCTAATGAGGAACAACTATGTCAATGCCTTTGCTAAATATGTTGGGCCACTCCGCAAGAGCCCCAAGCCTTGCGTGTGGGTGCCCAAGTGCCTCAATACTAACATCAAAGGACCCAACTCTACTTGGGTACCTAAAAGGAAGGCATAATCTTGTTTTGTTGGCATACTCCTCCAGTGGATCAAAATGGGTGCTCGATAGTGGATGCACCAACCACATGACTGGAGAGAGAAGCATGTTCGTGGAGTATGAAGAAAATTATGATCCAAGTGAAGGGATCTTCTTTAGGGACAATAACCAAGGGAAATTCCTTGGCTCCGGTAAAATTGCTATTTCTCCCCAACACACTCTTTCTCACGTTTTGCATTTTGATTCTTTAGACTATAACCTTTTGTCCATATCACAACTATGTGACAAAGGCTATAATTGTGTTTTTACTAATGAGGGTGTGAGCATCCTTAGATGAAGTGATGACTAAATCGCTTTTAAGGGTGTGCTCAAAAGAAAGCTTTATCTTGTGGATTTTACCGCGTATAAAGCCCAACATGACACATGCTTAATGGTGAAAATCAACATGGGATGGCTTTGGCATAGAAGGCTAGCCCATGTTGGTATGAGGAATTTACAAAAACTTCTTAAGGGCGAGCACATCTGTGGCTTGAAGGATGTTGTGTTTGAAAAAGATAGGCCATGTAGCGCTTGCCAAGCGGGGAAGCAAGTAGGAGCTCAACACCTGTCCAAGAACATCATGACGAAGACAAGGCCTTTGGAACTGCTACACATGGACCTTTTCGGGCCAATAACCTACATCAGCATTGGCGGTAACAAATATGGTCTTGTTATTGTTGATGATTTTTATCGTTTCACCTGGGTACTTTTCTTGAATGATAAGGGTGAGACTCACGGTGTCCTCAAGAGGTTATTGAGGAGAGCTCAAAATTAGTTCACCTCAAGAATCAAGGCCATAAGAAGCGACAACGGCACCAAGTTCATGAACACTCAAGTGCAAGAGTTCTTGAATGAGGAGGGCATCAAGCATGAATTTTCAGCCCCCTACTCCCCTCAACAAAATGGGGTGGCGGAACAGAAGAATAGGACACCCATTGAGATGTCAAGGACGATGCTTGATGAATACAAGACATCGACCAGGTTTTGGGTGGAGGCGGTTCACACCACTTGCCACGCCGTCAACCGATTGTACCATCACCGCCTCCTCAAGAAGACCCCATACGAGCTTCTAGTTGGTAAGAAACCCAATGTCTCTTAATTTTGTGTCTTTGGGAGCAAATGCTATATTCTCAACAAGAAGCCTAAGACTTCTAAGTTTGCTTCAAAGTCCGATGAAGGTTTCTTGCTTGGTTATGATTCAAACACCCATGCCTACCGTGTATTCAACAAATCCTCCGGGGTTGTTGAAATAGCATGCGACGTGGTGTTTGATGAAACTAATGGCTCCCAAGTGGAGCAAGTTGATCAAAGTGTGTTAGATCAAGAAAACTATCTACAAGAGACTCTTAGAAGGATGGCACATGGAGATATTCGTCCACAAGAACAACCTCAAAACTCAAGTGATCAACCACAAGATGATGCAAGTCATCCTTCACGTGACCAAGTTGAAGATGGACAAGTGGCACCTCAACATGATCAAGAAGATGAAAGTCAAGAGGGAAGCATACATCAAGGGGGAGTCCAATAAGAAGAAGAGGATGATGATGACTCAAGAGTTCAACCTCCACATCCTCGTGTGCATCAAAGTGTTCAATGGGATCACCCCGTTGACAACATCCTAGGAGACATTACAAAAGGGGTAATCACTCGTTCTCGTGTTGCTAATTTTTGTGAACATTACTCCTTTGTCTCTTCTTTGGAGCCTCATAAGGTTGAAGACGCATTGAGAGACCCGAATTGGGTGGTGGCCATGCAAGAGGAGTTCAACAACTTTGAGAGGAACAAAGTTTGGGAGCTTGTCAAGCGTCCACAATCAAATGTTGTGGGCAACAAGTGGGTGTTTCGCAACAAGCAAGATGAGCATGGCATGGTGAAAAGGAACAAGGCATGACTTGTGGCCAAGGGGTACTCACAAGTCGAAGGTTTGGATTTTGATGAAACCTTTGCCCCCGTAGCTAGGCTAGAGTCAATTTGTATATTACTCGACTTTGCTACTCACCATGATTTTAAGACCTACCAAATGGACATCAAGAGTGCGTTCCTAAATGGTCCAATCAAGGAGGAAGTCTATGTGGAGCAACCACCGGGTTTTGAAGATCAAGACTTCCCAAACCATGTCTTCAAATTACGTAAGGCTCTCTATTGCCTCAAACAAGCTCCTAGAGCTTGGTATGAGTGCCTTAGAGACTTTTTGATTCAAAATGGTTTTAAGATAGGAAAAGCTGATTATACTCTCTTTACAAAGCACTTTAATGATGATCTCTTTGTGTGCTAAATATATGTCGATGACATCATATTTGGTTCTACTAACAAAGTGTTTTGTGATGTGTTTTCTAAGATAATTACATAGAGATTTGAGATGTCCATGATGGGGGAGTTGAAGTTCTTTTTAGGTTTCCAAGTCGAGCAACTCAAAGAAGGCACGTTCATAAGTCAAACAAAGTACACTTAAGATATATTAAATAAGTTTGACATGGACAAGGCCAAACCCATCAAGACTCCAATGGCAACTAATGGACATCTAGACCTTAACGAAGATGGTCCAAGTGTGGACCAAAAGGTATATCGTTCTATGATTGGTTCTTTGTTATATCTTTGTGTATCTAGACCCGACATTATGCTTAGTGTGTGTATGTGTGCATGTTTTCAAGCTGCACCTAAGGTATGTCATTTGACTGCCGTTAAGAGAATCCTTAGATATTTAGTTCACACACCTAGCCTAGGACATCTTTGTGCAATGGTAGCTCCTCGCCGATCCGCTTCTCCCCCCACTAACCCCGAGTGGGATGCTGAGCAGCTTCGCCTTGGTGAGGAACGCGCACGGGCAGAGGTTAAGGCTACTAAGAAGCACCTCGAGCAGCAGGAGAAAGGAAAAGCAGCCAAGCAACTGCAAGCTCTCTCAGCGTCCAAGGCCGCAGCTATGACCTACAATGAGGATGAAGCATTGACTCGTGCCATTGAGGAGTCCATTAGGAAGCTCCAAAAGAAGAAGCGAGAGGAGCGAGAGGCACATAACTCTCAGGCTGCTGCAGCACAATTCTCCAAGCGAAAGAAGCTAGTGACAGTTGGAGAAAAGGAAAGGGCCAAGGAGCAAGCCCAAGAGGAAGTTGCTGAACGCCAGATCAAGAGAGATCCGAAGAAGGGCAAGGCACCGGCTCCTGCAGAGCCCAAGAAAAAAAAGACCTCTGTAAAGGTTCCTTCTAAGAAGGCCAAGGGTGCGGTCGTAGAGGAGAAGGGACAGGCCAAACCCATTAGTCCCTTGGAAGTACACACTCCTGAAAGGAACCCTAATCGGCAGCGTGAGTTGGCTCCAAATGTCTTCCATGGGAAAGGAATGGACAAGGCAAGAAAATTGCGAACTGACAAAGTCTACAAGTATGAACGGAGCACCGCTGACCCAAGGTTTTGGTGCGACTTCCCTTGTGACTACTACCGTCTAGTCTACCAATTGATGAAGAAGCCCGTGATTGAAGCTCAATGGGTTGACCGGGACTATATGGCCCAGAAGCAGCACTCTGCTTTCGACGCGGTCATTGAGGCAGCCGAGTGTCATGATCTCAAGGGCATAATGGGATTCAAGTGTAACTGGAATGTTGAGGTCATCCTGCAATTCTACTCTACCATCTACTTCACCACTCAAGGTGATAGACGGATCATTTGGATGACTCATAAGGAGCAGTACTCAGTCACCTTTGCGGAGTATGCCAAGATTCTTGGACTTGAGGCCCATTTGGATCATGAGATCATTATTTCTAACCTCAAGGCCGTAGACAGAGATGAGTTGGCCTATATGTATCCCTGTCATGTTCCCTATGATGCCGGGCTTGCTCACAACATCAAGCCCTTCTATAGCATCCTGAACAGGATTCTGAGGAGGACCATAGCACTCAAGGATGGTGATGCAGTGGTGATCCAAGGATGCCTAAGGCACCTGCTCCTTCTTATTGATGGTGATGAGAAGTTCAATCTCGTCAACTACATCTTCGACGACATCTTCAACATCTCGCACACCCCTAACCGTGCATGTGGGTATGAACCCTACATCATGTGTCTCATCGAGAAGGTGTCTGGCTTGACCTTTGTCAAGGATGTGACTCATCGCACGCTTCATCCACAGATGCCACCTTCTGTGCTGCTTCCTCCGCGCTGGAAGAATGCAGAGCCCCCCCCTCATCCAGGGATGCCAGCGCCTCGCCCCGTGGAACCTCCATCTCCGCCTTTGCCTCAGTCGATGAGTGCTTTCTTTAAGTGCTTCAAGGCCATCTTCACCTCCTGCTGGAAGAAAGAAGTCCGCAATCAGCAGGCGCACAAGCGTCAAGAGAAGTACCTCAAGGCCGTGTGCGACAAGCTTGAGGTCCCCACGTCACCTCCGGAGGAGAGCGATGGCGAGATCACTCCATTCCCCGACTTCACCGCCGACGAGCTCGCCCAGTTCCATGAGGACGGGAGCTCCTCCCGGGTGGCTCCCTTGGCACGGGTCTCCGACGACGACGACGAGGACTATGAGGATCTGGAGGCATCGGAGAGTGACGAGGCGGCGGACGACGAGGAGGATGATGACTAGTCGATGGGCCTCGTAGTTCCCCTCTTCTTTTCCTTTTTGGTATCTTGATGCCAAAGGGAGAGAGTTAGATGGGTGTTAGAAGGGGTAGCACTTTATTTTGATCCTTGGACATGTTGCACTCCTTATTCTAACATTTATGTCATTCGAATGTTCAAATTTCTGCAAGACTATGTTTTGATTCTTTAATATCAATATGATGCTTTCAATGTCTATCTTTTGATCATATTCATATTTAATATGTCTTGTCACAAATGTTGAGCACAACACCTAGGCACCCAACCATAACGAGTGTGTGTATGAAGGACTCCCTCAATCTTTTTTTATGATGCATTCATTGAGGGAGAGTCACTCATACACCCGCATGTTATGAAAACCAAATTTTATACTCTTATATGTTGAAGACTTAATGTGTTGTCATCAATCACCAAAAGGGGGAGATTGAAAGTGCATCTAGGATCCCCGTGGGTTTTGGATGATTGATGACGACAATTAAGTAACTAATGAGTTCAGCGATCTTAAGCACAGGCGTGGACTCAAGTGGAAACACAAACCCTCAAAAAGGAAAAGGATGAAAATGCGGTGTCGACTCGAAAAGAAGAAACTAGGGTTTCTAGCGTGTCGAGTTTAGACTATTCGTATATGTATGAGGATGTGTACGTAAAGTGCATTGATATCAAGTCGGGAGCTCAAAGCAGTTTAGAGATCAAAACCTATTGAGAGAAGAGTGTTAGAGTGATCTGGCAGGAGAGGCCGGACTAGTCCGCTCCTGGCCAGACTAGTCCGTTTTCAGGCGAACCAGAAGGGTCTGACTGACTACGGACTAGTCCGTAGTGGGACAGACTAGTCCGGGGTAGTCATGGAGTTGGTTTTCGGGACTAAGTCCGAAAACCCTGGACTTGTCTGTTTTAGTCCGGACCATGTGGTCCTGACTGAGATCGGACTAGTCCGCCCTGGGGCCGGACTATTCTGGTTTGGTGAGAGTTTGGAGCTTCAACGACTAAGTCTGGGAGATCGGACTAGTCCGCCCTGGGGGCCGGACTAGTTAGTGGTCTCCAGACTAGTCCGTGGTCTCCATACTAGTCCGAGTTGGACCGGACTAGTCCGTTATGAAGTGACTGTTTGAATTTGAGTTTTGGCTGGTAGCGTGACGATTGCCGCGCAGTGTGGCAGTTGTCAGGGATGTCAGTGGTGGCCCGGACTAGTCCGCCCATCTGCTGAGGTCAGCATAATGGGTCTGGTTCCTCTATAAATAGAGGACTCCTGGGTTCATTTGAACCAACTCTTGAGAACTTTGAAACCCTAGCGCCGCAACATCAAACTTTGAGCCTTCAAAAGCCTCCTTCTTGCATACCTTCCCTCTAAAACTAATTCTTGTGTGGATAGGGTTTGGTTAGGTGAAGAAGAGGAAGAACACGTCTCTAGGTCTCAGTTTGATCTCTTGCACTTGTTGAATCTTTGTGATCTATGGCTTGAGTTGTTCTTCGTGATTTGTGATCATATTTGTGGTGGGAGCCTCAAATTATGAGAAGCCCCAACAAATCTTGTATTCACCCTTGTGATAGTGGAGAACCAAGTTAGGTCCTCGTGGTAAACTTGGTGAGGGAAGTGTTGTTGAACACGGTCCTTTGTGGAATCCTCAATGTCGACATAGATCCTTGTGTGGGATCGAACCTCAGGATAAAATCCTTGTGTCCCTTGTGTACTTCACTTTCAATTATCACATATTGCTTCTAGGGTTAGCTTTACCATTCTTGTTCATTGTTTTTGTTTCACTGTGATCCTTAGCTTCATACTTGCTACATAACTTGTTAAGTTTCACTGAATCATCCTAACACTTTCCGCATCACGAAAATCCAACTAAAACCTATTAGAAACTCTTTTTAGGTTTTCCCAGCTGGTGGACCAGACTAATCCGCCCCCTAAGTGCTGATCTCGTTTTATTAAGTCATTTCAGGTCGATTAGCCTATTCACCCCCCCCTCTAGGCAACTTTTAATCCAGGGTTGGTAGCTACACTTTTCGTGTTGCGTCTGTGTCAAGTGTTGCTTGATCTTCTCAGACCCTCCCAGAGGGGTCTGAATGTTCTCCCGGAGGTCCTATCCGACTCTGTTTATAGACTCTATTACTTACATTGCATATAATTACAAACTCACCTCCGTGACACTAAGCATAGAACTTACGGAGGTTCTCGATGTTCCAAGGATTAGGAAGCGGGGTCCCATCCTCAATTGCCAAGCGAACGCATCCGAGACGGGATACTTTGATCATTCTGAAGTGACCTTCCCAGCTGGGGTAAAGTTTGTTCATGCCTTCACGAGTAAATATTCTCCACAGCACCAGATCACCTTCCTCGTGCTGCCGGTTGCGCACATGCCTCTGATGATAGTGTCGGAGCGCTTGGTGATAATGTGCATTCCGAACCGCTGCTTGGCACCTTCCCTCATCAACGTGGTCAAGGTCTTCATGCCAGAGCTGGACCTACGCGGCTTCATCGAAGGCCCGGACCCAGAGTTATCCCATGGTGATCTCCGCAGGAAGGACTGCTTTAGCTCTGTACACCAGGAAGAAGGGTGTCTCTCCAGTTGACCGGTTAGGTGTAGTCCTGCTTGCCCACATTGCAAACGGATGCTCCTCAATCCAGTTGGCTCCATGTTTCTTCAAGCGCTCATAAGTGAGCGTCTTGAGTCCTTTCAATATTTTTGCATCTGATCTCTTGGCTTGGCCATTACTTGCCGAGTGAGCTACTGATGCGTAGCTGACTTGAATGCAGAGGTCTTTGCAGTACTCTTGAAGTGTTGAACCTGTGAATTGGGTTTCGTTGTTAGTAATGACTCTTTTTGGAACTCCAAATCTGTTGACTATGGACTTCAAGAACTTCATTGTTGATTGCTTATTGATAGTCACAACTAGAGTAGCTTCTGGCCACTTGGTGAACTTGTAGATGGCGACATACAGGAACTTATAACCTCCGACAACTTTTGGGAAAGGTCCCAAAATGTCCATGCCCCACACAACGAATGGCCATGTAGGAGGAATCATTTGCAGATACTGAGCCGGTATGTGAATTTGTTTTGCATGGAACTGGCACGTTTCACACTTTTTCACCAACTGCACTGTGCCCTGGAGTGCTGTAGGCCAGTAGAAGCCATGCCGAAAGGCTTTACCGACCAACGTGCGGGAAGACACGTGGTTTCCACACTCGCCTCCATGGATTTCCACGAGAAGCTCGCGGCCTTCTTCCCTTATGATGCACCGCATTAGGATGTCATTGGCAACGCGTTGGTAGAGATCCCCTTCTACCAGCATGTATCTTTTAGCCAATCTGACGATCCGGTCAGCAGATACACCATCTTTAGGAAGGATGCTGTCTTTCAAGTAGTTCCGGATCTCCAAGATCCATGCATCAGAGCTTGCTTGAGCTTCTGAGTCTTGCGTGCTAGGTTTATCAGAGCTTCTGGCAGCACCTATGACCATTGGTGGACGCCATGGTAACAGGGACACCAGGACCGCCAGCTTCGAGGTGCTAGTCTTGACCCCTTCGCTCAGTTCGGCAAACTGAGTTGTTGGTCTTAACAACCTCCGGAAAAAGATTCTGTTGGGAGTCGGAGCTCTGGCTGAGGCCTTCGTCGAGAGTTCGTCAGCTTCTTAGTCCTGTATTTCTCCCAAGTTTCGAAGGTCACCGGGGGTGTGATGGATCCGAGAGGGCTATTGGCCCCCGGACCTACCGCAGAGAAAGGACGTGAGGGATGAAGGTCCAAAGGTCAGAGCTGGAGCTTGACGAAGGGTTCATATCTTAGAAGGTTCAGCCCCGCACCTCCGTCCACCAAAACATGGTAGAGCTAGACATTGTTGATGGTAGGAGATACCATCAGTGGCAATTGGCCAGCTCCGATCATGTTCCAAGGGCAGTCCGTAGCATGGAAAGTGATGGGAGTGTCCATCCATTTCCGATGAGGTTCCGCCCTGGTGGTTGGAGCTGCAGTGGCCATGTCCTGCCGCATTGTATTGAGGATGCGGTGAGATGTGATGTCTCAGAAACCACCATAGATGGTGTTCAGGGTTTTCCAACGCTCGTTGTCACAGACGTCGGAATCATAGTCAACTATGTTGTACATAGCCTTCAGGACCTTCTTGGGATCCTGAAAGCCTAGCTCCGCCTCAGCCGGAGCTTCATCGACTTTCTGTTTTCCTTCCCATTGGCAGAAAGGAGCTTCTTCTCAGTGCTTGTTGTAGCACTCGACAAGGTTCTGGACCTCGCGGTAGTCCTCTAGACTGTGCTTGTCCGTCTTGTGGATCGTACACCACATTCTGGAGTTGTTGTCGTCTTACGACGAAGGTCGAGGTTGTTTTTTGAGGCATGGCCCCTAGCCACCTGGAGCTACAGCAGCCACAGCAGCATGTGCACTGGTCGACGACTTTTTCTTTTCGTTGGTCTTCTTCTTCTTCTTTCCACTACCGGAGGTAGTAGCCTCAGCCTTGGAGGACTTCTTGTTGGCCTGTGCATCTCACGACCCTCCGTAGCTCTGGAACATATGTCAGCAAGGCTGAAGAGTTCCGTGACGCTGGTCACCTATTTTGTCACCAGCTTCTCTAGCATTTTCTTGTCCCGGAACGCTCTATCTGAATTCGACAATAACAGAAGCGTTCAAGATAGAAGGGATGGCATTGTGTATCTGAGAGAATCGTTGGATAAAGGATCGCAACGACTCTCCTGATTTTTGCTAAACAGCAAAAATGTCCAGTTCGGTATCGAGTCGGGTGTAGGAGCTCCCGAAGTTGGCGGTGAACGATTGGCAGAGCTCCGCCCTACTATTGATGGAGTCAAGCAGGAGACTCATGAACCAGGACATGGCAGTCCCTATCAAAGCAACAGGGAAATAATTGGACATCACGGCCTCATTGCCCCCTGCCGCAAGTATAGCAGTGGAGTAGATTTGGAGGAATTCGGCATGGTGACAGTTTTGTCGAATTTATCTAGCAGATGAGGCTGGAACTTCTAGGGCCATCAGACCATGCGTAGATGCATGGCTAGGCAAGAACAGCCTCCTCCTACTCCCAAAGGAGAAGGGTTGTCCCGAGCTTCTCGCCTCTCGTGAGCACGCTCGATGTGGACGCAGATGTCCTGCTGTCGAAAATGACGGTCGAGCTCCGACCGCATGTCATGTGTCGAGAGCCTCGACACAGTGTGGGTGCAACATGCCCTGGAGGGCAGCGAAGTCACCTGTTGAGACACAACACGTCTCCTGCGAATCTTGCGGACAAAGTCTTCCTGGGAAGATCTAACGCAGTGAAGGTGCCTGCCATGAAGGAGCAAGGCCTTGGATGCTGATGCCATCGGCTGTAGCTGCAACCAGATGTTCAACATCAGCTCTCTACTGCTCCATAGCACCTTGAGGTGCTCCTGGGGGTGGTGGACGTTGGAGTAGAGTACGCGCATCAACAAGAGCGTGCTCAGGATTGTTATTCGTCGATGTCGTGATCGACGCAAGTACTCGATCCTGCTGTCCAGCAATGTTTGCCGGGCAGTCGATGGTGGTGGTGGCATGACGCCCGCAGGAACAACGGCGGTTGCTGGTTGTTGAATGTTGGAGGGATTCCCTGCAAAAGGTTGCACAGCGTTGTTGCCGTTGGATGATCCTGTGGCGGAGTTCACCATATTGTGATCTTAGGCGTCCCTACCTGGGGCACCAAATGTCGAAGTGTACGAAAGACACTTCCCCCGGCACTAATAAATTGCAGCCCACGGAGGTTCTTGTATCGGTTTGGGTGGGCGGATATATTGGACAAGATGATGACAAGAAGGATTAACATGGTTCGGGCCACCTGAGCGTAATACCCTACTCCACGGGGTGTGTGTTGTTTTATTAGATATTCACTGGTGCTTGCGTGCGTATGAGCTTGCTTGTCTTGTATCATATAACACATCCCTTTTATAGACCAAGGGATGGCTGTTACATGTGTTGCCTAGCCAGACATGTCGCCCCGGTGGTTATTATTGCCTAATACACAATTAAGCGTGTTTAAGCACCCTAATAGCGTAATAACGCACCTTAATGGTGGCGTTACCAGTACAAAGGGTATTCTGATCGTGTGCCATTAATATTGTATTAATGGCACATAATTAGGCTAATTAACTATAGCAATTAATGTCCCATAAATGTTCATGCCGGTTGAGATCCGTTAGTATTCCCGCTGGTGTCGCAGGTCCGGAGGCTCAACACATGGCAGATCCGGAGCCGCTACACACATGGTGGCACTAGAGCTTCGCTCTACTGGGGTTTAGTTCCGGGGTCACTGTACACGTGTCAAGCACAGAGCTCCTCTATGTAGGGAGTTTAGCTCCAGTCTTATATTACATAGGGTAGTGCTGGAGCTACCCATATGAAGGAGGCGGGTCCAACGCTGTGTGACATGTGGAGCCTACGAAGTCTTCAACTTTGACAGGTGGAACTCCCTTGCACTTCTTGCGGTATCATGGGGTACTTGGTACGCAGGGTACCAACAGCGGTCTAGAATGAGAGCGTGTGGTTCATATAGTGGAGAGTTCAAATGGACCACATGTGGAACAATGTCGAGAACAGCACCATGACGGTGCAGCCACGACATCCCTAAGATGACATCGATCTTTTGACCCTCTAATATAATTAGACAAGTCGGATAGATATTCCCACCCAACTTAAGTTGTGCTTTATGGACTTTCATGTACGCTGGTATTTTCCCACCCAGAGAGCAAATCAAATATGGACTTCTGTGGGAGTGATAGGTAATTGATGCTTGACAACACATGATTGGCTAATAAAATTATGGGTGGCACAGGAGTCAAAAAGTATGACTATGGTATTTTGGAGTAGAGAAAACGTACCCGGGAGAACAGGTTCGCTTTCCGGTACGTCTTTGATGGCTATGTGATGGACGTTGCCGGGTTTTTGTATTGGTTTCTTGGGCTGGTTGCGGGGTTGAGCTGCACCCTGATATGATGCTTGACCGCTGCCCTGATGCTGCTTGGGGCAGTCCCTCGCGAAATGCCCGACACGACTACACGTATAGCACGTGTATTGTGCCAGGTTCCCGCCAAGATGCGGACGGAATCCCGGTGCACATGGTGGAGGTGGATATGCACACGGGACCATCCTTTGCTGCTGCTGCTGTGGAAATGATGGTCGGAAGCGCGGCGCGTTGAAAGAACAACCGCAGAACTGCTGCGGTCGCGCCGGTGGCTGCCATCATTGATCGGATGGTGAGCGATACACAACGCGGTATTTCTGCAGACCACCCCCGCTGCTGCTCGACGGCGCGCTCTGTTTCCTCTTATCAGAAACGATCTCGCGCTGAGCATCTTCCTTTACAATTGCAGCATTGACGATGTCATTGAATGTGTCGGGGTTTCATTGTGCGAGTTGGACCTTCATCTTAGAATTAAGGCCCCATAAGAATATTTCTCGCTTCTTATCTTCTGTCCCCACATAATGTGGCGCGTACCGCGCCAAGTGATTGAATGTGCGGGAGTATTCGTGGGCACTCCTCCCGCCTTGCTTTAGCTCAAAAATTCTTGAAGCTTCCTCTTCATTATTCCGGGAGGTAAATGGTAGGCGCGGAACGCCTCCCGGATTTCGTCCAGGTGACTGTGCCTAGCGGGCAGTGAGGCGATGTAATTCGCCCACCAAGCACCGACAGATCCTTGAAACTGTTGCGCTGCAAATAGTGCCTTCTACTGTTTGGTGCACCGTAGCAAACCAAACTTCGCCTCGAGCGTGTGGATAAATTGTATGCCTCAAGAGGCTCCTCGGCCTCTGTGAAGACCGGGTGATGTGTCGCCAATAAGTCCAAATATGAAATCTGTTGTTGCTGGCGGTGCCCATTGTCTTGTCGCCCCCCCCCCCCCCCCCCCTGTCGGGACGAATTCTGCACCAACATACACAATAACTCAGCTTGGTCATCGCGTGAGTCGAGTACTGCAGCCAGAATCTCCACGAGCCTCCTCGGAGGTTCAGGTGGTGGTGGTGGACGGACTTGTTTCTGTGGTGTCGCGGTTTGCTCCGGGGTCGGAGATTCATCCTCATGACCCCGGCTCGATCCTCCCATCTCGGGCTTTGAATGCGTACGCACCATTCTACATCCACATGAGTTAAAATCAGCAACATGTTTGTTTTCTTCGTCCATTTTATACCATAGTATTGCGAGTATTGACAATTTGATAATTGCATAACATTCACATATATTGATAAAGTACAAACTTTATACAAGGTATATTATCTCATGACCAAGTTTACAATAGTGATTTCCAAAATGACGGACTCCCACTACAAAAGTGCATCTCAACTATACTTGGTCTCCATGAGATGTCATACACATCTTGTCATCTCATACACACCCACTACTATTTATAATATGACACAAACATGGCTACAAAATAAACACGAGCAACCACTATCTATATGTTGCTCCGTGATGGCAGTAGTGCTGCCCCATCCTACTCTGATGCATCGCCATCAGCGTACTCGAGTATCTCAGGATCTTCCTCCTCCTCAGAACCTGAAGGCACTTGCTCACCCATATTCAGCGGTATGTCATGAGCCGGTGGATACACAACTAGTTGCAATTGTGCTTCGGCCTCAATCACATCATCCCGAAGTTGGTCTGCCTCGTATTCCCAATTCTGAGCTTCTTCGATGGCTTCGTCTCGTGCCTCGGTGACTACCAACAGCTACTCTTGCTGTTGTTGCACCTCCAACTGACTCGCCTGCAGTCCATCACGAGCTTTCTGCAGTTCCATGCGAGTTTGCCTCAGTTCGGCGCGAGCTTTTCGCAGTCTAGTGCGAGTGTGATTTAGCTGATGCTTGCATTGATTCAGCCGGTGATTCATCGGAGCCAAGGACAAACGTAGGTTCTCATTGATATAATCAAGAGTGTCACCCCGTTCCATCGCTTGCCTCAAGGCTTTGATCGGCTCCCGAAGAATTGCACCCCGTGCGAGAACCACCATGCTGGATGCAGCGGCATAAGTCCCAAGTGTTGTCGAGATTGTATCGCCATATGGTAGATAGGCCGCAACCATACAACGTTGCCACTCAAAACCAGCAGCACCACGGACCGGGAGAAGAGCAAATTGTGTCCCAGCCATGGCATCTTAATGAATCTCACAAATCTTCATAAGTGCTTCGCTGCTCCAATGGCCCACGTGTCCTCCAAGCGAGCTCCCTGGATAGTAACCGAAAAAGGAGCCCATCCATAAAAATGCGGACTAGCGGGGATGTCGACCAGGACGGTACATGACAGTACGCCTCTGTCAACCGCCTCTTGACCCCAATAGCATGACATCTCAATAAAGCCAAACTGTTGCACCACCTCCCGCGGCATGCTCGGGAAGCTTGGACAGTTGGTGCATGTTGAGAACACCCGACCGTCTGACAATAGCATCACATCCGTCATATATAAAAGAAGTATTTGAAGAAGTCAAATACTTAAATTCAACAAACATTATTTGATAAACAGATCATGGATAGGAAAATTGAAATATGAAAGTGAATTCAAATTCAAATGCCAAATGAAACATAACACTGGAATTCTGTCTCAGTTTCTGTTCATTCTGACCAGTCTAGAAAAATTCAATATTTTCTTCCAGTTATAGGCACATTCAGGACTTGAGTTAAACTACACAATGGTAGTACACTCAAGTAGATTTCCAGAATGTATTCATTCTGACCAGTCTGGAGAAATTTGGAATTTTCATCCAGTTAGAGGCACATTCAGGACTTTCGTACAACTACAAAGTTGTAGAACACTGGAAAATATTTCCAGAATGTATTTGTTTGCCTCCATATCATTCCTTTATAAGGATATATGATTTTTGCAAGTTGACAGCGTTTCTGGAAAAATTTTGACAGCATCTCCTTTGTTTAAGGCTGATTTTGTCCACATTTTTCCAGATACCACACATCAATATATGCAAAAGTCATCAGTTACAACAGGTTGCTTCTATACTAAGGATTACAGAAATGCATTACATAAAGTCATTCGTCGATTCCACGAAGAGATATGATCAAGACAGGTACAGGGTACAGAAACTGTCCAGTCTCTGTCCAGATTTAACAGAGTTTGGAAATTTGAACTTTTCATTAGTTTACAGGGAGATTATGATATGGAGTTGAACATAAGAGTTTCAGAGCACTCTCTAAACTTTCCAACCATGTATAGTGTACCATCAGGGGTGAAATATACAGGAAGTTATGCTATCCCAAACTTAGTCCATTTTCTGTCCAGTTCACAGTTTGAACTAGGAAGTGGGCAATTTAAGTTCAAGTGAAGTTTCCAAGTTTTAAATCTTGAAATCTGCCTTGGAGCTGAAAATGAAACTTGTGGAGAACTTGCTCAGGTTCCCAAACCATATCTACGCTTATTGCAGCGACCACACGATTGATTTTAAATCTGACCAGCACGTTCCAAAACAGAGATTACAAATTCAAACTTAGTCCTAAGTTGGAAATTTTTACTTGTTGTCGAGTCACGACACCAGCGCGGATAGCGCCGTGGACGTGCCTGATGAAACTCGAATGCAATGCCGGTACTAAGCCCTCAGTAAATAAAATCCTAAGCCGGTATTCTGGCATACGTCTCAACGGTGGCAGTAATGACGTTCACTCGCAAACGTTTTCTACTCGAGCTACTTAAACATGGTTAGTGTACTGCATCTACACACGAATGATAGATCAAACATATGGTGCCGCACGGCACAGCCCGCATGGGTGAACAGTTCACAATAATATATATGAAAGTAGAAACATCCGCCCTGTATCATTCCATACGGGCTGCCCCGAGCTAAGCCACATCTCAAGGTACATGACCGGGTTTTCTACCACCCGACGGGGTCCCACATCTTTGCATAGTGCTGCACCAGTAGGGGGCACATCGGATTATGTCCCACCCGACGAGGGCTGCCACTAACTTTGAAGCACGCTGGAGTACTGCGTGTCATATGTTCTCAGACACATGGAAAGTTTCAAAGACTCATATCAACATTCCCGTGCCAGCCCAGAAACAATCACATGCTACCTCTCACATGGTGAGCTTACCGCAATTGATCCACTTGCAGTGGTGTACCTTACCTCTTACCTGACATCGGAGCGTCGTTACACAATATAAAAACACATAAGTTAGCTTGCCACCTTAAGTAACTAATACTATAATAGACCTTACGTGGGAAAAGTAACTAATCCTCACTCGACTACTCTTAAGTTTTCAAAATAGGCTCCTTTTGAGCGTGCTATTCCCAATGCGACTCTGATACAATGCTGTGAAGACCGGGTCCACACATTCCAGGAATCACAGAGGTTGGTGCCGTGCGATGCGGCACCCAACAGCACACACAAAAACAATATGACAAAATACAAAGTTTTATTTATATAAACAGTGGAAGTCTTTTACAATACTTAATATACAGCAGAAGATAATATTCATAGCTAAACTCTCAGCCTAGCTATGCAAAAGTGCAGCCATCCAGCCCGCGGACGCTACACACTAGCCACACACAAATTTATTGCGACGTGCGGGGCTCCCATTTGGCGGTATACCCCGGCGGGGACATCGCCTCATCCTCGGGACCTTCCTCATCAGTCTCACCTGCAAAAAACTTAATATAGCAACCATGAGCATGAAGGCTCAGCAAGACATAACCGTCTCACCTAAACATGGAACTCTACATGCAGGGATACTTAATATAGGGATGGATATAGCAGTAAATGACTCGCATATAAATTGATCATCATTTTTCAAGTTAATAGAAGCAGCATAAATGTTTAACAACAATAACTTTAATGAGCCTAATCTATGGCAATCATAGTGGCAAAACTATTATATTTCGATACATCGTATTCTCCTGGCTTCTTCAGTATTTACTACGTCATAGCACAGTGAACAAGCGGTACTCGAATAACCACGAGGGACGGTGATTGCAATCAGGACACACCCGAATAACATGTCACATACACCTGTGCCTAAGGAGCGTGCTGTGCTCCTCACCACGTCATACGCAGCCACCTTTCACAAGAGTACTCAAACGCCGAACCAGTCCCACCATCGCGGGCATAAGGTTCCTGCACGGAGCGTGTCTGTGCCCTCCAGTGAATTTACACCTTACTACCCTCAGCCCACCCCTATCGACAATGGGCTATGCCTCGACATCCAAGTTATCAAGTTACATCGGTTTCCTGGGTTCCATATGCCCAGTATGCATCTGGTACTGTTAAAACTTGTCCAGCAGGGCCACACACGGATATGTCATCAATCGGCACAAGCAGAGCTACGCACGTGAGACCACGTCTAGCTACATCCTACCCGCTGCTCGGTCTCAATTTCACATTTCTAAACCCTTCTTTGATTCAATTTATCTCGTGTGATAAAATCTTATCTCGCGAGTAGATTCCAACTACTCAACTTCTACCGGATTCCTATAAACATTAGCATGGCATTTTGTACTCATCAAGCTCTAGACCTACCCAATACTCCATGGGATTTGTGGTTCATGCAAGTGGAGTAACAAGCACCTTAGCCCTAATGCACAAAACTCATCCTAGACATAAGTGATACAAATAGAAAATTTGAAATAGCACTTAAATGCAAATTGGGGCTTGCCTGGTTGAGAGTCATAGGGGAAGTTAGATTCTGGGAGGATGCTGTCCAAGGCCTCCGGGTCCTCCTCGATCTCGGTCACTATATGATATGCAATATATAAAGTACATACGTGATATGGAAACTATAGAAAAGAATTTATAAATACTGATCGTGTATGTAAATGATTTTAATTGGCTTATGGATTTTTACAGTGGACACTACATGAGGAAGATCTGGACCAAAAATTGGAGATGTTCAAGGAAGCTTGTTGTCTCTAAAATTCCAACAATAAAAGCCTTCTCTGAATTTTGGTTGTAATTCTGGAGGGTTATCATGGATAACAAGGGTTGTAACATACATAGGGGGTCTCATTGGTTCTAGGAAAATTTGTTTCACAATTTTCTAAGCTCCTACAAAGAGAAATTGATTTTTCTGAAAAAGTTGGCAAGAATTTCTGAAAAATGTTTTTGTACATTTTCCGATTTTTCAATTGACATAGGTGATTTGAACATTGTTGGGTCCAGTAAATGAATTCTATTGAACTTCAAATTTTTACTAGATATCAAGTATATTTTTATTAGTTTCCTGAACAAAATTAGGAATTTTCAAATTAACAGAATATAAGTAATTAATTTCCCAACAATTAGCTAAAAGGAATTAATTATGACAATTCTGGGAGTTTCATATCCAACAAATTGCTCCACTGTAATGTTGGGATCAAGATAGTCTACCGGAATTCATTTGGAAATTTTTTTGAGCAAATCTACTAAGAGTAAAGGATTTTAGAAGTTCGATTGAAATCTGGAATTATTTTCCAATTTGAAAGTTTAAATAAATCCGTTGGCCCCACTTCATTTAAATAGACCAATCAGAGCTGGGTCACACCGAGGGCCACAGATTTAACTGTGCAGCCGCACTGGATCCGAAGCCACAGCTGATCCGTGGGAGAGAGTAACAGCGGCTGACATGCTAGGCCCGCTGGCCTTCGTCTTCCTCGCGAGGCAGGCAGCGCTCCTCGCCAGAACCACGGCGGCGTCCGCCGGACTTTGCCGCGTCGACCTTCTCTTGGCTCGGTCGTGGTAGCCTAGCCCTAAAATCGGGCGAGCTACACGCTAGTGACGTCCAATCGCGACGGCGACGACCGGAGGTGAGCGTACGACAGCGGTGGCGGAGCTAGGGTTTCGGTGATGGCCGAAATCACTCGGAAATGGCGCAAGAAACTAGGGAAAAGGCTGGGAATGTTCCTGGGAGCATGAGGAAAAGGATTGGGGGTGCAAAAGTGGTGGAATGGCCGACAACTATGGGTTCAACGGCGGACCGACGGATTTTCATTGGCGGCCGCGAAAACTCGAAATCCG
This sequence comes from Tuctoria greenei, assembly GCA_036927565.1. Lineage (NCBI taxonomy): Eukaryota > Viridiplantae > Streptophyta > Magnoliopsida > Poales > Poaceae > Tuctoria > Tuctoria greenei. The sequence continues at coordinate 195,623,555 of JAYESD010000002.1, forward strand.
ACCTCGTCCCTCGATGACTTCCCTTCATTTTTGGCGAGATGATGCGCCGGGAGATCTAGAAGATAATACTTGATTGGATTGAAAAAATTTTGCACGTGGAAATGGAATTAAACCGAAGATCTGGTGACCTTGGTATGAACTAGCTATGGTGATCTTCGAGATATGGAAGCTAGGAGGCATGATAGGGACTGTGAAAGTGCATCTAGGACTCCCTTGTGGGTTTTGGATGATTTGTGACAAGCAATTGGGATCCTAACCTCTTTGTTGAGATGAATACAGGCCAATAATGAAAAATGAGCAAAATACCAAAAAGAAGGGATAATGAGGAGCAAAGTGAACTTGAGCTCAAGGAAAAGAAATAGTAGATTATTGTGTATGGAGTGTGTTAAGGAAACACACCCAAGAGCTCAATCATATTTAAGCACACACACATATTGCACAAAGTTACACAGGACCGGACTAGTCCGATATCAACCGGACTAGTCCGATATCCTTTCTGCACCAGATCGGACATGTCCGATATCTGTCGGACTAGTCCGATATCTTTCTGACTTGAGTCAGACTAGTCCTCCCCAGGGCGGACTAGTCCTCAACACACTTCACAAGTCACACAAAATCGGACAAGTCCGTTGTTAATCGGACTAGTCCGATATTCCTTCTGGTCCACTTTGGACAAGTCCGATGTTTACACGGACTAGTCCGAAATACTCACTGATCTAAATCGGACAAGTCCTCCAAGTGCGGACATGTCATCCAACACACTTAGGGTTTCATATGTCCGGACAAGTCCGATGGCTATCGGACTAGTCCGAAGATTTCCAGTAGTGAAATCGGACAAGTCCGTTTTCGACCGGACTAGTCCGATATTTCGGAACACTTAGGGTTTGCTACACACCGGACTAGTTCGGTGACCACCACGGACTAGTCCGATCTTTCTGAACCCTAACGGTCACTTTTAGAAACTCCATATAAATAGAGGTGCACGGCCCACTTTGATACTCTCTCGAACCCTAGCGCCGTCACACCTCCCAAGAGACTCAGAAACCACTTCTCTCCACGAAATTAAGTGCAAAATCGATCAATCCTTTGATGATCACTTCTAGATCATTAGAGAGACACTTGGCACACATCATTGAGCTCTTGGTTTGAATCTCTACACACTCCTGCGTTTCAATTGTAATTTCTGAGTGTGTGTTTGGTGGCATTGTGATTTGTAATCTAAGGGAGCTCTCAACGTGTGAGAACGCCCCTTGAATTTGGTTATTCACCCCTTTGTGATTAGTGGAAGAGGGTTGACCTTCGTGGCGATCCGATGAGGGTAGGGTTGGAGAAGACCCGATCCTTTTGTGGACTCCTCGACGTGGACGTAGGTTGCCTTCGTGGTAGCCGAACCGCGGGATAAATCGTGTGTCTTGTTCTTTTTGTGTTCATCACTCAAATTGATCAACTTACTCTAGGGTTTGATACACATTGTTCAATTTACAATAAATTGTAGAACACAAGCCTTAATTGTGATACAATCCAATATACAACTATTAAACTGTTGTTTGATTCTATATTTCCGCTGCACACATTGAAGAATCAACCTAATCGATTAATCTTGATCAACTTAGTCCGTGAACACCAGACTAGTCCGCACTTTACCGGACTAGTCCAATTTCTCTGGTATTGAACTTGTTGTTGACTGTTGCAGGATCCGACAAAAATTCAAAAGGCCTATTAACCCCCCCTCTAGGCCTACATTCAATTGGTATCAGAGCAGGTTCTTCAAGAAAGAGTTTAACCACTCGAAGAGATCATGTCGGACATGAAGGACGTCCACAAAATCAACAACCAAGAGGAAGTCAACAACGACAAGACCCAAAAACTGGAGAAGTACCTCGAAGCCATTCAAGACTTCGAGGACGACGATGAGGAGACGCTGGAGCTAATGGTTCTCCTCAGAAAGAAAGCACTTTCCAAAGGGAAAGCGAAAGTTGAAGAGAAGAAGAAGGGGAGTAGTCACACCGACTACTCCCGATATCCTTTTAATTATGATCGTCTAAATTCCAATAACAATCACTACTTATCTATCCCACTTGGAAAAGCCCCACACTTCGATGGGAGTGATTACCCATGTGGAGGCAGAATATGAAGATGCATTTGATTTCCCTCAATCCAAGTTTATGGCATGTTGTATGTACAGGGATAGATATTCCGGATGACGACTAAGAGCTCACCCCAAGTCAAGAGCAGGCCATCCATAGAAATGCTCAAGCCGCAGCCGTAATCACCTCCTCTATCAGTCGAGATGAGTTCACCAAGGTGGATGGACTCGAAATTGATAAGGAGATATGGGATACACTACAAACAACACATGAAGGTGACCGGCATGTGCGTGAGGCAAAAATTGAAATGATCGAAGGCGAACTAGGAAGATTCGCAATTGAGGAAGACGAGTCACCCCAGGATATGTACAATCGATTGAAGACACTTGTCAACAAGGTTCGATCATATGGGAGCAAGAAGTGGAATGACCACGAGGTGGTAAAGCTCATCCTTAGAGCTTTTATGCCTCGCAATGTCATGCTATGCTCAATGATCAGAGAAAGCCCCGGTTACAAAAGGATGACTCCGGATGAATTGCTTGGTAAAATTATGAACTTTGAAATGATGGAGAAACAAGCCAAGCATGTCAAAGAAATTGCCGACCTCACCTCGGCCAAGAAGAAAGGAGTTGCCCTAAAATCTACTCTCAAGCCTCTATCGAAAGAAGCAAGAGAAGCACAACTAGAGGAGGACAGTGATGACGAGAGTAGTGAGCTAGATGAAGAGGATATGATTTTGTTCATGAAAAAGTTCAAGAGAATAATGAAGAAGAGACAAGGAACAAAATCAAGTGAAGGAAAGTACAAGGAAAGGACGAAGCCAAAGATGAGGCAGGCGTGCTATAATTGTGGTGAGTATAACCACTTTATAGTCGATTGCCCGTATGAGGACAACAAGAAGAAAACTAAAGAAACCAAGCCTCAACCTAAGAAATTCTTCAAGAAGAAGAAACAAGCCGAACAATCACACATTGGGATGGAGTGGGACTCAAACGATGAGTCCTCATCATCCGATGAAGAAGAGATGGCTAGCATAGCCATAGAAAGCACATCCGAGAAATCCACACTCTTCCCCACACTCGGTGCAAAGAAGGGAAATGGCACTTGTCTCATGGCAAAGGAAGGTAAACGCAAGGGAAACATCAAAACCCCTTCCATGCATTCCCACTCTAGTGATGATGACCTAGATAGTGATGATGAGGACATGCTAAATGGACTAGATAGGAAAACTACTACTAAAATGAGATTTTTACTTGACCAACTTGTTGAGAAGGAGAGGTTAATTGATCGTCAAGAGGACATGATTATCTCCCAAAAGGAGAAGTATGTCAAACTTGACAAACTCCTAGAGCTTGAAAAGGAGAAAAACAGTTCACTAGAGCTTGAGCTAGCTTCAAGCAAGAAAACTTGATTGGAGTTAACCGACTCAAATGTTGCAATCAAGGACCAACTTGCTGACCTGATCAAGGTTAACAAAATCCTTGAAGTGCAAGTTGTGTCACTCAAGCTAAGTGAACCTTCCTCCTCTTCATGTTCACCTTCTCAACCCACTAAAACTGATCTTGTTCATATGTGCACATGTAGTAAAATCGACACCAGTTTGAAGGAGAAGTCAACCTCCACAAAGGATAAAAATCCTACCCAGTATGGAATATTTGACAAGGAGAAGATCAACTATGCACGTAGTGCATACTTGGTCCAAAGACCTCCAAATGTCAAATATGGCATTGGTTACTCTTATGATGAAAAGCAACATGCTGGAAGTCATAAGAATAACAGGGGAAGGATCTCCTCTGTGAAGGGAAGATCCTCTCAAACTGATAAGTTGAAGAATAAGAAACTGAACTCGCATGAATACCGGACTAGTCCAGTCGGTGTCCGGACAAGTCCGGTCATCTGGACAAGTCCGGCCACCCAGACTAGTCCGATTCATAAACAACAGCAACTTCTATTTAAAACTTTTGATGCCTCTTATGTATTAATGAGAAACAATCTTGGTAAGGTTTATGCTTATTATGTTGGGCCACGCCATTGGAACACAAAATCCCATGTGTGGGTGCCCAAATTTATTGTAACTAACCTCCAAGGACCCAAGCAAGCTTGGGTACCTAAAACCAAAGCATAATTTGTTTTGCAGGCCTATTCCTCTGGTGGATCCAAATGGGTGCTCAGTGGATGCACCAACCACATGACCGGAGAAAGGAGGATGTTCGTGGAATATGAAGAAAACGAGGACCCAAACAAAGGCATCTACTTCAGAGATAATAGTGAAGGAAAGGTGCTCGGTACCGGTAAAATTGCAATATCCTCTGAACACACGCTTTCTCATGTTTTACATGTTGAATCTTTAGATTATAACCTGCTGTCCATATCTCAATTATGTGACAAAGGTTATAATTGCTTGTTCACTAACGAGGGTGTGACTGTCTCAAAGAGGAGTGATGGTTCCGTTGCATTCAAGGGTATGTTGAATGGAAAGCTTTACCTTGTTGACTTCAACAAGGATAAAGCCGAACTCAACACATGCTTGATTGCAAAACCCAACATGGGTTGGCTGTGGCATAGACGGCTAGCGCATGTTGGTATGAGGAATCTTCAAAAACTCCTCAAGGGCGATCACATCCGAGGTTTGAAAGATGTTGTTTTTGAGAAAGACAGGCCTTGTAGCGCGTGCCAAGCCGGGAAGCAAGTTGGAGCACATCATCCTGCAAAGAACATCATGACTACAACAAGACCGCTCGAACTACATCACATGGACTTGTTTGGTCCAGTTGCTTACATAAGCATCGGCGTTAACAAATATGGTTTGGTTATCATTGATGATTTTTCTCGCTTCACTTGGGTTTTCTTTTTGCATGATAAGTCAGAAACACAAGGAACACTCAAAAAATTCTTCAAGCGAGCTCAAAACGAGTTTTCATTGTCAATCAAGAGTATTCGAAGCGACAATGGCACGGAGTTCAAGAACATACAAGTGGAGGAGTACCTTGATGAAGAGGGCATGAAGCACGAATTTTCAGCGCCATACTCACCACAACAAAAGGAAGAACCGAACACTCATAGAGATGGCAAGAACAATGCTCGATGAATACAAGACTTTGGATCGATTTTCGGCAGAAGCGATTAACACCGCTTGCCACGCCGCAAATCGGCTTTATCTTCATCGACTACTCAAGAAAACTCCCTATGAGCTACTCACCGGTAACAAACCAAACATTTCATACTTTCGAGTTTTTGGTTCTCCATGTTATATCCTGAACAAGAATCCCAGAACTTCAAAGTTCACTTTGAAGTCCGATGAAGGTTTCTTGCTCGGTTACGATTTGAACACCTACGCCTATCGTGTTTTCAACAAGGCCTCCAGACTTGTTGAAGTAGCACGTGACGTAGTGTTCGATGAGACTAACAGCTCCCAAAAGGAGCAAGTTGATCCATGTGAATTAGGTAAAGAAGAAGCTCCTTGTCTAGCATTGAAAAGAATGGCTCTAGGTGAAGTTCGACAACAAGAGTCACCTTCACACATAAATGAGGAAAATGAACCACAAGAGGAGACCAACAATCAAGGGGGAGCTTCAACACAAGCACGAGAGTAGGAAGATGATCAACAAGTCAACGAGGGCAACCACTCAGGGGGAGAAGAAAACGATCATGAAGACACAACTCCCCAAGTGCCCCACCCAAGAGTACACCAATGCATTCAAAGGGATCACCCAATCGACAACATCATCGGTGACATCCAAAAGGGAGTAACCACTAGATCTCGCATAGCTAACTTTTGTGAGCATTACTCGTTTGTCTCCTTTTTGGAACCACGCAGGATTGAGGATGCATTGAAGGATCCGGATTGGGTGGTGGCAATGCAAGAAGAATTGAACAACTTCAAGAGGAACGAGGAGTGGGAACTTGTGGCAAGACCCAATGCAAACATAGTGGGCACCAAGTGGGTCTTCCGCAACAAACAAGACGAACACGGAGTGATAACAAGAAACAAGGCGCGACTTATGGCCAAAGGGTACTCACAAGTCGAAGGTTTGGATTTCGATGAGACTTTTGCTCCAGTAGCTACGCTTGAATCTATTAGAATATTACATGCATATGCTACTCACCATGATTTCAAGCTGTATCAAATGGACGTGAAAAGCGCCTTCCTCAACGGACCGATCAAGGAAGAAGTGTATGTGGAGAAACCACCCGGGTTTGAAGACGAAGAATTCCCCAACCACGTATATAAATTGTGTAAGGCTCTCTACGGCCTCAAACAAGCTCCTAGAGCTTGGTATGAGTGTCTTAGAGATTTCTTAATTGAAAATGGTTTTCAAATTGGCAATGTAGACTATACATTATTCACAAAGAATTTAGATAATGATCTTTTTATCTGACAAATCTATGTTGATGACATAATATTTGGGTCAACTAACCAATCCTTCTGTGAAGAATTTAGTAGAATCATGACAGACAGGCTTGAAATGTCAATGATGGGAGAATTGAAGTACTTCTTCGGATTCCAAGTGCGGCAACAAAGGGAAGGAACGTTCATAAGCCAAACCAAGTACACACAAGACATACTCAAGAAGTTTTGCATGGACAAGGCAAAGCCCATAAAGACCCCCATGGCAACGAATGGCCACTTGGATCTCAATGAAGATGGACCTAGCGTCGATCAAAAGGTATATCACTCCATGATTCGATCTCTACTTTACTTATGTGCATCTAGGCCAGATATTATGTTGAGTGTATGTTTGTGTGCACGCAAGCCAACCCTAAGGAATGTCACTTGACAGCCGTAAAAATAATCTTGAGATATTTAGTTCATACACCCAACCTTGGTCTTTGGTACCCAAAAGGCTCAAAATTCAATCTCATTGGTTACCCCGATGCAGATTATGCCAGGTGCAAAGTAGATAGAAAAAGCACCTCCAGCACATGCCAATCCCTAGGGAGATTCTTAGTGTCTTGGTCATCCAAGAAACAAAATTTCATTGCTTTATCCACAGCCGAAGCAGAGTATGTTGCAGCCGGGAGTTGTTGTGCACAACTGCTTTGGATGCGACAAACTCTAAGAGATTACGGTTACAATTTGAACCGTATTCCTCTCCTTTGTGACAATGAGAGTGCCATTAAAATAGCCCACAATCCAGTTGAGCACTCTAGAACTAAAAACATAGACATAAGACATCATTTCTTGAGAGACCATTCCATGAAAGGAGACATTACCATCTCACATGTCAACACCCAAAAACAATTGGCCGACATATTCACCAAGCCTCTTGATGAAAAGCGTTTTTGCGAACTCCGAAATGAACTAAATATCCTTGATTCTCGGAGTGTGGCTTGAAAAGTTGCATACCTGTATGACCTCTTCAAAATATTGACTGAATTGTGAAAATCATCCCTCTTCATTTTTTCTCGAAAAACTATGTCAATTATTAGATCTTGATGAATTATGATCATTGTGTGATTCTTGTATGCTTACTGGTCAAATTCATCAAGATTAATTGATTTGTTTTGCCCCTCCTATTCTCTATTAGTGAACCTTCAAATATATATGAATGGGCTATCAATTTCTCCTGGTGACCACGGTCTAGTCCGTGGTTACCCGGACTAGTCCGCTCTTGCATACTAGTCCGCAGAGTGCCGGTTAGACCGGACTAGTCCGATAGACCACAGACTAGTCTGATATAGCTCTCTGGATGACTTCGGACTAGTCCGGTCATGTCCGGACTTGTCCGATTTTTCGTGTCCATAACCCTAGCCGCCACCAAACCCTAATCTTCTCATCCCCACATTTGCTCACGCCTTCCTCTCTCTTGCGCTCAAGCCACTAAGGCGATTCCCTGCTCCCTCCGTCGAAAAAGTCCACATTTGGGTGGAGATCAAAGCTTGACCTCTTGGGGATTGAAGCTAGTGGACTTGTCCGGCCTCCAACCCCCAAACCTTCAAGCGTCAATTGATTTCTTCGGTAACTTTCTTCAAAACCCTAGAAATCTTGTTTTTCTCCATTGTTGATCGTATAGCCTAGCATCCTTCACTAGATACATGCTTATTTGATGTACTACGTGTATGCTAGACTAGATTTGCATTAGGAATTATTCCTTGACCAATCTGTTAGGTTTTTGAGGATGAACACCGGACTAGTCCGGTCCATGCACGGACAAGTCTGGTCCTCTGGACTAGTCCGTGCCTGTGCACCGGACAAGTCCGATGTTTCTGAACTGAAAACCTAATTTTTCAATTCCTCAATGCAATTCATTGCTATCTTTTAATAATTATGCCTTGTATCACTTACCATCATTCTTGCAAAATCATTCTCAGATCATGTCGAGCTCAAACAACAAAATCTCCGACTTTGAGGACGAGTTGGACCACGAAGTGGCACCTCGGTCCTCGACGGGTCTTGGCAAGAAACGCCAAGAAAGACCCTCGGAGCCAGCTCCTTCACCTCCTCAGGTTCGGAGGAAGGTGCTGGCAAAGAAGCCAGTGTCAAAGGCAGCAGCATCCTCAAGTGCCTCTCGCCAAGCCAAGGGCAAGGGCAAGGCGATAGCAACGGGGCCAGTCGGGCCCTTGAAGCTCCATGCTCCCAGGGAAGGGGTCCAGGACCCTACTGAGGAGAAGTTCAACGGCAAGGGCAGTGACTCTGTAGCCAAGTTCAGAAGCATTGACTGGTATGGTAGGCCAAAGCAAGCTGTCGATGGAAGGTTTTGGTGCAACTTCCATGCAGACTTCTACAAATCGGTGTATCTCCCAATGAAGACACCGGTGGTGTGCAGTCAGTGGATTGACTGGGCACACCTTGAGAAGAAGAAGTGCTCAGCTTTTGATGAAGTCATTGCAGCAGTTGAGAGGCATGGCCTGAAGGATCTCTTTGCCTTCAGGCATAACTGGAATGATGAAGTGATTGCACAGTTCTTTGCAACTTGCCACTTCTCGAGTGAGGATGAAGAGAGTGTTACTTGGATGACACACGGATCTAAGTATAGTATCACTCAAGAGGACTTCACTAATATGCTCCATCTGGACACCTCTGGACATGACAGGCTGATCATCCACAACATAGGTGTCATGGAGAAGGATAGGATGAAATTCCTATATGAGCCGAACTCAAAATATGTCCCTCCCTCTACAATGAACATGAAACCATTCTTTGTGGTCCTCAATAGAGTGCTGAGGAAGACTATTGCTCCTAAAGATGGAGACGCTGGGAGCGTGCAAGGATACCTCCGGACTCTGATGAGAGTCATAAGCAAGGAACGCCCATTTGATTTGGCGGAATACATTTGGAATGATATGGTAAACATATCCTGCACGCCTAACAGGTCATGTGGCTATGCTCCCTACCTCATGTATATGATTGAGAAAGTCACAGGTATTGAGTTCATGAAGGATGTGGAGCACACTCCTTTGAGGCCTCAGAAGCCTCAACCAGTGAGTGTCCAGGCTGCTCCCTCGGCGGCCTCCAGTCCCGAGGCACCGGCAAGATCAAGAAGCGGTGCCAGGGCTGTCCCTACCTCTAGGGAAGCCCCTCAGAGAGGATCAGCTAGTGGGATCCTCAAGTACCTGACCGCCATATTCTCCTCCTGCAAAAAGACTGAAGTGAAGGTCCACAATCTCAACAAGAGAAGAAAGGAGGACATGAAGTATATAAAGGCCAATATGAAGCAAATCTGCCAGAAGCTGGAGATCGACCCCATTGGATCTCCAGTGATTTCTGAGGAGTCCGACCCGAACTTCACCGAGCTCGGGCCTCTGAACCCCTCCGAGCTTGCCTACTTTGGCATTGGGGGCTCGAGCGACTCCGTCCCTCCTCCTTCCCCTCCTCGTCAAGCTGATGATGATGAAGATGAAGACGACAACAAGAGGACCGACAGTGAAGAGTGAAGACCCTAGGACCCTCCTCTCCTTCTTTTTGGTGTCTTGATGCCAAAGGGGGAGAGATTGAGGGGGAGTCTTAGCTTTAGCTGTGGTAGGGTGCAAGGAGAGAGTTCTCTTTATCTTTCTTTGTGATTGTAATGCTTTAACGCTGTTTTCATGTTAACTATGGTTCTGTGTTGAAACGCTTATTTAATTTGCAAGTATGTGTTGAAATCTGCAATTTTGCTCCTGAAATGACATATGTACTTTGTATTGATTCATCAATGTAAATTATGTCATTCTCAATGTTTCAATGCACTTAGTTATGCATTCCACCATAAAGAATGCACATATGGATATTTCTCTTACTGCTTGATGTATTTTTGAGTCATATGTGCATACTTTATGAAAATCTCATCTCTTTTTGTCATATTTTTTGAAATCTCAATTGGTTGTCATCAATCACCAAAAAGGGGGAGATTGAAAGTGCATCTAGGACTCCCTTGTGGGTTTTGGATGATTTATGACAAGCAATTGGGATCCTAACCTCTTTGTTGAGATGAATGCAGGCCAATAATGAAAAATGAGCAAAATACCAAAAAGAAGGGATAATGAGGAGCAAAGTGAACTTGAGCCCAAGGAAAAGAAATAGTAGATTATTGTGTATGGAGTGTATTAAGGAAACACACCCAAGAGCTCAATCATATTTAAGCACACACACATATTGCACAAAGTTACACAGGACCGGACTAGTCCGATATCAACCGGACTAGTCCGATATCCTTTCTGCACCAGATCGGACAAGTCCGATATCTGTCGGACTAGTCCGATATCTTTCTGACTTGAGTCGGACTAGTCCTCCCCAGGGCGGACTAGTCCTCAACACACTTCACAAGTCACACAAAATCAGACAAGTCCGTTGTTAACCGGACTAGTCCAATATTCCTTCTGATCCACTTCGGACAAGTCCGATGTTTACACGGACTAGTCCAAAATACTCACTGATCTAAATCGGACAAGTCCTCCAGTGAGGACTTGTCATCCAACACACTTAGGGTTTCATATGTCCGGACAAGTCCGATGGCTATCGGACTAGTCCGAAGATTTCCAGTAGTGAAATCGAACAAATCCGTTTTCGACCGGACTAGTCCGATATTTCGGAACACTTAGGGTTTGCTACACACAGCACACCGGACTAGTCCGGTGACCATTCTAAACCCTAATGGTCACTTTTAGAAACTCCATATAAATAGAGGTGCACGGCCCACTTTGATACTCTCTCGAACCCTAGCGCCGTCACACCTCCCAAGAGACTCAGAAACCACTTCTCTCCACGAAATTAAGTGCAAAATCGATCAATCCTTTGAGGATCACTTCTAGATCATTGGAGAGACACTTGGCACACATCATTGAGCTCTTGGTTTGAATCTCTAACACACTCCTGCGTTTCAATTGTAATTTCTGAGTGTGTTTTTGATGGCATTGTGATTTGTAATCTAAAGGAGCTCTCAACGTGTGAGAACGCCCCTTGAATTTGGTTATTCACCCCTTTGTGGTTAGTGGAAGAGGGTTGGCCTTCGTGGCGCTCTGACGAGGGTAGAATTGGAGAAGACCCGGTCCTTTTGTGGACTCCTCAACGTGGACGTAGGTTGCCTTCGTGGTAGCCGAACCACGGGATAAATCGTGTGTCTTGTTCTTTTTGTGTTCATCACTCAAATTGATCAACTTACTCTAGGGTTTGATACACATTGTTCAATTTACAATAAATTGTAGAACACAAGCCTTAATTGTGATACAATCCAATATACAACTATTAAACTGTTGTTTGATTCTATATTTCCGCTGCACACATTGAAGAATCAACCTAATCGATTAATCTTGATCAACTTAGTCCATGAACACCGGACTAGTCCGCACTTTACTGGACTAGTCCGATTTCCCTAGATTGAACTTGTTGTTGAGTGTTGCAGGATCCGACAAAAATTCAAAAGGCCTATTCACCCCCCTCTAGGCCTACATTCAGGCTGAAACATTACCAGAAGCATCTATGTACCTCGGCGCACCTAATTGCTTTAAGGAAGGAGACGAGAACTTGCTTGTAGTGGCCTGTCCTCGTCGAGCAGATGGTTTCCCAGCAGCTTCACCCGCGAGCTCCGGGGAAACATCAAAATACCAAGGCAAAATGTAAGGGACGAAGGAACCGATGGTACCAGAGGCTAGAGGGGAGCTTGGTGTACCTTTTTGCTGTTGCACTCGGGCCACAACTCGGCCTGGAAGCGCAACTACACGGGGAGGCAGCAAGGGTGACGGGGAGAGCTCGGGAGAGAACAGAGGAAGAATGGCGCTGCTTTTACACTTGGTCGACGGAGCAGAGATAGAGAGGGAGAGGTGTAGGGAGCACGCCATGATGCACGCAGGCAAGCAGCTCACTGGCCTGGTGCATGCCGTGCGGTGTCAAGCGGGGCAGCGCCAGAAAAACGGCGTGCAGAGCAGTACCGTAGAAGTCCCACTGACCAGTGTGTCCCACTGCTCTCCTCAAGTCAACCCTTCTTCGGTAACTTAATTCCACCACCTAGAATTGTCCAAAATTTCCAGTTTTTTTGGAGAGGCCAATTGAAATTTGTAGATTTAGATTCTAGAATTTGATTTCACAATTGGTTCAGTTTCATATGAATTTCAAATTCAAATTTGAATTTGAATAGAATTCAATTACCGATTGAATTAATTAGAATTTGAGCTCCAAATTTTATGAAAATTGACCGGGATTCTATTTGGAATATTTGGAAGCTAAATGTGAACTCAAATATTTATTTTGGCAAAGTTTGAACATGATCATGGTTTGAATTTTTGAATTCCCTCAGTTGAGGTTTAAATTGCTTTGAATTATTCAGATTTAAATTTGATTTCCTTTTCGGATCCAAATTAAATTTCTCCTATATGAACTTTGTACTTTGAATTTAGAGCTTTTACAAAATGAATACTAATGTAAGGATGAACTTGAAGTATCTAATATCAAACATCCCTCCTAAAGTGGCATCTTCGACAAGGAATAGATCAAATATGCACGTAGTCAATATATGGTCACAAGTCCTCCTAATGTCAAAGATGGTATTGGGTATACAAGAGGTAGGAAGCAATTCAATAATGATCACAATATGATTCATATTGCTTTTGTTAAAGATAACATGTTTAGGCATGTACAACAAACCTTATTTCATACTTTTAAGGCATCACATGTTCTCATGAGAAATAGCTTTGGTTATGTTTATGCAAAATATGCAGGACCATGCAACAAGAACCCCAAAAGTTGTGTGTGGGTGCCTAAGTCAATTCTAACTAACCTTAAAGGACCCAAGTAAGCATGACTACCTAAAACTAAGGCATAATTCTATTTTACAGGCTTACTTCTTTGGCTGATCAAAATGGGCGTTAGATAGTTGTATGCACCAATCATATGACCAGAGAAAATAGAATGCTCGTAGACTATGAGCAAAATGCAGATCCATGTGAAGGCATCTACTTTGGAGACAATAGCTAAGGAAAAGTCCTTTGCACTGGTAAAATTGCAATACCATCTCAACACGCCCTTTTGCATGTTTTACATGTTGATTCCATATATTATAATCTTTTGTACATATCTCGGCCATGCGACAAAGGATATAACTGCTTGTTTACTAATGAGGGTGTGACAATTTTTAGAAGAAGTGATAACTCAGTTGCATTCAAGGGTATGATCAAGGTAAAGCTTTATCTTGTTGACTTCAACAAATATAAAGCCAAACTCGACACATGCTTGATTGCAAAAACAAACATGGGATGGTTGTGGCATAGATGGCTAGCCTGTGTTGGTATGAGAAATCTATAGAAACTTCTAAAAGGTGGTCACATCTAAGGCTTGAAAGATGTTGTGTTTCAAAAAGACACGCCGTGCAGCGCATGTCAAGCCAGAAAACATGTTAGAGCGCCACACCTTGCAAAGAATGTGATGACTACATCAAGACCGCTGTGACTTCTACATATGGATCTTTTTGGTCCGATTTCTTATATAAGCATTGACAGTAACAAATACGGTTTGGTAATAGTAGATGATTTTTCTAGGTTTACCTAGGTGTTCTTCTTGTATGATAAATCAAAGACCCAAGGAATTCTGAAGAAATTCTTGAAGAGAGCACAAAATGAGTTCTCCTCCAGAATAAAAAACATAAGAAGTCATAATGGAAAGGAGTTTAAGAATACTCAAGTTGAGGAGTACCTGGATGAAGAAGGAATAAAGCACAAATTCTCGGTACCCTACTCCCCTAAAAAAAATAGGGTAGCCGAGAGGAAAAATCAAACACTCATTGAGATGGCAAGAACGATGCTAGATGAATACAACACTTCAAACCGGTTTTGGGCAGAAGCCGTGAACACTGCTTTTCATGCTACGAACCGGCTATACCTACATCGACTTTTAAAGATGATGCCATATGAGCTTCTAACTGGTAACAAACCAAATGCTTCATATTTCAGATTATTTCATAGTAAATGTGACATTTTGAACAAGAAGCCTAGGACTTCAAAGTTTGCTTCGATATATGATGAATGATTCTTCCTTGGTTTTGATTTGAATGCCTACGCTTATCGTTTCTTCAACAAAGTCTCTAGCATTGTTGAAGTAGCACATGATGTGATGTTCGATGAAATTAATGACTCCCAAATGGAGCAAGTTGATAAGTGTGTGCTAGATCAAGAGGAAGCTCCATGTCAAGCGTTGAGGAGAATGGCACTTGGTGATATTCGACCACAAGAGCAACCACAAGACTTGAGTGCTCAATATGCACCTCAACCGAAGAGCATTGTTCAAGGGGGAGCTTCTAAAAGCATCATCCTCAACAAGATCAAGATGATCATGGAATCAATGATCTAGCTAGAGACAATGACAACGAAGAAGAGGAAAGGGCATCAAAAGTGCCGCACCCAAGAGTACATCAAAGTGTACAAAGAGACCATCCCGTCGACAACATCATTGGAGATATTTCAAGGGGAGTAAGTACTAGATCTCATATTGCAAATTTCTGAGAACACTACTCTTTTGTTTCATTTTCGGAACCTTATAGGGTTGATGAAGCACTACGAGACCCAGATTGGGTGATGGCCATGCAAGAGGAGCTGAACAACTTCAATACGAATGAAGTATGGGAGCTTCTGGAAACACCAAAAGCGAACATCGTGGGCACCAAATAGGTCATTCGGAACAATCAAGATGAACACGGAGTGGTGACAAGGACGAGGAACAAAGCACGACATGTGGTAAAATGTTACTCACAAGTCAAGGGTTTGTATTTCGATGAAACCTTTGCTCCCATAGCTAGACTTGAGTCCATTCAAATTTTATTAGCATATGCTACTCACCATAATTTTAAGTTGTATCAAATGGACGTCAAAAGTGCATTCCTCAATGGTCCTATCAAGGAGGAGGTGTACGTGGAGAAACCGTCAGGCTTTTGAAGAACAAGAATACCCGAAGCTTGTGTACAAACTACGTAAGGCTCTCTATGGCCTCAAACAAGCTCCTAGAGCTTGGTATGAGTGCCTTAGGGACATTCTCACTCAAATGGTTTTAAAATAAGGAAGGATGATTATACACTATTTACTAAGCATTTTGATGGTCATCTATTCATATGTCAAATTTATATTGATGATATGATTTCTCGGTCTACTAATGAATCCTTTTGTGAAGTATTCAGTAAGATTATGGCAGATAGCTTCGAGATGTCTATGATGGGCGAATTGAAGTTCTTTATGGAATTCCAAGTGAAGCAACTCAAAGAAGTCACATTTATATGCCAAATCAAGTACACACTGTAAAAGCCCAAAAGTTCAAAGCATAGGGTTTCTTTTAGAAGAAACGAAAATCAAGCATGAGTCCAAAAATCAAAATAGCAGTTGAAAAATCAAATAAATTCCATTTGTAATAGAGGGAATTCAAATATTCAAAACAAGCTTATGTTCAGACCACATTAAAATAAAAATATAAGTTTACCATTAGCTTTCACATATTCCAAATAACATCTCTGTACAATTTCATAACATTTGGAGCACATATACTATCTAATT
This sequence comes from Tuctoria greenei, assembly GCA_036927565.1. Classification (NCBI taxonomy): domain Eukaryota; kingdom Viridiplantae; phylum Streptophyta; class Magnoliopsida; order Poales; family Poaceae; genus Tuctoria; species Tuctoria greenei. The sequence continues at coordinate 195,639,586 of JAYESD010000002.1, forward strand.
CAATGTGTACATTGAATTCCATTCAAATTCAAATTTGAATTTGAATTACAGATGAAACTTGGTCAATTCAGTGATTTGATTTCAGAATCAAAGTCTCCATATATGATTTTGTTTTTCCACAAATATCTTGCATTTGTGGATCAATATTGGTGGGAGAATTCAATGACCAGAGAGTAGATGAGGATGAGCAAGGTGGGACCCACTGGTCAGTGGCTCATTTGAGATGAACCGACTTGTCTTCCTTTGTTTTGTGCTTCACAGCAGCTGAGCTGCGTTCCAACCCATGAAGCAGGCAAGCAGGCACCTGAGAATTGATGACAAACCTATCCAACCATTGCTCCTTCTAATCCCTTGCTTCAGTTCACAGAAACCTCACGTCTCTCTCTCTGTTTTATTTTCCCCACCACAAGAACCAAGCAGGGCAACATCCCTGGTTTTGGCCAAATACGAGCAAGCAAGGTGAGGAAGCACAGTTAGTTGTGTTCCTAGCTCATCCTCGTTGTCTTGCGCACTCTCCTAATACTTTTCCTGTCAAGTCCAAGCTGTCGCGAGGTGGAGCTCGATGAGTTTGCACCCGCTGAGTTGCTATCTTCGACTTTCCACCAGCACCACACCGCAGCCACCTTGCTGCAAACGTTTTCTCGCGCTGCTCCCAAAAGCAAAAAGGTGCAACTGCACCAATGCTAGATGCCGATGAAAACCGTTCATCATTTTGTTCCCTACGTGTTTCAAGTTTTATAGTAACCTGTTCTTATGAAGAATAAATGAGGTTTAGCTTTAATTCATTGTACAGGCTTGATCATCGATATTGTCTGAAAAATATAATCTTGCTGGTAGCCTAGCACACCACCTAAATCAAGTCCCATCCAAAATAATCGACCCGAGAGGGTGTTCTTCAAATTTTCTCCATCGACATTGTTGAGAGGTCGGTTCACCGTCGAGAACACCCTTGCGCCTAGTTTTCTCTCAATTGATGGCCAATTCCTCATTCCTTGGAGCACCACGATGCTCTAGGACGTAAAAGTGCTCGATTTGGGGCATTTCAGTAGGAGGTCGGCCATGCCAAGGCCGCCGCGGTTGCCGTCGCCGGCCAGGTTCTGCTTGCCGTCGGCCATCGACAAGGTGCCCCACAGGTGTTCTTTGCTCCCTGGAATCGATCCCTACAAAAAGATCGAAGTTTGGTTGATCATTGAGGTGGGAACGTGCGGGTGCCATTGTTTCCCTGTTCTGGGTCAACCTGACCCGAGGTTGAAGACAACTCTGTCAAGTGGGACCCACTAAATGGCTATTTAAACCGTTTTCTGGTGCAGAAGCTATGTCAATCTCGGAAAATCTATATATCCTAGAATTCTCAGCCAAAAATCTTCAAACCAATTTTGTTAGAAATCTTATTACCTTTAGTTTCTAGATGTACAAGGGGTTTGTCATGAAAGATCAAATTAATGTCTGTATAATTCATTTGCTCCAAACACCTATGGAATTTCACAGTTGATCCTTCCACTAGAAAAATCCCAAACATTACCAGAATCTCCACTTAGGTGTTATTGAGTCCCAGAAAAGTTTCATGACCATTGGAAGACTCATATCCCATTTGAAAAATCTCAAACTTTACCAGAATCTCCACTTAAGTTTCATAACTTACCCATATCCCATTTTTATCTCTGTTAATGATAATTAACAGAAACATTTTTCTAGGTTCTGATTCCAACTTCAAAATTCAATTTATCCTAGTATTATTGCTCAAGTAATTCCAAATAAATTCTGGTAGACTCATATTTACCCCAATTTTTCAGTGGTGCAATTGGTTCAACATGAAAGTCCCAGAATTTTCATAATTAATTCCTTTGAGCTAACTGCTAGGGAAATTAATTACTCCTGTTCTGCTAATTGGAAAATTCCATATTTTGGGCAGAATACTCACTATAATACACTTGGTCTCCAGTAAAAATTTCATGTTCATTGGTTTTAATTTACTGTACCAAACGGTGTTCAAATACCCTATGTCGATAGAAAATGCAGAAATGTACAGAAACATTTCCAATTTTTATTCCAAACTTGCAAAATTAATTTCTCCCTGTAGGAAACTCAAATAATTATGAAACAAATTTCCTTAGTGCCTATAAGAACTCCTCTATCAAGATCATCCACTCTTAGCTATGTTAAAGACACAGATTTATTATGAAAAATCAGAGAATCCTTTTACTTGTTGTAATTTTAGAGACAGCAAGCTTTCTTGAACGTCTCCAATTTTTGGTCCAGATCTTCCCCATAGTACCTATTATGCACTGTAGAAATCCCAAAGCCAATTAAAATTATTTTGCAACAGAAACTGTATTTAGAATTTGACTCATATATTTCTATGTCATTTATATACTTTCATATTATGCATATCATATAGTGATCGAGCTCAAGGAGGAGCTGGAGGTCTTGGACAGCAGACTCCCTGAGACTAACTTCGATAACGACTCACAACCAGCAATCCATGGTTTGCATTTAAGAGATTTTGCAAAGTTTTCATTTGTATCACTATTAAGTCTACAGTTTGAAGTGCATTATGTCTATGGTTTATTGATACTCCAATTGAATGACCCACAATTCCATGGAGTATTTGGGTAGCTGTATACCTCGACGTATAGAATTGCCATGCTAATGCTATATGTAATCCGGTAGAAGTCGATTAGTTGGAATCTACTCGCGAGATAGAGTTATCGTTTCACGGGATTCGATTATATTGAGAATGGCATATGTATATGAACATGAGATCGGGCAGCAGCGTAGGAAGCAGCAAGCATGGTTCACGTGCATAGCGGTGCCTGTGTCGATTGAGGACCGATCCGTGTGCGCCTTCACTGAGCAAGTTTGAACTGAACTGAATGCATACTGGCTATATGGGAACCAGGAAACCGATGTTATTGGTTAACCTGGGTGTCTAGGCTTACCCTACCATTTTATATTAGTGGGTTGAGGGCAGCAAGGTGGACATCTGTCGGTGAGCACAGACACGCTCCGCGCAGGGACCTCCTGTCCATTACGGAAGGACCGGTTCGGCATTTGGGTTTCCTTTGAAAGGTTGCTGCATACAACATAGTATTTAAGTGTTATTCAATCCACTTTCGAAATGGGTGTATGTGACGTGTTATCCGGGTGTCTACTGATTGCAATAACTGTCTCTCATAGTAATTTGAGTACCACTTGTTCACCATGTCGTGACGTAGTAAATATTGAAAAAGACAGAATAATATGATTTATTGAATTATAATTGTTTTGCAACCACGCTTGCTGTAGTATAATGCTCACTAAATTTATATTTCTGAACGTTTAATTTGTTGCTAATGACTTGAATGTAAGGATCCACTTGTAGGCGAGTTGTTTATTCAATATCACTGCCTATGTGTATATGTATCCCTGCATGTAGAGTTTCATGCTTAGGTGAGACGGTTAAGTCTTGCTGAGCGTTTGTGCTCACGGTTGCTATATTAAGTTGTTTGCAGGTGAGACATATGAGGAAGGGCCCGAGGATGAGGCGATGCCCCCGTCGGGGTACATCGCTGAGTGGGAGCCCTGCACGCCATCGTGATCTGTTTTGTGCTTCTAGTGTGTAGCGTCCCCGGGCTGGACGGCTACACTTTTGCATAGCTAGGCTTAGAGTTTATCTATGAGTATGACTTCCATTGTATATTAAGTATTGTAAATGATTTCCTCTATTTATATAAATAAAACTTTGTATTTTATCGTATTCTTTTCCTGTGTGCTGTTGGGTGCCACATCGCATGACACCACCCTCTGCGATTCCTGGAATGTGTGGACCCGGTTCTCACGGCCTGGTATTAGAACTACATTGGGAATAGCACGCTTGAAAAGAGCCTACTTTGAAAACTTAGAAGTAGTTCAGTGAGCATTAGTTATTATGCCCACATAAGGTTTATGATAGTATTAGTTAATTAAGGTGGCAAGCTAACATATGTGTTATTATATTCTGTAACGACGCTCCGGCGTCAGGTAAAAGGTAAGGTACGCCGCCACAAGCGGATCAATTGCGGTAAGCTCACCATGCGAGAGGTATCATGTGTTTGTTCCCCGTGGCTTTGCACGGGAGTTAATATAAGTCTCTGAACCTTCTCATGGTTCTGAGAACATATGAAAACGCCGTTCGTGTGGTCAAAAACATGAAGAATGCATTTCTTGAACAATTCAATGTTCAAAGGGCCATAGGCAGTGCTGATCTCTAGCACATGAGATAAATGACGTGGCCACCTATCGTGCGGTTGAAAAGCATGTAGTGTGTTTTTTAATAAACACGCGATAGCGCCTCCTACTGGCACAACATTAGGCAAAGATCTGGGACCCCGTCGTGTGGTACATAACCCGATGTGCCTCCTACTGGTGCAGCAATATGCTAAGATGTGGGACGCCGTCGGGTGGTAGAAAACCAGGTCATGTACCCCGAGATGTAGCTTAGCTCGGGGTGGCCTGTATGGAATGACGCAGGACAAATGTTCTTACTTTCATATATATTATTGTGACTGTCTGAAATGATCGCCAGTTCGGGCTGTACCATGCGGCACCATATGATTGATCAGTAAGTTGTGTGTAGTTGCAGGTAGACTAACCACATTATACATAGTTTGAGTCGAAAATGTTTGTGAGTGAATGTCATTAATGCCACCGTTGAGACGTATGTCGGAATACCGGCTTATTATTTTCTTTGGTAAGGGCGTAGTACCAGCATTGTATTCGAGTTCTATCGGGCACGTCGACAACGATATCCGTGCTGGAGGTGTGACTCGACAACAACTAAAAATTTCCAATTTAGGACTCAGCTTGAATTTGCATTCTCTATTTCGGAGTGTGCTGGTCGGATTGACAATTAATCATCTGGTCGCCGCGGTAAGCAGGCATATTGTTTGGAAACTTGAAGAAGTTATCCACAAGTTTCATTTCCAGCTCCAGGGCAGATTTCAAGATTAAAAACTTCAAATTTTCATTTGAACATAAACTACCAGGTTCCTGATTCAAACTGAGAATCTGGCAGCAAAATGCTTAATTTTGGAATAGCATAACTCTCTGTAGGAATAACCACTGAAGGTCTACCACACATGGTCAGAAAGTTTAGAGAGTCCTCTAAAACTCTTATGCTAAACCCCAGATCAGAATCTTCTTGTAAACTAATGAAAAATTCAAATATCTAAACTCTGCCAAATCTGGACAGAGACTGGACAAGTTCCGTACCCTGTCACTATTTCTATCATATGTCTTAGTAGAATCGATGAATGACTTCATGTAATATATTCCTGGAATTCTGAGGAAGTTTGTGAAAATGTTGTAATTTATGATTTTTACATATATTGATGTTTTGTATCTGGAAAAAATGTGGACAAAAATCAGCCTTAAACAAAGGAAGTGCTATCCATTTTTTTCCAGAAACACTGTCAACTTGCAAAAGCCATATCTCCGCATACAGAAATTATATGGAGGCAAATAAAGACATTCTGGAAAGTTATTTGAGTGTACTACAACTTTGTACGTTAATGCAAGTTCTCAATTGTAAAATTCCAAATGTTTCGTGGTGCAAAGTTCAGAAAGGACTATTTAAAATTTGAATGGGAAAAAAGAAATCAAATGGCAATTGAGAAATTAAACCAATTCAAGATTCAATAGAAGGAATTCAAAAATTCAAGTTAGCTCCTGTTCAAACTTTTCCAAAATAAAAATCTGAGTTCACCATTATATTCCAAATATCCCAAATAGCCTCTCTGCAAAGTTTCGAAATTTTTGAAGCACATTTGTTATTTAATTCAGTGGCTCCATTGAATACCATTCAAATTCAAATTTTGAATTCAAATGAAACTTGGTCTATTCAGGAAATTGATTTCGAAATCATAATCTCCATATTTGAATTTGCATCTCCAAAAAAAAAAGAATTTTTTTGACAATTCTAGGTGGTGGAATTAAGTGACCAGAGAAGATAGACTTAAGGGGGGTTGTGGGACCCACTGGTCAGTGAGGCTAGTACGTGAGTGCTCTGTTTTTCCCTGACTCCCCGCCATTCCACGTTCGGTGCTGCCAACAGCTCACCGCTGGCAAGAAGCTGTGTGGCAACACGTTTGCATGCTCTCTTCACTCTATTCATCTGTATCCACCGAGGGGGAAAAGCACAAAGCTTCCTCACGCTGTCTTCTCTCCCGCCGCCGCACCGCATCACCGCCGAGTTTGCACATCCTTTGCCGGCCAAACAAAGCAATGTCTCGCCATGCTCCAAAGAAAAAGGTGGCACAACCCTGTGCTCTTCCTTTCCATCCTTTAGCTTGCTGGACTCCATGCTTATTTGCGGGGTAATTTGAAGATTCACTGTCGCTGCCGGAGTTGGAGACGATCGCCGCCTCTGCTCCACAGTCGCCAGCCCACAACAAGCAGTGTTACGCCTTGACTTCAAACAGAAAAAGGATGGCCATCGCGAGCTCTATCTCATGGTAAAGACCGTTCTTCGTTTCATCCCCTATCAATGAAATGATTCAAATTTTACTTTCGGTCGTCGCCCATGAACTGGCTAGATTCACCGTTCAATTCACTTTCTACGTGCCACCATTATTTAATCGGGTTTGGAAATAACTTGCCAACCTCCATGCGAACCCCCTCGAACAAACAGCGAAGAAAATCATCAAAGGTTGGCCGGAATCTTCGAGTTTTCCCCGCCGCCATGGAAAATCCCGTCGGTCCACCGTCGATTCCAACGTTTCTAACTATTCCAACCTTTTTCATCCCCCTATCCATCTTCCCCAGGATCCTAGAAACGTTTCTGAGTGATTTCTGAGGAGTTAATGCCACGAAGCGGTGTTTTTGACCTCGTCGGACTGGTCATGACCGCCGCTACTGTCGCGCATAGGGTTTCGGTCACCGCCGGCCTGCGCCAACCACTCCAGCGTACCCAGCGCACGTTTTTACGCATAGGGGGCCGGTACCAGGTCGGGAGATGCGCGGGAGAGCAGTTTTGACAGCCCTCGCCGGCGTGCGCCGCTGCGCCACCCACGGGCGACGTCCCTGCCGCGAGGAAGATGAAGGGGTTGCAGGCCCCGCATGTCAGTCGCTCGGCGAGGGGAAAAAGATCGGGTGTGGCCGAGGGATCCTGTGTGGCTGCGCAGGTTAACCTCATGGCCCTCGGTGTGGCCCCGATGCGATTGGCCCATTTTAAATGGGTGTGGCCGGGCTGGATTATTTGAACTTTTCCCTTGAAAATTAATTCCAAAAATTGAGCCAACTTCAAAAATCATCTACTCCTAGCATACTTGCTCAAATAATTCCTAATAAATTCTGGTAGACTCATATTCATATCAAATTTTATGTGGTGCAATGTTTTGGACATGAAACTCCCATAATTTTCATAATTAATTCCTTTGAGCTAACTGCCTGGGAAATGAATTACCCCTGTTTTGTTAATTGGAAAATTCCCAATTTTGGTCAGGACACTGCTAAAAATAATTTGATCTCCAGTAAAAATTTCAATTTCATTGGACTTCATTTACTTTGTAGATCAGTGTTTCAATTGTCTATGTAGTTTAAAAATTGTGAAATGTACATAAACCATTTCAGGATTTTCCAAAACTTGTAAAATAAATTTCTCCCCGTAGGAAGATCAGAAAATTATGAAACAAATTTTCCTAGAACCAGTGAGACCTCCTCTGCCGTAATAACCCGCTGGTAGCCATGACAAAGCTACAGATTTAGTACCAAAATTTAGAAAAGCCTTTTACTTGTTGGAATTTTAGAGACAACAAGCTTCCTTGAAAATCTCCAATTTTTGGTCCAGATTTCCTCATAGAACCTAGAATCCACTGTAAAAATCCCAAAGCCAATTAAAATCATTTACATACCTGATCAGTATTTAGAAAATCTTTTGTAAAGTTTCAATATCACTCATGTACTATATGTATTGCATATCATATATTGACCAAGATCGAGGAGGAGCCGGAGCCCTTGGAGAGTCTACTTCCAGAAGCTAAATATCCCTCTGACTTGCAGCCCGGCAAGCCCCGATTTGCATTTAAGTGCTATTTCAAGGTTTCTATTCGTATCACTTATGTCCAAGATGTGTTTTGTGTATTACGGCTAAGGTGCTTGTTACTCCACTTGCATGACCCACAAATCTAATGGAGTATTGGGTAGGTCTATAGCTTGACGAGTAGAAAATGCCACACTAATGTTTTGAGGAATCTGGTAAAAGTTGAGTAGTTGGAACCTACTCGCGAGATAGGATTTTATCACACAGGATGGATTTGATCAAATAATGGGTTATGAACATGAATTGGAGACCGAGCAGTGGGATAGGATGCAGCGAGACATGGTCTCATGTGCATAGCCCTGCTTGTGTCGATTGTGGACCGATCTGTGTGCGGCCCTGCTGGACAAGTTGGAACTGTACCAGATGCATACTGGGCATATGGAACCTGGAAAGCCGATGTAATATGATAACTTGGATGTCAAGGCATAGCCCACTGTCGATATGGGTGGTTGAGGGCAGCAAGGTGTAAATCTGCCAGCGGGCACATATATGCTCTGTGCGGGGACCTTATGCCTGCGATGGTGGGACTGGTTTGGCGTTTGAGTTTCTTGTAAAAGGTTTCTGCATATGATGTCGTGAGGAGCATCGCACGCCTCTCACACACGGGTGTACGTGACATGTGATCCGGGTGTCTACTGATTGCAATCACCGTCCCTCGTGTTTATTTGAGTACCGCTTGTTCACTGTGCTGTGACATAATAAATATTGAAGAAGCCAGGAGAATATAATGTATTAAATTATAATTGCTTTGCAACTATGATTGCTATACAATATGCTCACTAAAGTTACTTTTATTGAACCTTTAATCTGCTATAAATAACTTGAAAATTAAGGATCAACATGTAGGTGAGTCATTTACTGCTATATCTATTCCTATGTTAAGTTTTCCCTGCATTTAGAGTTCCATGTTTATGTGAGACGGTTAAGTCTTGTTGAGCCTTCGTGCTCCCGGTTGCTATATTAAGTTGTTTGCAGGTGAGACGTATGAGGAAGGGCCCAAAGATGAGGCGATGCCCCCGTCAGGGTATACCGCCGAGTGGGAGCCCTGCACGCCGCCGTGATCTTTTATGTGATGCTAGTGTGTAGCGTCCCCGGGCTAGACGGATGCACTTTTCCGTAGCTAGACTGAGAGTTTAGCTATGAGTATTACTTCTGCTGTACATTATGTATTGTAAAATACTTTCGCTGTTTCTATAAATAAAACTTTGTATTTTGTCGTATTCTTTTCGTGTGTGCTGTTAGGTGCCGCATCGTACAACACCACCATCTGCGATTCCTGGAATTTGTGGACCCGATCCTCACAGCCTGGTATCAGAGCCGCATTGGGAATAGCACGCTCGAAAAGATCCTATTTTAAAAACTAAGAAGTAGTCGAGTGAGGATTAGTTACTATACCCACATAAGTCTATTATAGTATTAGTTACTTAAGATGGCAAGCTAACTTATGTGTTATTATATTCTGTAACGACACCCCAACGTCAAGTAAGAGATAAGGTACACCACCGTAAGCAGATCAATTGCGGTAAGCTCACCATGCGAGAGGTAGCACGTGATTGTTTACGTGGCTTGGCACGGAAATGTTAATATGAGTCTCTAAAACTTTCCATGTTTCTGAGAACATATGACATGTGGTACCCTGTCGGTGGTTTTGATCCGGCAGATCTCGCGGCACTACTAAAGTGTTAGAGGAGTTTGAGGTTCGGTATGGGCGCGCGGAGATTCAAGAAGGTGAGATGTTGAGTGACACAAGGGACACCAAGATTTATGTGGTTCGGGCCGCCTGAGCGTAATACCCTACTCCAAGGGGTGTGTTTATGTTGTATTGGATGTATGTCTAGAGCGTAGAGAGTCTGTAGAACGTGTGGCCCCTATGTATCATCGGCCTGTCCTTTTATAGTACAAGGGCAGGCCGTTACAAGTTAGCCTGGCCAGACAGGTGGCCTCGGTGGTTACTGATATTGATACACATTCAACACGTTTAACTACCCTTAATGACCGAGTTATGGGCTTTGATAGCACAGTTATTGGTAATAAAGGTCGTCGATCGTTTGTCATTATTATAGTATTAATGATACTTGATCAGGTCTTGAAGTCCTTGATTCCCCTTTGAAGATCCGGAGCCGTTGTGGAGTCTTCCGGAGGTTAGAGGCTGAAGATCCGATGGTTGGACACGTGGCAGCATCGGAGCACACTATGGAGAACAGAAGGCTCTTGTGTTATCCGACACGTGTTAGCACTGGAGCTTCCCTCGGTCTGGGGTTAGGTCCGGGGTTACTTGACACGTGTCAGTACTGGAGCTTCCCTTGGTCTGGGGTTAGGTCCGGGGATGCCATTTTGGTACATAGTCCGGAGCTTCCCCCTTGCGGGCGGTAGTTCCGGTTTGACAGTACACGTGGCGTCCCTGGGACTAACCATGCTGGAGAAGCGGGCCCGGTTATGTCTGACATGTGGGCCTCCGAAGGTCTTCAAATCAAGTAGATGACTTTCCCTTGAGATCTTTGGAATCTCAAGGGGTGTACGATTCCCAGGGTACCGACAGTGGCCCCCCGGGGCCCACTTCTGGGGAAGGTCCCTTGGGTGAGGTAATTCCGCCGGAGATGGGTCCATCCTTGCGACTTTTGAACTAAGTCTTCAAAGGTCTTCGGATGTGTCATTGGCGATGGTTTGGAGTTAAATTCTCATCGCATGGCGTATCTCGTGTGCGGCAAGTGAGATCTTTGGCGTGCGGATCTCACATAATTCAAGGTCGCCGGTTCCCGATACGAAAATCGTATTGGTTCCGCGCGCCTTGTCAGGCCGCCGCCTTCGAGCTTCATGCCTCATGATGAAAACTGTTCGCTTGGGTAAGAACCTCGACCTGATCGTCGGGGTGGTCCCGGGCCTTCTTGTCATCGGTTGGGTGGAATTTTTGAGTAGTATCTTCGACTTCCTTGCGGTTTCCATCCGAGCATCGCAAAGGCTTACTTAAGAAGGAAAGCGCGCACAGTTTGGGGTTCTTTATGCCTCTCATCTGATTTTGCGCTCAAACTCCCAACTTGTTCTTGCTCTTCCTCTCCTGCCTTGCTGTGCTGCGATGGACTTGGGTCTCCGCGAGAGTCGTTTGAAGACCGACAGTGACCTGAAGAAGGTACGGGCCCTCATGGGATGGTCCTCGGACTTCTTCAACTGCTCAGTCCGCGCTGGGGGAGAGCTCCCGTTTGAAAAGGAGCACGCCGGCGAAATGGTGTACTTCTCCTCGTACGCCATGGTGGGGTTGATCCCACCTTTTTCCTCCTTTTTCCTGATGCTGCCAGACTTCCATGGTCTGCAGTTGTACCACCTTGGCCCCCACTCCATTCTTCTTGTGTCTATCTTCGTCCACTTTTGTGAGATGTGGGTGGGCATCCCCCCTGCATTGAACTCTTCCGGACCTTCTTCACCATCCATACCACCGGTAGGAGCAATGAGTACCTTGGCTTCTACTACTTCGTGAAGCGCAAGAAGTGCCCATTCAAGTACCTCTGGTCGTTTCCCTCTGGGAAATGGGATGATTGGAAGATGAACTGGATAGTCATCCGGGTGGAGGAGCACGAGAGGCTAGAGCTGCCCGAAGGCCTCCCCAACATTGACATGACAATCTAGAGTGAAGCTCCGGTGCTGGCGGAAGCCTTCAACCCTGCTCTGACCAGGATCCGCCAATGCGTGGTGGGAGGATTGACTCCTCAGGCGGCGTTTTGCAACTTCCTGGTCAACGGGTGGGCACTGCTGAAGAGGAGAGAAAAACTCGCTTGGGACCTCAACAGTGTGATGGACGACGACCAGGTCGAGACCGGGATGAAGTCCAACATGGCGGGGACAACCTTGGAGTTTCATCTCAAGAAGTTCCAGCACGGCATCGACGTCGCGGGTGACGACTTGACTCCGCCATCAGCTTTTCTCCCTCTGAACATGGAAGTAGAGTTCAGCAGGGAGCTCTGGCGGAAGATGCCCGTGCTTGACGACCTTGGTGTCGTCGAGAGAAGATCGACCTCCAGGGTGGTGATCCCTAGAGCTTTCGAAGGTGGCTCCGACCCTGCCCCGAAGCCAAGGGTCGAGGTCGTCGGCAAGGGCAAGGAGCCGGCGGACGAACCCTTGAGCCGGAAGAGGAAGCTGCAGCATGCCGACGGAAGGTCCGTCAGGCCTGCCACCTCTGCATCGGCTCCTCCCCGGAGGGGGGGGGGGGGGTCTTCTACGACCGCGGCAACTATACCCGCAACGGCGTCCTCCCGGGGTGCTAGCTCCGGACATGCGACCCCAGCACCAGGGCCGGTTGAGGCCTCTAGGTCCGGAGTTTCTTCCAGATCAAGGGGGGCCTCGACTAAGGAAATGCCCGTGGCTGCAACAAGTTCCGGGGGCCTTCCGGAGCTTCCACGCCGGCGGCGGCTATGACCAGCCCAGAACGCCCGGGAAAGAGGTTCTGCGCAGGCTAGTGTGAAAGCCTCCCGAGGTAATTTTTAATCTTTACCTCAGACAGTTGTTTTGTTGTAGTAATTGTTTTTTAAGTTTCTTCATGCATCATCTGCATCGTTCCCAAGAAGAGGAGTGAGGCTCCACCCTCAGCCACAGCAGCTGAAGCTGTGAGGGCGGAAGCTTCTGCTCCTGTCCTGGTGCCGCCCCAAGTGGTGGCTGAAGCTGCGACAGCTCCGGCGCCAGCTGTCGTGGTCATGGACCTCGACTTGTCCCAAGAGACTCCCGTGGTAGCGCCGGACCGCGGGAGAGAAGATGCGCCAGCGCCACCTGCTCCGGAGGTTGAAGCTCCGGGTCCTGGTGCAGAGATGATGGAAGCTCCGGCCGTTGAGCTGGAGGAAGCAGTAATTCTGGCCCCAGAGCCGGAAATTTTCAAAGCCCCGACTGTTGAGCCGGAGGTAGTTGAAGTCCCGGCGTGCGCGCCGAATGTTGAGGAAGTCCCGGCTGTGGGCTGGCTACCTCTGAAGCACCGGCCGCAGAGCCTATTGTTGTTGAAGCTCCGGCCGCAGGGCCGATTGATGTTGAAGACCTTCCGGCTCCTGAGCCGGTTGTTGCAGAAACGTCGGCGCTCGAGCCTCCAGTAGAGGAGGTGCCCAGGCCGGAGCCAGAAGCAACCCCTACTCCGGGGATGATGACGCCGGAGGTTCCCGCGGCTGAGCCGGAGTGCCCAGAAGAGGTTGCTGGCCCCCTGCCTGAGGGGGCAGATGAAGACCTGGCGGCTGGGCCTTCGGAACCACTTCCGGAGGTCAGAGCTTCATCAGCTGGACCCTACTCGATGGTGACTGAGGCCATCCCGGAGGACGGCCCTAGTGCCATGGAGACCCAGGGGATCACTCTTGTGGAGTGGGACCCAATTTTTGTATCTGAAAACCCGCTGGAACCAGCGGCGGAGACCCCAGCAGGTCCGGAACCTATCCCGTTGTCATTGTCTATTGACAACGCCTGTTCTAGTCTGCGTCAAGTTCAACTGGCCTTCTTCCACGACAGCAAGGCTCTTGAAGAGGAGCGCCAAACCCTTAGGCGGTGGCGTAACCGGCTCTACTTCGAAACCAAGCTGGCGCAGTCGAGGCTAGCAGATGACAAAGAGTGGATCAAGCGGGAGAAGGTCCGCCTGGAATACTAGGGCAAATTATTGGATGACAGGGAGAGTATGACTCGTGCCCTCGATGCTCAATCCCGGGAGATTTATGAGCAGACCAAAGAAAACTAACAGTGCGGCTGATGAACGCCAAGAAAGGCTTGAGGCCATTAATACTACTCTCATCAAGCGCCGAGAGGCACTTGAGGAGAGGGAGAAACGGCTCGAAGATGAAGAGTAGAAACTCCTAGAGCTGCGGGATGACGTCCTGAGGAGGGAGGAGGAGCTCACCAAAAAGGTGGATCTGGCCGACAAGGGCCTCGAAGAGCGCGCCAAGAAATTGGAAGAGCGTTGTACTGAGGAGGAGGAGAAGGCTTGGGTGCGAGGGCAGGAACTCTATGAGCAAGAGTGTGCCCTTGCAGCCAGGAAGAAGAAAGTGAGGGGCAGGGAGAAGGACCTGGTTGACTGCCGGAACAAGACACCTCCGGGAGGAGGAGCTCGGAAAACTCGAGAAGCGAGTTGCTGAGAAGATTCAGCAAAACGCCAAAGAAGCTGAGCGCCTTGCTCGTGAGAATTCTGAACTGGTGGCGTCCAGAAGATCCTTGGAAGAATTGAAGGGCTTGAGGACTGCGGACTCCCTACAGATTTGGGAGTTCCTGGGCAAGGCCAACGACGCGCTGACACCAATGGGCTTCAGTCCCGTGCACCCGGATGATCCGGAGCCGGAGCCGGACCTGGCGTTGCAGGCGTTGAGCTCGGCAGGTAGCAAACTCTCCAAGGTGGGCGACGTCATCGCGGACCAATTGGAGGTTGAGGGGCAATCCTTGGCGAAGAACGTCGCAGAGTATGTGCTGACGTGCTACACCAGCTGGAATCCCCAATTTCCTCTGGACCCAGTGCTTGAAGGTCCCGTTGAAGGAGAAGGTGAAGCTGCCCGAGCCAACGTGTCTGAGGTTGCCCACAAGGTCACCCAATTCTTCCATAGGGTCTAGGACCATCTCTGTAGTTCCCACTTGTATTCTCTCTTCTTCTTCCTCAATTTTGTAATCCCTTGTCTCCAGATGAATGAAATCCCCAGGTTTTTGTGAATTTCACTTTTTGTCTTCAACACTTTTGTCTTCACTTGGCCCCCTGGTAGATGTACACCATTTGATTGTTAACATGTACCAAGAGGATATTGTGTTTCGTTGAAGACTTATTTGCTTCGAACTTGTAGAGTGTAGGTCCGAAGTCTTCGATAGTGAAGGCCCCCTGAAGTCGAATTGACTACCGTCGGTGATTAGTAGCTCCGGCAATAGTCCCTATCAATGCGTAGAGCATCGATAGTTAACCCTCCGGGGTGTCGGAGCTTAGTAGCTCCGGCAGTGACCTTTGCCAATGCGTAGCTTGTCGGCAGCAGACTCCACTTGTGGGGTCTTCTCACCATCTTTTATTTTACGCCGACGGCTGGCCCCCCTAGCTTTACTGCAGCTTGGTTGCTCCGGTGATGCTTGTTTTCAATGTTTAACATCAATTACAAGTCACCTAAGGGGAGTCCGAGCTTTGTTAGCTCCGTTTTTTCTCCATCAACGTGAATTCTTTATTTTTCCTGCACACTGAAGCCAAGAAAAACAGTAAAATTCGCTCCTTACCTATAACTTCGTCGCGGCTTATGATTCTCAAGAAAATTTTAGGTCAAACGAGATTCTGAATACAACTGAATGCGTTGTCTTTTCTTCCAGATCCAATTGTACTTGAACCCGCCTTACTTCGGCCTGCCGGGTTGTAGGTAGAGTGGCGTACTTAGGGTGCTTGACCAGGCTAAGTCGATAGCACACTCCGGCCCTAGGTTGGCTTGGCGGCATTCAGGTGAGTGGGCCACAAACAATATTTGAATCCAAAATAATCGACAATACAACTTGAATTGTATATGAACCGGTCGAACTAAAATTTCTTAAGAATTGCACGTCCTTGTTATAGACAAGAAAGAGAAAAATAAAAAAGAATGTTGAGCCTGTACAAGATAAATGCACGTGGAGTCTGTTTCACATGAGGATGTCTTTCATTATAGGTCCGGGGTACAGGGGAAACATGTACACTCTTAGGGTACGGAACCAGGCTAAGCGTGTTTAATTTCTCGTTTGACCCAGGGTAGCTAGCCACACTTTTAGTCCTGAGACTGTGACAAGTGCTGCATGAACTTTGCAGACCTTCCTGGAAAGGTCCGGTTGTTCTCCCGGAGGAACTACCCGACTCTGTACAATGACTCTATAACATACACCTCAAGTTACTACAGACTCACCTCCGTGATATTAAGTGTAGAACTTACGGAGGTGCTCAATGTTCCAAGGTTTTGGAGAGGTGTCCCATCCTCGGTAGCCAAGCGAACGCTTCCGGGACGGGATACTTTAATCACTCGGAAGGGTCCCTCCCGACTGGGGAGAGTTTGTTTAACCCTTCTCTGGATTGTATTCTCCGTAGCACCAGATCGCCTTCCTCGAGCTGTCGGTTGTGTACATGCCGCTGATGATAGCGCCGATGGGCTTGGCGATATCGGGCATTCCGAACAGCTGCCTGGCAACTTTCCTCCTCAAGGAGGTCTAGGTCTTCACGCTGGAGCTGGTCCTGCGTGGCTTCGTCGAAGGTCCGGACCCGGAGTGACCCCAAGGTGATTTCCGGAGGAAGGATTGCTTCAGCTCCATACACAAGGAAGAAGGGTGTTTCTCCAGTTGACCGGTTTGGAGATGTCCTGTTGGCCCACAAAGTGGGCGGAAGCTCTTCAATCCAGTTAGCTCCATGTTTTTTCAAGTGCTCATAGGTGCGCGTTTTGAGTCCTTTAAGGATCTCAGCATTTGCTCTCTCGGCTTGGCCATTGCTTGCTGGGTGAGCTACGGAGGCGTAGCAAACTTGAATGCCGAGGACTTCGCAATATCCTTGAAATGCAGAGCTTGTGAATTGGGTCCCATTATCAGTGATGATTTTGTTTGGGAATCCAAATCTGCATACAATGGACTGCAAAAAGTTGATAGTTGATTGCTTGTTGATTGTCACAACTGGGGTTGCTTCCGGCCACTTGGTGAACTTGTCAATGGCAACGTACAGGAACTTGTAACCTCCAACGGCTCTTGGGAAAGGTCCCAAGATGTCCATCCCCCACACAGCGAAGGGCCATGTAGGAGGTATCATTTGTAGGGGCTGAGCCAATGTGTGAATTTGCTTTGCATGAAATAGACATGCTTTGCATTTTTTTCACACTCAGTTGCATCCTGGAGTGCTGTAGGCCAGTAGAAGCCATGCCGAAAGGCTTTACCAACCAGCGTGCGGGAAGATGCGTGGTTCCCACACTCGCCTCCATGGATTTCTGCGAGGAGCTCGCAGCCTTCTTCCCTTGTGATGCACCGCAATAGGATGCCATTGGCACCGTGCTGGTAGAGATCCCCTTCTACCAACGTGTATCTTTTAGCCAATCTGACTACCCGGTCAGCGGATACATCATCGTCAGGAAGGATGTTGTCTTTCAAGTAGCTCTGGATCTCCGAGATCCATGAATTGGAGCTAGCTTGAGCATTTGAGTCTTGCGTGTTGGGTTGCTCGGAGCTTCCGGCAGCACCTACGACCCTTGATGGCTGCCATGGTAACAGGGCCATCAGGACCGTGAGCTTCGGGATGCTGATCTCGCCCCCTTTGCTCAGTTCGGCAGGCTGAGCTGTGGGTTTTGACAACCTCCGGATAAAAGTTCTGTCAGGAGCCGGAGCTCCGGTTGACGCTTTCGTCGAGAGTTCGTCGGCTTCAGCGTTGTGGGCGCGCTGGACATGGTGGAGATCTAGGACTTCGAAGTCCTTCTGAAGCCTCTGGACTTCAAGGAGGTAAGAAGCTAGCTGGGGGTTGTTGCAGGAGCATTCACCCTTCACCTGCTTAATGATGAGCTGCGAATCTCCCTTGACCAGCAGTTGCTTGACACCGTATGACAGTGCCACCCTTAGTTTGTAAATGAGTGCTTCATATTCCGCCATGTTGTTGGTCGTCTTGAAGTCAAGGTGGACCATGTATTTTACCCTCTCTCCGGTTGGTGCGACGAGAAGGATTCCAGCTCCAACCCCCTGCTTTTGCATGGACCTGTCGAAGTAGAGGGTCCAGTGAGGCTTGGTGAAGATCGGAGCCTTGTGTTGCGGCTTCTGCTCACTGGGCCCCCCACGGTTTGATGGAGAGGGAGTCCATTTCGCCATGAAGTCTGACAATGCTTGACTTTTCATTGCTTGCCTTGAAATGAATTCGAGATCGAATTCGGCCAATTCCGCTGCCCACTTTGCAATATTCCCAGTTGAGTTGGGATTATGCAAGATTGCTCGAAGTGGGTAAGAGGTTACCACTGAGATTTTGTGAGCTTGGAAGTAATGGCGAAGCTTCCTGTAGGCGATAAGAACTGTATAGAGTAGCTTATGCACCTCTAGGTATCGAGTCTTGGCATCATGTAGTACTTCGCTAATGAAGTACACTGGGCGCTGAATGGTCCGGACCCTCCCGGAGGGGCCCGGAGCTTCCTCTTCACTGACCCGGATCCTCCCGGAGGGATCCGGATTTTCTTCGGGGACCTCCGGATCCTGGCTGGAGGAACCCGGAGCTTCTTCAGAAGCGACCTGGACTGTCCCGGAGGGGTCTGGGTCTTCCGAAGGGACTTCTTGTGGATTCAAGTCTGGGAGCTGGGACCCAAACTTGATTTCAGGAACCTCCGGACCCTCCTGAAGGGGTCTGGACTCCTGAGTGTGGGATGGTTCTGGTCTCTCCGCAACCAAGACCATACTGATGACTTCGTCAGTGGCTGAAATGTAAAGTAGCAAAGGCTCACCAGGGTTTGGAGCTACGAGAATCGGTAGGGTGGTGAGGAACTGCTTTAGCTCCTGGAATGCCTTTTCTGCTTCTTCAGACCATTGGAATGGTCTGGACTTCCTCAATAACTTGAAGAGGGGGAGTGCCCGTTCTGCCAGTCTTGAAATGAACCGGCTGAGGGCTGCTAGGCATCCAGTTAGCTTTTGGACATCTTTGGTGCGGGCTGGTGGCCGCATGTCTTCAATGGCTTTGATCTTTGCCGGATTAGCTTCTATGCCCCGGTGACTTACCAGGAAACCAAGAAGTTTTCCGGAGCTAATCCTAAAGACACACTTGTCTGGGTTTAACTTTGTGCGGGTGACTTGCAGCTTATCGAAGACAGCCTGCAAGGTGTCAAGGAGTGACTCCTTGTTCTTGACCTTGACCACGATGTCATCGACGTACACTTCCACTATGTCTCTAATGAGTTCTTCAAAGGTTTTGTACATAGCTCGTACAAAGGTTGAAGCTGCATTCTTGAGAACAAATGGCATGGTTGTATGACAGTACAATCAATCTACTGTGATGAAAGAGGTACGCTCTTCATCTTCCCTAGACATTCTGATTTGATGATACCCAGAATATGCATCTAGGAAACATAGTAATTCACACCCGGAGGTAGAATCCACTATCTGATCTATTCTAGGTAGTGGGAATGGATCTTTTTGACATGCCTTATTTAGTGTTGTGTAGTCGATACACATCCGAAGCTTCCCACCGGCCTTGGGTACAATGACTGGGTTTGCCAGCCATTTTTGATGGATGACTTCTCGAATGAATCCAGCTTCGAGCAACTTCTTCACTTCTTGCTGGATGAAGTTTTGTCGCTCTACGGATTGCTTCCGAGGCTTCTCATGGACAGGCCGGGCATCGGGGTAGATCATCAGATTGCGCTCAATCACTTCCCTGGGGATCCCAGTCATTTGTGACGGTTGCCAGGCAAACACATCGACATTAGCCCGGAGGAAAGTGATGAGCGAGAGTTCCTATTTGTCGTTCAATCCCCCCGATATACGGGTGGTCTAAGCGGCATCGGAACCAATTTGGACGACTTTGACAGGAATGTCGGTGTCACCACTTGGATGCACACGAGGTGCAGAAGTCGAGCCTTGCTGACGAATGCTCGGGGGGTTTTGGAGCTTGCTCCTGCCTGGATTCCTCCTCTTGCGCCGTGGTAAGTGCATGGAGTTCCTCCAGAGTAGTTACTCTGGCAGTACGATCTCCGCGGATCCGGAAAACACCTACTGGTGTTGGCATCTTTAACACCAGGTAACCATAATGAGCAGCTGCCATGAATTTGTACAAGGCAAGCCTACCCAAGATGGCATTGAAGGGTAAGTTGATCTGAGCAAAGTCAAAGACCAACTTCTTAGTGCGATACTTCTCCCGGGTCCTGAAGGTAACGGGGAGGGTAATAGCTCCGAGTGGGGTAATGGCTCCCGGACCTACTCCGGAGAACGGTCGGGAGGGGTGGAGATCCGAAAGTCGGAGCTAAAGCTTGGTAAAAGCTTCGAAGCTTATGAGGTAGAGCCCCGAACCTCCGTCTATCATGACATTGTGGAGCTAGATGTTATTGATGGTAGGAGATACCATCAAAGGTAGCTGACCTGCTCCAACCATGCTTCGAGGGCAGTCCGAAGCATCAAAATTGATGGCTATGTCCATCCACATCCGATGAGGCTCCGCCTTGGCTGTAGGAGCTACAGCAGCCATGTCTCGACTCATAGTCTTGATGACGCGGCGGGAGGTGATGTCCCATGATCCACCAAAAATGGTGTTCATGGTCTTCCGACGCTCGTTGTCAGAGACGTCGAAATCGTCGTCGACGGAGGTGTAGATGGCCTTCAGGACCTTTTTGGGATCTTGAAAACCTAACTCCTCTTCAGCCGGAGCTTCGTCAACTTTTTGTTTTCCTTCCCTCTGTCGGAAAGGAGCTTCTTCCTGGCGCTTGTTGTAGCGCTCGGCAAGGTTTTGGACCTCCCGGCAGTCTTCCAAACTGTGGCTGTCCGTTTTGTGAATTGGACACCACACCTTGGGTTTGCCACCGTCTTCAGAAGATGGTCGAGGTCGCTTCTCGGGGCGTGGCCCCCGGCCACCCGGAGCTGCAGCAGCTGCAACATTGGATGCACCGGCCGATGGCTTCTTCTTGCAATTGGTCTTTTTCTTCTTCTTGCCGTTCCCAGAGGTAGCGGCTTCTTCTTTGGAGGATTTCTTATGACCCTCCGGAGCTGGTTTGGAGTGCATTTCACGGCCCTCCGCAGCTCTGGCACATTTGTCAGCCAAGCTGAAGAGTTCCGTGACACTGGTAATCTCCTTGATTGCCAGTTTCTCCAGCATCTTCTTATCCCGCAGTCCCTGTCTAAATGCCACGATGACAGAGGCGCTAGAGATAGAAGGGATAGTGTTTCATACCGGAGAGAATCTCTGGATGAATGATCACAGGGATTCTCCTCCTTTTTGCACAACTGCAAAAAGGTCCAGTTCGGTGCCTGGTCGGGTGTAAGAACTCCCGAAGTTGGCAGTGAACTGTCGGCACAACTCCTCCCAACTGCTGATGGAGTTGGGTGGAAGGCTCATAAACCAGGACCTGGCGGTCCCAATTAAAGCCACTGGAAATAATTGGCCATTACGGCCTCGTTTCCTCCAGCTACCAAGATAGCAGTGGAGTAAATCTGAAGAAATTCGACAGGATTAACAGTCTCGTCGAACTTCTCCGGCAGGTGAGGCCAGAACTTCTGTGGCCACCTGACCATACGCAGATGCATGGCCAGGGCTGAACAGCCTCCTCCTACTCCTTCAGGAGCAGGAATGTCTTGAGCTTCTCGTCTTTCACGAGCACGGTCAATATGGACTCGGCCGTCTTGTTGGCGATATCAGCGATCAAGCTCCGCCCGGAGGTCATGAGTTGAAAGCCTTGATACCGTGTGAGTGCGTCGTGCCCCAGAGGGCAACGACGTCACCTGCTGTGATGCAGCACGTCTCCTGTTGTTCAAAACGTGTGGATCAAGTCTGCCAGACAAGGTCCGCCGCTGCAATGGGGCCCGTCCTGAAGGAGGAGGACCCTGGTTGCTGATGTGGTCAGCTGCTGCTGCAACCAAGTGTTCCACGTCGGCCCTCTACTGCTCCATTGCATCCCGGGATGCGTCCGGAGGTGGTGGACGCTGAAGAAGAGCACGTGCTGCATGAAGCGCGTGTTCTGGGTTGTTGAGATTTGCCGACGCAGTGATTGACGCCGGTGCATCATCGCATTGTCCAGCTTGATTTGCTGGTGGAGGCGATGGTGGTGGGAGTGTGACCCTTGCTGGAGACGTGGTTCCTGCTGGTGACTGCATATTGGAGGGGTTACCCCCAACAGCTTGAACAGCGGGTTGACCATTGGATGATCCAGCAGATGAGTTCACCATTCTTGAAATCTCAAGCGCCCCCTACCTGGCGTGCCAACTGTCGGTGGTTTTGATCCAGCAGATCTCCCGATACTACTAAAGTGTTAGAGGAGTTTGAGGTTCGGTATGGGCGCGCGGAGATTCAAGAAGGTGAGATCTTGAGTGACACAAGGGACACCATGATTTACGTGGTTCGGGCCGCCTGAGCATAATACCCTACTCCACGGGGTGTGTTGATGTTGTATTGGATGTATGTCTGGAGCGTAGAGAGTCTGTAGAATGTGTGGCCCCTATGTATCGTCGGCCTGTTCGTTTATAGTACAAGGGTAGGCTGTTACAAGTTAGCCTAGCCCGACAGGTGGCCCCGGCGGTTACTGATATTGATACACATTCAACACGTTTAACTACCCTTAATGACCGAGTTATGGGCTTTGACAGCACCGTTACTGGTAATTAAGGTCGTCCGATCGTGTGTCATTAATATAGTATTAATGACACTTGATCGGGTCTTGAAGTCCTTGATTCCCCTTTGAAGATCCGGAGTCGTTGTGGAGTCTTCCGGAGGTTAGAGGCTGAAGATCCGATGGTTGGACACGTGGCAGCATCGGAGCACACTATGGAGAACAGAAGGCTCTGGTGTTATCCGACACGTGTTAGCACCGGAGCTTCCCTCGGTATGGGGTTAGGTCCGGGGTTACTCGACACGTGTCAGTACCGGAGCTTCCCTCGGTCTAGGGTTAGGTCTGGGGATGCCATTTCGGTACATTGTCCGGAGCTTCCCCCTTGCGGGCGGTAGCTCCGGTTTGACAGTACACGTGGCGTCGCTGGGACTAACCAAGTTGGAGAAGCGGGCCCGGTTATGTCTGACATGTGGGCCTTTGAAGGTCTTCAAATCAAGTAGATGACTTTCCCTTGAGATCTTTGTAATCTCAAGGGGTGTACGGTTCCCACGGTACCGACATACCCCAGTGTGCTTCAAAGTTAGTGGGAGCCCACGTCAAGTGGGACATAACCTGATGCCCCCCCTACTGGTGCAGCACTATGCAAAGACGTGGGACCCCGTCGTGTGGTAGAAAACCCGGTCATGTACCTCGAGGCGTGGCTTAGCTCAGGGTGGCCCGTATGGAATGATACAGGACAAATGTTTTCACTTTCATATATATTATTGTGAATTGATCGCCCATGTGGGCTATGCCGTACGGCACCATATGATTGATCTATCGTTTGTGTGTAGTTGCAGGACCCTAACCACACTTTAAGTAGCTCGAGTTGAAAAAATTTGTGAGTGAACATCATTAGTGCTACCGTTGAGACATATGCTGGAATACAGGCCAAGGATTTTCTTTGATGAGGTCATAGTACCGACATTGCATTTGAGTTTCATAAGACACATTGACGACGATATCCATGCTGGTGTTGTGACTCGACAACAAGTAAAATTTTCCAACTTAGGGCCAAGTTTGAATTTGTAATCTTTGTTTTGCAGCGTGCTGGTCAGATTTAAAATTAATCATGTGGTCGCTGCATCTGCAGGCCTATGAGATGGGAACTTGAGGAAGTCCTCCACAAGTTTCATTTTCTGCTCCTAGGGAGATTTCAAGATTGAATCTTGAAAACTTCATTTGAACTTAAATTGCCCAGTTCCTGGTTCAAACTGTGAACTGGACAGAAAATTGACTAAGTTTGGAATAGCATAACTTCCATTATAATTCACACCTGAAGGTTTACCATACGTGGTTGGAATGTGTAGAGATTCCTATAAAACTCTTATGTTCAACTCCAAATCAGAATCCCCCTGTAAACTAATGAAAAATTCAAATTTCCAAACTCTGTTAAATCAGGACAGAGACTGGACAGTTTCTGTATCCCGTCACTATCTTGATCATATCTCTTTGTAGAATCGACGAATGACTTCATGTAATTAATTTCTGTAATCCTTAGGATGTATGCAACAATGTTGTAATTTATGATTTTTGCATATATTGATGTTTTGTATCTGGAAAAATGTGGACAAAATCAGCCATAAACAAAGGAGATGCTGTAAAAAATTTTCCAGAAAAACTGTCAAATTGCAATCATCATATCTCCTAATAAACAAATTTTATGGAGGCAAATAAATACATTCTGGAAAGCTCTTTGAGTTTACTACAACTTCGTAGCTGAACTCAAGTCCTTAATGTGCCCCTAACTGGATGAAAATGTCGAATTTCTCCAGACTGGTCAGAATGAACAGACACTGAGACAGAATTCCAGTGTTATGTTTCATTTGGCATTTGAATTTGAATTCACTTTCATAATTCAATTTTCACATCCATGATCTGTTTATAAACAAAGTTTGTTGAATTTGAGTATTTGACTCATTCATGTACTTCTTTAATAGATGACGGATGTGATGCTGTTGCCGGACGGATGTGTATTTTTCACGTGCGCTAGCCGTTCGGGCTTCCCGATCATGCTGCGAGAAGCGCTCCAAAAGTTTGGTTTCATCGAGATGCCATGCTATTGGGGTCAATAGACGGTTGACAGAGGTGTACTGTCATGCACCATTCTGGTTGACGTCCCTGCTAGTCCGCGTTTTCAGGGATGGGCTCCTTTTTTGGTCACTATCCAGGGAGCTCGTTTGGAGGACACGTGGGCCATTACAGCGGGCGAAGCGCTTATGAAGCTTTGTGAGCTTCATCAAGATGCCACGGCTGGGACACAATTTGCTCTTCTCCCGGTTCGTGGTGTGGCTGGGCTTGAGCGGCAACGTCGTATGGCTGCGGCCTATCAACCATATGGCGACACAACCTCGACAACAACTGGGACTTATACCGCTGCATCCAGCATGGTGGTTATTGCGCAAAGTGCAATCATTCCGCAGCAGGTAGAAGCATTGAGGCAAGTGTTTGAATGAGGTGACACTTTTTATTACATCAATGAGAACCTATGTTCATTCCTGGCTCTGACGAATCATCGGCTAAATCAATGCGAAGATCAGCTGCATCACACCCGCACTAGACTGCGAAAAGCTCGAGCGGAACTGAGACAAACTCGCAAGGAACTACAGCAAACTCGTGATGGACTGCAGGAGAGTCAATTTGTGGTGCAGCAACAGCAAGAACACCTGTTGTTAGCCACCGAGGCTTGAGATGAAGCCGTCGAAGAAGCTCAGAATTGGGAGTTCGAGGCAGACCAACTTCGGGATA
Source organism: Tuctoria greenei (assembly GCA_036927565.1). Lineage (NCBI taxonomy): Eukaryota > Viridiplantae > Streptophyta > Magnoliopsida > Poales > Poaceae > Tuctoria > Tuctoria greenei. Next base: position 195,664,621 of record JAYESD010000002.1, read on the forward strand.
ACTTGATTGAGGCTGAAGCACACTTGTCACACCCAGTCATGTTTCCACTGGCTCATGACATGCCGCAGAACATGGGTGAGCAGGTGCCTTCAAGTTCTGAGGAGGAAGAAGATCCTGAGATACTCGAGTACATCGATGAGGATGCATCGGATTAGGACGGGGCAGCACTACTGCCATCATGGAGCAACGTATAGTTAGTGGTTGCTCGTGTTTATTTGTAGCCATGTTTGTGTCATATTAGAAATAGTAGTGGGTGTGTAGGAGATTACAAGGTTTGTATGACGACTCATGGAGACCAAGTATAGTTGTGATGCACTTACATAGAGGATGTCTATCATTTTTGACTTCACTACTGTAAACTTGGCCATGAGATATTATATCTTGCATAAAGTTTGTACTTTATTAATATATGTGAATGTTATGCAATTATCACATTGTCAATACTTGCAGTACTATGGTATAGAATGAACGAAGCAAACAAACATGTTGCTGTTTTTTAAATCATGTTGATGCAGAATGGTGCGTACACGCTCTACGCCTGAGATGGGAGGATCTGGCCGGGGTCGTGAGGATGAATCTCCGACCTGGGAGCGAACTGCGACACCACAGCAACAAGTCCCTCCATCACCACCACCTGAACCTCCGAGGACTCTTGCGGAGATTCTGGCTGCAGTACTCGGCTCGCGCGACGAGCAAACCGAGTTACTGCATATGTTGGTGCAGAATTTGTCCCGTCAAGGGGGGCGACAAGACAATGGGCAACGCCAGCCCCAACAGAGTTCGTACTCGGACTTCTTGGTTACACATCCACCGGTCTTCACGGAGGCCGAGGAGCCTCTGGAGGTGGACAACTTTATCCGCACCCTTGAGGTGAAGTTCGGTTTGCTGTCATGCACCGAACACTAGAAGGCGCTGTTCGCAGCGCAACAATATCAGGGATCCGCTGGTGCTTGGTGGGCGAACTATATCGCGTCACTGCCGTCTGGTCATCCCGTCACCTGGACCGAATTCCGGGAGGCATTGCGCGCCTACCATATACCTCTCTGTATAATGAAGAGAAAGCTTCAGGAGTTTTTGGAGCTGAAGTAAGGCGGGAGGAGTGCTAATGAATATTCCCGCGCATTCAATCACATGGCGCAGTACGTGCCGGAGTATGCTGGAACAGAGGACAAGAAGCGAGATACCTTCTTCCGGGATTTGAACCCCAAGATGAAAGTTCAGCTCGCACAATGCAATCACGGCACCTTCAACGACCTTGTCAATGCCGCGATTGTACAGGAGGACGCTCAGCGCGAGCTCATTTCTGATAAGAGGAAACAGATTGCGCCTTCGATCATCAGCAGTGGTTGTCCACAGAAGTACCGTGTGGTGTATCGCTCACCATCCGGTCAGCGATGGAAGCCACCGGCGCGACCGCAACAATTCCGCAGTCGTTCTTTCATTCTTTCAATGCGCCGCGTTTCCAACGTCATTTCCACAGCAGCAGCAGAAGCAGCAAAGCATGGCCCCACGTGTGTATCCACCACCACGTGCACTGGGATTCCGTTCGCAGCTTGGCGGGAACCCGACACAATACACGTGCTATAAGTGTGGCCGTGTCGGGCATTTTTCAAGGGACTGCCCCAAACAGCGACAAGGCAGCGTGCAAGCACCATATCAGCGTGCAACTCAGCCACGCAACCAGCCCAAGAAACCAGCACCAAAACCTGGCAATGTCCACCACGTAGCCATCGAAGACGTGCCGGAAGGCGAACCCGTCCTCGAGGGTACATTTTCTCTACTCCAAAATCCCGAAGTCATATTATTTGACTATGGCGCCACCCATAATTTCATTAGCCAATATTATGTTGTCAAGCATCAATTATCTATCACTTCCATAAAAAGTCCATATTTGATTTGCTCTCCGGGTGGGAAAATAGCAGCGGACATGAAAGTCCATAAAGCACAACATAAGATGGGTGGGAATATCTATCCAACTTCTCTAATTATATTAGAGGGTCAAAAGCTTCGTGTCATCTTAGGAATGTCGTGGCTGCACTGTCATGGTGCTGTTCTCTACATTGTTCCACGTGTGGTCCATTTGAACTCTCTACTATATGAACCACACACTCTCATTCTAAACTGCCTTATCCAAGAAATTCCAGCCACATACAACACGAAAGCCACAAGGCTTGAGAACATTCATGTGGTCCATGAATATCCGGATGGGTTTCCTGACGACCTTCCGGGTATGCCACCGGATAGGGATATCGTGTTCAAGATTCAACTTATTCCGGGAACAACACCTATTTCTCAAATGCCGTACAAGATGGCACCAAATGAGTTGGCGAAATTAAAGGAGCATTTGAAGGACCTGCTGGACAAAGGTCTTATATGCCCAAGTTCATCACCTTGGGGCTGCTCCACATTATTTGTGAAGAAGAAGGACAATACGTTACGTCTATGTGTGGACTATCGTCAGCTCAATGCCTTGACGATCAAGAACAAGTATCCACTACCGCGCATTGGTATTTTATTCGATCAACTAGTGGGTGCTAAAGTATTCTAAAAGATGGATCTTCGGTACGGATATCATTAAATAAAGATTCAACCGGAGGATATACTGAAGACGACATTCTTGACGAGATACAGACTCTATGAATATCTCATCATGTCGTTCGGACTTACCAACACGCCGGCTAACTTCATGTATTTGATGAATTCAGTATTCATGCCGGAGTTGGAAAAGTTTGTCGTGGTCTTCATCGACGACATTCTGGTGTATTCTAAATCAGAAGAAGAGCATGCAAAACTCTTGCATATCGTGCTCCAACGATTACGAGATCACAAGCTTTATGCAAAATTCAGCAAGTGTGAGTTTTGGATCATCCAAGTACCATTTCTTGGTCACATTATTTCAGCACAGGGAATCACTGTTGATCCAAGCAAAATTGTGCAGGCGCTGAAATGGAAGTCTCCAATGTTCATACACAAAGTTCGCCGCTTTCTCGGATTAGCGGGATATTATCGAAGGTTCATCCCGAGCTTCTCAAAAATCACTAAGCCAATGATGGAGCTACTGAAAAAGGGGATTAAATATATTTGGAGCAATGCATGTGAGGATGCATTTAAAGCATTGCTGAAACATCTCACAACAGCCCCAGTGTTAGCTCAGACAGACACGACCAAATCTTTCGACGTTTATTGTGATGCGTCTGACATCGGTCTTGGCTGCGTGTTAATGCAAGAAGGCCGCGTGATCACATATGGATCACGGCAGCTCCGAAATCATGAGCAGCATTAGCCAACTCATGACCTTGAGCTCGCTTCCTTGGTGCTCACTTTGAAAATGTGGAGGCATTATTTACTTGGAAACCTAGTGCACCTTTACACCGGTCACAAGAGCTTGAAATATATCTTCACTGAAAAGGAGTTGAATATGCGACAGTGAAGATGGTCAGAGCTGATAAAAGATTATGAGATTGAAATTCACTACCATCCCGGCAAGGCGAATGTGGTTGCCGATGCGCTGAGCCGTAAGTCTCACGTTAATAATCTGTCCGTTAGCCCGATGGAACAGGTCGAGCCGAGTTTATACTTGGTTCCATATGGAGCGTTATATAATCTTGCTCTCATTCCTACCATACGAGAGGAGATTATGGAAGCTCAAAAGAAAGACGTGGGTATGTCACACATTCGAAGGAGAATGAACAATGGAGAAATGATGTGCTTTCGAAGTGATGAACATGGTACCCTGTGGTTCAAAGACCGTATAGTGGTAACCCGTGACATGACACTTCGGAAGAGAATCTTGGATGAAGCTCACTTGTCCAAGAACTCTATTCATCTGGGCAGCAACAAAATGTATCAAGATCTTAAAACCAGATTTTGGTGGACAAGGATGAAAAGGGAAATTGCAAAGTACGTATCCAAGTGTGATACGTGTTGACGGGTGAAAGCCGACCACATGAGAAAAGCCGGTCAGCTGCAACCATTGAAAATTCCGGTGTGGAAATGGGAGGACATTAGTATGGATTTCATCATTGGTTTAGCTCTGACATTCCACAAGCATGATTCAATTTTTGTGATAATCGACCGACCAACCAAATCAGCTCATTTTGTACCTGTACATACAAAGTACATTGCCATGAAATATGCAGAGTTGTATGTTGCAAGAATCATGTGCTTGCACGGAGTTCCCCGGACGAATATTTCAGATCACGGTGCGCTGTTTGTTGCTCGTTTTTGGGAGCAGCTGCATGTATCATTGGGGAGGAAACTGATCCGAAGCTCCGCATATCACCCACAGGCGGATGGTCAAACTGAGCAGGTGAATCATGTTCTAGAAGATATGCTACGCGATTGTGCCATCCACCACGGTAAAAATTGGGATGATCATTTACCGTTGGCGGAGTTCTCATATAACAATGGCTGTCAAGCTAGCATCATGATGGCGCCGTATGAAGCTCTCTACGGCCAGAAATGTTGCACACCCCTCAAATGGCGTGAATCCAGCAAGCGAGTGATATATGGTATTGATCTTGTGAATGAAGCCGAAGAATGAGTGTGAGTAATCCAAGCCAATCTCAAGGCTGCTCAATCTCGTCAGAGAAGCTATGCGGATAAAAGTCGTCAACCTCTCCACTTCGACATTGGAGGCCACGTTTATCTCCGTGTCTCTCCAATGAAAGGGATTCATTATTTTGGAATGAAGGGAAAACTTGCTCCATGATTCATCGGTCTGTTCGCCGTCATTGAAAAATGCGGACCTGTGGCCTATCGCTTGGAGTTACCAACCTCACTTGCTGGTGCTCATAATGTATTCCACATTTCTCAGCTGCAGAAGTGCCTTAAATCCCCATATGAAATCTGCACCGAAGATATTAAAGCTCTGCAACCGGATCTCACTTATTCTGAGTATCCGATTCGGATTATCGATGAAGAGACTCGCGCCACCAGGAACAGGACATTGTACTTCTACAAGGTCTTTTGGAGTAACCATACTGCTGAGGAAGCGACGTGGGAAAGCGAGGACTATCTCCGATCAAACTATCCGGATTTATTATCATCTCATATCCGGTAATCTGTTTACCTCCGTCTCTCTTATTTGTAATCTTGGGACGAGATTCTTTTAAGGGGGGAGGAATGTAAAAGCGCATATGTTTCATGGTGCAAAGTTCAGAAAGGTTTGAAAATTTGAATGGGAAAAAAGAAATCAAATGGCAATTGAGAAATTAAACCAATTCAAGCTTCAATGGAACGAATTCAAAAATACAAATTAGCTCCTGTTCAAACTTTTCCAAAATAAATATCTGAGTTCACCATTAAATTCCAAATATTAAAAATAGCCTCTCTGCAAAGTTTCAAAATTTCTGAAGCACATTTGCTATTTAATTCAGTGGCTCCATTGAATACCATTCAAATTCAAATTTTGAATTCAAATGAAACTTGGTCAATTCAGGAAATTGATTTCAAAATCATAATCTCCATATTTTAATTGGCCTCTCAACAAAAATCTGGAATTTTTGGACAATTCTAGGTGGTGGAATTAAGTGACCAGAGAAGATAGACTTAAGGGGAGCCATGGGACCCACTGGTCAGTGAGGCTAGTACGTGAGTGCTCTGTTTTTCCCTGACTCCCCGCCGTTCGACGTTCGGTGCTGCCAACAGCTCACCATCGGCAAGCAGCTGTGTGGCAACGCGTTTGCATGCTCTCTCCACTATATTCATCTATATCCTCACCTCTCTGGCTGAAAGGGGAAAAGCACAAAGCTCCCCTCGCGCTGTCTTCTCTCCCGCTACTGCACCGCATCACAGCTGAGTTTGCTCATCCTTTGCTGGCAAAACAAAGCAAGCTCCCGCCATTCTCCCAACAGCAAAAGGTGGCGCAACCCTTTGCTCTTCCTTTCCATCCTTTAACTTGCTGGACTCCATGCTTATTTGTGGGGTAATTTGAAGATTCACTGTTGCCGCCGGAGTTGGAGACGATCGCCGCCTCTGCTCCACAGTCCCCAGCCCTCAACAAGCGGTGTTACGCCTTGACTTCAACAGCAAAATGGATCGCCATCACGAGCTCTTTCTCACGGTAAAAATCATTCTTCATTTCATCCCTTATCAAGCAGATGATTCAAGTTTTACTTTCGGCTGTCGCCCATGAACTGGCTAGGTTCTCCGTTCAATTCACTTTCTACGTGCCACCATTCATTAATCGGGTTTGGAAATAGCTTGCCAACCTCCTTGCGAACCCTCTCGAACAAACAGTAAGGAAAATCGTTGACGGTTGGCCGGAATCTTCGAGTTTTCTCCGCCGCTATGGAAAATCCCATCGGTCCACCGTCGAGGTCAACGTTTCTAACTATTCCAACCTTTTTCATCCTCCTATCCATCTTCCCCAGGATCCTAGAAACGTTTCTTAGTTATTTCCGAGGAGTTTAATCCATGAAGCGTCGTTTTCGACCCCGTCGGACTGGTCACAGCCGCCGGCGCCGTTGCGCGTAGGGTTCCGGTCACTACCGGCATGCGCCAACCACTCCAGCGTACTCAGCACACGTTTTTAGGTATAGGCGGCCAATACCAGGTGGTGAGATGCGCGGGAGAGCAGTTTCGGCGGCCCTCGCCGGCGTGCGCCGCCGCGCCACCAACGGGCGACGTCCCTGTCACGAGGAAGACGAAGCGGTGGCGGCCCCAGCATGTCAGTCGCTCGGCGAGAGGAAAAAGATCGGGTGTGGCCGCAGGATCCTGTGTGGCTACATGGGTTAACCTCGTGGCACTCGGTGTGGCCCAAATGTGATTGACCCATTTTAAATGGGTGGGGCCGGGCTGGATTATTGGAACTTTTCCCTTGAAAATTAATTCCAGAAATTGAGCCAACTTAAAAAATCAGTTACTTCTAGCATACTTGGTCAAATAATTCCCAATAAATTCTGGTAGACTTATCGTGATCTCAACTTTGTAGAGGTGCAAATAATTCCCAATAAATTCTGGTCCAAATTTTGCTCAGGACACTCTTAAAAATACAGTTGATCTCCAGTTAAATTCTTAAGTTCATTGGACTTCATTTACTGGGTGGATCAGTGTTTCAGATGTCTATGTAGTTTAAAAATTGTGAAATGTACATAGACCATTTCAGGATTTCCCAAAACTTGTAAAATCAATTTCTCCCTGTAGGAAGCTCTGAAAATTATGAAACAAATTTTCCTAGAAGCAGAGAAACCTCCTCAGCCATAATCACCCACTGGTGTCCATGAAAAAAGCTACAGAATTAGTACCAAAATTCAGAGAAGCCTTTTATTATTGGAATTTTAGAGACAACAAGATTCCTTGAACATCTCCAATTCTTGGTTCAGATCATCCTCATAGAACCTAGCATCCACTGTAAAAATCCCAAAGCCAACTAAATCATTTACATACTTGATCATTATTTAGAAATTATTTTATAGTGTTTCAATGTCACTCATGTACTATATATATTGCATATCATATAGTGACCGAGATCGAGGATGAGCCAGATCCTTTGGAGAGTCTACTTCTAGAAGCTAACTAACCCTTTGACTCATAGCCAGGCAAGCCCCAGTTTGCATTTAAGTGCTATTTCAAAGTTTCTATTTGGATCACAGATGTACAGGATAAGTTTTGTGCATTAGGGCTAAGGTGCTTGTTACTCCACTTGCATGACCCACAAATCCCATGGAGTATTGGGTAGGTCTACCGCTTGACGAGTACAAAATTCCATGCTAATGTTTTGAGGAATCCGGTAAAAGTCGAGTAGTTGGAATGTACTCACGGGATAGGATTTTATCACACAGGATGGATTTGACCAAAGAATGGTTTACGAATATGAATTGGAGACCGGGCAGCAGGATGGGATGCAGCGATATGTGGTTTCATGTGCATACGCCTACTGGACAAATTTGAACTGTAGCAGATGCATACTGGGCATATGGAACCCAGAAAGCCGATGTAACTTGATAACTTGGGTGTCGAGACATAGCCCACTGTCGATAGGGGTGGGATGAGGATAGCAAGGTGTAAATCTTCCGGTAGGCACAGACACGCTCCATGCGGGGACCTTATGCTTGCGATGGTGGGACCTGTTTGGCGTTTGAGTTTCTTGTGAAGGTTGCTGCATATGACGTCGTGAGGAGCATTGCACGTCTCTCACGCACGGGTGTACGTGATGTGTTATCCGGGTGTCTACTGATTGCAATCACCGTCCATCACGGTTATTTGAGTACCGCTTGTTCACCATGTTGTGACGTAGTAAATACTGAAGAAGCCAGGAGAATATGATGTATTGAATTATAATTGCTTTGCAACTATGATTTCTATAGAATATGGTCACTAAAGTTACTCTTATTGAACCTTTAAGCTGCTGTTAAAAACTTGAAAATTAAGGATCAACATGTAGGCGAGTCATTTACTTCTATATCTATTCCTATGTTAAGTTTTCTCTGCATCTATAGTTCCATGTTTAGGTGAGACGGTTAAGTCTTGCTGAGCCTTCGTGCTCACAGTTCTAATTGCTATATTAAGGGCCCGAAGATGAGGCGATGCCCCCGTCGGGGTATTCCGCCGAGTGAGAGCCCTGCACGCCGCCGTGATCTTTTGTGTGCTACTAGTTTGTAGCATCCCCGGGCTGGACAGCTGCACTTTTGCATAGCTAGGCTGAGAGTTTAGCTATGAGTATTACATCCACTCTACATTATGTATTGTAAAAGACTTTCGCTGCTTCTATAAATAAAACTTTGTATTTTGTCATATTCTTTTCGTGTGTGTTGTTGGTTGCCGCATCGCACGACACCACCCTCTGCGATTTCTGGAATGTGTGGACCCGGTCCTCACATCAATGTGCCTCTAACTGGATGAAAATTTCGAGTTTCTCCAGACTTGTCAGATGAACAGAAACTGTGACTGAATTCCAGTGTGATGTTCATTTGACTTTTGAATTTAAATTCACTTTCATAATTCAATTATCACACCCATGATCTATTTCTCAACAAATTTGTTGAATTTGAGTATTTTACACATTCAAAAACATCTATATAGATGGCGGATGTGATGCTATTGTTGCCAGGCGGATGGGTGTTCTCCACGTGTGCTAACCGTCCGGGTATCCCGATCATGCTACGGGAATTGCTCGAGCAGTTTGTCTTCATCAAAATGCCAAGCTATTGGGGTCAAGAGACGGAAGATAGAGGAGTACTATCGTGCACCATCCTTGTTGACATCCCCGCTAGTCCACTCCTTCATGGATGGGCTCCTTTATCAGTCACAACCTTGGGATCTCGTTTGAAGGACACGTTGGCTGTCGCAGCGGGCGAAGCGCTTATGAAGCTTTGCGAGCTTCATCAAGAAGCCATGGCTGGGACACAGTTTGCTCTTCTTCCGGTCTATGGCATGGCTGGTCTTGAGTTGCAACGTCATATGGTTGAGTCCTATCACGCGGACGGCAACTCGACGTCGATGACTCTTGGAACTTATGCCGCTGCATCCAGCGTGGTGGTTACTACACAAGGTGCAATCATTCAGCAGCTGGTTGAAGCCTCAAGGCAAGCGATTGAATGGGGTGACACTCTTGATTACATCAATTAGAACATATGTTTGTTCCTGTCTCTGACAAATCACCGGCTGAATCAGCATGAGAATCAACTGCAACACACTCGCAATTAACTGCAGAAAACTCACACCAACTGCCGAAGGCTCGCAGCGAACTGCAGCAAGCTCGTGGTGAGTTGCAGGTGAGCCAACTGGTGGTGCAGCAGCAGCAACAGCAGCTGTTGGTGATCACCAGGGCACGAGATGAAGCCGTCGACGAAGCTCAGGGTAGGGAAGCCGAGGCAGTCCAAGCTCAGGAGGACTTGATGGAGGCTCAAGAACACTTGCCGCAACTAGTCGTGTATCCACCGGCTGAGGACATGTTGCTGAACATGGGCACGCACGTGCTTCTATGTCCTGAGGAGGAGGAAGATCCTGAGTTACTTGAGTTCGCTAACGAGGATGAATCAGAGTGGGATGGGGCAGTACTACTGCTATCATGAGGCAACATATAGTTAACTGTTGCTCGGGTTTATTTTATAGCCATGTTTGTATCATATTATAAATAGTAGTGGGTGTGTATGAGATGACAATGTGTGTATGATGTCTTATGGAGACCAAATATAGTTGAGATGCACTTCCATAGTGGGAGTCCGTCATTTTGGAGTTCACTATTGTAAACTTGGTCATGAGATAATATATCTTGTGTACAGTTTGTACTTTATCAATATATGTGAATGTTATGTGAATGTCGCTGAGAAGGGGGGTGAATAGGCTTTGAAAATTGCCTGCACACTTAATCAAACTGTCAAATACTTGAAGGACCACACTTGTCCAGTTGGTGGAGCGGACTAGTTCGGTGTGCTGAAGTGTTGTGAGTTAATTAAGTATTGATTCAGGAATTTAGATATTATAGCAGCAGAAATTGAACAACTGTTGAGATCACTTAAATTGACAATCATTATTGCAATGTTATACGTGGAAAGCAATTGTAATTTAGTATACGAGATTTATCGACTTAATGCCCTAAGTAATGATAATACAAAAATAAAGAAGCACACGAGATACGGATTTTTAATGAGGTTCGATCTCACCAAAGAGATCTACTCCTTGGTGAGGAAGCCCACACAGAGCTGCGTCTCTTCAAACCCTTTCCCTCATCAAGTCACCAAACAAGGCCGACTTGGTTCCACTATCATGGGTAATCCCCGAGTTGGTGGCGAAACCTCACACTTTGAGGGCTCCGACAAGAATTACTGCAAAAAGATGATCAAATACACTCGAAAAGATTAAAAGTAATTGCACGATTGTAAAGAGATCAAACCCCAAGAGCTCAATGACGCGTAAACAACAATCTCCCAATCCCAAATATCAATACTCAAATGATTTACACTTTTGAGGACTTTAGATGCATGGAGAGATGTGTTTTGTGCTCTTGGGATAGGTGGCGGCGCTAGGGTTTCACTTGTGAACAGTAGAATATGAAAGACGTCTATTTGGGGTCGTGGATCTCAAATTTATAGTATTTCCAAAAATATTACCGTTAGGGATCTCGACGGCCGAACTAGTCTGTTTGGGGTACCGGACTTGTCTGGTGTTCTGTGTAAAATCGATGTGGAATTTACATCACACTAAAAAACATAAATTGTGTGAGGCATACCGAACTAGTCCGGTAGGAGTCCGGACTTGTCCGGTTCCCTGTGTATTGGAACATTAGAAACTTTCCCGGACTAGTCCAGTCCATAAATGGACTTGTCCGGTGTGATGTGTTATGAAACATTAGAGAGTTTAAAGGACTAGTCTGGTCATTGAATGGACTTGTCTGGTGCACAGTGTACAGAATTTACAGAAAGTTTAATGGACTAGTTCGGTCTATAAACGGACTAGTCCGGTTCACTGTGTAGTGAGGTTCCTGAAAGTTGATCGGACTAGTCCGATCCATGAATGGACTAGTCCGATGCACTGTGAAGTGAGACAACAGAGAGTTGATGGAGTAGTCTGGTGCTGAGTGACTTTTAGGATTGATTTTAAGCCCTTACCCTTGCGCGAAAACTTGAGCTCTTGGGATGTATCTCTCGCACACATCCTATACAATTAAGTCTACTCTGCGCTTCATTCATCAGTTGGGCTATTCTCTTTCTTCATCACTCCATTTTTCACTTTTTGAGTGCACCAAACTATTGTATTTGAGTTGACCTGCATTCATCTCAACAAGTTCATTAGGATCTACATTTGTTTGTCATCAACCGTCCAAAACCCACAAGGGATTGCATAGATGCACTTTCAATCTCCCCCTTTTTGGTGATTGATGACAACCAATTGAGATTTCACAATTAATAGAAAAAATTGATTTTCATAATGTTTGTGCATATTAGAATGACAAATGAGTAACAAAAACTTCTCACATATGTGCACTCTTTATGGTGGGGTGCCTATAGAGTGTGTGATCAAATGATGTGATCAGCAAAAGATAAGAACTTAACAATTATATGAACAATCATAAAATTTACATTAAACTATGTATCACACATTAAATAAAGTAAGCACATCCACAAGAGGTTACAATAACTTGAAATTGAGATACATGTCCTCGATCAGAAGTCCTTAAGGCTACAATATAAGGATACTAGTCTCAGTCTCTCCACGAGAGATTACAATAACTTGAAATTGAGATACATGTCATCAACCACAAGTCCTTAAGGCTACAAAATAAGGCTACGAGTCTCAAGCTCTCCCCCTTTGGCATCAAGACACCAAAAAGGGAAAAGTTGAGTGGAATCACTCTTCGCCAATACCTCCCTTACTCTCGGTCCTATCTTCATCCTCTTCTTCATCTTCAGGTGCTTGCAGAGGAGGAGGAGGAGCGGAGACGCCAACTAGTCCAAATGAAGCCAACTCTTGTTCTGAAAGTGGTGCCATCTCTGTGATATTTTCTTCAGAATCTTCTAAGATCTGAGGTGACCCAACTGGCTCCATCTCTAGCTTCTCATGGATTGCTTTGATGTTGGCCTTCACATATCTTTGATGCCTCTTCCTTGCCAGACTCTCCTTGTGCTGCTTAATTTGCACTTTACATCAAGATGCACAGATGGATGACAGCATTTTCAGCACACCACTAGAGGACTCTCTAGATGGTGGAGGAGCCATAGTAACAGCTTTAGTTCTTGTGCCTTCATGAGCCCTCGTAGATCTTTGCTCCTCTGTAGGTGAGGTAGGAGCAGAGGGGACATTGTAGATTGTAGGCTTTTGGGGCCTGAGACCAGTGTGAGGAACATCCTTTACAAACTCAAGTCCTGTCACCTTCCCAATCATATACATGATACAGGGTGCATAGCCACAGGACCTGTTAGGGGTGATGGAGATGTTCACAATGTCGTTATAGATGTACTCAAAGACATTGAAGGTCCTTCTATTGCTTATCACCTTCATCAAAGTCCTTTGTGTCCCCTGAATAGTTCCTACATCTCCCTCTTTGGGAGCTATGGTCTTCCTAAGGATTTTGTTTAGAACTACAAAGAATGGCTTCAAGTATTTGGTAGTTCGAGACTTGCAAGGCATTCTTGTATCATAAATAAAATCAAGCTCATCTTTCTCCAGTGGCTTCAAGTTGTGAATGATGAAGTCAATCTCCAAAGAATCTTCAAGATGAAGAATTCCAGCAAACTCCTCATAAGCGACACTATACTTTGCTTCATGTGTCATCCATATCATTTTGTCGCCATCATCACGAGCAATGTATAGAGTGGAATAAAATTGAGTATAAACTCATTGTTCCAGTCCCACTGGAAGGAGACAAGATCCTTTAGTCCATGTCACTCCAATGCCTCCAGAACCTCTTGGTAAGCTTGGCATCACTTGGACTGGTGGTAAGTGATATTCACCCACTGACATTGAATCATTGGGTTCCTCATCGTCATATATACATGCTCATAACAGTCAGCATGGAAATTGCTCTTGAATCTGGGGTCACCTAACTGTTTGAGCTGCTCATAGACCTTCATCTTTCTGAACTATCAACCAATTCACTTCCTTTTCTAGTAAAATCATCACTTGATGGCTGCTTGATGCGGTGAATAGGAGCCTTCATCTTTAATGGTCCAATAGGACCACTAGCCAGTCCTTTGCTTTTGTTGAGACTTCTCTTGGGGGCCGAAGAACTGCTAGGACCTTCCTTGCTCAGGGGCTTCTTCATTACCACTCTCCTCTTCTTAGAAATTACATTGCCGGGAGGAGAGGAGTGAACATTGTGGTCATGACTTTTCTTCATAACCCTCTCCTTTGCTCTTCGCACTCTTGCACGGTCACACTCTTTGTCACAGTCAAAAGAGTTGTCCTGGGAACCTAAAGACATCGTGTTTGACAGCAGAATTCAAGGGTTGATAAGAATTGATTGTAGACTATGTGCAAATAATAGTTTAGAGGTTTAGATTGTCAGGGTACCGGACTTGTCCATTTTTAAAGTGCGGACTCGTCTGGAGTACCATACGTGTTTGCACTTGAATACCTGGACTAGTCTGGAGTGGCATAAGAACCATAATTTCCTATCTTACACAAATCTAGCATTAATCGATGCAAGGCAAGTAGGAATACATATAGAGAGGAAATGTATGCCCTAGAAATCAAGAAATATAAGCAAGATTATATAAAAGGTGAGAACTAGGGTTGAGTGAGATTTTACCAAAAAATTTGAAGATTAGAGTTGAAGGAGCGGAGTATGGTCCGGAGTGGGCAAGCTCGGCGCTAAGGAGAGTATTTTCCTTGGAGAGATCTTTGATTTTGATGGATGGAAGCAAAAATCGCCTTGAGAGCTCATGGTAGAGGAGAGAGAGCAAGAGCGACTGTGAGATGAGGGGGATGAGCTCCCGGCGGTGATCTAGGGTTAACCCCGATAGATACAGACTAGTCCGATCCCTACCGGACAAGTCCAGTACGCTAGACCAGGGCCACACTAGTCCGGTGCTAACGCCGGAATACTCCGGTGTCTGTAGGATAGAACAAAATTGAACAACTTGATTTTGGTTGTTCAAATAGTGATCTAAAGGACATCATTTCACAAATAATCCTGATGATCATGAGAAGTAAGCAACAACAATCATATAATGGCCACAATTCACCAAGATTCACAAATTCAAATAGTTTTCAAGAGAAAATCGAGATAAGGGACAAATTTTACAAAAATGAGTAAAATTTGATATTACAATTAGGTATGCAGTGTTTCAAGCCACATTTTGGGAGTCAAGTATATTTAGCTCATTTCTTAGCTCAGAAAATCTCTTTTCATCTAATGGCTCGGTGAAAATGTTTGCAGGATATTTTTTAGTCCTAACATATGAGATTACAATGTCACCTTTTAACGAATGATGTCTTAAGAAATGGTGACGAGTATCTATGTCCTTACTTCTTTAGTGCTCTACTGGGTTGTGTGCAATTTTTATAGCTCTCTCATTATCACATAGGAGTGAAATATGGTTCAAATTGTAACCATAATCCCTTAGAGTTTGTTGCATCCAATGTAGTAGTGCGCAACAACTACTGGCTACAACATACTCAACTTCGTCTGTGAAAAGAGCAATGGAGTTTTGCCTTTTAGATGACCATGAAACTAAGGATCTACCAAGAAATTGGCATGTCCCAATTTGCTCTTTCTAACAACTTTGCATCCTGCATAGTCAGCATCAGAATATCCTATCATGTTAAACTTGTATCCTTTGAGAAACTAAAGACCCAAGTTGGATGTGTGCAAAGGTATCTTAAAAAATTTTTACAGCTATTAAATGGCACTCTTTAGGTGCGGCTTGAAACCTTGCACACATACACACACTAAGCATAATATATGGCCTAGATGCACATAAATAGAGTAATGAGCCAATCATAGACGTATATACCTTTTGATCCACATTTGGACCTTCTTCATTGAGATTGAGATGTCTATTAGTTGCCATGGGTGTCTTGATGGGCATGGCCTTCTCCATATTGAACTTCTTGAGGATGACTTGCGTGTACTTGGTTTGGCTTATGAAAGTGCCTTCTCTTAATTACTTCACTTGGAATCCCAAGAAGAACTTTAATGCACCCATCATCGACATCTCGAATCAGTTTGTCATAATCTTGCTAAATTCTTCACAAAATGATTTATTAGTAGAACCAAAAATGATATCATCAACATAGATTTGACAAACAAATAGATGATCATCAAAATGTTTTATGAATAGAGTATAATCGGCTTTTCCAATTTTAAAGCCATTTTGAGATAGAAAATCTCTCAGGCACTCATACCAAGCTCGAGGAGCTTGTTTGAGGCCATAGAGAGCCTTACGCACTTTATACACATGGTTAGGGTACTCTTGATCTTCAAATCCTAGTGGCTGCTCCACGTACACTTCTTTCTTAATGGGTCCGTTGAGGAAGGCACTTTTGACGTCCGTTTGATACAGCTTAAAATTTGGTGAGTAGTATATGCCAATAAAATACGAATGGACTCAAGTCTAGGTACGAGAGTTAATGTTTCATTGAAATCTAGAGCTTTGACCTGTGAGTAACCCTTCGCCACAAGTCATGTCTTATGTCTTCTTACCACTCCATGTTCGTCTTGCTTGTTCCGAAAGACCCATTTGGTTCCTACAATGTTTTCGTTTGGTCTTTCTACAAGCTTCCAAACTTCATTTCTTTTGAAGTTGTTCAGTTCATCTTGCATTACAACCCAATCTGGATCCTTTAATTCTTCTTCTACCCTCTATGGTTCCAGAAAAGAGATAAAAAAGTAATATTCACAGAAATTAGCTACGCGAGATCTAGTGGTTACTCCCTTAGCAATGTTTCAAATGATGTTGTTGATGAGATGATCTCTTTGTATACTCTGATGTACTATTGAGTGAGGAACTTGTGAAGTTGCTTGCGCTTCATTTTCATCATTTTCAATGTATCCCCCTAGATAACTTCTTCATTGATTGTATTGATCTTCTTGATCTTGATCTTGTGCATGAGCTCCCCCTTGATCATTGCTTTCTTGTTGAGGTCCATCTTGAGCACTTGAGTCTTGTGGTTGCTCGTGAGGTTGAATATCACCAAGCGCCATTCTCCTCAACGCTTAGCATGGGGCTTCTTCTTGATCTCGCACACACTTATCAACTTGCTCCACATGGAAGCCATTAGTTTCATCCTGTTTTTCCTTTCGACCACCCCATTTTGGTCAGGGGAGTAGGGTGTCGAAAATTCATGCGTTATTCCTTCTTCATCTAGGTACTCCTCAACTCTTGTATTCTTGAACTCTGTTCCGTTGTCACTTCTAATGTTCATCACAGTCGAGGAGAATTGATTCTGCGCTCTTTTCAGAAATTTCTTGAGGATTTCCTAAGTTTCTAATTTATCATATAAGAAAAATACCCAGGTAAATCTAGAAAAATCATCAACAATAACCAATCTGTATTTGTTACCACCAATGCTTATATAAGCAATTGGACCGAAGAGGTCCAAGCGAAGAAGTTCCAGCGATCTTGAGGTAGTCATCACGTTCTTGGCAGGGTGTGGTGCTCCAACTTGTTTTCCCGCCTGAGAAGTGTTGCATGGCCTTTCTCAAAAACCACATCCTTTAAACCTCAGATGTGACCACCTTTAGAAGTTTTTGCAGATTTGTCATCCCAACACGGGCTAGCCATCTATGCCACAACCATCAAATGAAAGTTTTAGCAACCAAGCAAGTGTTGAGTTCAGCTTTATCTTTGTTGAAGTCAATCAGATAAAGACTTCCCTTCAAAATTCCCTTGAATGCAATCGAGACATCGCTTCTTCTAAAAATAGTCACACCCTCATTAGTGAATAAACAATTATAACCTTTGTCGCACAGCTGATATATGGACAGAAAGTTATAACCAAAGAATCTACATGTAAAACATTTGAGAGAGTATACTGAGAGGAAATTTCAATTTTACCGCTACCAAGGATCTTTCCTTGGCTGTTATCTCCAATGTATATTCCTTCACTTGGATCCGTGTTGCGCTCATACTCCATGAACACACTCCTCTCTCCGGTCATGTGATTAGTGCATCCACTGTATAGCACCCATTTTGATTCACCGGAGTAGTAGGCATGCAAAACAGATTTATTTCTTGGTTTTAGGTACCCAAGCTTGCTTGGGTCCTCGCAGGTTAGTCACAAAAGTCTTGGGCACACACACAAAAGTTTTTGAGTTCTTGTGGTGTGGCCCTGCATATTTAGCAAATACATATCCAAATTTGTTTTTCATGAGTACATAGGAAGCATCAAAAGTACGAAAGAGTATTTGTAATTCAGATTCACATGATACTTCCTTAACAAAAGTAATTTTCTTCTTAGCATAAACATTGGTGGACATGTGTTTATTTTTTGTTAAACCCAAGACCATCTTTGATGTTAGGAGGTCTAGTGACCATATATGCACTACGTGCATATTTGATCTTTTCTTTGTTAAAGATGTCACTTGGGGATGGATGTTTAGCATGTGAAGTAGAAGCATCGTGTTTAACAGTGGTTTTCTTAAAGGAACATGTGCATGTTACAATTGTTGTCGGACTTACACCTTTGGAAGGTGAGATTTTGGAGGAGAAGTCACATTGCTTGAGTGACTCAACTTGCACTTCAAGAATCTGTGAGACCTATGCGTGCTGAATACATTGGCTATGGTGATAGAAGTTTCGAATACTGCCGAAACACCCTTTTAACAAGGTCCGGCTCTAGGTCCGAGCTCCTGCAAGGTTCGACGATAGGTCCGGCTTGTTTTGGGTAGCTCCTTCAAGGTCCGATGTTAGGTTTGATGAATGGTCCAACTAGCTTTATAAGCTTCGACGCTAGGTCCGACTAGCTTTGATAAGCTCCAACTCTAGGTCCAACTAACTTTGATTAGCTCCAGCGCTAAGTTCTGCTAGCTTTGGTAAGCTCCGGTTCATGGTCTTGTTAGCTTTGGAGAGGTCCAGTGCTACATTGAAATGGTTCTACTTTTAATTTGCAATGTTTTGAACATGCTTTACACTTATGGAAATTTTGCTTAGTATTCTTTTACTATGTTTTTGGTGTGTTTTTAGTGGTTAGGTTGATATCTTTTTGCTATGGTTTGCAACATGCTTACGTGAGGTGCTCACGTAAGGTGTTGTGGTTTCGGAACAAAGTGAGGCAAGTCAAGGTCTTGTGCTTGGAAGTATCGGTTGTTTATTAATGTGCAGGTGTTGCTTGAGTTCAATACATGGCTGGTGATGGGATCCATTGAACTAGTCTTAGGGAGAAGATGGGGTTCAACAACCAAGTTCGGGAGGAATTGGGGTTGAGGGTGTCGGGAGGTCACGCAACATGTTTTAATCAAGAACAACACATATGAATGTATTGTGGACGTTGTTGGAAGATGTTTGCGTGTGTGCAAGGAGTGCATGGACGTGGCAACATGGTTCCAAGATGTGATGAAGATATGTGGATGTAAAGAATCGTCAGAATGGTCCAACCGACTAGGTTATGGATTCAGGCTGCGACTGAGTTGGGTTTGACTCAAATATGGAAAGACTTGAGTTGGTTATGATAGGATTTTGTGTGGGTCACAAAGTTGGGTTGTTAAAGGGATGTGGGATATGTTCCTAAGGTGTTTGGAAGTCTTAATATTGCTTCTATCTGCGTATAGAAGAGTCTTGAGCAATTATGGAAAGTTTCGGTTGAATCAGAGTAGGATTTGAGTCATAGTTAGGATTGGGTTGGCCTAAGGGCTGGTTATATAAGCAAGGGAGGCCAGAGCTTGTGGTAGACGACTTTGGGGCTGTTCCTCTTGTGTTTTATTAATAAAATTTGTAGTTTAAATGAACTTTTGTTCATTGTGCGTCCGACTTGTTCCGGACAAGTCTTTCTCGTCGCGTTTCTGCACAGCGCTACCTTGCATCGGTGGTTTTATAATAACTCGAGTTTTACAGATCCAATTGACATGATTCATTTTGATTTGTTTTCAAAACTTGATTTTCTATCATTTGTAAAAATTTCACGGTCATTGGACATGTGGTTTTTGATTTATACGAGTTTCTTTGTAGTGTCTTTACAACTTTGCAGATTGACCTTTGATCAATCTTTCAATCATAATTTGAATTTTTTCTCGATAGATTTTTGTGATTCTTGTTGTGACATCCTCGTAACTTGATTCTCCACAATCTATACTGGTTTTTTCACAATTGATCACATTTAGATTAGTTGCACACACGATAGATCGGTTTTCTTCCAAGGGGTTTTCATGGCTTTCGCTAAAAAAGTTTTACATCTACCATTCACCACCCTCTAGTAGCTTTTCACGTGCTCTTCGATTATACAATTTTTATTAGAGCCTCGGTGCTCTAAACTTTATGATTTTCACATGTTTTTGACTAATCATCATGGAGAAATACTCCACAAAACCTTGTGTCTCTAGTGGTATTGATTTTCATGTTTGGAAGGCACGTATGGAAGCTTTCATCCAGGCACAAGGCTTCACAATATGGGAAAAGGTGTACACGCCTTACGACGTGCTATCAAATGATCAAGTCACAGCTACAAACATGAGAGATGTTGATAACAACAACAAGGCTCAGAACTTGATTACACAAGGATTAACTCAAAGTGACTTCCACCGTGTTGCACACCTCCGATCTACGTACAATGTGAGGAAAGCACTTTGTGACTACCACGAAGGATCCAACACGATCAAGGAGGTAAGGCAACACATGTTCAAGAAAGAATACATGCGCTTTGAGATGCAACCCGGTGAGTCCATTGATGACCTCTTTGCTCGCTTTAATAAAATTCTCAGCAAATTGGGTAGCGTCAATGTTATTTTTTCAAATGCTGAGAATGCTAGGCAATTACTAAGTTCCTTAGACATGTCAATTTGGGATATGAAAGTTACATCTATTCGTGAATCTACTATCATGAGTACACTTACAATAGATGTTCTATATTCTAAATTAAAGAGTCATGAAATTGACATAATCCCACGTAAGAACCCAAACAAGTCTTTTGCATTTGTTTGTCATTGTGATATGCCTAGATCCAGCCAATCTTCATCTTGCGGTACACTTGCTTTGTTGTCTTCTCTAACCCTCGAACAAATTGAGGAGTTTCCATAGGAGGAGCTAGTACTTCTCTCTACTAGGTTCTCAAAAGCATTGCAAAATGTGAGAACTAGAAGGAGACGAAGCTCCGGACCTCAACGATGTTTCGAATGTGGTAAGACAGGACATTTTCATTCGGATTGCCCTAGCCTTTCAGGTCCTACTTCCCCGGGAAGAAAAACAAACAAGGATAAGTCACTCCTCTACAAACGATTAAAAGAAGAAGAAGGGTTTTACAGGTTGCCAACTGGTGAACAGTTTTATCTCCGCACTCCATGAACTTGGCTGAACCGATGTGGACATTGGAAGTGACGAAGATGAAGATGATTTGGCAAACTTGTGCTTCATGGCTGGCAAATCAAGATCAAGTATGGAGGAGGCAGAACATAATAGAAACAATGAATAGGTATGTCTTACTTGCAAAGAAATGTGTGATGTTATTTCTCGTGCCACTGTTATAGTTAAGAAAAAGGACAAAAAGTTTAGAGACAATGTTGTTAAAATTGAGTCACTAGAATCTGAAATTAATCATTTGAAATATTTGATTCCTAGTGATGATTATTGTTCCTCATGAGATTCAGTATATGAATAATTCTCCTCTCTAAGAAGTGCACACACCTTCACACTTGATAAACTTGACCTTGAAATTGAAAAGAACAAAAAGCTTACTGCCCTTAATGATAAAAATATGAAAGAAGTTAGTTGTTCTAGAATTGATTCGCATTGTTCTACTTGTGATGATCTTGATAAAAAACTACACGATGCTCTGAATGAGATTTCTATATTGAACAATGCTTTACGTTCTCATGAAGTTAAATATTGTTCTAATTGCAAACATAAAGGAAAAACTTCAAGTGAAAATTGCCTTGATCTGTCAAATAAACATGATGACATGCATAGGACATTAGATCGGTTTTGTAATGGACAAAAGAACCTAAACTTGCTGTTGAATTCCTCTAAATCATGCAATGATAAATCTGGTTTAGGTTTTGATTCTCATGCTCATGCTAAGGAACATCGACCTAAAATTGTAAAGTCATTAGGAAGTGGTTTGATTCAAACAGTTCCTAAACAAAAAGAAGTGGTTTTCAAATCTGCAGGAGTGTTGTCTCATTTGGTTTCAAAAAAAATGTTGCTTGCTCATCTAGACATGAACACAAAGTTAAATTTCATTGTATCTGCTGTGGTAGAGATTTTCGTCATTGATTTTTGTTATAGACTAGCTAAACAAAAGAAAAAGGAAAGAATGATTGCTAGATCTCATAACTTTCATGCAACATTTGCTGCACATACTAAACCGAATGATAGGAATATGCAACCTGCTGTAGTGAGTCGAAAACATGGAAAGTTTGCTCCAAAACCAACTGTTTTTTTGTGCTAAACATGTAACACCTCGTAGGTCAGTAGTTGGATACAAAAATGCTCAAACTTCGGCTCATAAACCTGTTGTTTTACCTTAGCTTTCGCATGTTATTCCTGCTGTACGTCGTGTGACTCAGTACTGGATTCCTAAATGCCTTTTGACAAACCCCAATATTGAGTCATCGACGTATTATGCTTCTATGTAGGTTACATGCTTGAGGAAGGAGAACATTTAGACTATGGATTCAGGTTGCTCACGCCACATGACTGGTAACAAAGAATGGTTCTCCTCCCTCTATTTTGTGTCACGTGTAGAGACTGTTACATTTTCCGATAATTCTTCAACTCCTATAATTGCTAAGGGTTCGGTTAGAATAAATGATCATTACACTTTGAAGGATGTGGCACTTGTCAAAAATTTGAAATACATCTTGCTTTCTGTTTCACAATTGCTAGTTGAAAATCTGGAAATTATTTTCAATAAAAATTGCTGCAAAATTGTGGGTTCAAATAATGAGCTTATTTTCAACATGTCTCCGTTTAGAAGAGTTTTTAAAGCTGATTTTGATATGTCTTCCTCTAAGCATAGGTGTCTAGTTGCTAATGATTCAAAATACTTATATTTTTGGCATCGTAGACTTGGTCACGTAGGCTTGATCATCTTACGCGTGTTAGTGCTTTTGATCGCATACGAGGGCTGCCTAAGCTTAAAAGGGACAAGGAAATTGTGTGCCCTTCTTGTAAACATGCTAAGATGGTTGCAAGTTCACATGTTCCTCTCACAATAATAATGACAACTGAACTGAGTCAACTTTTGCAGCTTGACACTGTAGGTCCTTCACGTGTCCAATCCTTCGGAGCTAAATGGTATGTTCTTGTGATTGTTGATGACTATTCTAGATACTCTTGGGTCTACTTTATGGCATCTAAGAATGAAGATTTTAGTCACTTTAGGACTTTATTTTTTAGATTATCAATTGATCACCCAAGATCTTTAAAAGCAATTAGAAGTGATAACGGAACCGAATTTAAAAATCTATCTTTTGATCACTTTTGTGTTGAAAATGGAATAGATCATCAATATTCTTCACCATATGTACCTCAAAAAAATGGTATTGTAGAGAGAAAGAACAGAACCTTAGTTGAGATGGCTAGGACTATCCTTGGTGAATATCAAAACTCCTAGAAAGTTTTGGGCAGATGCAATTGCAACCACTTGCTATGTTTCAAATTGTGTTTTCTTGCGTGCTAGGCTAGGAAAAACACCATATGAGCTTTTTTTGGACATAGGTCTAGGGTCACACACTTTAGAGTCTTTGGATGCAAATGCTTTGTTAAGAAACATGGTAATCTTGATAATTTTGAAGCTAGATCTGTAGATGTCTTGTTTCTTGGTTATCTATCTCATACTAGAGGCTATCGTGTGCTTTTAATTGACACTAATAAAATTGTGGAGACTTGTGAGGTTTATTTTGATGAAGCTAGCCCAGGTACTAGCTCAGATATTGCAGGTGCAGATCTATATTCGCAAAGAAAGAGTATTTTCATTGAAGATGCGAAAGAAGAGGTGTTGCTGCCCGAAAATTCAGCAGCTAATGATATTGTTGTAGCTCCTGATTTTGATTCACAACCAGCACCGATGACCACCATTGCTGGTGCAGATCGTCCTCAAGTCACAGGCTCATCGATTTCTGATGAACATGAAGAAGAAGAAGAAGCTTGTGAAGTGTCCACTCCCCTCTTTGTTCTCAAAAGTCATCATCCACAACAAATTATTGGAAGCATGCACGAACGAGTCACACAGTCCAGGTTTTGCTATCCAAACTCTCATGCTCATTATGCTTTTGCTGCCTCTTTTCAACCCAAAGATATGTCACATGCACTCATTAATGAATCTTTGATTATTTCCTTGCAAGAAGAGTTAGAAAATTTTTAAAGAAATAATGTTTGGAAATTTGTACCTCCACCTCCAGGTCACACATTAACTGGAGCTAAATGGGTGTTTAAAAATAAAATAAAGTGAGGATGGGGTTTTTGTTAGGAATAAGGCTAGATTGGTTGCTCAAGGTTTCACACAAATTGAATATCTAGATTTTGATGAAAATTTTGCTCCAGTTGCTAGATTAGAAGCCATAAGAATTTTGTTAGCTTTTGTTGCATCTAAAGGTTTCAAGTTATATCAAGTGGATGTTAAAAGTGCTTTTCTTAATGCCTACATAGATGGGGAGGTTTATTTCAAGCAACCACCGGGTTTTGAAAATCCAGATTTTCCTAATCATGTTTGCAAACTTTTCAAAGCCTTGTACGGTCTCAAACAAGCCCTTAGAGCAAGGTATGATAGGTTAAAATTATTCTTACTTGAAAAGGGGCTTACCATGGGCAAGGTTGATAAAACTCTTTTTGTGCTTACGCATGGCAATGACTCATTATTCGTTCAAGTGTATGTAGACGATATTATCTTTGGTTGTTCTTATCATGATCTTGTGTCCAAGTTTTCACCAATGATAAGTTTAGAACTTGAGATGAGTATGATGTGAGAACTCACGTACTATTTCGGACTACAAATCAAGCAAATCAAGGAAGGTACCTTTGTGCATCAAATGAAGTATACAAGAGACCTTCTTTAGCGCTTCAACATGGACAAAAGCAAGCCTCTTTGGACACCAATGGGTATAGCAATGACACTTTAACTTGATGAAGATGGTGACCCGATCGACCAAAAAGAATACAGGAGTATGATTGGATCACTTTTGTACCTCACGATATCAAGACCGAACATACAATTCAGCGTATGTCTTTGTTCACGGTTTCAAGCTTCCCCACGTGCTTAACATCGTAAAGCCGTCAAAAGGATTCTCAGGTACTTACATGAAACTCAAGAATTTGTCATTTTTCTTCCTTCTACCTCAACCTTTTGCTTGAAATCTTTTTCGTATGCTGATTTTGGAGGTTGTAGGATTGATAGGAAAAGTACTTTGGGTGCTTGTCATTTTTTTGGTAGTTCACTTGTTGCTTGGTCCTCTAGAAAACAAAGTTCATTTGTACCGTCCACAATAGAATCTGAATATTTACCTGCAGCTAGCACTCACGAATTCTTTGGATTGTTCAAAATCTTAGGGACTATGGGGTTGACTTAGATAGCGTTCCGCTTTTTTGTTATAACACTAGTGCCATTTGCGTTGCTAAAAACCACGTGAACCATTCAAGAACAAAGCACGTTGACATTAGGTATCACTTTCCCCATGATAATGTTGAAAAGGGAAATATTGTGCTTCACCATATAGATATTGAACAACAATTGGCTGACATTTTTACAAAACCTTTGGATTTCACCCGTTTTTGTTTCATTCGTGGTGAAATAGGTGTTATGCATCCTCATGGTCTAAATTGAGGGGGAGTTTTGAAACGCTGGAAGTCTATGTGTGAATCCAAAATTAAATTAATATAAGCATA
Source organism: Tuctoria greenei (assembly GCA_036927565.1). Taxonomy (NCBI): domain Eukaryota; kingdom Viridiplantae; phylum Streptophyta; class Magnoliopsida; order Poales; family Poaceae; genus Tuctoria; species Tuctoria greenei. Next base: position 195,690,036 of record JAYESD010000002.1, read on the forward strand.
GTACTTCATACATATATGACTTTGTGATTCCTTTTACATGCTCAAAGTTCATACTACACTACTCGTGTTATAAATTTTGAAGTTTTTGCCATGACTAGTAATTGGAATAATTGCTTACACTAAATCTGGTCATGATCAAACATTTTTGCTATTTTGAACTTGTTACATGATCACAAGTGCTTCTAATCATAAAGAATTGATCAAGTAAACAACTAACATGTTGAGTTTTATGATCAAATCAAAATTTGAGAAAAGATCAAGAGAATATGCATGCATTGCACTTATTATTTTGAGATGTCTTATCATTGACACTTAGATATGAGCTTGGAAGAAGTTGTGTATGACTAAAACCTTGTCCTTAAGCTTCTGATTGTCAAATGACACAGGCTTGGCTTGGTTGCTTAGAATAAGGCAGATGCGCATATAATCTCTTGCATATCATAAGATCTAAATCCGTTCTTTGAAAAATAATAAAAATGGAGCAACAAGTGTCATGCTTTCAGTGTTTGAAATAGTTATGTTTGTGAGATCATGACTTGCTTAAATTGAAAATTACACTTGATCTCTAGCATGGCTTACACTACTTTATGTATCTCATTGATGTGATAAGTAAGTTACTTGATAGTATGACTTGGATGAAGCTTTGTTTTATATGTATGTGTTACAATATGCTCATAAAAAATTAAAATTTCTCTTTTATACCTTGCTGAATAATTAGTAAAAGTGGGAGAAATTGATCACACATTGCACACATTCATAAGTGTTTTGGCACAATTCTTTTCAGGGCAGAATTTTTGTTTTTCTTCTCATTTTATTTCTAATTTACAAAGGGGGAGAAATATTTTTGGGAGAATTTTTTTTCAAAACTTTTAATGTGAATAAGCCAATGTTCGGATTTTAAGTGGTGTTGCCAATGCATTCACCAAGGGGAAGATTGTGAGACCTATGTGTGCTGAATACATTGTCTATGGCGATAAAAGTTTTGAAATGCCAAAACACCCTTTCAATAAGGTCAGATTCTAGGTCTGAGCTCCTGCAAGGTCCGACGATAGGTCCGGCTTGTTTTGGGTAGCTCATGCAAGGTCTGACATTAGGTCCGATGCAAGGTCCAACTAGCTTTGATAAGCTTTGGCACTAGGTCTTACTAGCTTTGGTTAGCTCTAGCACTAGGTTCTGTCAGCTTTGGTAAGCTGCGGCTCAAGGTCTGGTTAGCTTTGGCGAGGTCCGGTGCTAGAATTAAATGGTTCTGCTTTTAACCTGCAATGTTTCAAACATGCTTTACACTTATGGAAAGTTTTCTTAGTATTATTTTACTAAGTTTTTGGTGTGTATTGGTTGTTATGGTTGATATCTTTTTGCTATGGTTTGCAACATGCTTACGTGAGGTGCTCACGTAAGGTGTTGTGATTTTGGAACTAACGTGAGTCAAGTCGAGGACTTGTGCTTGGAAGTATCGGTTGTTTATTCATGTGAAGGTGTTGCTTGAGTTCAAAACATGGCTGGTGACAGGATCCATTGAACTAGTCTTAGGGAGAAGATGAGGTTCAACAACCAAGTTCGGGAGGAATTGTGGTTGAGTTGGTCGGGAGGTCGCACAACATACTTGAATCAAGAACAACACATATGATGGTATTGTGTATTTTTTTTTTTGAAAATTCTTGCACATGTGCAAGGAGTGCATGGACGTGGCAACATGGTTCCAAGACGTGATGAAAAGATGTGGAAGTAAAGAATTGGTCGGAAAGGTCCAACCGACTAGGTTATGAATTCAGGTTGCGGCTAAATCGGGTTCGACTCAAATATGGAAAGATTTGAGTTGATTATGATAGTATTTCATGTGAGTCACAAAGCTGGGTTGTTTTAGGAATGTGGGATATGTTCCTAAGGTGTTTAGAAGTCTTAAGATTGATTCTACATGCATATAGAAGAGTCTTCAGTAGTTATGGGAAGTTTCGGTTGAATCTGAGTAGAATTTGAGTCCTAGTTAGGATTGGGTTGGTCTAAGGGCTGGTTATATAAGCAAGGGAGGCCATAGCTCCTGGTAGACAACTTTGCGGCTGTTCCTCTTGTGGTTTGATCAATAAAATTCGTAGTTTCAAGGAACTTTTGTTCCTTGTTAGTCGGACTTGTTCCAGACAAGTCTTTCTCGTCAAGTTTCTGTACAACACTACCTTGCTTGGGTGGTTTTATCATAACTCGAGTTTTACAAATCCAATTGACATGATTCATTGTGAGTTGTCTTCACGACTTGATTATATATCATCTGTAAAAATCTCACGGTCAGTGGATATGTGGTTTTTGATATATACGACCTTCTTTGCAGTGTTGCACATCTGATTTTTCTCAGGTAGAACAGATCGACATGTGTTCAATCTTTCGATCGTAACTTGAGTTTTTCTTGACAGATTTTCATGATTCTTGTTGTGATGTCTTCGTAACTTTTTTCTCCACAATCTATACTGGTTTTTTCATGATTGATCACGTTTAGATTTGTTGCACACACGACTTCTTTAAGAGGTCGGTTTTCTACCGAGCGGTTTTCGTTGGTTTCGCTAAAAAAGTTTTTAATATACCATTCACCCCCTTTGGTAGATTTTCACATGCTCTTCGATCCTACATAATCTTGTTAACTTTTGACAAGTTAGCAAGTTCATCCTTGGTTGCATCGTGTGAGTCTTCTAGCTTTGAGTAAGTTTCCTTACTCAAGGCTAGCTCAAGCTCAAGTGACTTGCTCTTTTCCCTCTCAAGCTCAAGGAGTTTCTCAACCTCTTGATATCTCTTCCTTTACCGGATGAGTATATCTTCTTGTTGGTTTATAAGCTCCTTCTTATAAAAAATTTCATCCGACAAAATTTTCATTTTCTTTAATGCAGTTTTACTTGACCCTCTAAACATCTCCTCATTTTCACTAGAGCTATCAAAATCATTAATAGAGGAATTTAGCGAGGGAGGTGTGAGTTGAACCTTTTTCTTGCCTTCCTTAGCCATGAGGAATGTTTCATTATGAGTCTACCGTCCCCCGATGTTTGGGAAGAGTGTAGACCTCTTGGTAGGCTTCTTGTTGGCAATGGTGGCTATCTACTCTTATTCATCAGAGGAGAACTCGTCGTTTGAGTCCCACTCCTTGCCAATGTGCACTTGGAGAGCTTGCCTCCTTTTCTTGAAGATCTTCTTCTCTTGAGGATTTGCTTCCTTCTTCTTTTTATTCTCTTCATAAGTGCAGTCAACCATAAAGTGATCGTACTCGCCACAGCTGCAGCAGGTACGTCGAGCCTTGGATTTTTCTTTTTTTTGCTCTTCCCATCACTCGAGTTGCTGCCCTTCCTTCTTTTCATCACCCGCTTGAATTTCTTGATGAAGAATGCTATTTCCTTATCATCCAAACAGGGCTTACATCACTTGTGTCTTCATTATCTTGCGCTTCACGAGCATCCTTTCCTTTAGGCTTGCAAGTGGCCCTGAGGGCAACGTCTTTCTTCATGAAGGAAGTATGCTCAGCTAGGTCTTTGATGTATTGGGCCTTCTTATCCATCATCTCATGATTTATAATTTTGCCAAATAGTTCACCCGGAGTCATTGTGTGAAACCCCATGCTTTCGCAGATCACAGAGCATAAGGAGATATTTGTTTGCATAAAGGCTCTGGTCATTCTTTTGACGAACTCATGGTTAGTCCACTTATCGATTCCATAGGCTCAGATCTTGTTGATAAGCACCTTCATTCTCTTGTACATGTCTTGTGGTGATTCACCTACCTCAATGGCAAGCCTCCCCGATTCTCCTTCGAGCATTTCAATTTTTGCCTCCCGGACTGACCGGTTTCCTTCATGTGTAGTTTCGAGTGTATCCCAGATTTCCTTGGCACTTCATAGTCCATCAATCTTGGTGAACACTTCTCGACATAGAGATGAAGTGATCACTGCAACAGCTTGTGTGTTGTGGTGAATTTTTTTTCCTATTCCGGAGTGAGTTCATTGTCTGTATCCGAGATATCTACACCTTTACACACAATATGTCAAAGACTGGGGTTCAAAGAGATTAGATGCAATTTCATGTTGTATTTCCACATAGTATAATCATTTCCGATGAACTGCGGAGGTTTTCCCATGGGGACGGAAAGATAATAATTATCTGAATTGAGACGATTGCAATTGTATGGATATCAGGAGTAGTTGTGATGACCACTCCCCGTTGTCTTCTCATGTTCTTTTCTTTTTTGACTTAGAAGTTTCTTCCTTAGAAGTGCCTTGAGGTGACATGCTTCTTCCTCATCCTGTTGATTTTCCCTTGGTATATCGAAGGCTTTTGTATCTTGTTCTACTTTGGTGTTGAGCACCTTCAGGATCTCGTTGTTCTTGTCAAAGGGCATTGATCTCTCCAACCAGTGAGTCTCATAGATGGGGAACCTCCTCTGACACCAATTGAAAGTGGCCTAGAGGGGTGGGTGAATAGGCTTTGAAAATTTCCTGCACACTTAATCAAACTGTCAAATACTTGAGGGACTGGACTTGTCCGATTGGTGGAGCGGTCTAGCCCGGTGTGCTAAAGTGTTGTGAGTTATTTAAGTATTGCTTAACGAATTTAGATGTTATAGCAGCAGAAATTGAACAACTATTGAGATCACATAAATGGAGAATCAATATTTAAAAGTTATACGTGGAAAACAATTGTATTTAGTTTGCAAGATTGATCAACTTAATGACCTAAGTAATGATAATGCAAAATAAAGAAGCACATGGGACACAAATTTTTACCGAGATCCGATCTCACCAAAGAGATCTACTCCTCGTTGAGGAAACCCACACAGAGCCATGTCTCTTCAAACCCTTTCCCTTGTCAAGTCTCCACACAAGGCCGACTTGATTCCACTATCACGGGTAATCACCGAGTTGGTGGGGCAACCTCACACTTTGAGGGCTCTCACAAGAATTAGAGCAAAAATATGATGATATACACTCGAAAAGATTACAAGTAATTGCACGAGTGTAAAGAGATCAAACCGCAAGAGCTCAATGATGCATAGACAACAATCTACAATCCCAAATCTGAATACACAAATAATTTTCACTTTTGAGGACTTTAGATGCGTGGGGAGATGTGTTTTTGTGCTCTTGGGACATGTGGTGGTGCTAGGGTTTCACTTGTGAACAATAGAATACGAAAGATGTATATTTGGGGTCATGGATCTCCTATTTATAGTGTTTCTAAAAATACTACCATTAGGGATCTTGACGGTCGGACTAGTCCGTACGGATACCGGACTTGTATGGTGTGCTGTGTAAAATCAGCATGGATTGTGCAGCACACTAGAAACCCTAAATTGTGTGATGTATATCGGACTAGTCCGTTAGGAGTCCAGACTTGTACGGTTCCCTGTGTATTGGAACATCAGAAACTTTCCCGGACTAGTCCAATCCACAAATGGACTTGTCTGGTGTGATGTGTTATGAAACATCAGAGAGTTTAAAGGACTAGTCGGGTCATTGAACGGACTTGTCCAGTGCATAGTGTACAGAATTTACATAAAGTTGAATGAACTAGTTTGGTCTATAAACGGACTAGTCCAGTGCACTGTGTAGTGAGGTTCCTGAAAGTTGATCGGGCTAGTCCAGTCCATGAATGGACTAGTCCGATGCACTGTGAAGTGATACAACAGAGAGCTGATGGACTAGTCTAGTGCTCAATGACCTTTAAGATTGATTTTAAGCCCTTACCACTGCGCGAAGATTTTAGCTCTTGGGATGTATCTCTCACACACATCCTATACAATTAAGTCTACACTGCGCTTCATTCATTAGTTGGTCTTTTCTTTTTCTTCATCACTCCATTTTTCACTTTTTGAGTGCACCAAACTATTTTATTTGAGTTGACCTACATTCATCTCAACAAGTTCATTAGGATCTCAATTTGTTTGTCATCAATCGTCCAAAACCCACAAGTGATTGCCTAGATGCACTTTCAATCTCACCCTTTTTGGTGATTGATGACAACCAATTGAGATTTCACAATTAATAGTAAAAATTAATTTTCATAAAGTGTGCCCATATTAGAATGACAAATGAGTAACAAAAACTTCTCATATATATGCACTTTTTATGGTGGGGTGCCTATAGATTGTGTGATCAAATGATTGAGCAAAAGATGAGAACTTAACAATTATATCAACAATAATCACATTAACATTAAACTAAGCATCACACATTAAATAAAGTAAGCACATCCACAAGATATTACAATAACTTGAAATTGAGATACATGTCCTCGATCAGAAGTCCTTAATGCTACAATATAAGGCTACTGGTCTCAATCTCTCCACAAGAGATTACAATAACTTGAAATTGAGATACATGTACTTGATCACCAGTCCTTAAGGCTACAAATAAGGCTACTAGTCTCAGTCTCTCCCCCTTTGGCATCAAGTCACCAAAAAGGGGAAAATTGAGTGAAATTACTCTTCGCCATTGCCTTCCTCACCCTCAATCCTATCTTCATCCTCTTCTTCATCTTCAGGTGGTTGCAGAGGAGGAGGAGGAGGAGCGGAGACGCCAGCTAGTCCAAATGAAGCCAACTCTTGTTTTGAAAGTGGTGCCGTCTATGTGATATTTTCTTCAGAATCTTCTGAGATCTTAGGTGACCCAACTGGCTCCATCTCTAGCTTCTCATGGATTGCTTTGATGTTGGCCTTCACATATCTTTGATGCCTCTTCCTCGCCAGACTCTCGTTGTGCTGCTTAATTTCCACTTTGCGGCGAGATGCACAGATGGATGAGAGCATTTTTAGCACACCACTAGTGGACTCTCTAGAGGGTGGAGGAGCAGTAGTAGAAGATTCGGTTCTTTTGCCTTCATGAGCCCTATTAGATACTTTTTCCCTCTCTAGGTGAGCTAGGAGCAGAGGGGACAGTGTAGATTGTAGGTTTTTGGGGCCTGAGACTAGTGTGAGTTACATCGTTTACAAACTCAAGTTCTGTCACCTTCTCAATCATATACATGACATAGGGTGCATAGCCACAGGACCTGTTAGGGGTGATGGAGATGTTCACAATGTCATTGTAGATGTACTCAAAGACATTGAAGGTCCTTCTCTTTCTTATCACATTCATCAATGTCCTTAGTGTCCCCTAAATAGTTCCTGCATCTCCCTCCTTGTGAGCTATGGTCTTCCTGAGGATTTTGTTTAGAACTGCAAAGAATGGCTTCAAGTATTTGGTAGTTGGAGACTTGGAAGGCATTCTTGTATCATAAATAAAATCAAGCTCATCTTTCTCCAGGGGCTTCAAGTTGTGAATGATGATGTCAATCTCCAAAGAATCTTCAAGATGAAGAATTCTGGCAAACACCTCATAAGTGACACTATACTTTGCTCCATGTGTCATCCATATCATTTTGTCACCATCATCACGAGCAAAGTATAGAGTGGAATAGAATGGAGTGATGACCTCATTGTTCCAGTCCCACTGGAAGGAGACAAGATCCTTTAGTCCATGTCACTCCAATGCCTACAAAACCTCTTGGTAAGTTTGGCATCACTTGGACTGGAGGTTAGTGATATTCACCCACTGACTTCGAATCATCGGGTTCCTCATCTTCATATATACATGCTCATAACAGTCAGCATGGAAATTGCTCCTGAATCTGGGGTCAGCTAACAGTTTGGGCTGCTCATAGACTTTCATCTTTCTGAACTATCAGCCAATTTACTTCCTTTTCTACTAAAATCATCACCTGATGGCAGCTTGTTATGGTGAATAGGAGCCTTCATCTTTAATGGGCCAATAGGACCACTAGCCAGTCCTTTGCTTTTGTTGACACTTCTCTTGGGTGCCGAAGAACTGCTAGCACCTTCCTTGCTCAGGGGCTTCTTCATTACCACACTCCTCTTCTTAGAAAGTACATCGTCGGGAGGAGAGGAGTGAACATTGTGGTTGTGCCTTTTCTTCATAACCCCCTCCATTGCTCTTTGCACTCTTGCATGGTCACGCTCTTTGTCATAGTCAAAAGAGTTGTCCTGGAAACCTAAAGACATCGTATTTGATAGAGGAATTCAAGGGTTGATAAGAATTGATTGTAGACTTTGTGCAAATAAGAATTTAGAGGTTTAGATGGTCAGGGTACCGAACTTGTCCATTTTTAAAGTGCGGACTCATCCGGAGTACCGAACTTGTTCGCACTTGAATACCCGGACTAGTCTGGTGTGGCATAAGAACACTAATTTCCTATTTTACACAAATCTAGCATGGATCGATGCAAGGCAAGTAGGAATACATCTAGAGAGGTAATGTATGCCCTAGAAATCAAGAAAAATAAGAAAGATTAGACAAAAGGTGAGAACTAGGGTTGAGTGAGATTTTACCAAAAAAATTGAAGATTAGAGTTGAAGGAGCGGCGTATGGTCCGAATTAGTCCAGAGTGGGCAAGCTCCGCGCCAAGGAGAGGATTTTTCTTGGAGAAATCTTCGATTTTGATGGATGGAAGCAAAAATCGCCTTGAGAGCGAGATATGGGGGATGAGTTCCTGGCGGCGAGCTTGGATTAACCCCGATAGATACGTACTAGTCCGGTCGCTACCGGACAAGTCCGGTATGCCAGACCAGGGCCACACTAGTCCAGTGCTCACGACGGACTAGTCCAGTGTCGGCAGGACAAAACAGAATTGAACAACTTGATTTTGGCTGTTTGATCTAATATTGATCTAAAGGACATCATTTCACAAATGATCCTTATGAACATGACAAGTAAGCAACAACAATCATACAATGACCATAATTCACCATGATTCACAAATTCAAATAGTTTTCTAGAGAAAATCGAGATAAGGGACAAATTTTCCCAAAATGAGTAAATTTTGATATCACAATCAGGTATGCAGTGTTTGAAGCCACATTTCGGGAGTCAAGTATATTTCGCTTATTTCTTAGCTCAGAAAATCTCTTTTCATCTAATGTCTTGGCGAAAATGTTTGCAAGATGTTTTTTAGTCCTAACATGTGAGATTACAATGTCACCTTTTAACGAATGATGTCTTGAGAAATGGTGACGAATATCTATGTGCTTAGTTCTTGAGTGCTCTACTGGGTTGTGTGCAATTTTTATAGCACTCTCATTATCACATATGAGTGAAAAATGGTCCAAATTGTACCCATAATCCCTTAGAGTTTGTCGCATCCAAAGTAGTAGTGCGCAACAACTACTGGCTGCAACATACTCCGCTTCGTGTGTGAAAAGAGCAATGGAGTTTTGCTTTTTAGATGATCACGAAACTAAGGATCTAACAAGAAATTGGCATGTCCTGATGTGCTCTTTCTAACAACTTTGCATCCTGCATAGTCGACATCGGAATATCCTATCAAGTTAAACTTGGATCCTTTGAGAAACTAAAGGCCCAAGTTGGGTGTGTGCCCAAGGTATCTTAAAATTTTTTACAGCTAATAAATGGCACTCTTTAGGTGCAGCTTGAAACCTTGCACACATACACACTCAGCATAATATATGACCTAGATGCACATAAATAGAGTAATGAGCCAATCATAGACCGATATACCTTTTGATCCACATTTGGATCATCTTCGTTGAGATCGAGATGTCTATTAGTTGCCATGGGTGTCTTGATGGTCTTGGCCTTGTCCATATTGAACTTCTTGAAGATGACCCACGTGTACTTGGTTTGGCTTATGAAAGTGCCTTCTCTTAATTGCTTCACTTGGAATCCCAAGAAGAACTTTAATTCACCCATCATCGACATCTCGAATCTGTTTTCTATAATCTTCCTAAATTCATCACAAAATGATTTATTAGTAGAACCAAAAATGATATCATCAACATAGATTTGACATACAAATAGATGATCATCAAAATGTTTTGTGAATAGAGTATAATCAGCTTTTACAATTTTAAAGCCATTTTGAGTTAGAAAATCTCCCAGGCACTCATACCAAGCTCAAGGAGCTTGTTTGATGCCATAGAGAGCCTTATGCAGATTATACACATGGTTAGGGTACTCTTGATCTTCAAATCCTGGTGGCTGCTCCACGTACACTTCTTCCTTAATGGGTCCGTTGAGGAAGGCACTTTTGACGTCCGTTTGATACAGCTTAAAATTATGGTGAGTAGCATATGCCAATAAAATACGAATGGAATCAAGTCTAGGCACGGGAGTGAAAGTTTCATTAAAATCCAGACCTTTGACCTGTGAGTAACCCTTCGCCACAAGTCACGCCTTATGTCTTGTTACCAATCCATGTTCGTATTGCTTGTTCCAAAAGACCCATTTGGTTTCTACAATGCTTTCCTTTGGTCTTTCTACAAGCTCTCATACTTCATTGCTTTTGAAGTTGTTCAGTTCTTCTTGCATTGCAATCACCAAATCTTAATCCTTTTATGCTTCTACCCTGTATGGTTCTAGAAATAAGATAAAAGAGTAATATTCACAGAAATTTGCTATGCGAGATCTAGTCGTTACTCCCTTAGCTATATTTCAAATGATGTTGTTGACGGGATGATCTCTTTGTATACCCTGATGTATTATTGGGTGAGGAACTTGTGAAGTTGCTTGCGCTTCATTTTCATCATTTTCAATGTCTCCCCCTAGATAACTTCTTCCTTGATTGTATTGATCTTCTTGATCTTGATCTTGTGCATGAGCTCCCCCTTGATCATTGATTTCTTGTTGAGGTCCATCTTGAGCACTTGATTCTTGTGGTTGCTCTTGAGGTCGAATATCACCAAGGACCATTCTCCTCAACGCTTAGCATGGGGCTTCTTCTTGATCTAGCACACAATTATCAACTTGATCCACTTGGTAGCAATTAGTTTCATCGAACACTACATCATGTGCTACTTCAACAAGGTAAGAGACTTTGTTGAAGACACGATAGGCGTAGGCATTCGAATCATAACCAAGCAAGAACTTTTATCAGATTTTGAAGAGAACTTTGAAGTCCTCGATTCTTGTTCAAGATAAAACATTTGATCCAAAATTTTGAAATATGAAACATTTGGTCTGTTACCGGTGATGATCTCATATGGTGTTTTCTACAAAAGGCGATGAAGATATAGCCGGTTTATGGTGCAACAAGCGGTGTTCACCACTTCATCCCAAAACCAATCCAAAGTCTTGTTTTTCCTTTTCATCCAGCATTGTCCTCGCCATCTCGATGAGCGTCCTGTTTTTTCCTTTCGGTCACCCCATTTTGTTGAGGGAAGTATGGTGCCGAAAACTTATGCATTATTCCTTCTTGATCTAGGTAATCCTCAACTCTTGTATTCTTGAACTCTGTTCTGTTGTCACTTCTAATGTTCATCACAGTTGAGGAGAATTCATTCTGCGCTCTTTTCAGAAATTTCTTGAGGATTTCCTGAGTTTCTAATTTATCATACAAGAAAAATACCAAGGTAAATCTATAAAAAATCATCAACAATAACCAATCCTTATTTGTTACCGCCAATGCTTATAAAAGCAATTGGACCAAAAAGGTCCATGTGAAGAAGTTCCAGCGATCTTGAGGTAGTCAACACGTTCTTGGCAGGGTGTGGTGCTCCAACTTGTTTTCCCGCCAGAGAAGTGTTGCATGTCCTTTCTAAAAAACGACATCCTTTAAACCTCAGATGTGACCACCTTTTAGAAGTTTCTGCAGATTTCTCATCCCAACACGGGCTAGCCATCTATGCCACAACCATCCAATGGATGTTTTAGAAACAAATCAAGTGTTGAGTTCAGCTTTATCTTCATTGAAGTCAATAAGATAAAGCTTTCCCTTCAACATTCACTTGAATGCAATCGAGACATCGCTTCTTCTAAAAATAGTCACACCCTCATTAGTGAATAAACAATTATAACCTTTGTCGCACAGCTGAGATATGGACAGAAGGTTATAATCTAAAGAATCTAAGTGTAAAACATTTGAGAGAGTATACTGAGAGGAAATTTCAATTTTACCGCTATCAAGGACCTTTTCTTGGCTGTTATCTCCAAAGTATATTCCTTCACTTTGATTCACGTTGTGCTCATACTCCATGAACATACTCCTCTCTCCGGTCATGTGATTAGTGCATCCACTGTCTAGCACCCATTTCGATTCACTGGAGGAGTAGGCACGCAAAACAGATTTATTTCTTGGTTTTAGGTATCCAAGCCTGCTTGGGTCCTCGCAGGTTAGTCACAAGAGTCTTGGGCACCCACACACAAGTTTTTGAGTTCTTATGGCGTGGCCCTGCATATTTAGCAAATACATGTCCAAATTTGTTTTTCATGAGTACATAAGAAGCATCAAAAGTACGAAATAGTATTTATAATTCAGATTCACGTGATATTTCCTTAACAAAAGTAATTTTCTTCTTAACATAAACATTGGTGGACATGTGTTCATTTTTTGTTAAACCCAAGACCATCTTTGATGTTAGGAGGTCTAGCGACCATATATGAACTATGTGCATATTTGTCTTTTCTTTGCTATAGATGCCACTTTGGGATAGATGTTTAGCATGTGAAGTAGAAGCATCATGTTTAACAGTGGTTTTCATAAAGGAACACGTGCAAGTTACAATTGTTGTCAGACGTACACCTTTGGAAGGTGAGCTTTTGGAGGAGGAGGTGTCACTTTGCTTGAGTGACTCAACTTGAACTTCAAGAATCTGTAAGACCTATGTGTGCTGAATACACTGGCTATGGCGATAAAAGTTTTGAATACTACCAAAACACCATTTTAACAAGGTCTAACTCTAGGTCTGAGCTCTTGCAAGGTCCGACAATAGGTCCAGCTTGTTTTGGGTTGCTCCTGGAAGGTCCGATGTTAGGTCTGATGCAAGGTCCGACTATCTTTATAAGCTTCGACGCTATGTCCGACTATCTTTGATAAGCTCTGGCGCTAGGTCCGACTAACTTTGGTTAGCTCTAGCGCTAGGTTCTGCTAGCTTTTGTGAGCTCCGGTTTAAGGTCTGGTTAGCTTTGGCGAGGTCCAGTGCTAGATTGAAATGGTTCTGCTTTTAATTTGCAATGTTTTGAACTTGGTATACACTTATGGAAATTTTGCTTAGTATTCTTTTACTATGTTTTTGGTGGTTATAGTTGATATCTTTTTGCTATGGTTTGCAACATGCTTACGTGAGGTGCTCACGTAAGGTGTTGTGGTTTCGGAACAATGTTAGTCAAGTCAAGGACTAGTGCTCGAAAGTATCGATTGTTTATTCATGTGCTGGTGCTGCTTGAGTTCAAGACATTGCTGGTGACGGGATCCATTGAACTAGTCTTAGGGAGAAGATGGGGTTCAACAACCATGTTCGGGAGGAATTGGGGTTGAGGGTGTCGGGAGGTCGCGCAACATGTTTGAATCAAGAACAACACATATGAAGGTATTGTGGATGTTGTTGGAAGATGATTGAATGTGTGCAAGCAGTGCATGGAGGTGGCAACATGGTTCCAAGATGTGACGAAGAGATGTGGACGTAAAGAATTGGTCGGAGAGGTCTAACCGACTAGCTTATGGATTCAAGCTGTGGCTGAGTCGGGTTTGACTCAAGTATGGAAAGACTTGAGTTCGTTATGATAGGATTTTATTTGGGTCACGAAGTTGGATTGTTTTAGGAATGTGGGATACTTTCCTAAGGTGTTTGGAAGTCTTAAGATTGCTTCTATCTGCGTATAGAAGAGTCTTGAGCAGCTATGGAAAGTTTCGGTTGAATCTGAGTAGGATTTGAGTTCTAGTTAGGATTGGGTTGGCCTAAGGGCTGGTTATATAAGCAAGGGAGGCCAGAGCTTGTGGTAGACAACTTTGGGGCTGTTCCTATTGTGGTTTGATCAATGAAATTCGTAGTTTAAAGGAACTTTTGTTCATCGTTCGGCCGACTTGTTCCAGACAAGTCTTTCTCATCGGGTTTCTGCACAGCACTACCTCACATCGGTGGTTTTATAATAACTCAAGTTTTACAGATCCAATTGACGTGATTATTTTTGAGTTCTTCACAACTTGATTATCTATCATTAGTAAAAAAATTACTGTCATTGGAAATTTGTTTTTTGATCAATACAAGTTTCTTTGTAATGTTGCAGATCTTATTTTTCTCGGGTAGAACAGATTGACCTTTGTTCAATCTTTCAATCATAATTTGAGTTTTTCTCGACAGGTTTTTGTGATTCTTGTTGTGACGTCCTTGTAACTTGATTCTCCACAATCTATACTGGTTTTTTCACAATTGATCATGTTTAGATTAGTCGCACACATGACTTTTTTAACAGATCGGTTTTCTACTGAGGGGTTTTTGTTGCTTTCGCTGAAAAAGTTTTAAATCTACCATTCACCCCCCCCTCTGGTTGCTTTTCACGTGCTCTTCGATCCTACAGAATCTTGTTAACTTTTGACAAGTTAGCAAGTTCATCCTTGATTGCATCGTGTGAGCCTTCTATCTTCGAGTAAGTTTCCTTACTCAAGGCTAGCTCATGCTCATGTGACTTGCTCTTTTCCCTCTCAAGCTCAATGAGTTTCTCAACCTCTTGATATCTCTTCCTTTCCCAGATGAGAATATCTTCTCGTTGGTTTATAAGCTCCTCCTCAAAAATTTCATCCGACAAAATTTTCATTTTCTTTAATGCAATTTTACTAACCCTCTAAACATCTCCTCATTTTCACTAGAGCTGTCAAAATCATTAATAGAGGAATTTAGCGAGGGAGGTGTGAGTCGAACCTTTTTACTTTCATCACTTGAGTTGCTGCCCTTCCTTCTTTTCATCATCCGCTTGAATTTCTTGATGAAGAATGCTATTTCCTTATCATCCAAACAGTGCTTACATCACTTGTGTCTTCATTATCTTGTGCTTCACGAGCTTCCTTTCCTTTAGGCTTGCAAGTTGCACCGAGGGAAACGTCTTTCTTCTTGTCGGAAGTAAGCGCAGCTAGGTCATTGATGTATTGGGCCTTCTTCTCCATCACCTCATGATTGATAATCTTGCCCAATAGTTCATCTGGAGTCATTTTGTGAAACCCCGGGCTTTCGTGGATCATGGAACACAAGGAGACATTTCTTTGCATAAAGGCTCTGGTCATTCTTTTGACCACCTCATGGTCAGTCCACTTATTTCTTCCATAGGCTCGGATCTTGTTTATAAGCACCTTCATTCTGTTGTTCATGTCTTGTAGTGATTCGCCTACCTCAATGGCAAACCTCCCCGATTCTCCTTCGAGCATTTCCATTTTTGCCTCTCGGACTGACCGATTTCCTTCATGTGCAGTTTTGAGTGTATCCTAGATTTCCTTGGCACTTTCTAGTCCATCAATCTTGGTGAACTCTTCTCGGCTTAGAGATCAAGTGATCACTGCAAAAGCTTGTGCGTTGCGGTGAATTTCTTGTTCCTATTCCGGAGTGAGTTCATCGTCTGTATCTGGGATATCTACACCGGTACACACAATATGCCAAAGACTGGGGTTCAAAGAGATTAGATGCATTTTTATGTTGTATTTCCACATGGTATAATCGTTTACGTGGAATTGTGGAGGTTTTCCCATGGGAATGAAAAGATAATGATTATTTGAATTGAGACGATTGTAATTGTAAGGATATCGGGAGTAGTTGTGTTGACCACTCCCCGTTGTCTTCTCGTCTTCTTTTCCTTTTTGACTTAGAAGTTTCTTCCCTAGAAGTGCCTTGAGGTGACATACTTCTTCATCATCGTGTTGATTTTCCCTGGTTATATCCAAGGCTTTTGTATCTTGTTCTTCTTCGGTGTTGAGCACCTTCGGGATCTCGTTGTTCTTGTCAGAGGCCATTGATCTCTCCGAGCGGTGAGTCTCGTAGACGGAGAACATTCTCTGAAACCAATTGAATGTGGCCTAGAGGGGTGGGTGAATAGGCTTTGAAAATTTCCTACACACTTAATCAAACTATCAAATACTTGAGTGACTGGACTTGTTCGGTTGGTGGAGCGGTCTAGCCCGGTGTGCTAAAGTGTTGTGAGTTCATTAAGTATTGATTAAAGAATTTAGATGTTATAGCAGCGGAAATTGAACAACTATTGAGATCACTTAAATTGACAATCAATATTGCAAAGTTACACGTGGAAAGCAATTGTATTTTAGTTTGCAAGATTGATCCACTTAATTCCCTAAGTAATGATAATGCAAAATAAAGAAGTCCATGGGACATGGATTTATATCGAGATGTGATCTCACCAAAGAGATCTACTCCTCGTTGAGGAAGCCCACACAGAGCCGTGTCTCTTCAAACCCTTTCCCTCGTCAAGTCTCCGCACAAGGCCGACTTGATTCCACTATCACTGGTAATCACCGAGTTGGTGGGGAAACCTCACACTTTGAGGGATCCCACAAGAATTAGAGCAAAAATATGATCAAATACACTCGAAAAGATTACAAGTAATTTGCATGAGTGTGAAGAGATTAAACCCCAAATGCTCAATGACGCATAAACAACAATCTCTCAATCCCAAATCTGAATACTCAAATAATTTACACTTTTGAGGACTTTAGATGCATAAGGAGACGTGTTTTTGTGCTCTTGGGACGGGTGGTGGTGCAAGGGTTTCACTTGTGAACAATAGAATACGAAAGATGTCTAATTGGGTTCGTAGATTTCCTATTTATTGTATTTCCAAAAATATTACCATTAGGGATCTTGACGGCCGGAATAGTCCGTACGGGTACCGGACTTGTCTGGTGTGCTGTGTAAAATCGTCGTGGAATGTGAAGAACACTAGAAACCCTAAGTTGTGTGATATATACCGGACTAGTCTGGTAGGAGTACGGACTTGTTCGGTTCCCTGTGTATTGGAACATCAGAAACTTTCTTGGACTAGTCCGGTCTACAAACGGACTTGTCCAGTGTGATGTGTTATGGAACATCAGAGAGTTTAATGGACTAGTATGATCAGTGAATAGACTTGTCTGGTGCACAGTGTACTGAGTTTACATAAAGTTTAATGGACTAGTCCAGTCCTTAAATGTACTAGTCCGGTGCACTGTGTAGTGAGGTTCCAGAAAGTTGATCAGACTAGTTCGGTCCATGAATAACTAGTCCGATGCAATGTAAAGTGAGACAACAGAGAGTTGAACGGACTAGTCCGATCCATGAATGAACTAGTCCGGTGCTCAGTGCCTTTAAAGATTGATTTTAAGCCCTTACCCCCTACGCAAGGAATTGAGCTCTTGTGATGTGTCTCTCACACGCATCCTTTACAATTAAGTCTACTTTGCGCTTCATTCATCAGTTGGGCTTTTCTCTTTCTTCATCTCTTCATTTTTTAGTTTTTGAGTGCACCGAACTATCTTATTTGAGTTGACCTGCATTCATCTCAACAAGTTCATTAAAATCTCAATTCATTTGTCATCAATCATCAAAAACCAACAAGGGATTGCCTAGATGCACTTTTGTTATGCAATTATCACATTTTCAATGCTCACACTACTATTGTATGGACTGAATTAACAACACAAACATGTTGCTGATTTTTAAATCATGTGGATGCTGAATGGTGCGTACACGCAGTACACCCAAGGTGGGAGGCTCTAGCTAGGGTCGTGGGGATGAATCTCCGACACGGGAGAAAACCACGACACGGGAGCAACAAGCTCCACCACCACCACCTGAACCTCCAATGACTCTCGCAGAAATTCTCGCCGCAGTGCTCGGCTCGCACGACGAGCAATCCGAGTTGCTGCGGATTTTGGTGCAGAATTCGTCCCGTCAAGGGGCGCGACAAGACAAAGGGCAACGCCAGCCCCAACAGAGTTTGTAATCTGACTTCTATGCAACACATCCACGGGTCTTCACAGAGGATGAGGAGCCACTGGAGGCGGACAACTTTATCCACACCCTCGAGGCGAAGTTCGGTCTGCTTCTATGCATCGAACAGCAGACGGTGCTGTTCGCAGCGCAACATCTTCAAGGATCCGCCGGTGCTTGGTGGGCGAACTATATCGCGACACTGCCGTCCAGTCATGCGGTCGCATGGAACAAGTTCTGGGAGGCGTTCCGCGCCTACCATATACCTCCCGGTATCATGCTGAGCAAGCTTCAGGAGTTTCAGGAGCTGAAGCAAAGCGAGAGGAGTGCTCATTAATACTCCCGCACATTTAATCATTTGGCGCAATACGAGCCGGATTATGTTTGGACGGAAAACAAGCAGTGAGACACGTTCTTCCGGGGCCTTAATTACAAGATGATGGTCCAACTTGCACAATGAAATCGTGGCACCTTCAACGACATTGTCAATGCTGCGATTTGCAAGAGGATGCTCAACACGAGCTCGTTTCTGATAAGAGGAAACGGAGTGCATCATGGAGCATCAGTGAGGATGATCCACATAAGTACTACTTGGTGTATCGATCACCATCTGGGCAGCGATGGCAGCCACCGGTGCGACTGCTGCAGTTCCGCGGTCGTTCTTTCAACGCGCCGTGTTTTCGACCGCCATTTCCACAGCAGCAGCAGCAAAGGATGGTCTTCGGTGCGTATCCAGCTCCACTACGGGCACAAGGATTCCGTCCGCAGACTTGAGGAAGCCCAACACAATACACGTGCTATACGTATGGCCGAGTTGGGCATTTTGCAAGTGACTGCCCCGAGCAGTGACAGGATAGCGGACAAGCACCATATCAGGGTGCAGCTCAACCCTGCAACCAGCCACAGGAAACAAGCAGCAAAACCCGGCAATGTCCACCACCTAGATATCTAAGACGTGCAGGAAGGCGAACCCGTCCTTGCAGGTACATTTTTTGTACTACAAAATCCCGTAGTCATATTATTTGACTCCGGAGCCACCAATGATTTCATTAGCCAATCATATGTCATGAAATATCAATTACCAATAATTCCCACAAAGTGTCCTTATTTGATTTGCTCTGCGGGTGGGAAATTAGCAGCTTATAGGATGGTTTATAGAGCAACACTTAAGATGGGTGGGAATCTATATCCGACTTCTCTAATTATATTAGAGCGTCAGAAGCTCGATGTCATCTTAGGAATGTATTGGCTACACCGCCTTGTGCTGTTCTCAACATCATTTCACATGTGGTCCATTTAAACTCTCCACTACATGAACCACACACTCTCATTCTAGACCGCCTTATCCAAGAAATGTGAGGACTGGAGTCCCGACATCCAGGAATCGCATTTGGTGGTGCCGTGCGATGCGGCACCCAGTAGCACACACGAAAAGAACAGTCATAATACATCAAAGTTTCCATTTCATAATATAATCAAGTGTACAAAATAGTGTACAAAGAGTACACACGCAGCGGAATTTACATACTCACTCTCGGTAACCTAACTAAGCAAAAGGGAAGCCGTCCATGCCCACGGATGCTTCTCACTAGCAACACGAAGAGATATGACAGCGGCAGGGTTTCACGTGAGCCTTACACCTCGAAATGTCTGAGGTCTTATGGACAACCAACAGCGAAAACAAAATATACTAATACCTGCACAAATATGTATAAAGCAACCACGAGCATAAGGCTCAGCAAGACTTAACCGTCTCACCTATAGTATGAATCTCTACATGCAAGGATATTAGTAATATAAGAAGCTGAATTTGGAAGAAAGAACTCGCCTAAAGTTAACCCTTAGTTTTTTCAGGTTTTAGCATCAAACTTAATGGTTCAGGGAACATAAACATAGTGAGCACTATCACCTAAGGCCTACATGTTGCAATACAATGATTAATCAATATAAGCAATATTTCAATAGTTACATCTACTCTTGCTTACTACGTCATGACTCAGTGAACAAGCGATACTCAAATAACCTGTAACACCCAACCACTACGGGCCTGGCGGTCGTTACTTCTGGCAGCTCTCTGGGATCACAGACTAGACCCACAAACCAACACTAGTCTTTTCTGCGCATTTTGTCCTCACTCGTGCGCATCCGGGATGACTTCCCGGTCGGTCACCCATCCGTAAATTGCTCCGAGTCAAGCACGCTTAACTTGGGAGTTCTCTAGATGTGGGCTCCGAAAAAGAAGGTATACCTTTGTGGTATGAGTTATTCTATCAATCCTATTAATCCTTGAGCCAGGATGTCACAATCCACCCCTCTTAGAAGACCGACGTCCTCGTTGGTCAACTCCCAAGCTAGGAACGTCCCGTCTTGGCCACGTCCATACATTCCGTACTGGCATACGTACCATATCATGTCCCTCCTAGAGGATACACGCGTCATGCTTACGTACCCACGTCCCTAACCCATACACACCTGTGAAACCGTGAGGGTTAGCTCTGATACCATTTGTAAAACCCCAGCCACTACGGGCCTGGCGGTCGTTACTTCTAGCAGCTCTCTAGGATCACATACTTGACCCACATACCAACACTAGTCTTTTCTGTGGATTTTGTACTTACTCGTGGGCTTCCGAACAAGAAGGTATACCTTGTGGTATGAGTTATTCTATCAATCCTATTAAACCTTGAACCAGAATGTCACATAACCGCGAGGGACGGTGATTGCAATCAGTAGACACCCGGTGTGCATGACCCATACACCCGTGTGGAAGACACACCGGTGCTCTTCACATCACGTCTTAGGTATCTACCTTTCACCCGTCATCCCAACACCGAACCAGTTCTATGATCCTCACGGAAGGTCCACTACACGGACACGTTGGAGTTTCCCGCTGGCAAATTTCCACCTTTTATCCTCTTTCCCCCAAGGGACCTTGGAATAAGTTTTGACGTGAGGGTGCCCGAGTTACATCGGCTTCTTGGGACCCATATAGCCAGTATGCAACCGGTACAGTTCAAAGTTCTCCAGAAGGGTCGCACATGAATTGGTATTCAATCGACACAAGCAGAGCTATGCACGTGAGACCACGTCTCATTGCATCCTATCCTCTGCTCAGTCTCAAGTTCATATTCATAAATGATTCTGTAATCAAATCCATCCCGTGTGATAAAATTCTCTCTCGCGAGTAGATTCCAACTAGTCGGCTTCTACTGGATTCCTAAAAACATTAGCATGGATTTTTCTACTCATTAAACCGTAGACCTACCCAATACTCCATGGGATTTGTGGGTCATGCAAGTGGAGTAACAAGCACCTTAGCCCTAATGCACAAAACTCATCCTAACATAAGTGACACAAATAGAATCTTTGAATTAGCACTTAAATGCAAACCGGGGCTTGCCTGGATGCCATTCAGAGGGCAAGTTAGCTTTTGGGAGGATGCTGTCCAAGGCCTCCGGCTCATCCTCGATATCGGTCACTATATGATACGCAATATATAAAGTACATGAGTGACAGTAAAACTATATAAAAGATATTATAAACACTTCTAAGGTATGAAGATGACTATAATTGGCTTTGAGATTTTTACAGTGGATACTAGGTTCTATGAGGAAGATCTGGACAAAAAAAATGTATATTTTAAAGAAAGCTTGTTGTCTCTAAAATTCCAACAAGTAAAAGGCTTCTCTAAATTTTGGTACTAAATCTGTAGCTGTAACATACTAACAGTGGATGATCTTGGTAGATGAGGTTTTACTGGTTCTAGGAAAAAAAATTCATATTTTTTCTGAGCTTCCTACAGAGACAAATTTAGTTGACAAGTTTGCAAGAAATTCTGAAAATATCTTTGTACATTTCTCATTTTTCAATTCACATAGGTGATTTGAACACTGTTTGGTGCAGTAAATGACATCCAATCAACTTGATAATTTTTCTTGAGATCAAGTGTATTATAATGGAGGTTCTGAACAAAATTGTGAATTTTCCAATTAGAAGATCAGGAGTAATTAACTTCCCAAGAAGTTAGATCAAAGGAATTAATTATGAAAATTATGGGACTTTCATGACCAATAAATTGCCGCACTGTAAAGTTGGGATCAAGATGAATCTACCAGAATTTATTTGGAATAATTTGAGCAAGTATGCTAGGAGTAATTGAATTTAGAAGTTGGCGCAAATTCTGGAATTATTTGGAAAGGAAAAAGACTTGAATTAATCATCCTGGGTCCACTTCATTTAAATGGGCCAATCAGAAGAGAGCCACACCGAGGACCACTGGGTCAACCGCATAGTCACATTTGATCCGTCAGCTACAGCAGATCTCGAGAGCGTTAAATAGAGGCTGACATGCGGGACCCGCGGTGTCATCTCCAACCTCCCGCTCCCGGCAGCGCTCTGCTGACCGCGGCGGCACAGCGCTGGTGAGCTCGCTGTTCCCCCATTCCCCTGGTCCAAACCTCGCACCCTTCACCTCCTAACCATAATCTACCATGCTGAGCACGATGGTGAGATCCGCGAACGCCGGCGATGGCCGGAATCCCATGCGTGACGACGGCGGTGAGCTCGCCGTTCCCCCGTTCCCCTGCGCCAAACCTCGCGCCCTTCACCTCCTAACCATAATCCACCATGCTGAGCACGATGGTGAGGTCAGCAAACGCTGGCGATGGCCGGAATCCCGTGCGCGACGGCGGCGGCTAGGGTTCCGGTGATGTCGGAACCGCTGTCCCATAGCCTAATCAGCACGTAAATTGGTTAGGAAGCTTCTGGGAATCATAGAGAATATGAAAAGGGAGAGAAACATAGATGGAAGAGTCGGCTATATGGAGTTCGATGGTGAAGCGAAGATTTTTCCATGGCTGTGGGGAAAACATGCATAACTCTGATCTCACTCGATGGTTTCCATTTATTTTTGGTAGAGGTGTGCGCTAGGAGGTTCTGAACATAATACTTAACGGGATTAAGGTCTGGCTCTACCTAGAAACAGAATTAAAGTGGAGACCTAGTATTATTGTTACGAGCTTGACGTCTGGAAAACCGGAAATACCGACGCTATACACTATGACAAGCTGCCAAATTTTGCAGGCACACTCAGTGAGCAAATATGCGCCACTTTTCTTTTGAAGATAAGGCACGATATGGCTCGTATCGTCGGAGCGATGGAGAGATAGAGGCGGTCGTTGGGCTCCACTCTAAACGGCAGCGACGAAGATTCAAAATACCACGCAGATAAGCAGGGAATTAAGCAAGAGAATGGATGGAAAGGAAGGACAAAGGGTCGCACCACCTTTTGCTGTTAGGAGCACGGCGAAAACTAGCTTCGTTTGCCTGGCAACGTCGAGCAAACACGGCGGCGATGCTGTGCAGCGGCGGGAGATGAAAAATCAGAGGATAATGCTTTGGTACTTTTCCACTTCGGCCAAAGAACTGAAAATAGAGCTTGGGAAGGAGTAGAGAGCATGCATTGATGCCACCAAGCAGGCAGGCAGGCAGCTCGCTGGAGATTGCATGCCGTGCGGTGTCACCACGGTGAGAAACAGAGTGCTCACGTAATAGCTTCACTGACCAGTGTGTCCCACAGCCCCCACCCTCATCCCTTCTCTGTTCCTTCAATTCTCCCACCAACAATTTTCCAAAAATGCTAGATTTTTGGTGAAGACACTAAATAAATTATTTAGAATATGATTCTGGACTCAAAACTTTTATTCAAACAAGTTTCAATGAAAATTCAAATTAATATTTGAATTTGAAAGAATTCAATGTTTCCACTGAATTACCTAGCAATTGTTCTTCAAAAATTTGAAACTTTGCAGAGATGCTATTTGGAATATTTGGAATTCAATGGTTAACTTATATTTTCGTTTTGACATGATTTGAACAGGAGCATGTTTTGAATAATTGAATTCCATCCATTATAGTTTGAATTGGTTTGATTTTTCAGTTTCTATTTTTATTTCTTTTTCCCACTCAGATTTCTCATTCTCCTATCTGAACTTAATACTACGAATTCTTAGGGATTTTACATTCCTCCGCCCTTAAAAGAATCTTGTCCCGAGATTACAAAAGAAAGAGACAGAGGTAAAAGATTACCGGATATGAGATGATAACAAATCCGGATAGTTTGATCGTAGATATTCTTCGCTTTCCCGTGTCGCTTCCTCAGCGGTATGGTTACTCCACAAGACTTTGTATAAGTACAAAGTCCGGTTTCTTGTGGCGTGAGCCTTTTCATCAATAATCCGGATTGGATACTCATAATAAGTGAGATCCGGTTGGAGATCTTCAATGTCTCCGGTGCGGATTTCAGCTGGGGATTTAAGGAATTTCCTCAACTGAGAGATGTGGAGTACATTATGAACACCAGCAAGCAACACTGGTAACTCCAAACAATATGCCACGGGTCTGCACTTTTCTGTGATAGTGAAGGGCCCAATAAATCGTGGAGCAAGCTTTCCCTTCACTCCGAAATGATAAATCATTTTCACCGGAGATACACGGAGATAAACATGATCTCTGATGTAGAAGTGGAGAGGATGACGTCTTTTATTTGCATAGCTCTTTTGCTGAGATTGAGCAGCCTTAAGATTGGCTTGAATCACTCGTACTCGTTCCTCGTCTTCGTTCAAAAGATCAGTTCCGTAGGTTACTCTTTTGTCGGATTCACACCAATTGAGTGGTGCGAGGCATTTCCAGCCATAGAGTGCTTCATACGGCGCCATCTTGATGCTAGCTTGATAACCATTGTTATATGAAAACTCTGTCAATGGTAGATGATCATCCCAATTCTCTCCATGATTGATGGCACACGCACGTAACATGTTTGGCCATCAGTCTGTGGGGGATACGCTGAGCTTCTAATTAGCTTGGTTCCAAGTGAGGCATGTAGTCTCTCCCAGAAACGAGCAACAAATAGTGCGCCTCTATCAGAGATAATGGTGGGAGGAACACCATGGAAGCACATGATTCAAGCTATGTACAGCTCTGCACACTTTTTGGCATCATAACCAACTCTCATCAGGATGAAGTGTGCTGATTTGGTTAACCGGTTGACAATCACCAAATGGAATCATACTTTGGAAGGTGAGAGGTAGCCTGACGATGAAATCCATACTAATATCCTCCCATTTCCAAGCGGGAATATTCAACGGTTGTAGTTGTCCAGCTTTTCTCAGGTGATCAGCTTTAACTCGCCGACATGTATCACACTCGGATACATACTTTGCAATTTCACGTTTCATCCGAGTCCACCAAAAATTTGTTTTCAAGTCTTGTTACATTTTTTTGATGCCCGGATGAATAGAATATTTGGATAAGTGAGCCTCATCCAAAATCTTCTTCCGTAATCTCATGTTACGGGGTACCACTATTCGATTGTTGATCCATAGAGTTCCTTGATTGTTTTCCCGGAAATTTCCCCGTCCTTCATTCTTCTTCGAATGTTAGACATACCCTTGTCTTTCCTCTGAGCTACCATAATCTCCTCTCGGATGGTAGGTATGAGAGCAAGGTTAAATAGAGCTCCATGTGGAACCAAGTATAAACTAGTTGTTCCTCTTTCATCGGAGTGAGAGTCAAGTGGTGAACATAATATTTGCGACTAAGCGCATCGACAACCACATTTGCCTTGCCAAGATGATAGTGAATCCCAATCTCATAATCCTTGATCAACTCTAACCATCTTCGACATCTCATATTCAACTCCTCTTGCATGAATATGTATTTCAAGCTTTTTTGATCAGTGTAGAGATGAACAAGATTGCCCAGTAAATAATGTCTCCACATCAGCAATGCAAGCACCACGGCAGCGAGCTCAAGATCGTGAGTTGGATAGTGCTGTTCATGGTTCCGGAGTTGCCGTGATCCATACATGATCTCGCGCCATTCTTACATAAGCACGTAACCAAGACCGATGCCTGAGCATCACAACAAATATCAAAAGATTTGGTTGTATCTAGCTGAGCTAAAACTGGCGCTGTTGTGAGATGTTTCACCATTGTTTTGAAAGTATCCTCACAAGTTTCACTCCAAATGTATTTAGTACCCTTCTTCAGAAGCTCCGTCATAGGTTTAGCAATTTTTGAAAAACTTGGGATGAACATCCGATAATATCTTGCTAAACCTAGAAAATTGTGGACTTTGTGTACTGACTTGGGAGGCTTCCATTTCAGCACTTGCGCTATTTTACTTGGATCAATTGCGATGCCCTCCACTGAAAAAAATGCATCTGAGAAATGGCACTTGGCCGATCCAAAACTCACATTTGCTGAATTTAGCATATAGCTTGTGATCCAGCAATCGTTGTAGCATTATGCGCAAGTGTTCAACATGTTTGTCGGAGTGTTTTTCAGGCAATTCTCCCGATACTACCGTTGGTAGCTCGCGGAGTTTGTAGTTTGGTATTGGGTGCGCTGAGATTCCAAAGAGTATGGCAAATGGACACAAGGATTTACGTGGTTCGGGCCGCCTGAGCGTAATACCCTACTCCACGGGGTGTGTAGCTGTTGTATTGAGTGTCTAAGAGTCTAGAGCTTCTAGAGAGTTTCCAGTCTAGAGACTGTGAGAGAGTTAGAGAGTCCCCTGTGTATCGTCGACCAGTCCTTTTATAGTACAAGGACTGGTTGTTACACCGTTAACCTGGCCTGACATGTGGCCCTGGCGGTTACTAATGTTTAATACATAATTAATGAGATTAATTACCCTTAATAGCGTGGTAACGGGAGACAGTGCCGTTACTAGTATTAAGGGCCTTCTGATCGTGTGTCATTAATATGGTATTAATGACACTTAATCATGTCTTGAAGTCTTTGATTGCCCCTTGGAGGTCTGAGCCGTTGGGGATTCACCAGCTTGATTGCTGAGGTCGAAGGTCCGGCGGTTTGGACACGTGGCAGCTTCGGAGCTATTCGTTTGGGACGGGTAGGTCCGGTATAGATGTACACATGTAGATACCGAAGCTTCCATCTATCGGAGGTTAGGTCCGAGGGTGCCGCACAAATGTTTAGCCCGAAGCTATCCCATGTGTGGGATATAGGTCCGACTGCTGTGTACACGTGGCAGTACTGGGACTAACCATAGATGGGAGGCAGGTCCAGTCCCGTATGACACATGGGGCCTTCGTCGGTCTTCAACTAAGACAGGTGAAGTCCCTTTGGTCTTTTTGTAGTCCCAAGGGGTATACGGTAAGAAGGGTATCGACAGTGGCCCCCTGGGCCCACCTCTGGGAGAGACCTTTTGGATGAAGTTGTTCTGCCAGAGGTGAGTCCATCCTTTGTTTTTTGTGTCGTGTCTTCAGGAATCTTCGAATGTTCCGTTGGTGGTAGTTCATAGTTAAACCAACGCCATGTGGCATATCCAGGATGCGGCAGGTGAGATCTTAGCATGCGGATCTCATGCAATTGAAGGTTGCCGGTTCCCGACACGAAAATCGTATCGGTTCTACGCGCCTTGTCAGGCCGCCGCCTTCGGGTTTCCCTCCTTTCATCATGAAAACCATTCGCCTAGGGTAAGGACTTCGACTTGATCGTCGGGGTGGCCCCGAGCCCCCTTGTCATTGGCAGGGTGAAGTTTTTAACTTGTATCGTTGGCTCCTTTGCGGTTTCCATCCAAACGTTGCGGGGGCTTACATAAGAAGGAAAGCGTGCACCGTTTGGGGGTTCTTTACGCCTTCATTAGATCTTGCACTCAAATCCTCCAAACTTTCACTTGCTTTTCGTCCCTAGCCCCGCTTGTGCTGTGATGGAGTTGGGTCTCCGCGAGAGCCGACTTAATACTGATAGCAATTTGAAGAAGGTACAGGCCCTCATGGGGTGGTCCAGTGACTTCTTCAACCACCAGGTCCGCATCAGCAAGCTTCCATTCGAGAAGGAGCACGCTGGCGACATGGTGTACTTCTCCGCGTACGCCATGGTTGGATTGATCCCACCCTTTTCTTCTTTTCTCTTGATGCTGCTAGACTTCTATGGTGTGTAGTTGTACCACCTTGGACCCCACTCCATTCTTTTGGTGTTGATCTTTGTCCACTTCTGCGAGATGTGGGTGGGTATTCCTCCTGCATCGAGCTCTTCTGCACCTTCTTCACCATCAACACCACGGGCAAGAATGACGAGTACCTTGTCTTCTATTACTTTGTGAAGCGCAAGAAGTGCTCGTACAATTACTTGCGGTCGTTCCCTTCTAGCAAGTGGGACGACTGGAAGAAGGATTGGATTGTCATTAGGACAGAGGAGCATGAGAGGCTGGAGTTGCCCGTAGGCCTCCCCAATGTCGACACTGAAGCTTGGAGCGAAGTTCCGGTGTTATCAGACGCCTTCAACCCTACTCTGGCCAGGATACGCCAATGCATGGAAGGAGGGGTGACTCCTCAGGCAATATTTTGCAACTTCCTGGCCAACAGGTGGGCTCTGCTGAAGAAGAGGGAGAAGCTTGCTTGGGCCCTCAATAGCGTGATGGACGATGACTGGATCGAAACCGGTTTGAAGTCTAACCTGGAAGGCGCAACCTTGGAGCTTCACCTCAAGAAGTTCCAGCACGGCATCGACCTCGAGGATGACTACTTGTCTTCGCCAGCGGCTTTCCTCCCTCTTAGCATGGAGCCAGAGTTCAGCAAGGAGCTCCGACGTAAGATGCCGGTGCTTGATGACCTTGGTGTATGTGACGCCCGGTTCCGAAAATGAACCAAGCTATCGCATATGTGTGCCCAGGATGTTCAACACACATACACGAGTGATTCACAAATGATAAACAGATAATTACCACAGCTCAAATTATTAAATAAGTACTCTTCTTACATAATTCATTATATCCTCGAATACAAGCTCTAATGAATATTAATGATAAGTTCAACTAATGCAACGGAAATAAACTAATTAAACAACTAAGCAAACTAAGCAAAAGGGATAACGCAGCTCCAAGCAACACCACAGGCAAAGCTGACGGTAGACACGGCCTAGATCTCCACATTATCGCCATTAAACTCACAATTCTGACCTGCAACTATTGGGGGGGGGGGATTGCAAGGGTGAGTACATGTCGTACTCAGCAAGTGTGGAAAGTATGACATGTGGCTGATTCAAATGACGATAATAATAATGGCTAAGTGCCGAAAAGTACAGTAAAACATTTGAAAAGCAATATATATATTATGTGTATGTAAACCCATCATAAACCATGTGACCATCATAATACCAGCCCATAATTCACCATTACCAATAACCATAATCAATGTCATAAACCATAATTCCATCCATAACCATAACCATAATCAGAATATCAACCATAACCATTACCAAATCATAACCATTCCAATAACCATCCCATTACCAAATTCCCTCTAATCATGTAGGTCAACCAGGCGCTCATAACCGAGAGCACGGCTATCATGATAGTTTTTAACACTCTGCAGAGGTTGTACCACTTTACCCACATGTTTGTGATTTTATCACCTTTCGATGACTAAGAAACCTCCATTATGCCCTCTCACACTTCCGTAGGTGTGTGGCCAAGAGATCACAAAATAGCCTTTCAAAAGAGACTACTAGTATGTACGGGCCCACTAAGGTTTCACCGGCAGGCTTGAATCTCTATTCTCCCACCCACGGGCCCCCTCGTGTGCCATGCGGATCCCAGGGCAGTCCTCCTCGACTCCCATTCCCCGCGCCATCCAATGGTCCATACGATACTAGCAGCGCTCCTAATTATTCAGCTATGCCGCACCCATACTTGGCCTTGTGGTGGCACTGTTGACCTGGCATATTCTCGCATGAACCGATCCTTAGATCTAAGGCAAGCAAACCAACATAACATCCAACCCATCCACAAAACCATGCTTGCTTAGATCACCCATCAGATTGACCAGTTCACATTAACCAGAATATCATTGGTGCATAATTAAATGTGTAGTGTTGTTTGCCATCCCAATTAATTAAGCGAAGCAAAAAGGTAAAAACCCTTCCCGACTCTCTACCATAAATTCCAGGTGACAAGGGTGGTCAAACAAAACTAGTAAACTTCCTACCATAGGATTCCCACCAATTTGACACAAGCATGCAAGTTCGCAAACAAAACATTTAATTTAAAATAGGATCAATATGCTTCAAGGACACTAGCCTTGCTCCGGCGGATGGGGTTGCTCAAGCGCTTCAAAGTCTTGGTTTTGGAAATCCTCGTATGCGGCCTCTTGAGCACGTTCCTCTACGCGTGATCATACATACAAGAGAACATATACAATTCAACATGATGCACACAAAATAATCAACATGCAACGACATGTATGCATGCACAATTCAATAATTAATTAACTACGGTTGTTTATTAATTAGATGCGAGTAGTTCATACGTGTTCATATGGGTTTACGGGGGTTTTAGGGTGGATTAATGCTGCTGAAAATAAAATCATGGTGCAACTAAAATCAATTTACGCCTATTAGATTCAATATGATCGCAAAAATTCGCATCGGGAACATGGCCTACCGTAGATGCGATGGCTTCGATGATCGCGGGATGGGGACGAAGCGTAGACGAAGTAGATGCGTCCTCCGGCGGCACGACGACGGCGGCGCGATGTCGACCTCCGGCAAACGGTGGCGCCCTCCTCTTTTTCTTCCTCTTCTTCCCCTTCTTTTTGTCCTTTTTCTTCCCTGGGCGCAGCTCTCTGGACTCCCTTTTTTTCCTCTGTTCCGGCGGCTGCTTCTGGCGGCTGGGATCGTGGGGCTTCGGTGCTTCTTTATAGGGACGGTGGAACAGGATCGGGAATCGGTTCCGGAGCCGGCGGGATCGGGGGTCTACGCGGAGTCGTACCGTTGCGGGAGGCGTACTGCCGGCCCCGGCTGCGGGGCGTGGAGCGGGGCCCAGCGGGGGGGGGGGGGGGGGGGGGGGGGTCGCTCGCTCGCGCGCTGGCTGCCGGTCGGCTGCGGGGCGCGGCCTTGGCGCGGGGCGCTCGGTCGGCTGGGCCGCTGGCCTGGCCGCCGGGTTGGCCCTTTTTCTTTTTTTTTTTTGTTTTGTTTTTTTTTCTTTTTCTTTTTTTAGTATTATTATTATTTTATAATTTATATTTATTTATTTTATTTCTTTATTTTTTATACTCTTTTTATTATATAATTTATTATATATATTTTTTGTATATATATATTATTCATGTTATATATTTATTATTTATTATTATTATAATGTATATTATTAATATTAATATTTTACTTATTTTCATATATTGTTATATATATTATTTATATACATTTATATATATTTTATTATTATTATTTTTATACTTATTCCCTATTACAAGTTTTAGGCTATAATTATTATTTTCTTTTTCTTCTTTTGCTACACATATTTGTATATGCATGTTTTATTATTTTTCTTTTATTCCACTAGTGTTTAATGCATGACCACATATGCAATGCATGATTTGAAAATTTAGGGTGTTACAAACCTACCCCCCTTAAAGTGAATCTCGCCCGAGATTCGATAGCGTGGAGAAAAGGTGAGGGAATTCTGCCTTCAGGTCTTCTTCACGTTCCCATGTAGCTTCGGCTTCCGTATGGTGTTTCCATTGCACTTTGCACCAACGGATCCTCTTATTTCTCGTGACCCTTTCCTTCATGTCCAAAATTTTGATAGATTGCTTGACATAGGACAAATCCTCTTGAAGTTCTAACTCGTCCATCGGCACTTGTTCTTCCGGTACCCTGAGACACTTCTTGAGTTGAGAGATGTGGAACACGTCGTGTACATCGGAGAGATACGGTGGTAGCTCAAGTCGATATGCCACTTCTCCTCGTTTGTCCAAAATCTTTAACGGTCCGATATACCGTGGTGCCAGTTTTCCCTTGACGTTAAACCGTCGCTGACCTCTGATAGGTGACACTTTGAGGTATACAAAATCTCCAACTTCAAAAGTCAAACTCCTTCCCCTATTATCAGCATAACCTTTCTGTCAGGACTGGGCAGCCTTTAAGTTTTCCCGTATTATTTGGACTTGCCTTTCAGCGTCTTGTAACACATCGGGACCAAACACTTGATTCTCTCCGGTTTCATTCCAGAACAAGGGAGTCCTACACTTCCTTCCGTATAATGCCTCATAGGATGACATTTTCAAACTTGCTTGGTAACTATTGTTGTACGAGAATTCAGCATACGGCAAACTTTTATCCCAACTTTTCCCATGCTTTAAAGCACAAGCTCTTAACATGTCTTCCAAAATTTGGTTGGTCCTCTCGGTTTGTCCATCTGTTTGAGGGTGATACGCCGAACTGAAGTTCAACCTTGTTCCCATTGCTTCATGCAATTTCTGCCAAAATCTGGAGGTAAACTGAGAACCTCTATCCGAGACTATCTTCTTCGGTACTCCGTGTCGGCACACAATATGTTCCATATACAATTCTGCTAGTTTTGCGGTGGTATATGTGGTCTTGACAGGGATGAAATGAGCTGATTTTGTCAATCGATCCACAATAACCCATGTTGAATCATAGCCAAACTGAGTTCGCAGTAATCCAACTATAAAGTCCATACCAATCTCTTCCCACTTCCACTCCGGGATCTTTAGTGGTTGTAACAATCCGGCTGGCCTTTGATGTTCAGCTTTCACTCGTCAGCACACATCACAAAGTGCAACATATTCGGCTATGTCCTTTTTCATGCTGGCCCACCAATAACATGTCTTTAAGTCCTTGTACATTTTCGTACAGCCAGGATGAATCGAGTAAGGCGAGTCATGTGCCTCCTTCAATATTGTTTCTCGAATATGCCTGACATTAGGTACCACAATCCTCTTTCCAAGCCATAAGGTACCCTGTTCGTCCTCATCAAATCTGAATTCTTTCCCTTCTTGGGTCCTTTCCTTGATTTCCTGTATTTCCTTGTCCTTTGTCTGTCCTTCCCTATTTCCTGCTGTAATGTTGGGTTGACTTCCATCGTTCCCATCTCATTTATGAATCCAAGGTTCAACCATTCAAACTCCTTACATATATAACTCGGACGGCAGTTCTTGAACTGTGAGTTGATGACTTACTCCTTTTCGGCTCAAGGCATCGGCCACTACGTTGGCCTTCCCTGGGTGATAGTTGATTCCCACGTCATAATCCTTGATGAGCTCCAACCATCGGCGTTGCCTCAGATTCAGATCCGTTTGCGTAAATATGTACTTGAGACTCTTGTGATCTGTATAAATCTCACATCGGTGACCAAAAACATAGTGTCTCCATATCTTCAAGGCGTGTACCACGGCTGCCAGTTCAAGGTCGTGTGTAGGATAATTCAACTCATGTTTCTTTAGTTGCCTCGATGCATAAGCAACCACTTGGCCTTCTTGCATGAGCACACATCCTAATCCTTGTCTTGATGCATCACAATATATATCAAAACTCTTGCTCACGTCCGGTAATACTAACACCGGTGCGGTTGTCAACCTTTTCTTTAACTCCTCAAAGCTATACTGACAAGCTTGAGTCGATCGGAATGCCTTCCCTTTCATGAGTAATTCGGTCATAGGCTTGGCTATCTTGGAAAAGTCCTTTATGAATCGGCGGTAATATCCAGCCATTCCGAGGAAACTCCGAATTTCCTTAACATTCTGTGGCGGTTCCCACTTAAGCACATCTCTCACCTTCCCTGGGTCAACTGATACTCCTCCTTCGGAAATAATATGTCCTAAGAAAGAAACTTCCCGTAACCAAAATTGACATTTACTGAACTTGGCATACAATTGATGCTCCCTCAATTTCTGCAGTGTAAGCCTCAAGTGTTCCTCGTGTTCCTTCTCATCCTTCGAGTAGATCATAATATCATCAATGAACACCACAACGAACTTATCCAGATATTCCATGAAGACCTTATTCATGAGATACATAAAGTATGCAGGCGCGTTCGTCAATCCAAATGACATGACGGTGTACTCATAAGATCCATATCGTGTCCGAGACGCTGTCTTGGGTATATTCGATGGTCTAATCTTCATTTGGAAGTATCCTGACCGCAAGTCGATCTTGGAGAAGATACAGGCACCCTTCATTTGGTCGAACAAATCCTCTATACGGGGCAGTGAGTACTTGTTATTAATTGTCACTTCGTTGAGAGACCTATAGTCCACACACATCCTCTGGGTTCCATCCTTCTTATCTACGAAGAGCACTGGGGCTCCCCACGGGGATGAACTTGGGCGTATAAAACCCTTCTCTAGCTGCTCTTGAATTTGCTTCTCGAGCTCTGCTAATTCCTTAGGAGGCATCCTATACGGCCTCTTAGCTATAGGTGCAGTTCCGGGTACCAACTCAATGGCGAATTCTATGTCACGATCAGGTGGCATACCTGGCAACTCATCTGGAAACACATCCGGGTACTCGCGAACGATCGGAATGCTTTCCAATGTCACTTCTTCCACGTGATTCAGCATTGCTTTCTCTCTTGCAGGTTGGGCTGCTTCAACTTCAATGTGTGTACCATGTTCACTTGTCAACTGCACAATCCTCTCGGCGCATTGAATGACTCCATTATGCTTGCTCAACCAGTCCATTCCAAGTATTATGTCTATTCCTTGGGAGTCCAAGACTATGAGGTTTGCAAGAAAGTCTACCCCCCTTATTTTAATGCTTACTTTCGGACATACTATATTTGTCCTCATCTCTCCGCCAGGAGAACTTACTAGCATAGTTTGCTTCATATGAGATATAGGCAAATTGTACTTGGCAACATACTTTGACGAGATGAATGAATGAGATGCTCCTGAATCAAATAAAACAGTCGCGGGGTTGGAGTTGGCGAGAAACATACCAATCACGATGTCATCAGCTTGCTGAGCTTCCTCAGTAGAGACATGATTCACATTGCCACGAGCAAAACTCTGCTGTCCACGGTTGCCTTGTGGTGCTCCTCCATTTGGTCGCGGGTTATTTGGCCTTGGTGCATTGTTCATAGGTCCATAGTTTCTCTTGGGGCATTGACTTGCAAAGTGTCCGGGTTCTCCACACACATAGCATGTCTTACCACCTGTAGCATTAGGGAAGTTTGGGCGCAACTGGTTTTGAGCATTTGCCGCCATGTTAGGACGCGGCGCAGGTGGCACAGGATAGCGAGGCGCTTGCATGGCGGGGCATTGCTGCGGTGGCTGATTTGGGCGGGGCGGATAAGCAGCGCGGTATGCAGGAGCAGATGAGTTGTATTGTGGTGCAGTAGGTGGTGCATAACGGTGGCGAACATTGCTCCCTTGCTGCGGTCCATGATGTGGCATCTTCCTCTTGTTTTCCTGCTCCATCTCACGAATCTTGTTCTCAACCACAATAGCCTTGTCAACCAGTTTTTGGAAGTTTGGATAATCAGTATTGAGTAATTGGACTTGAATTTCATTGTTGAGACCCCTCATAAACAGATACTGCTTCCTACTATCAGTTTTGATGTCTTCTGGAGCATATCTTGATAGTTGAGTGAATTTGTTGAGATACTCACTCACGCTCATCCTTCCTTGCCTGAGATTTTCAAAGTCTTGTCTTCTCAGTATCATAACTCCTTCAGGTACATAGTGGGAACGGAAACTCTGTCTAAACTCAGCCCAAGTGATTGTCTCCTGATTATCATGAGCGTTGCAAAGAGCTTCCCACCAGTCGGCAGCTGCTCCAACTAGTTGATGTGATGCAAAGAGAACCTTCTCCCTATCAGTGCACTGGACAATAGCAAGTTTCTTCTCAACGGACTTCAGCCAATCATCAGCTTCCACTGGGTTTGTGGCTTGCGCAAAGGTGGGCGGTCTGGTCCTCATGAACTCTCCCAAACGGTTGTGGTGAGGCGGGGGTGGCGGTGGAGGCACGTGGGGCTGATTGTTGTTATTGCCAGCCTGCAGCTGTCCCATAGTTTGTATCATGGTCTGCATGAGCTGGTTTTGCATGGCCAATAGCTGCTCAATATTGATGGCTCCATGAGCAGGTCCTTGTCCGTTGTTGTTCTGAGGTACTCCATTGTTCTCCTCCTCATCATTGGCATCCCTCTGGTTGCGAGTCCTCACCATCTAGAGAAAAGCAATAGGTAAGGATTTAGAAACGTCCCCAACTATATGCATCAAGGGATATGAAACTAAACAACTAGCTACACTAGCCTAGGTGGACATGGCAATGCTAAAGCATCCCAAAATCCTCTATTAAGCACACAAGCAACCAATATAGCAAACAACACACTAAGCAAAAACACATCGATTCCTGAGTGCTCCTATGTGCTCTAAAGTGTCCATTCTATCTAGGCTGCATCCTACGGTCAACCTGACTCTGATACCAATCTGTGACGCCCAGTTCCGAAAATGAACCAAGCTATCGCATATGTGTGCCCAGGATGTTCAACACACATACACGAGTGATTCACAAATGATAAACAGATAATTACCACAGCTCAAATTATTAAATAAGTACTCTTATTACATAATTCATTATATCCTCGAATACAAGCTCTAATGAATATTAATGATAAGTTCAACTAATGCAGCGGAAATAAACTAATTAAACAACTAAGCAAACTAAGCAAAAGGGATAGCGCAGCTCCAAGCAACACCACAGGCAAAGCTAACGGTAGACACCACCTAGATCTCCACATTATCGCCATTAAACTCACAATTCTGACCTGCAACTGTTGGGGGGGATTGCAAGGGTGAGTACATGTCGTACTCAGCAAGTGTGGAAAGTATGACATGTGGCTGATTGAAATGACGACAATAATAATGGCTAAGTGCTGAAAAGTACAGTAAAACATTTGAAAAGCAATATATATTATGTGTATGTAAACCCATCATAAACCATGTGACCATCATAATACCAGCCCATAATTCACCATTACCAATAACCATAATCAATGTCATAAACCATAATTCCATCCATAACCATAACCATAATCAGAATATCAACCATAACCATTACCAAACCATAACCATTCTAATAACCATCCCATTACCAAATTCCCTCTAATCATGTAGGTCATCCAGGCGCTCATAACCGGGAGCACGGCTATCATGATAGTTTTTAACACTCTGCAGAGGTTGTACCACTTTACCCACATGTTTGTGATTTTATCACCTTTCGATGACTAAGAAACCTCCATTATGCCCTCTCACACTTCCGTAGGTGTGTGGCCAAGAGATCACAAAATAGCCTTTCAAAAGGGACTACTAGTATGTACGGGCCCACTAAGGTTTCACCGGCAGGCTTGGATCTCTATTCTCCCACCCACGGGCCCCCTCGTGTGCCATGCGGATCCCAGGGCAGTCCTCCTCGAGTCCCATTCCCCGCGCCATCCAATGGTCCACACGATACTAGCAGCGCTCCTAATTATTCAGCTATGCCGCACCCATACTTGGCCTTGTGGTGGCACTGTTGACCTGGCATATTCTCGCACGAACCGGTCCTTAGATCTAAGGCAAGCAAACCACCATAACATCCAACCCATCCACAAAACCATGCTTGCTTAGATCACCCATCAGATTGACCAGTTCACATTAACCAGAATATCATTGGTGCATAATTAAATGTGTAGTGTTGTTTGACATCCCAATTAATTAAGCGAAGCAAAAAGGTAAAAACCCTTCCTGACTCTCTACCATAAATCCCAGGTGACAAGGGTGGTCAAACAAAACTAGTAAACTTCCTACCATAGGATTCCCACCAATTTGACACAAGCATGCAAGTTCGCAAACAAAACATTTAATTTAAAATAGGATCAATATGCTTCAAGGACACTTGCCTTGCTTCGGCGGATGGGGTTGCTCAAGCGCTTCAAAGTCTCGGTTTTGGAAATCCTCGTATGCGGCCTCTTGAGCACGTTCCTCTACGCGTGATCATACATACAAGAGAACATATACAATTCAACATGATGCACACAAAATAATCAACATGCAACGACATGTATGCATGCACAATTCAATAATTAATTAACTACGGTTGGTTATTAATTAGATGCGAGTAGTTCATACGTGTTCATATGGGTTTACGGGGGTTTTAGGGTGGATTAATGCTGCTGAAAATAAAATCATGGTGCAACTAAAATCAATTTACGCCTATTAGATTCAATATGATCGCAAAAATTCGCATCGGGAACATGGCCTACCGTAGATGCGATGGCTTCGATGATCGCGGGATGGGGACGAAGCGTAGACGAAGTAGATGCGTCCTCCGGCGGCACGACGACGGCGGCGCGATGTCGACCTCCGGCAAACGGTGGCGCCCTCCTCTTTTTCTTCCTCTTCTTCACCTTCTTTTTCTCCTTTTTCTTCCCTGGGCGCAGCTCTCTGGACTCCCTTTTTTTCCTCTGTTCCGGCGGCTGCTTCTGGCGGCTGGGATCGTGGGGCTTCGGTGCTTCTTTATAGGGACGGCGGAACAGGATCGGGAATCGGTTCTGGAGCCGGCGGGATCGGGGGTCTACGCGGAGTCGTACCGGGGCGGGAGGCGTACGGCGGGCGGGCGGGGCCGGTCGGCTGCGGGGCGTGGAGCGGGGCCCAGCGGGGGGGGGGGGGGGGGGGGGGGGGGGGGGGGTGGGCGCGCGCTCGCTCGCGCGCGGGCGGCCTGTCGGCTGCGGGGCGCTCGGTCGGCTGAGCCGCTGGGTTGGCCCTTTTCTTTTTTTTTGTTTTGTTTTTTTTCTTTTTCTTTTTTTAGTATTATTATTATTTTATAATTTATATTTATTTATTTTATTATTTTTTTGTTTTATACTCTTTTTTTATTATATAATTTATTATATATATTTTTTATATCTATATATATTATTCATGTTATATATTTATTATTATTATTATAATGTATATTATTAATATTAATATTTTACTTATTTTCATATATTGTTATATATATTATTTATATACATTTATATATATTTTATTATTATTATTTTTATACTTATTCCCTATTACAAGTTTTAGGCTATAATTATTATTTTCTTTTTCTTCTTTTGCTACACATATTTGTATATGCATGTTTTATTATTTTTCTTTTATTCTACTAGTGTTTAATGCATGACCATGTATGCAATGCATGATGTGAAAATTTAGGGTGTTACAGTGTAGTTGAGAGGCGTTCGACCACCGGGTTGGTGATCTCTGTAGCTTCCGAGGGTGGTCCCCATTCCGTCTTGGAACAGAGAGTTGAAGTCGCGGGCAAGGGCAATGAGGTCGCCGAGCCCTCGAGCTGTAAAAGGAAGCTGAAGCACTCTGATGGAAGGTCCATCAGGCCTGCTCCTTCTGTAGCGGCTCCTTCTTCCCGAAGGTGAAGGTCTTCAATTGCGGCAGCCACTCCAACAGCGGCATCTTCCCGGGGTGCTAGTTCTGGCCGTGTGGCTACAGTACCAGGACCACCTGAAGGCTCTGGGTCTGAAAGTTCTTCTCGATCGAGGGGGGGCCTCGACCAAAGCAGCACCGACGGTTGCGGCAAGCACCGGGAAACCTTCCGGAACTGACATGCCAGTGGCGACAGGGTCCAGTCCTGAGCGTCCGCAGAAGAGGTTCCGCACTAACTGGTGCGGAAGCCTTCCGAGGTAAATTTTGTTTTTTTACCTCAATTGGTCGTTTTGTGTTGTAACTGCGTATTGAGTGTCTTCGTCCTTCATCCGCAGGGTACCCAAGAGAGGCGCTGAAGCTCCTGTTCCTGCCACAACAGCTAAAGCTGTGCAGGTGGAGGCTCCGGCTCCAATCCCAGCACCGCCCCAAGGAGTGGATGAGGCTGCGACAGCTCCGGTGCTGGCTGTCATGGTCTTCGACCTTGACTCATCCCCAGAAGCTCCCGTGGTAGCTCCGGTCCATGGGAATGAAGATGTACCAGCGGCACCTGCCTCGGAGGTTGAAGCTCCGGGTTTGGATGCTGAAATGGTGGACGCTCCAGCCTCAGATCCGGAGATATCTATGATTCTGACCCTAGATCTGGATGTTGTTGAAGCCCTGGCGGTGGAACCAGTGTTTGATGATGCCCCAGTGGTAGAGCCGGTGGTTGATGAAGCTCCAGCGCTTGAGCCAGTTATCGAAGAAGTTCTGGCGGTAGAGCCGGTGGCTGTAGAAGTTCCGGCAGTAGAGCCGGCCATCGGAGAAGTTCCGGCGCCTAAGCCAATCGCTGTACAGGTGCTGGCGGCCGAGCCCATGATGGTCAAAGCGTCAGCGCCTGGTCCGGCGGTGGAGGAGGCGCCAGCGTTGGAGCCGAAAATAGCTTTAGCTCCGATCGAACCTTCAATGCCTGCCTCGGAGGTGGTGGTCTCTGAGGTGCCTGCGCCTTAGCCAGGGTGCCGAGATGAAGTTGCTGGCCCCCCTCTTGAGGGACCAGTTGTTGACGACCTGGCAGCAGGACCTTCAGAGCCAACTCTGGAGGTTGAAACTTCTGTAGCAGGACCTTCTTCGACAGCGGCTGAGGCTATTCTAGAGGGCGGCCCTAGTGTCACGGAAGCTTAGGGAACCGCTCTTGTAGAGTGGGACCCAATTTTTGTCACGGAGAACCCGCTGGAACCGGCAGAGATGACCCCGGTAGGTCCGGACCCGATCCCTCTGTCGTTGTCTATTGACAACGCCTACTCCAGTCTTCGCCAGGTTCACCTGGCTTTTTACCACGACAGCAAGGCTCTCGTGGAGGAGTGTCAAACTCTTAGGAGGTGGTGCAACCAGCTCCAATTCGAGAACAAGCTGGCGCAGTCGAGTCTGGCTGATGACAAAGAGTGGGGGAGGAAGGAGAAGATCCGCTTGGAGTACTGAGGTAAGCTGCTGGATGAGAGGGAAAGCATGACGTGATACCTTGACAACTAGTCCCGGGCCATCTACGAACAGGCCAAATCTGCTAATAGCGCAGCGGATGATCGCCAAGAGAGGCTCGATGCCATCCATGCCAAGTCTCGTCAAGCGCCGGGAGGCCCTTGAGCAGCGGGAGAGAAAGCTCGAGGATGAAAAGCAAAAACTCCTGGAGCTGCGGGACGACGTCGTGAAGAGGGAAGAAGAGCTTACTCAGAGGCTAACTCTGGGTGACAAGAGTCTCGAGGAGCGCACCAAGAAATTGGACTAGCGCTGCGAGAAACAGGATAAGAAGGACTGGTAGCGAGGATAGGAACTCCACAGGAGGGAAACTGACGTTGCTGCCAAGGGGAAAAAGGTGCGGGGCTGAGAGAAGGACCTGGCTAACCGCCGGAATGAGATCCACCTTTGGGAGGAAGAGCTCAGCAAACTCGAAAGGCAGGTTGCTGGAAAGATTCAGCAGAATGCCAAAGAGGTGGAGCGTCTTGCTCGGGAGAACTGGGAGCTTGCAGCAGCCAGAAGATCCTTGGAGGAGATGCGAAGTTGCAGGGTTGCGGAGTCCCAACAAGTTTGGGACTTCCTTGGCAAAGCCAACGACGCACTAATGCCAATGGGTTTTATTCCCGTGCATCCGGATGATCCGGATCCGGAGCTAGACCAGGTGTTGTAGGCGCTGAGTTCGGCAGGCAACAAGCTCACCAAGATGGGCGATGTCATTGCGGACCAGCTGGAAACTGAGGGACAATCCCTGGCCAAGAGCGTCGCAGAATTTGTTCTGTCGTGCTACACAAGCCGGGACCCCCAATTCCCCCTGGACCCGGTGCTCAAAGGCCCCATCGACGGAGAGGGAGAAGATACCCAGGCCAGCGTTTCTAAGGTTGCCCAAAAGGTCGCCTCGTTCTTCCATAAGGTCTAGGACCATCTCTTTGTAGCTCCCGCTTGTATCCTCTCTTCTTTTTCTCCAATTTTGTAATCTCTTGTCTCCAGATGAATGAAATCCATGTTTTTTTATGAATTTCGTTTTTTGTCTTCAACACCTTTGTCCCACTTGGCCCCCTGGTAGATGTACGCAATTTGGTTGCGAACATGTACCAAGAAGATGTAACTGTTGTTGAAGACTCGCGTGCTTTAGACTTGTAGAGCATAGGTCCGAAGTCTTCTGTAGTGAAGGCCCCCTGAGAGGTTGTCGGAGCTTAAGGGCTCCAGCCTTGACCATCATCAGAGCTTGGTAGCTCCAGCAGTGGTCTCCATCAACGCGTAGAGCGTCGACAGTTAGTCCTCTGGAGTGTTCCCACCATCTTTTGTTCACTTTGACGGCTAGCCCCATGGCTTTACCGGAGCTGAGCAGCTCCAGCGATGCTTGCTATCAATGTTTAAAACATCGACTACAAGCCATGTAGGGGATGTCGGAGCTTTAATGGCTCCGGCTTAATTCACCATCATCCTGAGATCTTTATTTTTCCTGCACACTGAAGTCAAGAAAAATAGTAAAATTTGTTTCCTATCTATAACTCAGTTGCGACTTACTATTCTCGTAAGAAATTTTTGGGTCGAGCGCAATTCTTCATACAATCAAGTGCACTGAGTTCTTTTATCCTGGTCCAATTGTTTTTAGGACCCGCCTTACTTCGGCCTTCCAGGGTGTAGGTAGAGTGGCGTACTTAGGGTGCAGGACCAGGCTAAGTCGATAGCACACTCCGGACCTAGATTGGCTGGCGGCATTCAGGCGAGCGAGCCATTCAACAACATGAAAACCCAAAGGAATTAACAATGCGACTCAAGTTGTACATGCATTAGCCGATCTAAAAAATTTTGAGAATTGCACAACTTTGTTATGGACAAGAAAGAGAAAAATAAAAAATAATGAGTTTGTAAAAAGTAAATGCACGTGGAGTCTGTTTTTCACACAAAGATGTCTTTCATTATAGGTCCGGGTACAAGGGAAACGAGTACACCCTTAGGGTACGAAACCAGGCTATGTGTGTTTTGTTTCTTGTTTGAGCCAAGGTAGCTAGCTACACTTTTAGTTCTGAGACTGTGAGAAGTGTTGCCTAAACTTTGCGGACCTTCCAGAGAAGGTCCGGCTGTTCTCCCGGAGGAGCTACCAGACTCTGTACAATGACTCTATAACATACATCACGTGTAACTACAGACTCACCTCCGTGATATTAAGCGTAAAACATACGGAGGTGCTCAATGTTCCAAGGATTAGG
Organism: Tuctoria greenei; assembly: GCA_036927565.1. Lineage (NCBI taxonomy): Eukaryota > Viridiplantae > Streptophyta > Magnoliopsida > Poales > Poaceae > Tuctoria > Tuctoria greenei. The sequence continues at coordinate 195,732,687 of JAYESD010000002.1, forward strand.
GAGAGGTGTCCCATCCTCGGTTGCCAAGCGAACGCATCCCGGACGGGATACTTTAATCACTCGGAAGGGTCCTTCCCAGCTGGGGAGAGTTTTTTAACCTTCTCTGGATTGTATTCTCCGTAGCACCAGATCGCCTTCCTCGAGCTATCGGCTGTGAACATGCCTTTGTTGATAGCGCTGGAGAGCTTGGTGGTATCGGGCATTCTGAATAGCTGCTCAACACCTTCCCTCTTCAAGGAGGTCAAGGTCTTCACGCCGGAGCTGGTCCTGCGCGACATCGTCGAAGGTTCGGACCCGGAGCAACCCCGAGGTGATTTCTGGAGGAAGGACTTCTTCAGCTCCATACACTAGGAAGAAGGGTGTCTCTCCAGTTGACCGGTTTGGAGTTGTCCTGTTGGCCCATAGAGTGGGCGGAAGCTCTTCGATCCAGTTGGCTCCATGTTTTTCAGATGCTCATTTGTGCGCGTCTTGAGTCCTTTTAGGATTTCTGCATTTGCTCTCTCGGCTTGGCCATTGCTTGCCGGGTGAGCTACGGAGGCGTAGCTGACTTGAATGTCGAGGTCTTTGCAATATCCTTGGAATGTAGAGCTTGTGAATTGGGTCCCATTATCGGTTATGATTTTTTTTGGGACTCCAAATCTGCATACGATGGACTGTAAGAAGTTGATGGCTGATTGCTTGTTTATTGTCACAACTGGAGTTGCTTCCGACCATTTGGTGATTTTTTCAATGGCGACGTACAGGAACTTGTAACCTCCGACGGATCTTGGGAAAGGTCCCAAGATATCCAACCCCCACACAGCGAAAGGCCATGTAGGAGGTATCATTTGTAGAGGCTGAGCTGGTGTGTGAATTTGTTTTCAGGAAACTGGCATGCATCACATTTCTTCACCAGCTCAGTTGCATCCTGGAGCGCTGTAGGCCAGTAAAAGACATGCCGAAAGGCTTTACCGACCAGCGTGCGAGAAGACGCGTGCTTCCCACACTCGCCTCCATGCATTTTTGCGAGGAGCTCGCAGCCTTCTTCCTTTGTAATGCACCGCATTAGGATGCCGTTAGCACCGCGCCGGTAGAGATCCCCTTCTACCAGCGTGTATCTTTTAGCTAATTTGACTATCCGGTCAGTGGATACATTATCTTCAGGAAGGAAGTTGTCTTCAAGTAGCTCTGGATCTCCGAGATCCATGCATCGGAGCTAGATTGAGCATTTGAGTCTTGCGTGCTGGGTTGCCCGGAGCTTTCGGCAGCACATATGACCCTTGATGGCTGCCATGGTAAAAGGGCCATCGGGACTGCCAACTTTGAGGTGCTGGACTCACCCCCTTCGCTCAGTTCGGCGGGCTGAGTTGTAGGTTCAGACAACCTCCGGACAAAGGTTCTGTTAGGAGCTGGAGCTCTGTTTGACGCTTTCGTCGAGAGTTCGACAGCTTCAGCGTTATGGAGACGCTTTACATGGTGGAGGTCCAGGACTTCGAAGTCCTTCTGAAGCCTATGGACTTCAAGTAGATAAGCAGCTAGTTGGGGATGGTTGCAGGAGCATTCACCCTTCACCTGTTTAATGATGAGCTGCGAATCTCCCTTGACCAACAGCTGCTTGACACCATATGATAGTGCCACCTTTAGTCCGTAAACGAGTGCTTCATACTCAGCCATGTTGTTGGTCGCCTTGAAGTCAAGGTGCACCATGTATTTAACCTTCTCCCCGGTCGGAGCGAGGAGAAGGACTCCAGCTCCGGCCCCCTGCTTCTTCATAGAGCCGTCGAAGTAGAGAGTCTAGTGAGGCTCGGTGAAGACCGGGGCCTTGAGTTCCGGCTTCTGCTCACTAGGGCCCCCAGGGTTTGATGGAGAGGGGGTCCATTCCGCGACAAAGTCCGCTAATGCTTGACTTTTGATTGCTTGTCTCGGGACGAGTTCAAGGTCAAACTCGGCCAATTCTGCTGCCCACTTTGCAACGTTCCCAGTGGAGTTGGAATTATGCAAAATCGCTCGCAGTGGATATGAAGTCACCACTGTGATCTTGTGAGCTTGGAAATAGTGTCGGAGCTTCCTGGAAGCAATAAGAACTACGTATAGCAGTTTATGTACTTCCAGGTACCGAGCTTTGGTGTCATGGAGTACTTCACTGATGAAGTACACTGGGTGTTGGACTGTTCGGACCCTCCCGGAGGGGCCCGAAGCTTCCCCCTCATCGAGCCGGACCCTCACAAAGGGGTCCAGACCTTCTTCTCGGATCGTCGGGTCCTTGTTGGAGGAACTCGGTGCTTCTTCAGGAGTGACCTAGACCCTCCCAGGGGGGTCTGGCTCTTCTTGCTCAACCACAGTAACTTCTTGTTGACTCAAGTCTGGGAGCTGGGACCCAGACTCGCCTTCAGGAACCTCCTGACTCTCCCGGAGGGGTCTGGATTCCTGAGCTTGTAATGGATCTGGTCTCTCGGCATTCAGGTCCATGATGACAACTTCATCAGTTGCTGAAATGTAAAGCAGTAGAGGCTCACCAGGGTTCGGAGCTACCAAGGTTGGTAGAGTGGTGAGGAGCTGCTTCAGCTCCTGGAACGCCTTTTCTGCTTCTTCAGACCATTGGAATGGTTCGGACTTCCCCAATAGCTTGAAGAATGGTAGTGCCCATTCCGCCAGTCTTGAGATGAACCGGCTGAGGGCGGCTAGACATCCAGTCAGCTTCTGGACGTCCTTGATGTGGGCTTGTGGCCGCATATCTTCAATGGCATTAATCTTCGTCGAATTTGCCTCTATGCCTCGGTGGTTTACCAAGAAACCAAGAATCTTTCCGGAGCTAACCTTGAAGACACATTTGTCCAGGTTCAGCTTCGTGCGATTGACTCGCAACTTATCGAAGACAGCTTGCAAGGTGTCAAGAAGTTGCTCCTTGTCCTTAATCTCGACGACGATGTCATCAACATACACTTCCACTACGTCCCTGATGAGCTCTCCAAAGGTTTTGTACATAGCTCGTACAAATATTGAAGCTGCATTCTTGAGACCAAATGGCATGGCAGTATAACAATACAATCCATCTACCGTGATGAAAGAAGTATGCTCTTCATCTTCCCTAGACATTCTAATTTGATGGTACCCTGAATATGCGTATAGGAAACACAATAATTCACACCCGGAGGTGGAATCCACTATCTGATCTATTCTAGGTAGTGGGAATGGATCTTTTGGACATGCCTTATTCAGTGTTGTGTAGTCGATACACATCTGAAGCTTCCCGACGGCCTTGGGTACAACGACTGAGTTTGCCAGCCATTTTGGGTGGAAGACTTCTCGAATGAATCCAGCTTCGAGCAATTTCTTCACTTCTTGTCGTATGAAGTTCTGTTGCTCTACTGATTGCTTTGTTTTTTGATCAATACGAGTTTCTTTGTAATATTGCAGATCTTATTTTTCTCGGGTAGAACAGATTGCCCTTTGTTCAATCTTTCAATCATAATTTAAGTTTTTCTCGACAGGTTTTTGTGATTCTTGTTGTGACGTCCTTGTAACTTGATTCTCCACAATCTATACTGGTTTTTTCACAATTGATCATGTTTAGATTAGTCGCACACATGACTTTTTTAACAGATCGGTTTTCTACTGAGGGGTTTTTGTTGCTTTCGCTGAAAAAGTTTTAAATCTACCATTCACCGCCCTCTGGTTGCTTTTCACGTGCTCTTCGATCCTACAGAATCTTGTTAACTTTTGACAAGTTAGCAAGTTCATCCTTGATTGCATCGTGTGAGTCTTCTATCTTCGAGTAAGTTTCCTTACTCAAGGCTAGCTCATGCTCATGTGACTTGCTCTTTTCCCTCTCAAGCTCAAGGAGTTTCTCAACCTCTTGATATCTCTTCCTTTCCCAGATGAGAATATCTTCTTGTTGGTTTATAAGCTCCTCCTCAAAAATTTCATCCGACAACATTTTCATTTTATTTAATGCAATTTTACTAACCCTCTAAACATCTCCTCATTTTCACTAGAGCTGTCAAAATCATTAATAGAGGAATTTAGCGAGGGAGGTGTGAGTCAAACCTTTTTATTTTCATCACTCGAGTTGCTGCCCTTCCTTCTTTTCATCATCCGCTTAATTTCTTGATGAAGAATGCTATTTCCTTATCATCCAAACAGTGCTTACATCACTTGTGTATTCATTATCTTGTGCTTCACGAGCTTCCTTTCCTTTAGGCTTGCAAGTTGCACTGAGGGAAACGTCTTTCTTCTTGTAGGAAGTAAGCTCAGCTAGGTCTTTGATGTATTGGGCCTTCTTCTCCATCACCTCATGATTGATAATTTTGCCCAATAGTTCATCCGGAGTCATTTTGTGAAACCCCGGGCTTTCGTGGATCATGGAACACAAGGAGACATTTCTTTGCATAAAGGCTCTGGTCATTCTTTTGACCACCTCATGGTCAGTCCACTTATTTCTTCCATAGGCTCGGATCTTGTTGATAAGCACCTTCATTCTGTTGTACATGTCTTGTAGTGATTCGCCTACCTCAATGGCAAACCTCCCCGATTCTCCTTCGAGCATTTCCATTTTTGCCACTCGGACTGACCGATTTCCTTCATATGCTGTTTTGAGTGTATCCTAGATTTCCTTGGCACTTTCTAGTCCATCAATCTTGGTGAACTCTTCTCGGCTTAGAGATCAAGTGATCACTGCAAAAGCTTGTGCGTTGCGGTGAATTTCTTGTTCCTATTCCGGAGTGAGTTCATCGTCTGTATCTGGGATATCTACACCGGTACACACAAAATGCCAAAGACTGGGGTTCAAAGAGATTAGATGCATTTTCATGTTGTATTTCCACATGGTATAATTGTTTACGTGGAATTGTGGATGTTTTCCCATGGGAATGAAAAGATAATGATTATTTGAATTGAGACGATTGTAATTGTAAGGATATCGGGAGTAGTTGTGTTGACCACTCCCCGTTGTCTTCTCGTCTTCTTTTCCTTTTTGACATAGAAGTTTCTTCCCTAGAAGTGCCTTGAGGTGACATACTTCTTCATCATCGTGTTGATTTTCCCTGGGTATATCCAAGGCTTTTGTATCTTGTTCTTCTTCGGTGTTGAGCACCTTCGGGATCTCGTTGTTCTTGTCAAAGGCCATTGATCTCTCCGAGAGGTGAGTCTCGTAGACGGAGAACATTCTCTGAAACCAATTGAATGTGGCCTAGAGGGGTGGGTGAATAGGCTTTGAAAATTTCTTGCACACTTAATCAAACTGTCAAATACTTGAGGGACTGGACTTGTTCGGTTGGTGGAGCGGTCTAGCCCGGTGTGCTAAAGTGTTGTGAGTTCATTAAGTATTGATTAAAGAATTTAGATGTTATAGCAGCGGAAATTGAACAACTATTGAGATCACTTAAATTGACAATCAATATTGCAAAGTTACACGTGGAAAGCAATTGTATTTTAGTTTGCAAGATTGATCCACTTAATTCCCTAAGTAATGATAATGCAAAATAAAGAAGCCCATGGGACATGGATTTATATTGAGATGTGATCTCACCAAAGAGATCTACTCCTTGTTGAGGAAGCCCACACAGAGCCGTGTCTCTTCAAACCCTTTCCCTTGTCAAGTCTCCACACAAGGCCAACTTGATTCCACTATCACGGGTAATCACCGAGTTGGTGGGGCAACCTCACACTTTGAGGGATCCCACAAGAATTAGAGCAAAAATATGATCAAATACACTCGAAAAGATTACAAGTAATTTGCACGAGTGTGAAGATATTAAACCCCAAATGCTCAATGACGCATAAACAACAATCTCCCAATCCCAAATCTGAATACTCAAATAATTTACACTTTTGAGGACTTTAGATGCATAAGGAGATGTGTTTTTGTGCTCTTGGGACAGGTGGCGGTGCTAGGGTTTCACTTGTGAACAATAGAATACGAAAGATGTCTAATTGGGTTCGTGGATTTCCTATTTATCGTATTTCCAAAAATATTACCATTAGGGATCTTGACGACCGGAATAGTTCGTACGGGTACCGGAATTGTCTGGTGTGCTGTGTAAAATCGTCGTGGAATGTGCAGAATACTAGAAACCCTAAATTGTGTGATATATACCGGACTAGTCTGGTAGGAGTACGAACTTGTTCGGTTCCCTGTGTATTGGAACATCAGAAACTTTCTCGGACTAGTCCGGTCTACAAACGGACTTGTCCAGTGTGATGTGTTATGGAACATTAGAGAGTTTAATGGACTAGTATGGTCATTGAACAGACTTGTCTGGTGCACAGTGTACTGAGTTTACATAAAGTTTAATGGACTAGTCCGGTCCTTAAATGGACTAGTCCGGTGCACTGTGTAGTGAGGTTCCAGAAAGTTGATCAGACTAGTTCGGTCCATGAATGACTAGTCCGATGCACTGTAAAGTGAGACACCAGAGAGTTGAACGGACTAGTCCGATCCATGAATGGACTAGTCTGGCGCTCAGTGCCTTTAAAGATTGATTTTAAGCCCTTTCCCCCTACACAAAGAATTGAGCTCTTGTGATGTGTCTCTCACACACACCCTTTACAATTAAGTCTACTTTGCGCTTCATTCATCAGTTGGGCTTTTCTCTTTCTTCATCTCTTCATTTTTTAGTTTTTGAGTGCACCAAACTATCTTATTTGAGTTGACCTGCATTCATCTCAACAAGTTCATTAAAATCTCAATTCGTTCGTCATCAATCGTCAAAAACCAACAAGGGATTGCCTAGATGCACTTTTGTTATGCAATTATCACATTGTCAATGCTCGCACTACTGTTGTATGGACTGAATTAACAACACAAACATGTTGCTGATTTTTAAATCATGTGGATGCTGAATGGTGCGTACACGTAGTACACCCAAGGTGGGAGGCTCTAGCTAGGGTCGTGGGGATGAATCTCCGACACGGGAGCAAACCACGACACGGGAGCAACAAGCTCCACCACCACCACCTGAACCTCCAATGACTCTCGCAGAAATTCTCGCTGCAGTGCTCGGCTCGCATGACGAGCAATCCGAGTTGCTGCGGATTTTGGTGCAGAATTCGTCCCGTCAAGGGGCGCGACAAGACAAAGGGCAACGCCAGCCCCAACAGAGTTTGTAATCTGACTTCTATGCAACACATCCACGGGTCTTCACAGAGGATGAGGAGCCACTAGAGGCGGACAACTTTATCCACACCCTCGAGGCGAAGTTCGGTCTGCTCCTATGCATCGAACAGCAGACGGTGCTGTTCGCAGCGCAACAGCTTCAAGGATCTGCCGGTGCTTGGTGGGCGAACTACATCGCGACACTGCCGTCCAGTCATGCGGTCGCATGGAACGAGTTCTGGGAGGCGTTCCGCGCCTACCATATACCTCCCGATATCATGCTGAGCAAGCTTCAGGAGTTTCAGGAGCTGAAGCAAAGCGAGAGGAGTGCTCATTAATACTTCCGCACATTTAATCATTTGGCGCAATACGCGCCGGATTATGTTTGGACGGAAAACAAGAAGTGAGACACGTTCTTCCGGGGCCTTAATTACAAGATGATGGTCCAACTTGCACAATGAAATCGTGGCACCTTCAACGACATTGTCAATGCTGCGATTTGCAAGAGGATGCTCAACACGAGCTCGTTTCTGATAAGAGGAAACGGAGTGCATCATGGAGCAGCAGTGAGGATGATCCACATAAGTACCACTTGGCGTATCGATCACCATCTGGGCAGCGATGGCAGCCACCGGTGCGACTGCTGCAGTTCCGTGGTCGTTCTTTCAACGCACCGTGTTTTCGACCGCCATTTCCACAGCAGCAGCAGCAAAGGATGGTCTTCGGTGCGTATCCAGCTCCACTACGGGCACAAGGATTCCGTCCACAGACTTGAGGAAGCCCAACACAATACACGCGCTATACGTATGGCCGAGTTGGGCATTTTGCGAGTGACTGCCCCGAGCAGCGACAGGATAGCGGACAAGCACCATATCAGGGTGCAGCTCAACCCCGCAACCAGCCACAGGAAACAAGCAGCAAAACCCGGCAATGTCCACCACCTAGATATCTAAGATGTCCCGGAAGGCGAACCCGTCCTTGCAGGTACGTTTTTTGTACTACAAAATCCCGTAGTCATATTATTTGACTCCGGAGCCACCAATGATTTCATTATCCAATCATATGTCATGAAATATCAATTACCAATAATTCCCACAAAGTGTCCTTATTTGATTTGCTCTGCGGGTGGGAAAGTAGCAGCTTATAGGATGGTTTATAGAGCACCACTTAAGATGGGTGGGAATCTATATCCGACTTCTCTAATTATATTAGAGCGTCAGAAGGTCGATGTCATCTTAGGAATGTATTGGCTACACCGCCTTGGTGCTGTTCTCAACATCATTTCACATGTGGTCCATTTAAACTCTCCACTACATGAACCACACACTCTCATTCTAGACCGCCTTATCCAAGAAATGTGAGGACCGGAGTCCCGACATCCAGGAATCACATTGGGTGGTGCCGTGCGATGCGGCACCCAGTAGCACACATGAAAAGAACAGTCATAATACATCAAAGTTTCCATTTCATAATATAACCAAGTGTACAAAATAGTGTACAAAGAGTACACACGCAGCGGAATATACATACTCACTCTCGGTAACCTAACTAAGCAAAAGGGAAGCCGTCCATGCCCGCGGATGCTTCTCACTAGCAACACGAAGAGATATGGCAGCGGCAGGGTTTCACGTGAGCCTTACACCTCGAAATGTCTGAGGTCTTATGGACAACCAACAGCGAAAACAAAATATACTAATACCTGCACAAATATGTATAAAGCAACCGCGAGCACAAGGCTCAGCAAGACTTAACCGTCTCACCTATAGTATGAATCTCTACATGCAAGGATATTAGTAATATAAGAAGCTGAATTTGGAAGAAAGAACTCGCCTAAAGTTAACCCTTAGTTTTTTCAGGTTTTAGCATCAAACTTAATGGTTCAGGGAACATAAACTTAGTGAGCACTATCATCTAAGGCGTACATGTTGTAATACAATGATTAATCAATATAAGCAATATTTCAATAGTTACATCTACTCTTGCTTACTACGTCACGACTCAGTGAACAAGCAATACTCAAATAACCTGTAACACCCAACCACTACGGGCCTGGCGGTCGTTACTTCTGGCAGCTCTCTGAGATCACAGACTAGACCCACAAACCAACACTAGTCTTTTCTGCGCATTTTGTCCTCACTCTTGCGCATCCGGGATGACTTCCCGGTCGGTCACCTATCCGTAAATTGCTCCGAGTCAAGCACGCTTAACTTGGGAGTTCTCTAGATGTGGGCTCTGAAAAAGAAGATATACCTTTGTGGTATGAGTTATCCTATCAATCCTATTAAACCTTGAGCCAGGATGTCACAATCCACCCCTCTTAGAAGACCGACGTCCTCGTTGGTCAACTCCCAAGCCAGGAACGTCCCGTCTTGGCCACGTCCATACATTCCGTACTGGCATACGTACCATATCGTGTCCCTCCTAGGGGATACACGCGTCATGCTTACGTACCCACGTCCCTAACCCGTACACACCTATGAAACCGTGAGGGTCAGCTCTGATACCATTTGTAACACCCCAGCCACTACGGGCCTGGCGGTCGTTACTTCTAGCAGCTCTCTAGGTTCACAGACTTGATCCACAGACCAACAATAGTCTTTTCTGTGCATTTTGTCCTTACTCGTGGGCTTCCGAACAAGAAGGTATACCTTGGTGGTATGAGTTATTCTATCAATCCTATTAAACCTTGAACCAGAATGTCACATAACCGCGAGGGACGGTGATTGCAATAAGTAGACACCCGGTGTGCATGACACATACACCCGTGTGGAAGACACACCGGTGCTCTTCACATCACGTCTTAGGTATCTACCTTTCACCCGTCATCCCAACACCGAACCAGTTCTATGATCCTCACAGAAGGTCCACTACACGGACACGTTGGAGTTGCCCGCTAGCAAATTTCCACCTTTTATCCTCTTTCCCCCAAGGGACCTTGGAATAAGTTTTGACGTGAGGGTGCCCGAGTTACATCGGCTTCTTGGGACCCATATAGCCAATATGCAACCGGTACAGTTCAAAGTTCTCCAGAAGGGCCGCACATGAATTGGTATTCAATCGACACAAGCAGGGCTATGCACGTGAGACCACGTCTCATTGCATCCTATCCTCCGCTCAGTCTCAAGTTCATATTCATAAACGATTCTGTAATCAAATCCATCCCGTGTGATAAAATTCTATCTCGCGAGTAGATTCCAACTAGTCGGCTTCTACTGGATTCCTAAAAAAATTATCATGGAATTTTCTACTCATTAAACCGTAGACCTACCCAATACTCCATGGGATTTGTGGGTCATGCAAGTGGAGTAACAAGCACCTTAGCCCTAATGCACAAAACTCATCCTAACATAAGTGACACAAATAGAAACTTTGAATTAGCACTTAAATGCAAACCGGGGCTTGCCTGGATGCCATTCAGAGGGAAAGTTAGCTTTTGGGACGATGCTGTCCAAGGCCTCCGGCTCATCCTCGATATCGGTCACTATATGATACGCAATATATAAAGTACATGAGTGACAGTAAAACTATATAAAAGATATTATAAACACTTCTAATGTATGAAGATGACTATAATTGGCTTTGAGATTTTTACAGTGGATACTAGGTTCTATGAGGAAGATCTGAACAAAAAAATGTATATTTTAAAGAAAGCTTGTTGTCTCTAAAATTCCAACAAGTAAAAGGCTTCTCTAAATTTTGGTACTAAATCTGTAGCTCTAACATACTAACAGTGGATGATCTTGGTAGATGAGGTTTTACTGGTTCTAGGAAAAAAAAATTCATATTTTTTTCTGAGCTTCCTTCAGAGACAAATTTAGTTGACAAGTTTGCAAGAAATTCTGAAAATATCTTTGTACATTTCTCATTTTTCAATTGACATAGGTGATTTGAACACTGTTTGGTGCAGTAAATGACGTCCAATCAACTTGAAAATTTTTCTTGAGATCAAGTGTATTATAATGGAGGTTCTGAACAAAATTGCGAATTTTCCAATTAGAAGATCAGGAGTAATTAACTTCCCAAGAAGTTAGATCAAAGGAATTAATTATGAAAATTATGGGACTTTCATGACCAATAAATTGCCGCACTGTAAAGTTGGGATCAAGATGAATCTAACAGAATTTATTTGGAATAATTTGAGCAAGTATGCTAGGAGTAATTGAATTTAGAAGTTGGCGCAAATTCTGGAATTATTTGGAAAGGAAAAAGACTCGAATTAATCATCCTGGGTCAACTTCATTTAAATGGGCCAATCAGAAGAGAGCCACACCGAGGACCACTGGGTCAACCGCATAGTCACATTTGATCCGTCAGCTACAGCAGATCTCGAGAGCGTTAAATAGAGGCTGACATGCGGGACCCGCGGTGTCATCTCCAACCTCCCGCTCCCGGCAGCGCTCTGCTGACCGCGGCGGCACAGCGCTGGTGAGCTCGCTGTTCCCCCATTCCCCTGGTCCAAACCTCGCACCCTTCACCTCCTAACCATAATCTACCATGCTGAGCACGATGGTGAGATCCGCGAACGCCGGCGATGGCCGGAATCCCATGCGTAACGACGGTGGTGAGCTCGCCGTTCCCCCGTTTCCCTGCGCCAAACCTCGCGCCCTTCACCTCCTAACCATAATCCACCATGCTGAGCACGATGGTGAGGTCAGCGAACGCTGGCGATGGCCGGAATCCCGTGCGCGACGGCGGCGGCTAGGGTTCCGCTGATGTCGGAACCGCTGTCCCATAGCCTAATCAGCACGTAAATTGGTTAGGAAGCTTCTGGGAATCATAGAGAATATGAAAAGGGAGAGAAACATAGATGGAAGAGTCGGCTATATGGAGTTCGATGGTGAAGCGAAGCTTTTTCCATGGCTGTGGGGAAAACATGCATAACTCTGATCTCACTCGATGGTTTCCATTTATTTTTGGTAGATGTGTGCGCTAGGAGGTTCTGAACATAATACTTAACGGGATTAAGGTCTGGCTCTACCTAGAAACAGAATTGAAGTGGAGACCTAGTATTATTGTTACGAGCTTGACGTCTGGAAAACCGGAAATACCGACGCTATACACTATGACCAGCTTCCAAATTTTGCAGGCACACTCAGTGAGCAAATATGCGCCACTTTTCATTTGAAGATAAGGCACGATATGGCTCGTATCGTTGGAGCGATGCAGAGATAGAGGCGGTCGTTGGGCTCCACTCTAAACGGCAGCGATGAAGATTCAAAATACCACGCAGATAAGCAGGGAATTAAGCAAGAGAATGGATGGAAATGAAGGACAAAGGGTCGCACCACCTTTTGCTGTTAGGAGCACGGCGAAAACTAGCGTTGTTTGCCTGGCAACGTCGAGCAAACACGGCGGCGATGCTGTGCAGCGGCGGGAGACGAAAAATCAGAGGATAATGCTTTGGTACTTTTCCACTTCGGCCAAAGAACTGAAAATAGAGCTTGGGAAGGAGTAGAGAGCATGCATTGATGCCACCAAGCAGGCAGGCAGGCAGCTCGCTGGAGATTGCATGCCATGCGGTGTCGCCATGGTGAGAAACAGAGTGCTCACGTAATAGCTTCACTGACCAGTGTGTCCCACAGCCCCCACCCTCATCCCTTCTCTGTTCCTTCAATTCTCCCACCAACAATTTTCCAAAAATGCTAGATTTTTGGTGGAGACACTAAATAAATTATGTAGAATATGATTCTTGACTCAAAACTTTGATTCAAACAAGTTTCAATGAAAATTAAAATTAAAATTTGAATTTGAAAGAATTCAATGTTTCCACTGAATTACCTAGCAATTGTTCTTCAAAAATTTGAAACTTTGCAGAGATGCTATTTGGAATATTTGGAATTCAATGGTTAACTTATATTTTCGTTTTGACATGATTTGAACAGGAGCATGTTTTGAATAATTGAATTCCCTCCATTATAGTTTGAATTGGTTTGATTTTTCAGTTTCTATTTTTATTTCCTTTTCCCACTCAGATTTCTGATTCTCCTATCTGAACTTAGTACTATGAATTATTAGGGCTTTTACATTCCTCCGCCCTTAAAAGAATCTTGTCCCGAGATTACAAAAGAAAGAGACAGAGGTAAAAGATTACCGGATATGAGATGATAACAAATCCGGATAGTTTGATCGTAGATATTCTTCGCTTTCCCGTGTCGCTTCCTCAGCGGTATGGTTACTCCACAAGACTTTGTATAAGTACAAAGTCCGGTTTCTTGTGGCGTGAGCCTTTTCATCAATAATCCGGATTGGATACTCATAATAAGTGAGATCCGGTTGGAGATCTTCAATGTCTCCGGTGCGGATTTCAGCTGGGGATTTAAGGCATTTCCTCAACTGAGAGATGTGGAGTACAATATGAACACCAGCAAGCAACACTGGTAACTCCAAACAATATGCCACGGGTCTGCACTTTTCTGTGATAGTGAAGGGCCCAATAAATCGCGGAGCAAGCTTTCCCTTCACTGCAAAATGATAAATCATTTTCACCGGAGATACACGGAGATAAACATGATCTCTGATGTAGAAGTGGAGAGGATGAAGTCTTTTATTTGCATAGCTCTTTTGCTGAGATTGAGCAGCCTTAAGATTGGCAGGAATCACTCGTACTCGTTCCTCGTCTTCGTTCACAAGATCAGTTCCGTAGGTTACTCTTTTGTCGGATTCACACCAATTAAGTGGTGTGAGGCATTTCCGGCCATAGAGTGCTTCATACGGCTCCATCTTGATGCTAGCTTGATAACCATTGTTATATGAAAACTCTGTCAATGGTAGATGATCATCCCAATTCTCTCCATGATTGATGGCACACGCACGTAACATGTTTGGCCATCAGTCTGTGGGGGATACGCTGAGCTTCTAATTAGCTTGGTTCCAAGTGAGGCATGTAGTCTCTCCCAGAAACGAGCAACAAATAGTGCGCCTCTATCAGAGATAATGGTGGGAGGAACACCATGGAAGCACATGATTCAAGCTATGTACAGCTCTGCACACTTTTTAACATCATAACCAACTCTCATCAGGATGAAGTGTGCTGATTTGGTTAACCGGTTGACAATCACCAAATGGAATCATACTTTGGAAGGTGAGAGGTAGCCTGACGATGAAATCCATACTAATATCCTCCCATTTCCAAGCGGGAATACTCAACGGTTGTAGTTGTCCAGCTTTTCTCATGTGATCAGCTTTAACTCGCCGACATGTATCACACTCGGATACATACTTTGCAATTTCACGTTTCATCCGAGTCCACCAAAAATTTGTTTTCAAGTCTTGTTACATTTTTTTGATGCCCGGATGAATAGAATATTTGGATAAGTGAGCCTCATCCAAAATCTTCTTCCGTAATCTCATGTTACGGGGTACCACTATTCGATTGTTGATCCATAGCGTTCCTTGATTGTCTTCCCGGAAATTTCCCCGTCCTTCATTCTTCTTCGAATGTTAGACATACCCTTGTCTTTCCTCTGAGCAACCATAATCTCCTCTCGGATGGTAGGTATGAGAGCAAGGTTAAATAGAGCTCCATGTGGAACCAAGTATAAATTAGTTGTTCCTCTTTCATCGGAGTGAGAGTCAAGTGGTGAACATAATATTTGCGACTAAGCGCATCGACAACCACATTTGCTTTGCCAAGATGATAGTGAATCTCAATCTCATAATCCTTGATCAACTCTAACCATCTTCGACATCTCATATTCAACTCCTCTTGCATGAATATGTATTTCAAGATTTTTTGATCGGTGTAGAGATGAACAAGATTGCCCAGTAAATAATGTCTCCACATCAGCAATGCAAGCACCACGGCAGCAAGCTCAAGATCGTGAGTTGGATAGTACTGTTCATGGTTCCGGAGTTGCCGTGATCCATACGTGATCTCGTGCCCTTCTTGCATAAGCACGCAGCCAAGACCGATGCCTGAGCATCACAATAAATATCAAAAGATTTGGTTGTATCTAGCTGAGCTAAAACTGGCGCTGTTGTGAGATGTTTCACCATTGTTTTGAAAGTATCCTCACAAGTTTCACTCCAAATGTATTTAGTACCCTTCTTCAGAAGCTCCGTCATAGGTTTAGCAATTTTTGAAAAACTTGGATGAACATCCGATAATATCTTGCTAAACCTAGAAAACTGTGGACTTCGTGTACTCACTTGGGAGGCTTCCATTTCAGCACTTGCGCTATTTTACTTGGATCAACAGCGATGCCCTCCGCTGAAAAAATGCGTCTGAGAAATGGCATTTGGCTGATCCAAAACTCACATTTGCTGAATTTAGCATATAGCTTGTGATCCAGCAATCGTTGTAGCACTATGCGCAAGTGTTCAGCATGTTTGTCAGAGCGTTTTTCAGGCAATTCTCCCGATACTACCGTTGGTAGCTCGCGGAGTTTGTAGTTTGGTATTGGGTGCGCTGAGATTACAAAGAGTATGGCAAATGGACAAAAGGATTTACGTGATTCGGGCCGCCTGAGCATAATACCCTACTCCACGGGGTGTGTAGCTATTGTATTGAGTGTCTAAGAGTCTAGAGCTTCTAGAGAGTTTCCAGTCTAGAGACTGTGAGAGAGTTAGAGAGTCCTCTGTGTATCGTCGACCAGTCCTTTTATAGTATAAGGACTGGTCGTTACACCTTTAACCTGGCCTGACATGTGGCCCTGGCGGTTACTAATGTTTAATACATAATTAATGAGATTAATTACCCTTAATAGCGTGGTACCAGGAGACAATGCCGTTACTAGTATTAAGGGCCTTCTGATCGTGTGTCATTAATATGGTATTAATGACACTTAATCATGTCTTGAAGTCTTTGATTGCCCCTTGGAGGTCTGAGCCGTTGGGGGTTCACCAGCTTGATTGCTGAGGTCGAAGGTCCGACGGTTTGGACACGTGGCAGCTTCGAAGCTATTCGTTTGGGACGGGTAGGTCCGGTGTAGATGTACACATGTCTATACCGAAGCTTCCCTCTGTCGGAGGTTAGGTCTGAGGGTGCCGCACAAATGTTTAGCCCGGAGCTATCCCATGTGTGGGATATAGGTCCGGCTGCTGTGTACACGTGGCAGTACTGGGACTAACCATAGATGGGAGGCAGGTCCAGTCCCGTATGACACGTGGGGCCTTCGTAGGTCTTCAACTAAGACAGGTGAAGTCCCTTTGGTCTTTTTATAGTCCCAAGGGGTATACGGTAAGAAGGGTATCGACAGTGGCCCCCTGGGCCCACCTC
The DNA here is from genome assembly GCA_036927565.1 of Tuctoria greenei. Lineage (NCBI taxonomy): Eukaryota > Viridiplantae > Streptophyta > Magnoliopsida > Poales > Poaceae > Tuctoria > Tuctoria greenei. The sequence goes on from JAYESD010000002.1 coordinate 195,748,976, forward strand.
TGGGAGAGACCTTTTGGATGAAGTTGTTCTGCCAGAGGTGGGTCCATCCTTCGTTTTTTGTGTCATGTCTTCAGGGATCTTTTGGATGTTCCGTTGGCGGTAGTTCATAGTTAAACCAATGCCATGTGGCATATCCAGGATGCGGCAGGTGAGATCTTAGCGTGCGGATCTCATGCAATTGAAGGTCGCCGGTTCCCGACACGAAAATCGTATCGGTTCCTTGTTAGGCCGCCGCCTTCGGGTTTCCCGCCTTTCATCATGACAACCGTTCGCCTAGGGTAAGGACTTCGACTTGATCGTCGGGGTGGCCCCGAGGCCCCTTGTCATTGGCAGGGTGAAGTTTTTAACTTGTATCGTTGGCTCCTCTGCGGTTTCCATCCAAACGTTGCGGGGTCTTACATAAGAAGGAAAGCGTGCATTGTTTGGGGGTTCTTTACGCCTTCATTAGATCTTGCGCTCAAATCCTCCAAACTTTCGCTTGCTTTTCGTCCCTAGCCCCGCTTGTGCTGTGATGGAGTTGGGTCTCCGCGAGAGCCGACTTAAGACTGATAGCAATTTGAAGAAGGTCCGGGCCCTCATGGGGTGGTCCAGTGACTTCTTCAACCACCAGGTCCGCACTGGCAAGCTTCCATTCGAGAAGGAGCATGCTGGCGACATGGTGTACTTCTCCGCGTACGCCATGGTGGGATTGATCCCACCCTTTTCTTCTTTTCTCTTGATGCTGCTAGACTTCTATGGTGTGTAGTTGTACCACCTTGGACCCCACTCCATTCTTTTGGTGTTGATCTTTGTCCACTTCTGCGAGATGTGGGTGGGTATTCCTCCCTGCGTTGAGCTCTTCTGCACCTTCTTCACCATCAACACCACGGGCAAGAATGACGAGTACCTTGTCTTCTATTACTTTGTGAAGCGCGAGAAGTGCTCGTACAATTACTTGCGGTCGTTCCCTTCTAGCAAGTGGGACGACTGGAAGAAGGATTGGATTGTCATTAGGACAGAGGAGCATGAGAGGCCGGAGTTGCCCGTAGGCCTCCCCAACGTCGACACTGAAGCTTGGAGCGAAGTTCCGGTGTTATCAGATGCCTTCAACCCTAATCTGGCCAGGATCCGCCAATGCATGGAAGGAGGGGTGACTCCTCAGGCAATATTTTGCAACTTCCTGGCCAACAGGTGGGCTCCGCTGAAGAAGAGGGAGAAGCTTGCTTGGGCCCTCAACAGCGTGATGGACGATGACTGGATCGAAACCGGTTTGAAGTCTAACCTGTAAGGCGCAGGCTTGGAGCTTCACCTCAAGAAGTTCCAGCACGGCATCGACATCGAGGATGACTACTTGTCTCCGCCAGCGGCTTTCCTCCCTCTGAGCATGGAGCCAGAGTTCAGCAAGGAGCTCCGACGGAAGATGCCGGTGCTTGATGACCTTGGTGTAGTTGAGAGGCGTTCGACAACCGGGTTGGTGATCTATAGCTTCCGAGGGTGGTCCCCATTCCGTCTTGGAACAGAGAGTTGAAGTCGCGGGCAAGGGCAAGGAGGTCGCCTAGCCCTCGAGCTGTAAAAGGAAGCGGAAGCACTCTGATGGAAGGTCCATCAGGCCTGCTCCTTCTGTAGTGGCTCCTTCTTCCCGAAGGCGAAGGTCTTCAATTGCAGCAGCCACTCCAACATCGGCATCTTCCCGGGGTGCTAGTTCCGGCCGTGTGGCTACAGTACCAGGACCACCTGAAGGCTCTGGGTCCGAAAGTTCTTCTCGATCGAGGGGGGGCCTCGACCAAAGCAGCACCGATGGTTGCGGCAAGCACCGGGCAACCTTCCGGAACTGACATGCCAGTGGCGACAGGGTCCAGTCCTGAGCGTCCGGAGAAGAGGTTCCGCACTAACTGGTGCGGAAGCCTTCCGAGGTAAATTTTGTTTTTTACCTCAATTGGTCATTTTGTGTTGTAACTGCGTATTGAGTGTCTTCGTACTTCATCCGCAGGGTACCCAAGAGAGGCGCTGATGCTCCTGTTCCTGCCACAACAGCTAAAGCTGTGCAGGCGGAGGCTCCGGCTCCAATCCCAGCGCTGCCCCAAGGAGTGGCTGAGGCTGTGACAGCTCCGGCGCTGGCTGTCGTGGTCTTGGACCTTGACTCATCCCAGAAGCTCCCGTGGTAGCGCCGGTCCATGGGAATGAAGATGTACCAGCGGCACCTGCCTCGGAGGTTGAAGCTCCAGGTTTGGATGCTGAAATGGTGGACGCTCCAGCCTCAGATTCGGAGATATCTGTGATTCCGGCCCTAGATCCGGATGTTGTTGAAGCCCCGGCGGTGGAACCAGTGTTTGATGATGCCCCAGTGGTAGAGCCGGTGGTCGATGAAGCTCCAGCGCTTGAGCCGGTTATCGAAGAAGTTCTGGCGGTAGAGCCGGCGGCTGTAGAAGTTCCGGCAGTAGAGCCGGCCATCAGAGAAGTTCCGGCGCCTAAGCCAATCACTGTAGAGGTGCTGGCGGCCGAGCCCATGATGGTCAAAGCGTCAGCGCCTGGTCCGGCGGTGGAGGAGGCGCCAGCATTGGAGCCGAAAATAGCTTTAGCTCCGATCGAACCTTCAATGCCTGCCTCGGAGGTGGTGGTCTCTGAGGTGCCTGCGCCTTAGCCAGGGTGCCGAGATGAAGTTGCTGGCCCCCCGCTTGAGGGACCAGTTGTTGACGACCTGGCAGCGGGACCTTCGGAGCCAACTCTGGAGGTTGAAACTTCTGTAGCAGGACCTTCCTCGACGGCGGCTGAGGCTATTCTGGAGGGCGGCCCTAGTGTCGCGGAAGCTTAGGGAACTGCTCTTGTAGAGTGGGACCCAATTTTTGTCACGGAGAAGCCGCTGGAACCGGCAGAGATGACCCCGACAGGTCCAGACCCGATCCCTCTGTCGTTGTCTATTGACAACGCCTACTCCAGTCTTCGCCAGGTTCAGCTGGCTTTTTACCACGATAGCAAGGCTCTCGAGGAGGAGTGTCAAACTCTCAGGAGGTGGTGCAACCGGCTCCAATTCGAGAACAAGCTGGCGCAGTCGAGTCTGGCTGATGATAAAGAGTGGGGGAGGAAGGAGAAGATCCGCCTGGAGTACTGAGGTAAGAGGCTTGATGAGAGGGAAAGCATGACGCAATACCTTGACAACTAGTCCCGGGCCATCTACGAACAGGCCAAAGCTGCTAATAGCGCAGCGGATGATCGCCAAGAGAGGCTCGATGCCATCCATGCCAAGTCTCGTCAAGCGTTGGGAGGCCCTTGAGCAGCGGGAGAGAAAGCTCGAGGATGAAAAGCAAAAACTCCTGGAGCTGCAAGACGACGTCGTGAAGAGGGAAGAAGAGCTTACTCATAGGCTAACTCTGGGTGACAAGAGTCTTGAGGAGCGCACCAAGAAATTGGACTAGCGCTGCGAGAAAGAGGATAAGAAGGCTTGGCAGCGAGGATAGGAACTCCATAGGAGGGAAACTGACGTTGCTGCCAAGGGGAAAAAGGTGTGGGGCTGAGAGAAGGACCTGGTTAACCGCCGGAATGAGATCCACCTTTGGGAGGAAGAGCTCAGCAAACTCGAAAGGCAGGTTGCTGGAAAGATTCAGCAGAATGCCAAAGAGGTGGAGCGTCTTGCTCAGGAGAACTGGGAGCTTGCGGCAACCAGAAGATCTTTGGAGGAGATGCGAAGTTGCAGGGTTGCGGAGTCCCAACAAGTTTGGGACTTCCTGGGCAAAGCCAACGATGCACTGATGCCAATGGGTTTTATTCCCGTGCGTCCGGATGATCTGGATCCGGAGCTAGACCAGGTGTTGTAGGCGCTGAGTTCGGCAGGCAACAAGCTCACCAAGATGGGCGATGTCATTGCGGACCAGCTGGAAACTGAGGGACAAATCCTGGCCAAGAGCGTCGCAGAATTTGTTCTGTCGTGCTACACAAGCCGGGACCCCCAATTCCCCCTGGACCCGGTGCTCAAAGGCCCCATCGACGGAGAGGGAGAAGATACCTAGGCCAGCGTTTCTAAGGTTGCCCAAAAGGTCGCCTCGTTCTTCCATAAGGTCTAGGACCATCTCTTTGTAGCTCCCGCTTGTATCCTCTCTTCTTTTTCTCCAATTTTGTAATCTCTTGTCTCCATATGAATGAAATCCATGTTTTTTATGAATTTCATTTTTTGTCTTCAACACCTTTGTCCCACTTGGCCCCCTGGTAGATGTACGCAATTTGATTGTGAACATGTACCAAGAAGATGTAACTGTTGTTGAAGACTCGCGTGCTTTAGACTTGTAGAGCGTAGGTCCGAAGTCTTCTGTAGTGAAGGCCCCCTGAGAGGTTGTCGGAGCTTAAGGGCTCCAACCTTGACTATCATCAGATCTTGGTAGCTCCAGCAGTGGTCTCCATCAACGCGTAGAGCGTCGACAGTTAGTCCTCTGGAGTGTTCCCACCATCTTTTGTTCACTTTGACGGCTAGCCCCATAGCTTTACCAGAGCTGAGCAGCTCCAGCGATGCTTGCTATCAATGTTTAAAACATCGACTACAAGTAATGTAGGGGATGACAGAGCTTTAATAGCTCTGGCTTAATTCACCATCATCCCGAGATCTTTATTTTTCCTGCACACTGAAGTCAAGAAAAATAGTAAAATTTGTTTCCTATCTATAACTCAGTTGCGACTTACTATTCTCGTAAGAAATTTTTGGGTCGAGCGCAATTCTTCATACAATCAAGTGCACTGAGTTGTTTTCTGCAGGTCCAATTGTTTTTAGGACCCGCCTTACATCGGCTTGCCGGGGTGTAGGTGGAGTGGCGTACTTAGGGTGCAGGACCAGGCTAAGTCAATAGCACACTCCGGACCTAGATTGGCTGGCGGCATTCAGGCGAGCGAGCCATTCAACAACATGAAAACCCAAAGGAATTAACAATGCGACTCAAGTTGTACATGAATTAGTCGATCTAAAAATTTTTGATAATTGCACAACTTTGTTATGGACAAGAAAGAGAAAAATAAAAAATAATGAGTTTGTACAAAGTAAATGCACGTGGAGTCTGTTTTTCACACAAAGATGTCTTTCATTATAGGTCCGGGTACAAGGGAAACAAGTACACCCTTAGGGTACGGGACCAGGCTATGTGTGTTTTGTTTCTTATTTGAGCCAAGGTAGCTAGCTACACTTTTAGTTCTGAGACTGTGAGAAGTGTTGCCTGAACTTTGCGGACCTTCCAGAGAAGGTCCGGCTGTTCTCCCGGAGGAGCTACCAGACTCTGTACAATGACTCTATAACATACATCACGTGTAACTACAGACTCACCTCCGTGATATTAAGCTTAAAACATATGGAGGTGCTCAATGTTCCAAGGATTAGGGAGAGGTGTCCCATCCTCGGTTGCCAAGCGAACGCATCCCGGATGGGATACTTTAATCACTCGGAAGGGTCCTTCCCAGCTGGGGAGAGTTTGTTTAACCTTCTCTGGATTGTATTCTCTGTAGCACCAGATCGCCTTCCTCGAGCTATCGGTTGTGAACATGCCTTTGTTGATAGCGCCGGAGAGCTTGGCGGTATCGGGCATTCCGAATAGCTGCTTAACACCTTCCCTCTTCAAGGAGGTCAAGGTCTTCACGCCGGAGCTGGTCCTGCGCGGCATCGTCGAAGGTTCGGACCCAGAGCCACCCCGAGGTGATTTCTGGAGGAAGGACTGCTTCAGCTCCATACACTAGGAAGAAGGGTGTCTCTCCAGTTGACCGGTTTGGAGTTGTCCTGTTGGCCCATAGAGTGGGAGGAAGCTCTTCGATCCAGTTGGCTCCATGTTTTTCAGACGCTCATATGTGCGCATCTTGAGTCCTTTTAGGATTTCTGCATTTGCTCTCTCGGCTTGGCCATTGCTTGTCGGGTGAGCTACGGAGGTGTAGCTGACTTGAATTTCGAGGTCTTCGCAATATCCTTGGAATGTAGAGCTTGTGAATTGGGTCCCATTATTGGTTATGATTTTTTTTGGGACTCCAAATCTGCATATGATGGACTGTAAGAGGTTGATGGCTGATTGCTTGTTTATTGTCACAACTGGAGTTGCTTCCGACCGTTTGGTGATTTTTTCAATGGCGACGTATAGGAACTTGTAACCTCCGACGGCTCTTGGGAAAGGTCCCAAGATATCCAACCCCCACGCAGCGAAAGGCCATGTGGGAGGTATCATTTGTAGAGGCTGAGCCGGTGTGTGAATTTGTTTTGCAGGAAACCGGCATGCTTCACATTTCTTCACCAGCTCAGTTGCATCCTGGAGCGCTGTAGGCCAGTAAAAGACATGCCGAAAGGCTTTACCGACCAGCGTGCGAGATGACGCATGGTTCCCACACTCGCCTCCATGCATTTCTGTGAGGAGCTCGCAGCCTTCTTCCTTTGTAATGCACCGCATTAGGATGCTGTTAGCACCGCGCCGATAGAGATCCCCTTCTACCAGCGTGTATCTTTTAGCCAATTTGACTATTCGGTCAGCGGATACATTATCTTCAGGAAGGAAGTTGTCTTTCAAGTAGCTCTGGATCTCCGAGATCCATGCATCGGAGCTAGATTGAGCATTTGAGTCTTGCGTGCTGGGTTGCTCGGAGCTTTCGGCAGCACTTATGACCCTTGATGGCGGCCATGGTAACAGGGCCATCGGGACTGCCAACTTTGAGGTGCTGGACTTGCCCCCTTCGCTCAGTTCGGCAGGCTGAGTTGTAGGTTTAGACAACCTCCAGACGAAGGTTCTGTCGGGAGCTGGAGCTCTGTTTGACGCTTTCGTTGAGAGTTCGGCAGCTTCAGCGTTATGGAGACGCTTTACATGGTGGGGGTCCAGGACTTCGAAGTCCTTCTGAAGCCACTGGACTTCAAGTAGATAAGCAGCTAGTTGGGGATGGTTGCAGGAGCATTCACCCTTCACCTGTTTAATGATGAGCTGCGAATCTCCCTTGACCAACAGCTGCTTGACACCATATGATAGTGCCACCTTTAGTCCGTAAATGAGTGCTTCATACTCAGCCATGTTGTTGGTCGCCTTGAAGTCAAGGTGCACCATGTATTTAACCTTCTCCCCGGTCGGAGCAAGGAGAAGGACTCCAGCTCCGGCCCCCTGCTTCCTCATAGAGCCGTCGAAGTAGAGAGTCTAGTGAGGCTCGGTGAAGATAGGAGCCTTGAGTTCCGACTTCTGCTCACTAGGACCCCCAGGGTTTGATGGAGAGGGGGTCCATTCCGCGACAAAGTCCGCCAATGCTTGACTTTTGATTGCTTGTCTCGGGACGAATTCAAGGTCAAACTCGGCCAATTCTGCTGCCCACTTTGCAACGTTCCCAGTTGAGTTGGAATTATGCAAAATCGCTCGCAGTGGATATGAAGTCACCACTGTGATCTTGTGAGCTTGGAAATAGTGTCGGATCTTCCTGGAAGCAATAAGAACTGCGTATAGCAGTTTATGTACTTCCAGGTACCAAGCTTTGGCGTCGTGGAGTACTTCACTGATGAAGTACACTGGGTGTTGGACTGTTCGGACCCTCCCGGAGGGGCCCGAAGCTTCCCCCTCATCGACCCGGACCCTCACGAAGGGGTCCAGACCTTCTTCTGGGATCGTCGGGTCCTTGTTGGAGGAACTCGGTGCTTCTTTAGGAGTGACCTAGACCCTCCCAGGGGGGTCTGGCTCTTCTTGCTCAACCAGAGTAACTTCTTGTTGACTCAAGTCTGGGAGTTGGGACCCAGACTCGCCTTCAGGAACCTCCTGACTCTCCTGGAGGGGTCTGGATTCCTGAGCTTGTAATGGATCTGGTCCCTCCGCATTCAGGACCATGATGACAACTTCATCAGTTGCTGAAATGTAAAGCAGTAGAGGCTCACCAGGGTTCGGAGCTACCAAGGTTGGTAGAGTGGTGAGGAGCTGCTTCAGCTCCTGGAACGCCTTTTCTGCTTCTTCAGACCATTGGAATGGTTCGGACTTCCCCAATAGCTTGAAGAATGGTAGTGCCCATTCCGCCAGTCTTGAGATGAACCGGCTGAGGGCGGCTAGACATCCAGTCAGCTTCTGGACGTCCTTGATGTGGGCTTGTGGCCGCATATCTTCAATGGCTTTAATCTTCGCCGGATTTGCCTCTATGCCTCGGTGGTTTACCAGGAAACCAAGAATCTTTCCGGAGCTAACCCTGAAGACACATTTGTCCAGGTTCAGCTTCATGCGATTGACTCGCAACTTATCGAAGACAGCTTGCAAGGTGTCAAGAAGTTGCTCCTTGTCCTTAATCTCGACGACGATGTCATCAACATACACTTCCACAACGTCTCTGATGAGCTCTCCAAAGGTTTTGTACATAGCTCGTACAAATATTGAAGCTGCATTCTTGAGACTAAATGGCATGGCAGTATAACAATACAATCCATCTACCGTGATGTAAGAAGTATGCTCTTCATCTTCCCTAGACATTCTGATTTGATGGTACACTAAATATGCGTATAGGAAACACAATAATTCACACCCGGAGGTGGAATCCACTATCTGATCTATTCTAGGTAGTGGGAATGGATCTTTTGGACATGCCTTATTCAGTGTTGTGTAGTCGATACACATCCGAAGCTTCACGACAGCCTTGGGTACAACGACTGATTTTCCCAGCCATTTTGGGTGGAAGACTTCTCGAATGAATCCAGCTTCGAGCAATTTCCTCACTTCTTGTCGTATGAAGTTCTGTTGCTCTACTGATTGCTTCCGAGGCTTCTAATGTACAGGCCGAGCGTCAGGGTAGATCTTCAGATTATGATCGATCACTTCCCTAGGGATCCCAAGCATTTGTGACTATTGCCAGGCAAACACGTCGACATTAGCCCGGAGGAAAGTGATGAGCACGAGTTCCTATTTGTCATCTAGACCTCCCGATATATGGGTGGTCTGAGCGGCGTCGGAACTGATTTGGACGACTTTGATAGGAATGTCGGTGTCGCCACTCAGTTGCACACAAGTTGCAGAGGTTGAGCCTTGATGGCGAATGCTCGAAGGCTTCAGAGCTTGCTCCTTTCCAGATTCTTCTTCTTGCGTTGTGGCAAGCGTGTGAAGTCCTTCCAGAGCTGTCACTCCGGCGGTGCGATCTCCACAGATCCGGAGAACACCAGCTGGTGTTGGCATTTTCAACACCAAGTAGCCATAATGAGCAGTAGCCATGAACTTGTATAGGGCTGGCCTGCTCAGAATGGCATTGAAGGGTACGTTGATCTGAGCAACGTCAAAGACCAACTTCTCAGTGTGATAGTTCTCCCGAGTCCCAAAGGTTATGGGGAGAGTAATGGCACCAAGTGGGGTTATGGCCCCCGGACCTACTCCAGAGAAAGGTCAGGAGTGGCAAAGGTCCGAAGGTCGGAGCTAAAGCTTGACGAAAGCTTCGAAGCTTATGAGGTTCAGCCCCGAACCTCCGTCTACCATTACATGGTGGAGTTGGATAATGTTGATGGTCGGAGATACCATCAATGGGAGTTGGCCAGCTCCGATCATATACCGAGGGGAGTTTGACGCGTCGAAAGTGATGGCAGTATCCATCCACTTCTGCTGCAGCTCCGCCCTGGTGGTGGGAGCCACCGAAGCCATGTCCCGCCGCATGGTCTTGAGGATGCAGTGGGAGGTGATGTCCCACGAACCACCAAAAATGGTGTTCATGGTTTTCCGATGTTCATTGTCGGAGACGTCGGAGTCATCATCAACAGAGGTGTAAACAGCCTTCATGACCTTTTTAGGGTCCTGAAAGCCTAACTCCTCCTTAGCCAGAGCTTCGTCGACTTTCTATTTTCCTTCCCTTTGTCGAAAAGGAACTTCTTCCCGGCGCTTGTTGTAGCGCTCGGCAAGGTTCTGGACCTCTCGGCAATCTTCCAAGTTTTGTTTGTTCGACTTATGAATAGGACACCACACATTGGAGTTGTCGCCATCTTCTGATGACAGCCGAGGTCGTTTCTCGGGGCGTGGCCCCCGGCCATCTGGAGCTACGGCAGCTGTAGCAGTAGATGTGCTGGCCGATAGCTTTTTCTTGCTGTTGGACTTTTTCTTCTTTTTTCCACTCTCGGAGGTAGTGGCTTCGCCCTTGGAGGATTTTTTATTATCCTCTGAAGGTGGTTACGAGTGCATTTCACGGCCCTCCGCAGCTTTGGCACACTTGTCTGCCAAGTTGAAGAGCTCCGTGACGCTGGTGATCTCCTTATTGCCAGCTTCTCCAGCATCTTCTTGTCTCGTACGCCCTGTCTAAATGCCACAATAACTGAGGCGCTGGAGATAGAAGGAATAGTGTTTCGTACCTGGGAGAACCTCTGGATGAAGGAATGCATGGATTCTCCCCTCTTCTGCTTGACAGCAAAAAGGTCCAGTTCAGGGCCTGGTCGGGTGTATGAACTCCCGAAATTGGCGGTGAACTGTTTGCACAATTTCGCCCAACTATTGATGGAGTCGGGCGGAAGGCTCATGAACCAGGACCTGGCGGTCCCAGTTAAAGCCACTGGGAAGTAGTTGGCCATTAGGGCCTCGTTACCTCCGGCCGCAAGGATTGTAGTGGAGTAAATCTGGAGAAACTCAGCGGGATTGATAGTCCCGTCAAATTTCTTCGGCAGGTGAGGCTGGAACTTTTGTGGCCATCTGACCATGCGTAGGTGCATGGCCAGGGCAGAACAGCCCCCTCCTACTCCCTCGGGAGCAGGACTGTCTCGAGCCTCTCGCCTTCCGCGAGCATGCTCGATATGGACGCGGCCGTCCTGTTGACGGTAACAGCGATCAAGCTCTGCCAGGAGGTCTTGAGTTGAAAGTCTGGTTACTGTATGGGTGCGTCGCGCCCCAAAAGGCAGCGACGTCACTTGTTGAGACACAGCATGCCTCCTATTTGGGGAAGTGTGCGGACCAAGTCTGCGCGACAAAGTCCGATGCTGCGATGGGGCCCGCCACGAGAGGGGAGGACCTTGGTTGCTGATGCGATCGGCTGCTGCTGCAACCAAATGTTCCACATTAGCCCTCCACTGCTCCATTGCACCCTGGGATGCACCCGGAGGTGGTGAGCATTGGAGAAGAGCACGTGCAGCATGAAGCGCGTGTTCAGAATTGTTGTTATTCGCCGATGCTGTGACCGACGCAGATGCCCCGTCCAGTTGTCCAGCTTGATTTGCTGGTGCAGACAGTGGCAGCGGAGGCATGACTCCTGCTGGAGCCGCGACACCTGCTAGTTGTTACATGTTGGAGGGATTGCCTCCAGCAGGTTGCACAGCGGGGTTGCCGTTGGACGATCCAGCAGTTGAGTTCACCATTCTTGAAATCTCAGGCACTGCCCCTACCTGGTGCGCCAACTGTCAGAGTGTTTTTCCGGCAATTCTCCCAATACTACCGTTGGTAGCTCGCGGAGTTTGTAGTTCGGTATTGGGTGCACAGAGATTCCAAAAAGTATGGCAAATGGACACAAGGATTTATATGGTTCGGGCCGCTTGACCGTAATACCCTACTCCACGGGGTGTGTAGCTGTTGTATTGAGCATCTAAGAGTCTGGAGCTTCTAGAGAGTTTCCAGTCTAGAGACTGTGAGAGAGTCAGAGAGTCCCCTGTGTATCGTCGACCAGTCCTTTTATAGTACAAGTACTGGTCGTTACACCGTTAACCTGGCCTGACATGTGGCCCTGGCGGTTACTAATGTTTAATACAAAATTAATGAGATTAATTACCCTTAATAGCATGGTAACGGGACCTGACAGTGCCGTTACTAGTATTAAGGGCCTTCTGATCGTTTGTCATTAATATGGTATTAATGACACTTAATCAGGTCTTCAAGTCTTTGATTGCCCCTTGGAGGTCCGAGCCGTTGGGGGTTCACCAGCTTGATTGCTGAGGTTGAAGGTCCAGCGGTTTGGACACGTGGCAGCTTCGGAGCTATTCGTCGGGGACGGGTAGGTCTGGTGTAGATGTACACGTGTCGATACCGGAGCTTCCCTCTGTCGGAGGTTAGGTCCGGGGGTGCCGCACAAGTGTTTAGCCCCGAGCTATCCCGTGTGTGGGATATAGGTCCGGCTGCAGTGTACACGTGGCAGTACCGGGACTAACCATAGATGAGAGGCAGGTCCAGTCCCGTATGACACGTGGGGCCTTCGTAGGTCTTCAACTCAGACAGGTGAAGTCCCTTTGGTCTTTTTGTAGTCCCAAGGGGTATACAGTATGCAGGGTACCGACAATGTTCTTCCTTTGATTTAGAATACACCAAAATATCGTCGATGAAAACCACTATGAACATGTCCAACTCCGGCATAAAAACTGAATTCATGAGGTACATAAAGTGAGCCGGAGCATTGGTAAGACCAAAAGACATGACGATATATTCATACAATCCGTATCTCGTCGAGAATGCCGTATTTGGTATAACTGCCGGTCGGATCTTAATCTGATGATATACAGACCAAAGATCCATCTTCGAGAATACCCTAGCACCCACTAGTTGATCAAAAATAATATCAATGCATGGTAGTGGATACATGTTTTCGATAGTCACGGCATTTAAAGGACGATAGTAGACGCATAGCCTCAAAGTTTCGTCCTTCTTCTTGACAAATAGTGCGGAGCAGCCTCAAGGTGATGAACTTGGGCGAATAAAACCTTTAGCCAAAAGGTCATTCAAATGCTCTTTCGATTCAGCAAGTTCATTGGTTGCCTTTCTATAAGGCCTCCGGGAAATAGGCATGGTTCCCGGTGCAAGTTCAATCTTGAACTCAACATCACGTTCGGGCGGCATGCCCAGTAGATCATCGGGAAACACGCCGGGGAAATCACAGACAACTGGAATGTCTTCTAATTTAGTGGCTTTAGTGTTATGTGCAGCTGCAAGTAAAGGCATGGTATTTTCCAGAACCAAACTATGTTGGCCATGCTTCACGGAATTCAGCTGCACTGTACAAGAGCTAATATCAAAGATAGCACCATGATGTGTCAACCAAGACATTCCCCAAATGATCTCAATTTTCGGAATGTCCAACATAATAATTGTAGCAGGATAAATGAAAGTGCATATAGGCATCCCTTGTGGGTTTTGGTTGATTTATGACAAACAAATGAGATCCTAACCAAATTGTTGAGATGAGCGCAGGTTTTAATGAATTTATGAAGAAAGCGCAAAAAAGAAAGGAGAATGAGGATCTATATGGACAAGAGCTCAAGATCTGAATGGATTAGATCAGTGTATATGGAGTGTGTTGGAGAAACACACCCCAAGAGCTCAAGCACAAGAAAACTCATTCACTTCACAAATTTACACAGGACCGGACTAGTCCGATATACCCCGGACTAGTCCGATAATCCCTATGTTCAAGATCGGACATGTCCTCCCAGTGCAGACATGTCTACACAATCTAGGTTTACAAAGACCTGAATAGTCCGATATCACCACGGACTAGTCCATTGTCTTTCTTACTAAGATCGGACTAGTCCTCCCTAGTGCGGACTAGTCCTCAACACTTCACAACTTTGCACGACATCAGACAAGTCTGATAATATCCGTACTGGTTTGATAACCTCTCTGACTAAAATCGGACAAGTCCTCCAAGTACGAACTTTTCCTCAATTCACTAAGGGGTTCACCACAGTTGGACTACTCTGATAATGACCGGACTAGTCCAAAGTCTTCCAGAGCCTAAATCGGACTAGTCCGCCCAAGGACGGACAAGTCTAATGTTTTGTGAGAACTTAGGGTTTCCTACACACCGCACACCGGACTAGTCCGAACTCCACCACAAACTAGTCCAGATTGCACCCTGCGCCGTCACACCATCCAAGCGCCTAGAAAACACATCTGTCCACACAATCTATCGCACGAAAGATCAAATTCTTGAGAATTAACTTTGGATCAAAGTACAGACACGATTCTCACGTCTTGAGCTCTTGGGTTTGATTCTCTAACGCACTCTTTTTGTTTTATTGTGGATCTTACGAGTGTATTCTTGGTGGTGTTTGATTTGTAGTCTTGGGCAGCCCTTAACTTGTGAGAAGGCCCCATGAACTTCGTGATTTACCCTTTGTGATTAGTGGGAGAGTATCGGCCTCCGTGGCGATTCAACGATGGTAGGGTTGGAGAGGACCCGGTCCTTTCGTGGGCTCCTCAATGTGGATGTAGGTTGCCACTGTGGGAACCGAACCACGAGATAAACTCTTGTGTCAATCTTGTTCTTAGTTTTTCATATCACATTCTAGGGTTTACTTGATCTTGCATATCTTACGTTAAAACATTGAAACCAAAGTTAGTTTGTGCTACATTTAATTTCATTGACTCAATAGCTCCAAGTTACATACTATATTGTTGTGCACTGTGCTGGTATTGAGATCATTGATCTAACTAGATCAATCTAGTCCGCACGCACCGGACTAGTCCGCACTCTGCCGGACTAGTCCGATTTCTTAGTATTTGATCAATTTGCTAAGTGTTGCAGGTTCCGACTAAAATTCAAAAAGGCCTATCCCCCCTCCTATGTAGGCCACATTCAATAAATCCGCCCATTCAAGCATAGAGGTGCTCGGGCTACAATCTGGTTGGCGGTCATACTACCTCCCGGTGAAATGATCATATAAGATGATGATAAAGGAGTCGATGAAAACTGATGCTTCATTACAAAAGCTTTACTGATGAAATCATGATTGGTGCCTGAATCAAATAGCACAAATGTGGGTAGATCTTGCAGGCGAAACATACCCGCAAACACGGGCTCTCCCACGGGAGCATTCTCAACTGCCACATAGTTCACTTTTCCCACTTCCAGTAAGGTCTTCTTATCCTGACCATGGGGTTTCTTTGCAACTTGAGGATAGGCTAGGTTGCAGCCCCGTTTGGTCATGTGACATGTCGGTGCTAAAAGATCCTCCTCACAACTAGTATCTTGTGTTGCAAGATCAGGCTCTCCGTTAGATCGAGACGAAAGATAGACTGGTGCGCCTTGCTGTAGCAGAGGTGCACAAGTAGATAGTTGGTGTTGTGCCAGCAGTGGTTGAACATCCTCCAAAGAATAGGTGCAACAGTGAAACTGTGGTTGTCGCACCACCGGCTGACTTTCTCGACCGGATGGTAAGTAATGCACCACCCGATATTTCTGTGGAAGATCGCTAATGCTATCTAGTGATATGTTTCTTTTCTTCTCCACTTGAAGACGGAGATCAGCATCTTCTCGCCCAATAGCGGCAATCACCAAATCATAGTAATTGCCATCCTTAAATAAAGCCACTGCAGCCTTGAGTCTAGCTTTCAGTCCTCGGAAAAAGTATTCACATTTTAGATTCTCATTGTCCACAAAATGAGTTCCATACTGCACCAAGCAGTTGAACTCTTTAAAGTATTCAAGTACCCTCATTTCTTCTTGCTTCAACTCCAAAAATTCTTCATACTTGGCGCTTATAATCCCAGCAGGGATGTGATGGGCACGAAATGCATCACAGAATTCACTCCACGTGACACGATGTCCCACTGGCAGAGTGGTGAGATATTGTAACCACCAGGCTGCAGTGGACCCATGAAGTTGTTGAGCAGCCAACAACGTCTTTTGGTACTCATCAAACTGAAATAGCCGGAATTTGCCTTCTATAACCCGGAGCCATTGATCGGCCTCCACCGGATCATTCACCTCCATGAAAACTGGTGGGCTAGTTGAAAGAAACATCACATAAGCACTCCAAATTGAATTATGCAGTCGAGCTTCTGAGGATCTGCTCTGTTGCACCAATTCTCGATGTAACATACAGTTCTGGCGATTAGACTCGACCACACATGCCATGAAATGAGCAAGTATAGTCGGGGACAAAACGGGTGGTGGCGGAGATTGTGAAGGTGCCGAGTCATTTCCGCCACGAATTGAACCACCTAATTCACGCTCAGAATGAGTGTTATCCATGCTGCAAGAGTGATCAATACGGTTAAATCCAAAGTCGCAACGTCAACTTGAACTCAAAAACATTAACCGTAATACGCATCACTTAAACAATGCAACATGTGAAGGTGTAAACAAAGATTTGAACTTTTGAACCAGATTCAAAACTTGATAAAACTCATCAAATACACCCACTTAACAGCTAGAGTGAGGATAGACGACTAAGGAACATGTTGCGGAACTTAGGAAGTAAACAAATGATCATGTCCACAACAGTTTCCAAACTGACTTCAAACATATCACATTCTATCCAGACTTGACAGTTTGGATTCAAACCTGAATTTGAATATGAAATTGGAAGGTTCTTGTCTCAAGTTGAATACCAAAGTTAAACTTCACTTCAATATATTTCAAACGAGTATTCATATGCCCTCATATCAGTTCTGGGTAAGGAGATATGAATTTTTAAATTTCACAAAGCTCCCAGAATTCCAGGGAAATTTTGACAGCACCTCCTTTGTATATTGTGGATTTGGCCGCAGTTTTACAAATAGATAATATCAAAATTTGCCAAAACTTCAAATTACAACATTGTAATAAACATCACAAGGATTCGATAACTGTATCATATGAAGCCATTAGAGGTTTCTACTAGGAGGTATGATCAAAATAGTAACAAGTAGAGAAATGGTTCCAGTTTCTGTCCAGATTTGGCAGACTTTGGAACTTGGAAATTTGGAATAGGTTAGAGGGAGATTCTGTTCTGAAGTTCAACAGAAACGATGTAGAAAACTTCATAATATTTCTGTCCATGTAAGATACACTTTCATTGGATTTTTCTGCTGATAGTTATGAATTTTCAAAATCAGGTCAAATTCCTGACAGAAAACAGAGATTCTGGTTTTTGAATCACTGGAGCTTAAGCCTACTCCAACTTTGACTCTTAGTTCAAAACCAGAAATCGATAACTAATACATTTTCTTGAGTCCATTTTACACTGATCTTCTTAATGCATCGATGGGATACATGTCGGCACTACGTCCTCACCAAAGAAAATCCTAAGCCGGTATTCCGGCATACGTCTCAACGGTGGCACTAATGATGTTCACTTGCAAATGTTTTCTACTCGAGTTACGGATAACACGGTTGGTGTACCTGCAACTACACACAAACTACTGATCAATCATATGGTGCCGTACGACACAGCCCGCACGGGCTATCATTTCAGGCAGTCACAATAATATATATAAAAGTAAAAACATTTGTCCCGTATCATTCCATACGGGCCACCCCGAGCTTAGCCACATCTCGATGTACATTACCAGGTTTTCTACCACCCGACAGGATCCCACATCATTGCATAATGCTGCACCAGTAGGAGGTGCATCGGGTTATGTCCCACCCGACGGGGGCTCCCACTAATTTTGAAGCACGTTGGGGTACCGCGTGTCATATGTTCTTAGAAATATGGAGAGTTTCAAAGACTCATATTGACTTTCCGTTCTAAGCTACAGAAAATTTCACATTCTACAACTCGCAAGGTGAGCTTACCGCAATTGATCTGCTTGCGGTGGCGTACCTTACCTCTTACCTAACGTTGGAGCGTCGTTATGGAATATAATAACACATAAGTTGGCTTGGCACCTTAAGTAACTAATACTATAATAGACCTTATGTGGGCATAGTAACTAATCCTCACTCAACGACATCTAAGTTTTCAAAATAGGCTCCTTTCGAGCGTGCTATTCCTAATGCGGCTCTGATACCAGGTTGTGAGGACCGAGGTCCCGACTTATAGAAATCACATTGGGTTGTGCCGTGCAATGCGGCACCCAACAGCACACACACAAAGAATAGTCAAAGTACATCAAATTTTTCATTTCATAATATAATCAAGTGTATGAAATAGTGTACAAAGGGTACACACGCAGCGAAATATACATACTCACTCTCTGTAACCTAACTAAGCAAAAGAGAAGCCGTCCATGCTCGCGGATGCTTCTCACTAGCAACACGAAGAGATATCGCAGCGGTGGGGTTTCACGTGAACCTTACACCTCGAAAAATCCGGGGTCTCACGGACGACCAACAATGAAAGAAAAATATACTAATACCGGCAAAAATATGTATAAAGCAACTGTGAGCACAAGGCTCAACAAGACTTAATCGTCTCATGTAAAGCATGAAACTCTACATGCAAGGTGCCGAAGTGTAGCAACGACACTTCCCGTGGACCTGCTAAGGAGCAGCCCGCGGAGGTTCTTGTTATGGTTGGGGTACTCAGAGATCAAGATGACACAAGAGATTTACGTGATTCGGTCCGCCTGAGCGTAACACCGTACTCCACGGGGTTTGTGTTGTTGTATTACATGAGTTTGTTCGCTAGTATGCGGGTTAGCTTGGATCGGATCAGCTGAGATGTCCATGGGTACGTGTGGCACAACCCTTTTATAGTTCTAAGGACCGACTATTACAAAGCTTCCCCGGCCCAACATGTGGCCCTGGCGTATTTAGTGGCCTAATACAATGTATAAATTGTATTAAGCATGGTTAATAGTGTGATAACGTGCCTTAATGGCTCCGTTATCCCTATCAACAGTGCTCCAATCACGTGTCGTTAATACAGTATTAACAACACAAAATTAAATCATGTAACTGCCGCTTTAATTACCCTTGATTGTTCGTGTTGAAGGAGATCTACCAGTGTCTACGTCAATGAAGGTGCGGACTCTCCACACGTGGATGATTCGGAGCTTTCCCTTACAGGAGGTTAGGTCCGGGGCTGCTGTACACGTGTCAGCACTGGAGCTCCTCTTTGCTGGGAGCTTAGTTCTAGTTTTCCTTTACACGTGTTGACCCAGGAGCTACCCATATGAGGGGAGCGGGTTCGGTGCAATGTGAGGCCTGAGGAGACCTTCAACTCTGACAGGTAGAACTCCCTTGTGCTCTGCGCGGTACTAAGGGGTACTCGGTATCACAATGGCCCCCAGGCCCACCTCTTGGAGAAACCCTTTGGGTTAAGTTATTCTACCAGAGGTGGGGCCATTCTCGATTCCCGCACTTCAATTTCAAGGTTCTTCTAATATGCTGTTGGAGCGATGGTCTAGGAGTGAACCTTTGACACGTGGCTTGTTATGAATGCGACAGATAAGATCTTTGAGTGAGGATCTCACGCAATTGAAGGTTGCCGGTTCCAAATACGAAAACTGTATCATTTCCGCGCGCCCTGTCAGGGTGATACCATCGAGTTTCCCACCGCTCATCATGACAACGGTTCGTGTTGGGTAAGAACCTCGATCTCTTCGTCGAGGTGGCCCCAGGCCCACTTGTCATTGATGGGATAGACTTTTAAAAGTGCCTTCGTTCTCACTGTGGTTTCCATCCAAGCATCGCGGAGGCTTACTTAAGAGGGAAAGTGTGCACAGTTTGAGGAATCTTTAAGCCTTCAATCAAATTTGCTCTCAGAGCCTCCCAAATTCAGCCTAACATCCATTCCTTTGCTCCACTTTGCCGCGATGGAGTTGGGTCTCCCCAAGAGCCGCCTCAAGAGTGACGATGATCTGAAGAAGGTCCAGACCAATATGGGGTAGTCCAGCGACTCCTTCAACCTCTTGGTTTGCACCGGCAAGCTCGCATTTAAGAAGGAGCGCATAGGCGACATGGTGTACTTCTCAGCATATGCCATGGTGGGATTCCACCTTTCCTTACTTTTCTTTTGATGCTGCTAGACTTTTATGTTCTGCAGCTGTATCACCTTCGCCCCCATTCTCTTTCTCTCGTGGCAATGTTCGTCCACTTTTGCGAGATGAGGGTGGTTATTCCCCCCTGCGTCAACCTATTATGTACTTTCTTCACCATCCACACTATTGGCAAGGGGACTGAGCTTCTTGGCTTCTACTATTTTGTGAAGCGCATGAACTGCCCCTTCAAATACTTGAAGTTGTTTCCTTCCAGCAAATGGGATGACTGGAAGAAAGATTGGACATCATTACAGTGGAGGAGCACGAGAAGTTGGAACTGCCCGACGGTCTCCCCAATTTTGACACTGATGCCTGGAGTGTAGTTCCAGTGCTGTCAGATCCCTTCAACCTTGTCTTGACCAGGATCCACGAATGCGTGGAGGTTGGAGTGACTCCTTCGATGGTCTTTTGCATCTTCCTGGTCAATAGGTGGGCTCCGATGAGGAAGAGGGAGAAGCTCGCGTGGGCCCTCAACAGCGTGATGGATCATGACCGGTTTGAAACCGGTCTGAAATCCAACATGAATGATGAAGCTTTGGAGCTTCATCTTAAGAAATTCCAGCATGGGATAAATGTTAACGGCGACAACTTACTTCCGCCGACAACTTTCCTCCCTCTGGACACAGAGGCGCAATTCAGTAGGGAGCTCCGGAGGAAGATGCCGATGCTTGATGACCTTGGTGAGGTAGAAAGGTGTCCGACCATGAGGTTGGTGATCCACGAGCTTCTGAGGGTGGTCCTGCCTCTGCCCTATGCTGAAGGATTGAAGACACCAGGAATGGAAAGGGTAAAGAGCTAGCTGAGCCCTCCAGCCGGATGAGAAAGTTGAAGCATGCTGACGGGAGGTCTGTCAGGCCTACTCCTTCTACCACGGCTCCTTCTCCGCGACGAGGGAGGTCTTCTGCATCTACCCCTGCTCTGGTGCAAGCGTCTTCAAGAGGCGTGAGCTCTGGGCAGTCGACCCCGGCCTCAGTGCTGGTTAAAAGCTCCAGGCCTGGGAGTTCTTCCCGGCCAAGAGAATCTCCGGCCGAAAGGACTCCGGCTGCTACGAGTGGTCCTCAACTAAGGTTCGAAGCTGTTGTCTCACAACACTTGGTGGGCTCTAGCTCAGACCTCAGAAGAAGAGGTTCCGAGGTGATTGGGGTGGTAGCATCCATAGGTAAGCATTGATTTCTCATCTCAAAATGCTAGTTTTGTTTTTCACGTGTCTTTAATCTTCTCTTCCCTTTATTTCTAGGGTGTCTGTCGGTGGTTTTGATCCGGCAGATCTCCCGACACTACTAAAAGTGTTTGCGGAGTTTGAAGTTCGGTGTGGGCGCGCGAAGATTCAAGAAGGTGAAATGTAAAATGACACAGGAGACACAAATATTTACGTGGTTCGGGCCGCCTGAGCGTAATACCCTACTCCACGGGGTGTGTTGGTGTTGTATTGGATATATGAACTCAACTCAAGTGATGTGAGTTGAGAGCGTGTGTGAGCCGATCAGACCAGATCAGATCAGATCAGATCCTATGATATAAGCCCAGCTCAGATCCCAGGTCCTCTATGTATCGTTGGCCTGTCCTTTTATAGTACAAGGATAGGCCGTTACAAGTTGGCCTGTCCCGACATGTTGCCCCGGCAGCTACTAATATTGATACACATTTGATGCGCTTAATTACCCTTAATGATCGAGTTACGGGCTTTGACAGCGCCGTTACGGGTAATAAAGGTCATACGATCGTGTGTCATTAACATAGTATTAATGACACTTAATCGAGTCTTGAAGTCCTTGATTCCCCTTTGAAGATCCGGAGCCGTTGTGGAGTCTACCGAAGGTTTGAGGCTGAAGATCTGACGGTTGGACACGTGGTAGCTCCGGAGCATACTGTGGGGAATAGATAGGTCCGGTGCCACCAGACACGTGTCAGTTCCAGAGCTTCCCTCGATCTGGGGTTAGGTCCGGGGGTGCCGTTATGGTACATAGCCCGGAGCTTCCCCCTTGTGGGCGGTAGCTCCGGTTTGATGGTACACGTGGCAACCCTGGGACTAACGTGTTGGGGAAGGGGGTCCAGTTATGTCTGACATGTGGGCCTCTGAAGGTCTTCAAATCAAGTAGATGACATTTCCTTGAGATCATTGCAGTCTCAAGGGGTATACAGTACCCAGGGTACCGACAGTGGCCCCCTGGGCCCACCTCTGGGGAAGACCCCTTGGGTGAAGTCATTCCGCTGGAGGTGGGTCCATCCTTCGACTTTTGAGTCGAGTCTTCAAAGGTCTTCAGATGTGCCGTTGGCGATAGTTTTGGAGTTAAATCCTCGTCGCGTGGCATATCCCGGGTGCGGCAAATGAGATCTTTGGCGTGCGGATCTCACGCAATTGAAGGTCGCCAGTTCCCGATACGAAAATCATATCGGTTCCGCGCGCCTTGTTAGGACGCCACCTTCGGGCTTCCCGCCTTTGATGATGACAACCATTCGTCTGGGTAAGAACCTCGACTTGGTCGTCGGGGTGGTCCCGGGCCCTCTTGTCATCGGCAAGGTGAAATTTTTGAATAGTATCTTCAGCTTCCTTGCGGTTTCCATCCAAGCATTGCGGGGGCTTACTTAAGAAGGAAAGCGCGCACCGTCTGAGGTTCTTTAAGCCTCTCATCTGAACTTGCGTTCGAACTCCCAAACTTGTGCTTGCTTTTCCTCCCTTGCCTCGCTGTGCTGCGATGGAGTTGGGTCTCCGCAAGAGCCGCTTGAAGACTGAGAGTGACCTGAAGAAGGTTCGGGCCCTCATGGGTGGTCCCCAGACTTCTTCAACCAACTGGTCCGCGCTGGGGGAGAGCTCCCATTCGAGAAGGAGCACGCCGACGAGATGGTGTACTTTTCTGCGCACGAGATTGTGGGGTTGATCCCACCTTTTTCCTCCTTTTTCTTGATGCTGCTAGACTTCTATGGTCTGCAGCTGTGCCACCTTGGCCCCCACTCCATTCTTCTAGTGTCTGTCTTTGTACACTTCTGTGAAATGTGGGTGGGCATCCCCCCCTGTATTGAGCTTTTCCGGACCTTCTTCACCGTCCATACCACCGGAAAGAGTGATGAGTACCTTGGCTTCTACTACTTTGTGAAGCGCAAGAAGTGCCCATTCAAGTACCTCCGGTCGTTTCCCTCTGGAAAGTGGGACAATTGGAAAAAAGACTGGATAGTCATCCGAGTGGAGGAGCACGAGAAGCTGGAGCTGTCGGAAGGCCTCCCCAATATCGACACTGCAGTCTGGAGTGAAGCTCCGATGCTGTCGGATGCCTTCAACCCTGCTCTGACCAGGATCCGCCATTGTGTGGAGGGAGGATTAACTCCTCAGGTGGTATTTTGCAATATCCTGGTCAACAAGTGGGCACCGCTGAAGAGGAGAGAAAAACTCGCTTGGTCCCTCAACAGTGTGATGGACGACGACCGGGTCGAGACCAGGCTGAAGTCAACATGGAGGGGTCGACCTTGGAGTTTCATCTCAAGAAGTTCCAGCACGGCATCGACGTCGCGGGTGATTACTTGACCCCTCCACCAGCTTTCCTCCCTCTGAACATGGAAGTACAGTTCAGCAGGGAGCTCCGGTGGATGATGCCAGTGCTTGACGACCTCGGTGTCGTCGAGAGACGATCAACTTCCAGGGTGGTGATCCCTGGGGCTTCTGACGGTGGCTCCGACCCTGCCCCGAAGCCATGGACCGAAGTCGTCAGCAAGGGCAAGGAGCCAGCGGTCGAACCCTCGAGCCAGAAGAGGAAGCTGAAGCATGCCGACGGAAGGTCAGTCAGGCCTGCATCATCTACAGCAGCTCCTTCTCCACGGAGGGGGGGGGTCTTTTACAACTGCGGCGACTGTACCTGCAGCAGTGTCTTCCCGGGGTGCTAGCCTCGGGCATCTGACTTCAATACCAGGTCCAGCTGAGGTCTCTGGGTCCGGAGGTCCTTCCCGGTCAAGGGGGGCCTCGACTAAGGAAATGCCCGCGGCTGCAACAAGTTCTGGGGGGCCTTCCGGAGTTACCACGACGGCGGCGGCCATGGTCAGTCCAGAACGCCTGGGAAAGAGATTCCGTGCAAGCTAGTGCGGAAGCCTTCCGAGGTATTTTTTAATCTTTACCTCAGACAGTTGTTTTGTTGTAGTAACTGCTTTTTAAGTTTCTTCATCCATCATCTGCAGCATCCCCAACAAGAGGAGTGAGGCTCTGCCCTCAGCCACAGCAGCTGAAGCTGTGAGGGCGGAGGCTTCTGCTCCTGTCCTGGAGCTGCCCCAAGTGGTGGCTGAAGCTGCGGCTGCTCCGGTGCCAGCTGTCGTGGTCATGGACCTCGACTCATCCCCCGAGACTCCCGTTGTAGCGCCGGACCACGAGAGAGAAGATGCGCCAGCGGCAACTGCCCCGGAGGTTGAAGCCCTAGGTCTTGATGCTGATATGTTGGAAGCTTCGGCCACTGAGCCGGAGGAAGCAGTGATTCCAGCCCCAGAGCTGGAAATTGTCGAAGCCCCGGCGGTTGAGCTGGAGGTTATTGAAGTCCCGGCAAGCGAGCCAGATGTTGAGGAAGTCCCGACAGTTGAGCCGGCTACCTCCGAAGCTCCGGCCTCAGAGCTGGTTGCCACTGAAGCTCTAGCTGCAGAGTTGGTTGCAGCTGAAGAGCTTCCGGCGCCTGAGTCGATTGAGGTTGAAGCTCCGGCCTCAGTGCCGGTTGTTGTGGAGGCATCAGCACTCGAACCCATGATGGTCGAGGCGCCAACACCCGAGCCACCCGCGGAGGAGGAGCCCAGGCCGGAGCCAGAAGTAGCCCCTGCTCCGGAAGTGATGACGACGGAGGTGCCTGCTGCTGAGCCAGGGTGCCCTGATGAAGTCGTTGGCCCCCTGCCTGAGGGGGCAAATGAAGACCTGGCGGTAGGGCCTTCGGGACCACATTCGTAGGTCGGAACTTCTTCTGCGGGACCCTCCTCGGTGGCGACTGAGGCTATCCCAGAGGATGGCCCTAGTGCCGTGGAGGCTCAGGGGACCACTCTTGTGGAGTGGGACCCAATTATTGTAAGCGAGAACCCACTGGAACCAGCGGAGGAGACCCCAGCAGGTCCGGACCCTATTCCCCTGTCGTTGTCCATTGACAACGCTTGCTCCAGTCTGCGTCAAGTCCAGCTGGCGTTCTACCACGACAGCAAGGCTCTTTAAGAGGAGTGCCAAACCCTTAGGCGGTAGTGTAATCGGCTCTACTTCGAGACCAAGCTGGCGCAGTTGAGGCTGGCAGACGACAAGGAGTGGATCAAACAGGAGATGGTCCGCCTGGAATACTCGGGCAAATTATTGGATGATAGGGAGAGCTTGACTCGTGCCCTCGACACTCAATCCCGGGCCATTTATGAGCAGGCCAAGGCAACTAATAGTGCGGCTGATGATCGCCAAGAAAGGCTTGAAGCCATTAACACTACCCTCATCAAGCGTCGGGAGGCACTTGAGGAGAGGGAGAAGAAGCTCGAAGATGAAGAGCAAAAACTCCTAGAGCTGCGGGATGATGTCTTGAAGAGGGAGGAGGAGCTTGCTGAAAAGGTGGCTCTGGCTGACAAGGGCCTCGAGGAGCGCACCAAGAAGTTGGAGGAGCGTCGCATTGAGGAGGAGGAGAAGGCCTGGGTGCAATGGAAGGAACTCTACAAGCAAGAGTGGGCCATCGCTGCTAGGGAGAAGAAAGTTAGGGGCCGGGAGAAGGACCTGGTCGACCGCCGGAACAAGATCCACCTCCGGGAGGAGGAGCTCGGAAAACTCGAGAAGCAGGTTGCTGAAAAGATTCAGCAAAATGCCAAAGAGGTTGAGCGCCTTGCTCGTGAGAATTCTGAACTGGCGGCGGCCAAAAGATCCTTGGAGGAACTGAAGGGCTTGAGGACTGCAGACTCCCTACAGGTTTGGGAGTTCCTGAGCAAAGCCAACGACACGCTGACACCAATAGGCTTCAGTCCCATGTGTCCAGGTGATCCGGAGCCAGAGCCGGACCTGGCGTTGCAAGCGTTGAGCTCGACGGGTGGCAAACTCTCCAAGGTGGGTGACGTCATCGCAGACCAGTTGGAGGTTGAGGGGCAGTCCCTGGCGAAGAACATCGCAGAGTATGTGCTGACGTGCTACACCAGCCGGAATCCCCAATTTCCTCTGGACCCGATGCTTGAAGGTCCCCTTGAAGGAGAAGGTGAAGCCACCCGAGCCAACGTGTCGGAGGTTGCTCAGAAGGTTGCCCAATTCTTCCATAGGGTCTAGGACCATCTCTGTAGCTCCCACTTGTATTCTCTCTTTTTCTTCCCCAATTTTGTAATCCCTTGTCTCCAGATGAATGAAATCCACAATTTGTTAATGAATTTCATTTTTTGTCTTCAACACTTCTGTCTTCACTTGGCCCCCTGGTAGATGTACACAATTTGATTGTGAACATGTACCAAGAGGATATTGTATTTTGTTGAAGAATCGTTTGCTTCGAACTTGTAGAGTGTAGGTCCGAAGTCTTCGATAGTGAAGTCCCCCTGAGGTTGTCGGAGCTCTGAAGCTCCGGCATTGACTACCGTCGGAGCTTAGTAGCTCCGGCAATAGTCCCTTTCAACGCGTAGAGCATCGATAGTTAGCCCTCTGGAGTGTCGCAGCTTAGTAGCTCCGGCAGTGATCTTTGCCAACGCGTAGCTTGTCGGCAGCAGACTCCGCTTGTGGGGTCTTCTCACCATCCTTTATTCTGCGTCGACGGCTGGCCCCCCTAGCTTTGCCGGAGCTTGGTTGCTCCTGTAACGCTCATTTTCAATGTTTAACATCGATCACAAGCCACCTAGGGGGAGTCGGAGCTTTGTTAGCTCCGGCTTTTCTCCATCAACGTGGATTCTTTATTTTTCCTGCACACTGAAGCCAAGAAAAATAGTAAAATTCGCTCCTTGTCTATAATTTCGTCGCGGCTTACGATTCCCAAGAAAGTTTTAGGTCAAACACAATTCTGAATACAACAGAATGTGTTGCCTTCTTTCTTCCAGATCCAATTGTACTTGGACCCGCCTTACTTTGGCCTGCCGGGGTGTAGGTAGAGTGACGTACTTAGGGTGCTTGACCAGGCTAAGTCGATAGCACACTCCGGCCCTAGATTGGCTTGGCTGCATTCAGGCGAGTGGTCCATGAACAATATTTGAATCCAAAAGAATTGACAATACAACTCGAATTGTACGTGAACTGGTCGAACTAAAATTTCTTAAGAATTGCACAACTTTGTTATAGACAAGAAAGAGAAAAATAAAAAATATTGAGCTTGTACAAAATAAATGCACGTGGAGTCTGTTTCACATGAAGATGTCTTTCATTATAGGTCTGGGGTACAGGGGAAACAAGTACACTCTTAGGGTACGGAACCAGGCTAAGCGTGTTTCATTTCTCGTTTGACCCAAGGTAGCTAGCCACACTTTTAGTCCTGAGACTGTGACAAGTGTTGCATGAACTTTGCGGACCTTCCGGGAAAGGTCTGGCTGTTCTCCTGGAGGAACTACCTGACTTTGTACAATGACTCTATAACATACACCTCAAGTTACTATAGACTCACCTCCGTGATATTAAGTGTAGAACTTATGGAGGTGCTCAATATTCCAAGGATTTGGGAGAGGTGTCCCATCCTCGGTAGCCAAGCGAACGCTTCCGGGATGGGATACTTTAATAACTCGGAAGGGTCCCTCCCAGCTGGGGGAGAGTTTGTTTAACCCTTCTCTGGATTGTATTCTCCATAGCACTAGATCGCCTTCCTCGAGCTGTCGATTGTGTACATGCCGCTGATGATAGTGCCGAAGGGCTTGGCGGTATCAGGCATTCCGAACAGCTGCTTGGCACCTTCCCTCCTCAAGGAGGTCTAGGTCTTCATGCCGGAGCTGGTCCTGCGTGGCTTCGTCGAAGGTCCGGACCCGGAGTGACCCCAAGGTGATTTCTGAAGGAAGGATTGCTTCAACTCCGTACACCAGGAAGAAGGGTGTCTCTCCAGTCGACCGGTTTGGAGTTGTCCTGTTGGCCCATAGAGTGGGTGGAAGCTCTTCAATCCAGTTGGCTCCATGTTTTTTCAAGCGCTCATAGGTGCGCGTTTTGAGTCCTTTCAGGATTTCAGCATTTGCTCTCTCGTCCTGGCCATTGCTTGTCGGGTGAGCTATGGAGGTGTAGCAAACTTGAATGCCGAGGTCTTCGCAATATCCTTGAAATGCAGAGCATGTGAATTGGGTCCCATTATCAGTAATGATTTTGTTTGGGACTTAAAATCTGCATACAGTGGACTACAAAAAGTTGATAGCAGATTGCTTGTTTATTGTCACAACTGGAGTTGCTTCTGGCCACATGGTGAACTTGTCAATGGCGACATAAAGGAACTTGTAACCTCCGACGGATCTTGGGAAAGGTCCCAAGATGTCCATCCCCCACAGAGCGAAGGGCCATGTAGGAGGTATCATTTGTAGAGGCTGAGCCGGTGTGTGAATTTGCTTTGCATGAAATTGGCATGCCTCGCATTTCTTCACCAGCTTAGTAGCATCCTGGAGTGCTGTAGGCCAGTAGAAGCCATGGTGGAAGGCTTACCGACCAGCGTGCGGGAAGACGCGTGGTTCCCACACTCGCCTCCATGGATTTCTGCGAGGAGCTCACAGCATTCTTCCCTTGTGATGCACCGCATTAGGACGCTGTTAGCACCGCGCCAGTAGAGATCCCCTTCTACCAACGTGTATCTTTTAGCCAATCTGACTATCCGGTCAGTGGATACATCATCGTCAGGAAGGATGTTGTCTTTCAAGTAGCTCCGGATCTCCGAGATCCATGCATCGGAGCTAACTTGAGCATTTGAGTCTTGTGTGCTGGGTTGCTCGGAGTTCCGGCAGCACCTACGACCCTTGATGGCTACCATGGTAACAGGGCCATCGGGACCGTCAGCTTCGGGATGCTGATCTCGCCCCCTTCGCTCAGTTCAGCAGGCTGAGCTGTGGGTTTTGACAACCTATGGACAAAATTTCCGTCAGGAGCTGGAGCTCCGGTTGACGCTTTCGTCGAGAGTTCGTCGGCTTCAGCGTTGTGGACACGCTGGACGTGGTGGAGGTCTAGGACTTCAAAGTCCTTCTGAAGCCTCTGGACTTCAAGGAGGTAAGCAGCTAGCTGGAGATTGTTGCAGGAGCATTCACCCTTCACTTGTTTAATGATGAGTTGTAAATCTCCCTTGACCAGCAACTACTTGACACCGTATGACAGTGCCACCTTTAGTCCATAGATGAGTGCTTCGTACTCCGCCATGTTGTTGGTCACCTTGAAGTCAAGGTGTACCATGTATTTTACCTTCTCCCCGGTTGGTGCGAGGAGAAGGATTCCAGCTCCAACCCCTGCTTTTGCACGGAGCCGTCGAAGTAGAGGGTCCAGTGAGGCTCGGTGAAGACCGGAGCCTTGTGTTCCAGCTTCTGCTCACTGGGGCCCCCAGGGTTTAATGTAGAGGGAGTCCATTCTGCCACAAAATCTGCCAATGCTTGACTCTTGATTGCTTGTCTTGGAATGAATTCGAGATCGAATTCAGCAAATTCTGCTGCCCACTTTGCAATATTACCAGTTGAATTGGGATTATGCAAGATTGCTCGAAGTGGGTAAGAAGTCACCACTGAAATCTTGTGAGCTTGGAAGTAATGGCGAAGCTTCCTGGAGGCGATAAGACTTGCATAAAGCAGCTTATGCACCTCTAGGTATCAAGTCTTGGTGTCATGAAGTACTTCACTGATGAAGTACACTGGGCGCTGGATGGTCCGGACCCTCCTGGATGGGCCCGGAGCTTCCTCTTCATTGACCCGGATCCTCCCGGAGGGATTCAGACCTTCTTCGGGGACCTCTGGGTCCTTGCTGGAGGGACCCGGAGCTTCTTCAGAAGCGACCTGGACCCTCCCGGAGGGGTCTGGGTCTTCTGAAGTAACTTCTTGTGGACTCAAGTCTGAGAACTGGGACTCAGACTTGCTTTCAGGAACCTCCGGACCCTCACGGAGGGGTCTGGATTCCTGAGCTTCGGATGGTTCTGGTCTCTCCGTAACCAGGACCATACTGACGACTTCGTCAGTTGCTGAAATGTAAAGCAGCAAAGGTTCACCAGGGTTCGGAGCTACCAGAGTTGGTAGGGTGGTGAGGAGCTGTTTTAGCTCCTGGAATGCCTTTTCTGCTTCTTCAGACCATTGGAATAATCCGGACTTCCTCAATAACTTGAAGAAGGGAAGTGCCCGTTCCGCCAGTATTGAAATGAACCGGCTGAGGGCTGCTAGACATCCAGTCAGCTTTTAGACATCCTTGATGCGGGCTGGTGGCCGCAAGTCTTCAATGGCTTTGATCTTCGCCGTATTAGCCTCTATGCCCTGGTGATTTACAAGGAAACCAAGAAGTTTTCCAGAGCTTACCTCGAAGACACACTTGTCTGGGTTTAGCTTTGCGCGGGTGACCCGCAGCTTGTCGAAGACAGCCTGTAAGGTGTCAAGGAGTGACTCCTTGTTCTTGACCTTGACCACGATGTCATCAACGTACACTTCCACTATGTCTCTAATGAGTTCTTCAAAAGTTTTGTACATAGCTCGTACAATGGTTGAAGCTGCATTCTTGAGACCAAATGGCATGGCTGTAAAACAGTACAATCCATCTACTGTGATGAAAGAGGTATGCTCTTCATCTTCCCTAGACATTCTGATTTGATGATACCCAGAATATGCGTCTAGGAAACACAGTAATTCACACCTGAAGGTGGAATCCACTATCTGATCTATTCTACGTAGTGGGAATGGATCTTTTGTACATGCCTTATTTAGTGTTGTGTAGTCAATACACAGCCGAAGCTTCCCGCCGGCCTTGGGCACAACGACTGGGTTTGCCAGCCATTTTGGATGGAAGACTTCTCGGATGAATCTGGCTTCGAGCAACTTCTTCACTTCCTGTCGAATGAAGTTCTGTTGCTTCACGTATTGCTTCCGAGGCTTCTGATGCACGGGCCGAGCGTCAAGGTAGATCTTCAGATTGTGCTCAATCACTTCCCTGGGGATCCCAGACATTTGTGACGGTTGCCAGGCAAACACGTCGACATTAGCCCGGAGGAAAGCGATGAGCGTGAGTTCCGATTTGTCATTCAGTCCCCCCGATATACGGGTGGTCTGAGCGGCATCGGAACCGATTTGGACGACTTTGACGGGAATGTCGGTGTCGCCGTTTGGCTGCACACAAGGTGCAGAAGTCGAGCCTCGTTGATGAATGCTCGGGGGTTTTGGAGCTTGCTCCTGCCTGGAGTCCTCCTCTTGCACCGTAGTAAGTGCATGAAGTTCTTCTAGAGCGGTTACTCCGACAGTGATCTCCGTGGATCCAGAGAACGCCTACTGGTGTTGGCATCTTTAACACCAGGTAGCCATAATGAGCAGCTGACATGAATTTGTACAAGGCAGGCCTACCTAAGATGGCGTGAAAGGTAAGTTGATCTGAGCAACGTCAAAGACCAACTTCTCAGTGTGAGACTTCTCCCAGGTCCCGAAGGTAACGGGGAGAGTAATAGCACCGAGTGGGGTAATGGCTCCCGGACCTACTCCGGAGAAAGGTCGGGAGGAGTGAAGATCCAAAGGTCAGAGCTGAAGCTTTTGGTAAAAGCTTCGAAGCTTATGAGGTTCAGCCCCGAACCTCCGTCTACCATAACATGGTGGAGCTGAATGTTATTGATGGTATGTGATACCATCAAAGGTAACTGGCCCGCTCCAACCATACTTCGAGGGCAGTCCGAAGCATCAAAAATGATGGTTGTGTCCATCCACTTCTGATGAGGCTCCGCCCTGGCTGTATGAGCTACAACGGCCATATCCCGACGCATTGTCTTGAGGACACGGTGGGAGGTGATATCCCATGATCCACCAAAAATGGTGTTCATGGTCCTCCGACGCTCGTTGTCAGAGACGTCAGAATCATTGTCGACAGAGGTGCAGACGACCTTCAGGACCTTTTTAGGATCCTGAAAACCTAACTCCTCTTCAGTTGAAGCTTCGTCAACTTTTTGTTTTCCTTCCCTCTGTCGGAAAGGAACTTCTTCCCGACGCTTGTTGTAGCGCTCGGCAAGGTTTTGGACCTCCTGGCAATCTTCCAAACTATGGTTGTCCGTCTTATGAATTGGACATCACACCTTGGGTTTGCCACCGTCTTCAGAAGACGGTCGAGGTTGCTTCTCTGGGCGTGGCCCCCAGCCACCCAGAGCTGTAGCAGCTGCAGCATTAGATGTGCTTGCCGACGGCTTCTTCTTGCCGTTTGTCTTTTTCTTCTTTTTGCCACTCCTGGAGGTAGTGGCTTCGCCTTTGTAGGATTTCTTGCGATCCCCCGGAGGTGGACTGGAGTGCATTTCACGGTCCTCCGCAGCTCTGGCACATTTGTCGGCCAAGCTAAAGAGTTCCGTGACACTGGTGATCTCCTTGATCGCTAGTTTCTCCAACATCTTTTTACCCCGTACACCCTATCTAAATGCCACAATGATAGAAGCGCTAGAGATAGAAGGGATAGCGTTTCATACCTAAGAGAATCTCTGGATGAATGATCGCAGGGATTCTCCCTGTTTTTGTACGACTGCAAAACGGTCCAGTTCGGTGTCTGGTCGGGTGTATGAACTCCCGAAGTTGGCGGTGAACTGTCGGCACAACTCCTCCCAACTGTTGATGGAGTTGGGTGGAAGCCTCATAAACCAGGACCGGGCGGTCCCAGTTAAAGCCACTGGAAAATAGTTGGCCATTACAGCCTCATTTCCTCCAGCTGCTAGGATGGCAGTGGAGTAAATCTGAAGAAATTCGACGGGATTAACGGTCCCGTCAAACTTCTCCGGTAGGTGAGGCTGGAATTTCTGTGGCCACCTGACCATACGCAGATGCATGACCAGGGCTGAACAGCCTCCTCCAACTCGTTAAGGAGCAGGAATGTCCTGAGCTTCTCGTCTTTCACGAGCACACTCGATATGGACTCGGCCGTCTTGTTGACGGTATCGGCGATCAAGCTCCGCCCGGAGGTCATGAGTTGAAAGCCTTGATACCGTGTGAGTGCGTCGCGCCCCGGAGGGGAACAACGTCACTTGCTGTGAAGCAGCACGTCTCCTGTTGTTGGAAACATGCGGACCAAGTCTGCCAGACAAGGTCCGTCGCTGCAACGGGGCCCGTCCTAAAGGAGGAGGACCCTGGTTACTGATGCGGTCGGCTGCTGCTGCAACCAAGTGTTCCACATCGGTCCTCCACTGCTCCATTGTATCCCGGGATGCATCCGGAGGTGGTGGGCGCTGAAGGAGTGCACGTGCTGCATGGAGCGTGTGTTCCGGGTTGTCATGATTCGCCGGCGTAGTGATTGACGCCGGTGCACCATCACGCTGCCCAGCTTGATTTGCTGGTGGAGGCGGCGGTGGTGGAAGTGTGACTCCTGCTGGAATTGAGGTTCCTGCTAGTGGCTGCATATTGGAGGGATTGCCCCTAGCAGCTTGAACAGCGGGATGATTGGATGATTCAGCAGCTGAGTTCACCATTCTTGAAATCTCAGGCGCCCCTACCTGGCGCGCCAACTGTCGGTGGTTTTGATCCGACAGATCTCCCGACACTACTAAAAGTGTTTGTGGAGTTTGAAGTTCGGTGTGGGCATGCGGAGATTCAAGAAGGTGAAATGTAAAATGACACAGGAGACACAAAGATTTACGTGGTTTGGGCCGCCTGAGCGTAATACCCTACTCCACGGGGTGTGTTGGTATTGTATTGGATGTATGAACTCAACTCAGGTGTTGTGAGTTGAGAGCGCGTGTGAGCCGATCAGACCAGATCAGATCATATCAGATCCTATGATATCAGCCCAGCTCAGATCCCAGGTCCTCTATGTATTGTTGGCCTGTCCTTTTATAGTACAAGGACAGGCCGTTACAAGTTGGCCTGGCCCGACATGTGGCCCCGGCGGCTACTAATATTGATACACATTTGATGTGCTTAATTATCCTTAATGACCGTGTTACGGGCTTTGAAAGCGCTGTTACTGGTAATAAAGGTCATTCGATCGTGTGTCATTAACATAGTATTAATGACACTTAATCGGGTCTTGAAGTCCTTGATTCCCCTTTGAAGATCCGGAGCCGCTGTGGAGTCTACCGGAGGTTTGAGGCTGAAGATCAGATGGTTGGACACGTGGCAGCTCCGGAGCATACTGTGGGGAACAGATAGGTCCGGTGCCACCAGACACGTGTCAGTTCCGGAGCTTCCCTCGATCTGGGGTTAGGTTCGGGGGTGCCGTTATTGTACATAGCCCGGAGCTTCCCCCTTGTGGGCGGTAGCTCCGGTTTGATGGTACACGTGGCGACCCTGGGACTAACCATGTTGGGGAAGCGAGTCCGGTTATGTCTGACATGTGGGCCTCCGAAGGTCTTCAAATCAAGTAGATGACATTTCCTTGAGATCTTTGCAATCTTAAGGGGTATACGGTACCGAGGGTACCGACAGTGTCGAAGAAGGGGTCAGGAACATCGGCGCCTGTCGCGGCGGTCGGGGCTGCACCTGCCGAAGCTCAAGCTTCAAGCACTGAGCCTCCTCCTCAAGTGGAAGCAGAAGTTGCAACAGCTCCGGCGCCAGATGTCGTGGACATGGATTCGGAGTCCTCGCCTGACGCTCCTGTGGTAGCGCCGGACCACAGAGGAGAAGTCGAAGATGTACCCCTGGTGATAGTCACGGAGGCTGATGCTGCAGTATCGGTGATCCCAAAAGTTCCGGTCTTTGAGCCAGAAATTGTTGAGGCCCTAACCGCTGAGCCAGTGGTAATTCAAGCCCCGACTATTGAGCTGAAAAACACTGAAGCTCCGACCCTTGTGCCAGAAGCGGTTGAATGTCCGGCGGTTGACCAAGAGACGCCTGAAGCTCCTGTCGTTGAACCAGAAGAAGTTGTCATGCTGGAGCCTGAGCTAGCAACGATAGACGCACCATATGAAGCCCCTGCCGTTGCTCTGGAGGTAGCCGAACCGGAGCCGAAGCTGCCTGAAGAGGTGGCGGTAGGTCCTCTTCCTTCGGAGCCAACAACTAAAAGCCTGGAGGCAGCACCTTCAGCTTCTGCTCTGGCTGTGGGAGTTCCCCTAGTGCTTCCTCCTTCGCTACTATTGAAGGTCTCCCAGAGAGCGGTCCCAGTGCCGCAGAAGCTGAAGGGTCCTTTCTCGTAGAGTGGGACCCTATTTTGTAATGGAGAACCCCCTGGAGCTTGGAAAGATGGTCCCAGCAGGCCCAGAGCCTATCCCTCTGGCGTTGTCTATAGACAATGCCTGCTCTAGTCTCCGACAAGTCCAACTTGCTATCGATCATGAGAGCAAAGCCCTTGAGGAGGAGCGCAACACCTTGAGGCGTTGGCGCAACAGACTCCATTTTTAGACCAGGCTTGCCCAGACGAGGCTAGCTGACCAGAAGGAACGGATAAACAGGGAGAAGGCACGGTTAGAGTACTTGGATAAGTTGCTTGATGAGAAGGAGGCTGCCATCTGGGCGCTCGACACTAACTCCAGGAAAATCCTTGAGCAGGCCAAGGAGAGGCGTGATGCTGCTGATGAGCGTCACGAAAGCCTCAATAAATTGAACGAGGTTCTCGTGAAGCGTCAGGCGGACCTGGAGGCAAGGGGAGAAAAGCTCCTGGAGCAGCAAGAGGATGTCATGAAAAGAGAGGAGGAAGTCACCCAGAAGTTGACTCTGGGTGAACAGAATTTGGTGGATCGCTCAAAGAAGTTTCATCAATGGAGTGAAGATGAAAGGAATAAGTACTGGAAGATGGGGCAAGAGCTCTCAAAAAGGGAAACTGACGTTGCCACCAGGGAAGGGAAGGTGAGAGGCAGGGAGAAAGACCTGGTGGTGAGGCGAAACCGCATCCACCTATGGGAGTCGGAGCTGACGACCGCGAGAAGCAGGTTGCTGAAAGTACGCAGCAACATGCCAGAGTGGTGGAACGCCTTGCTTGGGAGAGTTTGAAGCTAGCGGCCGCCTAGAGGTCACTGGAAGAGCTGCAGAGCTCGAAGGCAACTGAGTCCTTGATGGTATGGGACTTATTGGGACGTGCGGACAGAGCCCTTGTGCCTCTTGGTTTCAGTCCAGTAAGCCCGGAGGACCCAGCGCAGGAGCTGGACTAGAAGCTAGTGGCACTTGGCTCTACTGGCAGCAAACTCGACGCGATGGGTAATGTCATCGCCGATCAGCTAGATAGGGAGGGTAAATCTTTGGCCAAGAACGTCGGCGAGTATGTCTTGGCGTATTACAAAAGTCGAGACCCCCAGTTCTCTCTTGATCCGGTCTTTGAAGGAATCATCGCCGAGGAAGAGGATGCCGCCAGAGCTAGTGTCCAAGAAGTTGCTGAGAAGGCTACTTCATTTTTCCACAGGACTTAGATCCTCCAGTGGCTTGGACTTTTCTCCTTTTGCCCCTTGTAACCACAATTTCATAATCTAGTACTTTTGATTAATGAAAATTCTCCTATCTGTCATGAATTTCACCTTATCTTCAATATATTGTGTTGTATCTTGTTGGCCCCCTGGTACATGTGTACATGTACCAAAGGATGTTGGAGCTTAGTAGCTCCGACGTCGTCCACCATCGCTATGAATTTCTGTTTTTTCCTGCATATTAAATACAAAAAAGAGTAAAATTTGTCCTCTTGTCTATAAATTGTTTGTGACTTATCATTCTTATTTGAGTTTTAAATCCGAAGAAACTCGATATGATGACAAGTATATTGATGTAATATTTCTGGACCCATATGATTTTCTAGTACTAACCCTGCTGAGGCCTGCCGAAGTATAGGTAGAGTGGCGTCCTTAGGGTGCAGGACCAGGCTATGTGGATAGCACACTCTAAACCTATGTTGGCTTGGCGTTCAGGCAAGTAGACTATACAGCATGTTAAGATCCAAAGAGACCAACAATATAACTTGCAATGCATATGGATATCTTGGTGAAAACTCAAGAAGAATTATATAACCTCATTATTGACAAGAAGGTTAAAAATAATAAGTTGATAGGTCGAGCCTTGTACATAAATGAATGCACGTGGAGTCCGTGATTACACAACAATGTCTTTTATTATACGTCTGGATTACAGGGGAGACAAGGACACACTTAGGCCACGGGACCAAGCTAAGTGCGCTATACATCTTGTACCAACCCAGGGTAGGTAGTTACACTTTTAGTGCAATGACTGTAGTGTACTTGAACCTCCTACCCTCCCTGAGGGGTCCGGATGTTCCCCGGGGGTCCTACCCTTGTGTGCTTATCGACTCTATAACATACATCATGTGTAATTACAGACTCACCTCTGTGATTCTAAGCATAAAACTTACGGAGGTGCTCGATGTTCCAAGGATAAGGAAGCGGAGTTCCTTCCTTAGTTGCCAAGCGAACGCATCACTCGGAAAGGACCTTCCCAGCTAGGGGAAATTTTGTTCATTCCTTCATGAGTTAATATCTTCCGAAGCACCAGATCACCTTCCTCAAGTTGTTGGTTGCGCACATGCCTTTGATGATAGCGCTGGCGCGCTTGGCGATAGCGTGCATTTCAAACAGCTACTTGGCCCCTTTCCTTCGTGGACGAGGTCAAGGTCTTCATGCCGGAGCTGGTCCTGCGTGGCTTCATCGATAGTACAGACCCAGAGGGACTCCAAGGTGGTCTCTGGAGGAAGGACCGCTTCAGCTCCGTACACCAGGAAGAATGGGGTCTCTCCAGTTGACTAGTTAGGTGTTGTCCTGTTTGCCCATAGTGTGGATGGATGCTCTTCAATCCAATTGGCTCAATGTTTTTTTACGCACTCGTACGTGCACGTCTTGAGTCCCTTTAATATTTTGGCATTTGCTCTCTTGGATTGGCCATTGCTTGCTGGACGAGCTACTAAAGCGTAGCTTAGTTGAATGCCGAGGTCTTCGCAATATTCTTGAAATGCAGCACTAGTAAATTGAGTTCCATTGTCAGTTATGACTTTTTTCGGAACTCCAAATCTGCATACACTGGACTACAAGAACTTGATTGTTGATTGCTTGTTGATTGTCACAACTGGAGTTGCTTCCAGGCACTTAGTGAACTTGTCGATAGTGACATACAGAAACCTATAACCTCCGACAACTTTTGGGAAAGGTCCCAAGATGTCCATGCCCCACATAGCGAATGGCCATGTAGGAGGAACATTTGTAGCGACTGAGCCGGTGTGTGAATCTGTTTTCCGTGGAACTGACACACTTCACATTTTCTCACTAGCTCAACCGCATCCTGAAGTGTTGTAGGCCAGTAAAATCCATGCCAAAAAGCTTTACTAACCAGCGTGTGGGAAGAAGCATGGTTCCCACACTCGCCTCAATTGATTTCCGTGAGGAGATCGCAGACTTCTTCCCTTGCAATGCACCGCATTAGGACGCCATGGCACCACGTCGGTAGAGATACCCTTCTACCAACGTGTATCTTTTAGCCAATCTAACAATCCGGTCAGCAAATACACTGTGTTTAGGAAGAATGTTGTTTGTCAAGTAGCTCCGGATCTCCATGATCCGTGCACTGGAGCTAACTTGAGCTTCTGAGTCTTGCGTACTGGGTTGCTCGGAGCTCCTGACAGCACCTATGACCCTTGGAGGAAGCCATGGAAACAGGGCCACCGGGACTGCCAGCTTCGAGGTGCTGGTCTCACCCCCTTCGCTCAGTTCGCCAGGCTGAGATGTTGGTTTTGACAACCTCTGGACGAAGATTTCGTTGGGAGCTGGAGCTCCGGTTGAGGCTTTGGTCGAGAGTTCGTCGGCTTTAGCATTATGAATACGTTGAACATGATGGAGATCTAGGACTTCAAAGTCCTTCTGATGTTTCTGGACTTCAAGAAGATAAGTACCTAGTTGAGGATTGTTGCAGGAAAATTCACATTTGACTTGTTTTATGATGAGTTGTGAATCTCCCTTCACCAATAGCTGTTTTACACCATAATATAGTTCCACCTTGAGTCCATAGATGAGAGCTTCATCTTCTGCCATGTTGTTGGTCGCCTTGAAATCAAGGTGTACCATGTACTTGACTTTCTCCCCAGTCGGATCCAGGAGAAGGATTCTAGCTCCAGCCTCCTGCTTTTGTACGGAGCCGTCGAAGTAGAGGGTCCAGTTAGGCTCTGTGAATACCGGAACTTTGGGTTCTGGTTTCTGTTCACCGTGGCCCCCATGGTTTGATGGAGATGTGGTCCACTCCGCCACAAAGTCAGCCAAGGCTTGACTTTTAATTGCTTGTCTTGACATGAATTCTAGATCAAATTCGGCCAATTCCACTGCCCACTTTGCAATGTTCCCCATAGAATTAGGGTTATTTAAAATAGCACGCAGTGGAAAAGAAGTTACCACTGATATTTTGTGGGCTTGGAAGTAGTGACAAAGCTTCCTTGAGGCAATAAGAACTGCGTAAAGCAGTTTATGCACCTCAATGTATCTTGTCTTGGCATCGTGGAGTACTTTACTGATGAAGTATACGGTACATTGGATGGTCCAGGCCCTATCAGAAGGATCCAGAGCTTCTTCTCCATCGACCCGGACACTGCTGGAGGGTTGCGGACCTTCATGCTGTGCTTCTTGGATCCTCCCGGAGGGGTCCAAAACTCCTTCTTGTTCGACCCGTACCTCTCTAGGAGGATCCAGATCATCTTGGTCAGCCAGGTGAACCTCCTCAGACGAACGAGGTTGATCTCCTAGCATTTTGTTTTGAGGTACCATGTTTGGGAGCTGAGACCCAGTCACGTCTTCAGGTGATTCTGGATCCTCCCAGAGAGGTCTGGACTCCTGGATTGGATGTGGCTCCGGTCTTTCCGCAACCAGGACCATACTGACAACTTTGGTGGTTGCTGAAATGTAAAGCAGTAAAGGCTCATCACGATTATGAGGTACCAATGTCGGTAGTGTGGTGAGGAGCTATTTTAGATCTTGAAATGCCTTTTTTGATTCTTTAGACCAATGAAATGGTCCGGACTTCCTCAAGAGTTAGAAGAAGGGTAGCGCCCGTTCTGCTAGTCTTGAGATAAACCGGCTGAGCACAGCTAGGCATCTAGTTAGCTTCTGGACATTTTCTATAGCCTTGATCTTCGTCGGATTTGCTTCAATTCCTCGGTGAGTCACCAAGAACCCCAGAAGCTTCTCAGAGCTAACCCCGAAGACACACTTGTCTGAGTTCAGCTTGGTGCGCGTGGTGCGCGGCTTGTCGAAGACGGCTTGTAAGTTGTCAAGGAGTGACTCCTTGTTTTTGATCTTCACAACGATGTCATCGACATACGCCTCCACCAAATCTCTCATTATCTCTCCAAATGTTTTGTACATAGCTCGCACAAATGTTGAAGCAACATTTTTAAGACTGAATGGCATGGCAATATAACAGTACAATCCATCTACTGTTATGAAGGCAGTATGCTCTTCATCTTCTTTATGCATTTGGATTTGATGATATCCAGAATATGCTTCTAAGAAACACAATAGCTCACACCCGGAGGTGGAGTCCACTATCTCATCTATTCTAGGTAGTGGAAATGGATCCTTTGGACATGCTTTATTTAAGGTGGTGTAGTCGATACACATCCGAAGCTTCCCTCCGGCCTTGGGTACAACAATTGGCCTTGGAAGACTTCCTGGATGAATCCAGCTTTGAGCAACTTCTTTATTTCTTATCGGATGAAGTTTTGTTGCTCGATTGATTGCTTCCGGGGCTTCTGGTGTATAGGCCGTGCGTCTGGGTAAATCTTCTGATTGTGCTCAATCACCTCCCTAGGGATTCCAGGCATTTGTGATGATTGCCAGACAAACACGTCGACATTAGCCCAGAGGAAAGTGATGAGCGCGAGTTCCAATTTGTTGTTTAGTTCCCCCGATATGCGGGTCGTCTGAGCAACATCGGAACCAATTTGGATGACTGTGACGGGAACGTCGGTGTTCCCGCTTGGTTGCACACGGGGTGCGGAGGTAGTGCCTTTATGACGATTGCTCAGAGGATTCAGAGTTGGCTCCTTACCAGATGCTTGCTCTTGCGCTGTGGTAAGCACATAGAGTTCTTCTAGAGCAGTAACTCCTGAGGTGCGATCTCTGCGAATCCAGAGAACACCCGTGGGTGTTAGCATCTTCAACACCAAGTAGCCACAATGGGCAACAGCCATGAACTTGTATAAAGCTGGCCTACCCAAATAGGCATTGAACGGCAGACTGATCTGCGCGACGTCGAAAAGCAATTTCTCAGTTCTGTAGTTCTCCCGAGTCTCGAAGGTCACTGGGAGTGTGATAGAACCGAGAGGAGTAACGGTTCCCGGACCTACACCAGAGAAAGGCCAGGATGGACGAAGGTCTGAAGGCTGGAGCTAAAGCTTAACGAAAGCTTTGAAGCTTATGAGGTTTAGCCCAGAACCTCCATCCACCATTACATGGTGGATTTGAATACGGTTAATGGTGTGTGACACCATCAACAAGAGTTGGCCAGCCCCAATCATGTTTTGGGGGCAGTCTGAAGCATCAAAAATGATGGGAGTATCCATCCACTTCCGATGTGGTTCTGCCTTAGCAGTGGGAGCTGCCACCGCCATGTCCCACCGCATGGTCTTGAGGATGCGACAAGAGGTGATGTCCCAAGAACCACCATAGATGTTGTTCAGGGTCCTCCGACGCTCGTTGTCAAAGATGTCGGAATCGTCATCGACAGCGTTGTAGTCGGCTTTCAAGACCTTTTTGGGGTCTTGAAAACCTAGCTCCTCTTCGGTCGGAGCTTCGTTGACTTTTTGTTTTCCCTCCCTTTGACGGAAAGGAGCTTCTTCCTGACGCTTATTATAGCGCTCAACAAGGTTCTGGACCTCCCAACACTCTTCCAAGCTGTGTCGATTTGTCTTGTGAATTGGACACCATGCTTTGGAATTGTTGCTGTCTTCTGATGAAGGACGAGGTCACTTCTCGGGGCGTGGCGCCCGGCTTCCAGGAGCTGCGGCAGTAGCAGCGGCTGGTGCGCCGGCCGACTGCTTCTTTTTGCCGTT
Organism: Tuctoria greenei; assembly: GCA_036927565.1. Classification (NCBI taxonomy): domain Eukaryota; kingdom Viridiplantae; phylum Streptophyta; class Magnoliopsida; order Poales; family Poaceae; genus Tuctoria; species Tuctoria greenei. The sequence goes on from JAYESD010000002.1 coordinate 195,790,547, forward strand.
GGGCTTCTTCTTCTTTTTGCCACTACCGGAGGTAGCGGCTTCAGTTTTGGAGGACTTCTGATTGGCCTCCGATGCTGGTTTGGACTGCATTTCACGGCCCTCTGCAGCTCTAGCACATTTATCGGCTAGGCTGAAGAGTTATGGGACACTGGTAACTTCCTTAATAGCTAGCTTCTCCAACATCTTCTTATCTCGAACACTTTGTCTGTATGCAACGATAACATAAGAGCTCGAGATTGAAGGAATATTATTTCGTACTTGAGAAAACCACTAAATGAAGGACCCCAGTGATTCCCCCGATGTCTGCTTTACAACATGATCCAATTCAGTGCCAATCTCGGTGTAAGAACTCCCGAAGTTGGTAGTGAACTGCTATCATAGCTCCGCCCAACTATAAATGGAGTCGGGTGGAAGACTCATGAACCGGGACCTTGCAATCCCAGTTAAAGCCACCGGGACGTAATTGTCCATCACAGCCTTATCACCCTCCGCTGCTAGTATGGCTGTGGAGTAGATTTGAAGGATTTAGCAGGGTTGACAGTTCCGTCTAATTTTTCCAGCAAATGAGGCTGGAACTTCTGTGGCCATCTGACGATGTGCAAATGCATGGCCGGGGCAGAACAGCCTCCTCCTACTCCTTGAGGAGCAAGGTTGTCTCGAGCCTCTCGTCTTTCACGAGCACGCTCGATATGGACACGGTCGTCCTGCTGCCGATAACAGCGATCCAGTTCCGACCGCGGGTCATGAGTCGAAATCCTGGTGATGGTATGGGTGTGTCGCGCCCCAGGGGGCAACGAGGTCACCTGTTGGGATGCAGCACGCCTCCTTTGTTGCGAGAATTGTGGACCAAGTCCGCCGGACAAAGTCCGTCGTTGTGACGATGCTCAACCCAAAGGGGGAGGACCTTTATTGCTGATGCCTGCAGCCGCAACTGCAAACAGATGGTCAACATCAGACCTCCACTTCTCCAAAGCACCCTGGGGTGCACCTGGAGGTGGTGGGTGCTGTAAAAGAGCTTGCGCAGCAATGAGCGTGTGCTCAGGGTTGTTGTTTGTTGATGCAGTGATCGACGCAAATGCCCCATCTTGTTGACCAGCATTGCTCGCCAGAATAGATGGTGGCTGCGGTGCCATAGCGCTTGCTGGAACAATGGCACATGGTGGTTGTTGGGTGTTGGGGGGATTGCCTCCAGCAGGTTGTCTAGCGTGGTTGCCATTGGAGGATCCAGCAGCTGAATTCACCATCTTGTGATCTCGGGACCGGATACTCCCTACCTAGCACGCCAAATGTCAAAGTGTAGCAACGACACTTCCCCCGAACCTGCTAAGGAGCAGCCCGCGGAGGTGCGAAGGTTCTTGTTATGGTTGGGGTACTCAGAGATCAAGATCAAGATGATGACACCAGAGATTTACGTGGTTCGGGCCACCTGAGCATAACACCCTACTCCAGGGGGTTTGTGTTGTTGTATTATGTGAATTTGTTCGCTAGTATGCGGGTTAGCTTGGATCGGATAAGCTGAGATGTCCTTGGGTACGTGCGGCACATCCCTTTTATAGTTTTAAGGACTGACCGTTATAGAGCTTGCCCGGCCCGACATGTGGCCCTGGCGTATTTAATGGCCTAATACAATGTCTAAAGTGTTATTAAGCATGATTAATGGTGTGATAATGTGCCTTAATGGCTGCATTACCCCTATCAACAGTGCTCTGATCACGTGTCATTAATACAGTATTAATGACACGCAATTAAATCTTGTAACTGTAGCTTTAGTTACCCTTGATTGTTCGTGCTGAAGGAGATTTGCCAGTGTATACGTCGATGAAGTTCTGGAGGCTCCACACGTGGAAGATCCAGAGATTTCCCTTAGAGAAGGTTAGGTCCGGGGCTCCTCTCTTCTGGGAGCTTAGTTCCGGTTTTCCTTTACACGTGTTGACCCAGGAGCTACCCATATGAGAGGAGCGGGTCCGGTGCAATGTGACATGTGGAGCCCGAGGAGTCCTTCAACTCTAACAGGTAGAACTCCCTTGTACTCTTCGCGGTACTAAGGGGTACCCGGTACGCAAGGTACCGACACAAGGATATCAGTAAGATAGGAAGCTAACATTGCAATAATGAACTCACCTAATGTTAACCCTTAGTTTTTAAGGTTTTAGCATCTAACATAATGGTTCATAGAACATAAACTTAGTGAGCACTATCATCTAAGGCATACAAGTTGCAATACAATGATTAATCGATATAAGCAATATTTCAATAGTTCCATCTACTCTTGCTTACTACGTCACGACTCAGTGAACAAGTGGTACTCAAATAACCATGAGGGATGGCGATTGCAATCAGTAGACACCCGGTGTGCACGACACATATGCCCGTGTGGAATACACGCTGGTGCTCTTCGCATCACGTCATAGGTATCTATCTTTCACCTGTCGTCCCAACACCGAACCAGTTCTATGATCCTAAGAGAAGGTCCACTACACAGACACGTTGGAGTTGCCCACTAGCAGATTTCCACCTTCTGTCCTCTTTTCCCCAAGGCACCATGGTATAAGTTTTGACGCGAGGGTGCCCGAGTTACATCGGCTTCCTGGGACCCATATAGCCATTATGCAATCGGTACAATTCAAACTTGTCAAGCAGGGCCACACACGAATCGGTCCTCAATCGACACAAGCAGGGCTACGCACGTGAGACCATGTCTCGCTACATCCTATCTGATGCTTGGCTTCAAATTCATATTCATAAACCATACTGTAATAAAATCAATCCCGTGTGATAAAATTCTATCTCGCGAGTAGATTCCAACTACTTGACTTCTACCGGATTCCTCAAAACATTAGCATGACATTTTCTACTCTTCAAGCTGTAGACCTAACCAATACTCCATGGGATTTGTGGGTCATGCAAGTGGAGTAACAAGCACCTTAGCCCTAATGCACAAAACTCATCCTAGACATAAGTGATACAACTAGAAACATTGAATTAGCACTTAAATGCAAATTGGGGCTTGCCTAGCTACGAGTCAGAGGGAAGTTAGCTTCTCGGAGGATGCTGTCCAGGGCCTTCGGCTCCTCCTCAATCATGGTCACTATATGATATGCAATATATTAAGTACATGAATGATAGTGAAACTATATCAAGGATCTTATAAACACTGATCAGGTATGAAGATTATTTTAATTGGCTTTGGGACTTTTACAGTGGATACTAGGGTCCATGTGGACGATCTTGACAAAAAATTGGAGATTTTAAAAGAATCTTGTCGTCTCTAAAAGTCCAACAATCAAAAGGCTTCTCTGAATTTTGGTACTAAATCTGTAGCTTTAACATAGCTAACAGTGGATTATCTTGGTGGAAGAAGTTTTACTGGTTCTACGAAAAATTGATTCATATTTTTCTGAGCTTCCTACAGGGAGAAATGTATTTTACAAGTTTTAAAGAAATTCTGAAAATGTTTCTGTACATTTCTCATTTTCCAATTGACATAGGTGATTTGAACACTGTTTGGTCAAGTAAATGAAGTCTAATGAACTTGAAAGTCTTACTAGAGATCAAGTGTATTGTAATGGAGGTTCTGACCAAAATTGTAAATTTTCCAACTAGCAGAACAGGAGTAATTAATTTCCCAAGTAGTTAGTTCAAAGGAATTAATTATGAAAATCTGGGACTTTCATGTCCAATAGATTGCCTCAATGTAAAGTTTGGATCACTATGAGTCTACCAGAATTTATTTGGAATTATTGGAGCAAGTATGCTAGGACTAATTGAATTTAGAAGTTGGCTCAAATTCTGGAATTATTTGGAAAGGGAAAAGATTTAAATTAATCAACCCGGGTCCACTTCATTTAAATGGGCCAATTAGAAGAGAGTCACACTGAGGACCACTGGGTCAACCGCGTAGTCACATTTGATCCCTCGGCCACAGCAGATCTCGAGGGCGTTAAACAAAGGCTGACACGAGGGACCTGCGGTGTCATCTTCAACCTCCCGCACCGGGCGGCGCTCGGCTGGCCGCGGCGGCGCAGCGCCGGCGAGCTTTCCGTTCCCCTGTCCCCCTGTGACAAACCTCGCACCCTTCACCTCCTAACCATAATCCACCATGCTGAGCACGATGGTGAGGTCAGCGAACGCCGGCGATGGCCGGAATCCCATGCGCGACGGCGGCAGCGAGCTTGTTGTTCCCCTGTTCCCCTGCACCAAACCTTGCAGCCTTCATCTCCTAACCATAATACAACATGCTTACCACGATGGTGTGGTCAGCGAATGCCGGCGATGGCCGGAATCCCGTGTGTGACTGTGGCGGTGGCGGCTTGGGTTCCGGCGATGTCGGAACGCTGTCCCATAGACTAATCAGCACGGAAATCGGTTAGGAAGCTTCGGGGAATCATGGAGAAGATGAAAATGGATAGAAAATAGATGGAAGAGTCGGCCTTATGTAGTTCGACGGTGAAGCGAAGCTTTTTCCATGGCGGTGGGGAAAACTTGCATAACTCTGATCTCACTCGATAGTTTCTGTTTATTCTTGGTAGAGGTGTGCGCTAGGAGGTTCTGAACATAATACTTAATGGGATTAAGGTCTGGTTCTACCTGGAAACAGAATTGAAGTGGAGACCTAGTATTATTGTTACAAACATGACGTCGGGAAAACTGGAAATACCGACGCTATACACTATGACAAGCTGCCAAATTTTGCCGGCATACTCAGTGAGCAAATGTGCACCACTTTCCTTTTGAAGGTCAGGCACGATATGGCTTGTATTGTCAGCGTGATGGAGAGATAGAGGCGGTCGTCGGGCTCCACTCTGAACGACGGCGACGAAGATTCAAAATACCACGCAGATGAGCAGTGAATTAAGCAAGCGAATGGATGGAAAGGAAGAACACAGGGTTGCGCCACCTTTTGCTGTTAGGAGCACAGCAAAACCTTGCGTCATTTGGCCGGCAACGTCGAGCAAACATGGCGGCAATGCGGTGCAGCGGCGGGAGAGGAAAAAGCAGAGGAGAACGCTTCGGTACTTTTCCACTTCAGCCAGATAACTGATGTTAGAGCTTGGGAAGGAGTAGAGAGCATGCCTTGATGCCACCAAGCAGGTAGGCAGGCAGCTCGCTGGAGCTTGCATTCCGTGCGGTGTCGCCATGGTGAGAACAAAGTGCTCACGTAATAGTTTCACTGACCAGTGTGTCCCACGGCCCCCATCCTCATCCCTTCTCTGTTCCTTCAATTCTCCCACCAACAATTGTCCAAAAATGCTATATTTTTGTGGAGAGGCTAAATAAATTATGTAAAATATGATTCCGGACTCAAAACTTTGATTCAAACAAGTTTCAATGAAAATTCAAATTAAATTGTGAATTTGACAGAATTCAATGTTTCCACTGAATTACCTAGCAATTGTGCCTCAAAAATTTTGAAACTTCGCATAGATGCTATTTGGAATATTTGGAATTCAATGGTTAACTTATATTTTCATTTTTACATGATTTGAACAGGAGCATGTTTTCAATATTTGAATTTCCTCCATTAAAGTTTGAATTGGTTTGATTTTTCAGTTTCCATTTTTATTTCTTTTTCCCACTATAATTTTTAATTCTCCTATCTGAACATAGTACTATGAATTTTTAGGGCTTTTACAAGAAATTCCAGCCACATACAACACGGAAGCCACAAAGCTTCAGGACATTTGTGTGGTCCGTGAATATCCGAACGTGTTTCCCGACCACCTTCCGGGTATGCCACCGGATAGGGACATCGTGTTCAAGATTGAACTTATTCCGGGAACCACGACTATCTCTCAAAGGCTGTACAAGATGGCACCAAATGAGTTGGCGGAATTAAAGGAGCTTTGAAGGCCCTGTTGGACAAAGGTCTCATACACCCAATTTCAGCACCTTCGGGCTACTCTGCATTGTTTGTGAAGAAGAAGGACAAGACGTTACGTCTATGTGTGGATTATCGTCCGCTCAACGCCGTGACGATTAAGAACAAGTATGCACTACCACACATCGATATTTTATTCGATGAATTAGTGGGTGCTAAGGTTAGCTCGAAGATGGATCTTCAGTGCGGATATCATCAAATCAAAATCCGACAGGAGGATATAAAGACGACATTCTCGATGAGATACGGGCTCTATGAATATCTCGTCATGTCGTTCAGACTTACCAACGCGCCGGCTCACTTCATGTATTTGATGAATTCAATGTTTATGCCGGAGTTGGACAAGTTTGTCGTGGTCTTCATTGACGCATTCTTGTTTATTCTAAAGCGGAAGAAGAACATGGCAAACATTTGCATATCGTGCTCCCACAATTGCAAGATCACAAGCTCTATGCAAAATTCAGCAAATGCGAGTTTTGGATCAGCCAAGTGCCATTTCTTGGTCACATTATTTCAGCGGAGGGCATCGCTGTTGATCTGAGCAAAATTGTTCAAGTACTGAAATGGGAGTCTCCAAAGTCCGTTCATGAAGTTTGCAGCTTCCTCGGATTAGCGGGATCTTATCGGTGGTTCATTCCAAGCTTCTCAAAAATCGCTAAACCAATGACAGTGCTTCTAAAAAAAGGGACTAAATATATTTGGTGCAAAGTATCTGAGGATGCATTTCAACAATTGGTGGAGCATCTCACAACAGCCCCAGTGCTAGCTCAGCTAGATACGACCTAATCTTTTGATGTTTATTGTGATGCATATGGCATTGGTCTCGGCTGCGTGTTAATGCAGGAAGGCCGCATGATCGCATATGGATCACGACAGCTCCATAATCATGAGCAACATTATACAACTCATGACCTTGAGCTTGCTTCCGTAGTGCTTGCATTAAAAATATGGAGGCACTATTTACTGGGAAACCTAGTGCACCTCTACACCGATCACAAGAACCTAAACCAAGTGCACCTCTACACCGATCACAAGAGCCTAAAATATATTGTGACTAAGAAGGAGTTGAATATGCGACAGCGAAGATGGTTAGAGCTGATCAAAGATTATAAGATTGAAATTCACTAATATCTTGGCAAGGCAAATGTAGTTGCCGATGCTCTAAGCCGCAAGTTTCATGTCAACAATCTGTCCATCACACTGATGGAGGAGGATGAGCCGAGTTTATACTTGGTTCCATATGGAGCGTCGTATAATCTTGCTCTCATTCCTACTATATGAGAGGAGATTATGGAAGCTCAAAAGAAATACGTGGGTACGCCACACATTCAGAGGAGAATGGAGAATGGGGAAATGAAATGCTTCCAAAGTGATGAACATGGTACACTATGGTTCAAAGACCATATAGTGGTACCCCGTGATATGGAACTTCGGAATAAAATATTGGTCGAAGCTCACTTGTCCAAGTATTCTATTCATCCGGGCAGCAACGAAATGTATGAATATCTGATAACAAGATTTTGGTGGACAAGTACGAAAATAAAAATTGCAAAGTACGTAGCCGAGTGTGATACGTGTCGATGAGTGAAAGCCGAGCACATAAGAAAAGCCGGACAGCTGCAACCATTAAACATTCCGGCGAGGAAATGGGAGGATATTAGTATGGATTTCATCGTCGGGTCACCTCTCACGTTCCACAAACATGACTTGTTTCTGGTAATAACTGATTGACTAACCAAATCAGCTCACTTCATTCCAGTGAACACAAGTTATGATGTAGAAGTATGTGGAGTTATACATGCAATGCTTGCACGGAGTTCCCCGCACAATTATCTCAGATTGTGGTGTGTTGTTCGTCGCTCGTTTCTGGGAGCAGCTGCACGCATAATTGGGACCAAACTGATATGAAGCTCTGTACATCATCGACAGACGGATGGTCAAACTGAACGGGTGAATCAAGTTCTTGAAGATATGCTACATGCTTGTGCCATCCACCACGGTAAAAATTGGGATGATCATCTACTGTTGGCGGAGTTCTCATATAACAATGGCTATCAAGCTAGCATTAAGATGGCACCATATAAAGATCTCTACGGCCGGAAATGTCGCACACCACTCAACTGGTGTGAGTCCGGCGAGCGAGTGATATATGGTATTGATCTTGTGAATGAAGCCGAGGAACGAGTGCGAGTGATTCAAGCAAATCTCAAGGCTGCTCGATATCATTAGAAAAGTTATGCAGATAAAAGATGTCGACCTCTCCACTTCGGCATAAGAGACAATGTTTATCTCCGTGTCTCTCTCGATGAAAGGAATTCATCACTTCGGAGTGAAGGGAAAGCTTGCTCCATAATTCATTGGTCCGTTCACAGTCATTTAAAAAAGCGGACTTGTGGCTTATCTTTTGGAGTTAGCGGTGTCGCTCTCTGGAATTCATAATGTGTTCCACATCTCTCAGCTGCGGAAGTGCCTGAAATTTCCAGCTGAAATCGGCACGGAGGACATCGAAGCCCTTCAACCGGATCCTACTTATTTTGAGTATCCGATCCGGATTATCGACGTAAAGACTCGCACCACCAGGAACCGGACTTTGCACCTCTGCAAAATCTCGTGGAGCAACCATACCGCTGGAGAAGCAACACGATAAAGCGAGGACTACCTTCGATCAAATTATCCGGACTTGTGATCATCTCATATCCGGTAACATCTCCTCCTTCGTCTCACTTAATTTGTAATCTCGGGACGAGATTCTTTTAGCGGGGGAGGGGGGATGTAAAAGCCCTAAAGTTCAAAGAATAAGGTTCTGTTAGGAGAATTAAAAATCAAACATGAATCCAAAAATCAAAATACCAGTTGAAAAATAAAATCAATTCAATCTGAAATGGAGGGAATTCAAATATTCAAAACAAGCTCATGTTCGAACCACATTAAGATAAAAATCTGAGTTCACCATTAGCTTTCAAATATTCCGAATAGCATCTCTGTACAATTTCATAACTTTTGGAGCACATCTACTATCTAATTCAATGTGTACATTGAATTGCATTCAAATTTAAATTTGATTTGATATTCAGATGAATCTTGGTCAAATTAGTGATATGATTTCAGAATCAAAGTCTCCATATATGATTAGGTTTTCCCACAAAAATCTAGCATTTTTGGATCAATATTGGTGGGAGAATTCAATGACCAGAGAGTAGATAAGGATGAGCAAGGTGGGACCCACTTGGTCAGTGGCTCATTTGAGCTGAACCGACTTGCCTTCCTCTGTTTTTTGCTTCACGGCAGCTGAGCTTCTTTCCAACCCATCAAGCAGACAAGCAAGCACCTGAAATTGATGACAAACCTATCCAACCATTGCTCCTTCTAATCCCTTGCTTCAGTTCACTGAAACCTCACAGCTCTCTCTGTTTTCTTTTCCCCACTGCAAGAACAGAGCAGGGCGACATCCCTGGTTTTGGCCAAATCTGAGCAAGTAAGGTGAGGAAGCACGGTTAGTTGTGTTGCTAGCTCATCCTTGTCTTATTGCGTACTCTCCTAACACTGTTCCTGGAGAGTCCAAGCTGTCCCGAGGTGGAGCTTGACGAGTTTGCACCCGCCGAGTTGCTGTCTTCGATTTTGCGCCGGTGCCACACTGCAGCCACCTTGCTGCAAACATTTTCTCGTACTGCTCCTAAAATCAAAAAGGTGTGCCTGCACCCATGCTAGATGCCGGTGAAAACCGTTCATCGTTTTGTTTCCTATCGACTGCGTGTTTCGAGTTTTACAGTAACCTGTTCATATGAAGAAGAAACTAGGTTTAGCTCTAATTCTTCGTACAGACTTGATCATCAATCTTGTCTGAAAAATATGTGGGGACCGGGGTCCACACATTCCAGGAATCGCATTGGGTGGTGCCATGCGATGCGGCACCCAACAGCACACAAGAAAAGCCTCACAAAATAACCAACAAAAATATTTTATTCCACATGATAATTCTCTTTTACAACATAATATACAACGCAGCGGAATATTTTATACTCACACTCTCAACTAGCTATGCACAAGAGAATGCCGCCATGCCCGCGGACGCTTCTCACTAGCAACACGAAACAGAAAGCAGCGGCAAGGTTTTCGTGAGAGATACATCTCGACATGCTTGAGGTCTCACGGACAACCACAACATAAGCGTAAGCTAATAATACCTGCAAAAACCACAATATAGCAACCGTGAGCACAAGGCTCAGCTAGTCTTAACCGTCTCACCTAAACATGAAACTCTACATGCTGGAAACTTTAAAGACTGGAAAGCTTAATTTGCACATGGACTCACCGAAAGTAAATCCTTAGTGGTCAGTTTTAAAATAGCATACGTGATCCATGGGCATAGCATCATTGTGAATTCCACAATCAAACAAGAAACTCTTTATCCACGATGATACTTGGTCAAGGTTGCATAAGCCTTATCTAAGTTAAATGTTTGAAAATTGTAAATTTTATTATGCTATCTCTATAGCAGCCAAGATTTCAATACAAAGAATTATTCATAACAGCATATTCATAATCCTTCCATTTATCTTTCTTACTACATCAAGACTCAGTGTCCATGTATGCTGAAATAACAGCGAGTGACGGTGATTGCAACCAGTAGACACCCAGACTGCATGACACATACGCCCATACTCAGAGTTGCAACGGCACACTCCACTAATGTCATACGAAGCCACCTTTCCCAATACTAACCCATATCAAAGCAATTCGATCAACCCGAACAGCGAGCTCCCTCAAGGTACACCTCCACTGTGAGATGTTCTTGAGCGAGTTACCTCCCACTGTACTAACAGCCGATAGCTTAAGCCGATTGAAAAGGTTACAACATAGGATCCTCAAGGTACATAGGTTTCCTGGGTTCCATATAGCCAGTATGCACCCGGTACAGTTCAAACTTGTGCAACAGGGCAAAGCACGAGACGGGCCTTAACCGACACAGACGGGGCCACAAATCCATCTCCCCAACACCTGCCTCGCCATTACCAGCCCAGGCACGATTTGGGAAAACCAACCTACACAAATCCCCGTCCACGTCTCATGTTAAATACTGAATGTTATAGGAACCTCTCGCGAGTAGGTTTCACTCACTCGACTTCTCTCGCAAGTAGAATTCAACTACTTGACTTGTGGTCGATAAAATATGACCAATCTCGCGAGTAGTGTCCAACATACTCGACTTCTACCGATCTTTTAACTTAACATTATGCATAGCAATAATAATACGATGGAGTCTTATACTACCCATCCACTCCAAGGAGTATTTGGTCATGCATGTGGAGTATTCAATCAACTTAGACCTAATGCACATATCAAGTCTATTTAGTACAACGTGTATAAAGCAAAACTTTAAAAGGCACTTAAATGCAAACAAGGGCTTGCCTTTCGATTGCGATAAAAGTGAGCGACGATCAGTTAGTATTCTTCAATGATAAAATCACGTCACACCAGAATCACTATAGAAATCCTCAGCTCCGGGTTGTGCTTCTTATCGGCCACCTTCATCGCGAACACTATTGAAATGATATGCAAATAAAAGATTGCAATTTATTATTATAACAATTAAGGTTGCTTATAACTGAAGAAGGATTAAGATTAGTTAGGACATGAAGTTCTGTTGCTAGACTGGACAGCAACAGAAGGAAACAAGATGACTTAGGCAATGGACATATGAAGTGAAATAGATATTGTTTTGTACATAGGGATGTGGTCTCAATTTATACAGGTTCAACAGATCCCCTGAACTGAGAAAATTACAGGGAGTTCACATGGTCATGTAAGAATAACCAGGTAAGTTTCAGATACAGCAACTGAATATATTGGTCTACAAAATTTATTAAGTGTTTAGCCTTTTCCGAATTTTCAATGTAATTCTGGAGGTCTATAATGTCTACCAGTGGTTGTAACATACAGAGGGGGTCACACTGGTTCTAGGAAAATTTGTTTCACCATTTTATAAGCTTCCTACAGGGAGAAATTTATTTTACAAGTTTGTATAATTTACTGAAAAAGATTTTGTTGAGTTTGGGTATTCTATGACCAGTTAGGAAAAACCTACAGATTGAACTAGGTTATTAAAGTCCAATGAACTGAAATTTTTACAGGTATTCAGAAACTTACTAAAGAACATTTTGGCAATACTTCAGATTTTTCTATGAAGTAAATCATCAGATAAAAATCAAACATTAGTTTGCTTTAAAGGGCTCTACAGGAAAATCTAGGGATTTTCATGAAAATTGGGTTGCAGTTCTGGTTAGTGTGGATAAATATCAAAACAATAAAGTTTGTTTGACAAAATTTGAAGCTTAATACTGATAGATATTCCATTTAGAAGTTTGCACAAGTTTCTGTACAAATTATAAATGAATTTGACTATTTTTATGTGCATAAAGAATAGACAGGTGATCAGACCATGCCAATGAATTCTAATGACCCTGAAATATTTGCTGGAGTTCAAGGATATTCAAATGAATGCTCTGGAGATATTTGGTAATTTTCCAAAGAGTAGAACTATAGGAATTAATTCTATAAGAATTTTGTTTATTTGAATTATGGAGAAATTGCTATGGACTTTCATACAATTCCAAGTGCTCCACTGGAATGTACGCTTCATGCTGGTTCTAACAAAATTTATTTGGGAGCTTTTGGACATTTCTACTCGGCATGGTGAATTTCCAAAGATTGGGTAGTTTCTGCAATTATTTCTCTATTGGAAATTTATTGGACCGTTGACAGTGGGTCCCACTATCTAAAATTGGCCATTGGGATTGAAGAAATACAGGGGTACACAAAGTATTCCTGCAGCCATACTTGATCCCGTGCCACAAACTGATCCGCGGTTTGGCAACAGGGGCTGACAAGTGAGGCCGGCCTGGGGTCTTCTTTAACCTCGGGCAGGGGCCGAGCAGCGGCGCCCGACAGCGGACCCGGCGGTGCTCCCCGCCGGTGGCTTCCCCCATGTATCTCCCTGCTCTCAAACGGCCACCTGTGCCTAACTCCACACGGGATGAACGCTGGTGTGGTCGGGGAAATCCAAGGATGGCAGGAAACAGTGTCTTGACGGCGGCTGCGGTCGACAAAGCTCCAGCGAAGTCACACGGTGTACAGAGAGCACCATAGCACTCGGGGTTTGATCAAAAGGCACCAGTGGTCGATGAGGAACAAGAATATGCACTAGAATCAGGGACAAATCAACTGCAAAAAGGATTACACCGGTGACCTAGGTCAAAAGGTTCGGCCATCGCAAGAACTCGGATTCTAGCGAGTATGGTGGATGAAAATCGAAGCCGTTTGATCCTAAAGGTCCGCAGGGACATGAGGATTCTATTCTCTAGTTTAATTGGAAAATTTTTAGACGTGGAAACTGAATTCCTAGGCCGAAGTCTCCCTGTTCTTGAGAACAGACGAACTAAAAATTTGAACTCTGACCTAACAGTACGACAAACGGACTAGAACTCTTTTGGACAGCATGGAAATGTTGGGGCGAACCTTATTGCGGCCGGAGTGAGTCGGGGGGAAGACCGAGACGGCCGGGTGTCGTTGAACAGAGGCAGCGCCGAAGTTTTTGAGCTCCGAGAATGAAATACTCGCTTTGCTCATGTTGGGGAGGCCAAAAGCGACGCAAGCTATTCACCGAGCACGTAGAGATGACATCGGCGCAGCTGGCCACCAGCTCGGTACAGTTAAAACCAATGAAGGCACTCGCCGATGGGATTCCACGGACGTTCACTGGATGCCGGCAAGAGAACAAAGCGTAGGGGAGCAGAGAGGAAGAGTGAACGATCCAGGGACTCCAAGCTCGGATTATAAGGCAAGGGCAGGCTGTCGACAGGCTGTTGAGATGAGGTGGCACATTCAAATGAAGTGGTGTCACCATGGAGGAGCAGATAAGTGGAACACGCTCTATTGAGCTCCTACACTGTATCACAAGTGGGTCTCACAGCCTCCTCCAGATAAACCTTCTCTGTACAAACAAATATCCTACCAACTTGTGTGCAACAATTCTAGAAACTTTATGGTAGACTAATTTGAAGTTGTGGAAATTGATTCATAAATCAAATTGTTGATTTGACAAAGTTTCAATTGAATTCAAATTTGAATTTGAGTTGAATTCAAATAAGCTATTGAATTAAATAGCAAACTTGCTTCTAAAATTATGAAAATTTAAAGGGATACTATTTGGAATATTTGAAAGCTAATGGTGAGCTCAGATTTTTATTTTTGCAAAATTTGAACATGAGCTAAATTTGAATTTTTGATTTCTCTCAATTGAGGTTTAAATTGGTTTGAATTATTTCAGATTCAAATTTTTATTTCTTTTTCCCCTCCAGATTTCAATATCTCCCATCTGGACTTTGCATTCTAATTTAGGGATTTTACATTCCTCCCCCCTTAAAAGAATCTCGTCCCAAGATTACAAATGAAAGAGACGGAAGTAAATGATTACTGGAGATATGACGATAACATGTCCGGATACTTGGTGCGGAGAAAATCTTCACTCTCCCATGTTGCTTCCTCGACAGTGTGGTTACTCCATAGAACTTTATAAAACCACATCATCCGATTCCTTGTGAAACGAGACTTTTCATCGATAATCCGGATTGGATGCTCAACATAGGTGAGATCCGGCTTCAATTGTTCAAATTCTTCAATGCGGATGTCGGTAGATGGTTTGAGACATTTCCGTAATTGGGATAAGTGGAAAATGTCATGAACACCAGCTAGAGTTACAGGTAAGTCCAATCTGTATGCAACATGACCACATCTTTCAGTGATAGCAAATGGACCGATGAATCATGGAGCCAACTTTCCTTTTACTCCAAATCGATGAAATCCTTTCTTCGGAAAGACACGGAGATACACGTGGTCTTCGATGTTGAAGCTTAAAGGACAACGCCTTTTATCTGCATAACTCTTTTGCCGAGACTGAGCGGCTTTGAGATTAGCTTGAATAACTTTTACTTGCTCTTCGGATTCATTTACCAGATCAGTTCCATATACCACTCGTTCACCAGATTCGCACCAGTTGAGTGGTGTGCGACACTTCCTGCCGTGGAGAGCTTCATAGGGTGCCATTTTGATACTAGATTGATATCCGTTGTTGTACGAGAATTCCGCAAACGGTAAATGGTCATCCCAATTTTTACCGTGGTGTATGGCACATGCTCTTAACATATCCTCAAGTATCTGATTTACCCTCTTGGTTTGTCCGTCAGTTTGAGGGTGATATGCGGAACTATGAATTAACTTTGTCCCCAATGATGCATGCAGCTGCTCCCAGAAACGAGCAACAAACAACGATCCTCTGTCTGATACAATGGTGCGGGGAACTCCGTGTAAGCACATAATTCTTGATATGTATAA
Source organism: Tuctoria greenei (assembly GCA_036927565.1). Lineage (NCBI taxonomy): Eukaryota > Viridiplantae > Streptophyta > Magnoliopsida > Poales > Poaceae > Tuctoria > Tuctoria greenei. The sequence goes on from JAYESD010000002.1 coordinate 195,805,815, forward strand.
GTCCGCATATTTCTTCTCATTGTACACCGTATGCACTGGAATAAAATGTGCTGACTTAGTTAACCGGTCAACGATCACCCAAATGGAATCGTGCTTGTGAAAGTTGAGCGACAATCTGACAATGAAATCCATACTCGGATCCTCCCATTTCCATGTCGGTATTTTCAATGGTTGCAACAGACCGCTTTTTCTCATGTGGTCAACTTTCACACTCTGACATGTGTCACACTTGGACACGTACTTTGCTATTTCTCTCTTCATACGTGTCCACCAAAATTTAGTACGGATATCTTGGTACATTTTATTGCTGCTAGGGTGGATCAAATATTTGGACAAGTGAGCCTCATCCAAAATCTTCTTCCGCAGTTCCATGTCCTGGGGTACAACTATTCGATTTTTGAACCATAAAGTTCCTTGTTCGTCTTCCCGGAAACATTTTATTCCTCCACTTTTATGCCTCCTCTGAATATGAGACATTCCCTTGTCTTTCTTCTGAGCCTCTATAGTCTCCTTTCTGATTTTAGGTATGAGAGCAAGGTTATACAAAGCTCCATAAGGAATCACACGTATACTTGGTTCATATTTTTCCATAGGACCGATGGTCAAATTATGAATGTGAGACTTTCGATTAAGTGCATCGGCAACCACATGGACTTGTCGGAATGATAATGAATCTCAAGTTCATAGTCTTTGATTAACTCTAACAATCTCCGTTGTCTCATATTTAATTCTCTCTGAGTGAATATGTACTTCAAACTTTTATGATCTTTGTAGAGATCCACTAGATTTCCCACTAAGTAGTGCCTCCACATCTTCAGTGCAAGAACTACTGCTGCCAACTCTAAATTATGTGTCGGATAATTGTGTTCGTGATTTTGGAGTTGTCTTGATTCATATGCAATTACTCTTCCATATTGCATAAGTATGCAGCCCAATCCGATGCCAGATGCATCACAATAAACATCAAACGATTTCGTTGTATCGGGTTGAGCCAAGATCGGGGCTGTTGTGAGAAGCTTCACTAGAGTTTTGAAGGCTTCCTCACATGATTCACTCCATACATAATTGCCGCCATTCTTTAATAAGTCCGTCATAGGCTTTGCAATTTTAGAGAAACTTGGAACAAATCTCCGATAATAGCCTGCTAAACCCAAGAAACTACGGACTTCATTTACGGAGGTGGTAGATTGCCATTTCAGCACTTGTACCACCTTACTCGGATCCACAGCTATGCCTTCCGCTGAAATAAGATGACCAAGGAATGGAACTTGATTAATACAGAAATCACATTTACTGAACTTGGCATATAGCCTGTGATCACGCAGTCGTTGAAGCACGATCTTGAGATGTTCGGTATGTTCCTCTTCTGACTTGGAGTAGACCAAAATATCGTCGATGAACACCACGACGAACTTGCCTAACTCTGGCATGAATATCAAATTCATTAAGTACATGAAAGGCGCTGGGGCATTTGTGAGACCAAAAGACATAAACAAATACTCATAAAGTCCATATCTAGTTGAGAATGTCGTCTTCAATATATCCTCCGGTCGTATCTTAATTTGATGATAACCAGACCGAAGATCCATTTTAGAGAATACTTTAGCAGCCACTAATTGATCGAAGAGCAAATCAATACGTGGTTGTGGATACTTGTTCTTGATAGTCACGACATTAAGTGGACAATAATCCACACATAGCCTCAATGTCTTGTCCTTCTTCTTGACAAAGAGAGCCAAGCATCCCCAAGGTGATGAGCTCGCGTGAATGAAACCTTTACTCAATAAGTCATTCAGCTGCTCCTTTAATTCAGCTAACTCCTTAGGTGCCATTCTATATGGTCGTCGAGAGATAGGTGTTGTTCCCAGTATTAATTCAATCTTGAATTCCACATCTCGGTCGGGCGGCATACACGGCGGATCATTAGGGAATACATCCGGGAAATCACGGATGACTGTAATATCTTCCAACTTACTTGTTTCTAAATGATACACCGCTGCACTTTCTTGAACCGTGTTCTCAAGAATTAAGGTGTGGTGGCCATGAGTTAAAGAGTTGAGCTCAACGGTGCGAGGACTGATGTTTAGAAAAGCATTGTGGTTGCTTAACCACGACATTCCCAAGATTACATTAATCTTTTGACCTTCAAGGATGATAAGAGTAGTGGGATATATTCTACCACCCAAACATAATGGTGCTCGGGAGATAACATCACTTGCGGTAATATTACCTCCGGGTGAAGATATAAGATAGCGATGTTTTGTGGTGGTGGTTGGAAGCTGGTGCTTGAACACAAAGGGTTGACTTATGAAATTATGTGTAGCACCGGAATCAAAGAGAATCAATATAGGTATATGGTTGAGAGTGAACATTACCGTTAACACGGGTTCTCCTTCCAGTACACCCTCAATGGTAGTATAGTGGACACTACCAAGCTTTAATTTCTTTCGCTGCCAATTGGGAAACTGACTTGAATGTTGAAATGATGACTGGCTGCAGCTTTGATTTCTCTCGGGAAAATATCTAGTAAAGTGACCCACAAGACCACAAGTGAAGCACGGATATTTAGTCGGTTCAGCGCTGACTTGTGGAAGAAAACTGGGTATCTCTGGCTACGGTGAAGATTCATAAGAACTTATGTGCTGCTTCTGCGGGGGTGATTCGAAACTTGATGCAAGCAGCGGGCGACATTGATATGATGGTTGGACAGATGGCTACCATTCTTGACCGGATGGAGAACGATATACCAACCTATATTTCTGAGCAACCACACTAGTGTTGTCTTGCGGAGTACTCCGCTTTCTCTTCTCCGCTTGGACACAAAGATCTTCCTTTTCTTGCAGGATAGCTGCATTGACTAATTCATTGTACTTGCCGTGATTGAACAATGCCAACCTAGCTCGAAGTTTGACTCTTAGACCTCAAAAGAAATGATCACCTCTCAACGTTTCTGTATTCACATAGTTGGGCGCATATTGTGCCAAACGGTTGAACTCCTTAAAACACTCATGGACACTCATGTCCCCTTGCTTGAGTTTAATGAATTCCTCATACTAGGTCTTTATAACCCCTGTCGGAATATGACGAGAACGGAAAGCCTCACAGAACTCATTCCATGCTATTCGATGACCTTCAAGGTGAGTTGCACTATATTCTGCCCACCAAGCTCCATCAGCTCCATGGAGTTGTTGAGCTGCAAATAATGTCTTCTGATAATCGTCACAGGGAAACACACCAAATTTGGATTCCATTACACGAAGCCAATGATCTGATTTTAATGGATCAGTTGCTTCCGTGAAGATTGGCGGTTGCTTTGCCAAGAAATCCAAATAACTGTTTCGAGGTGGAATAACTTGCTGCCTTTGATGAATTAGGCCCTGCTGCACCAAAGCTTGAAGTAACTTAGTGCTCTCTTGGTGAGACTCGAACATTTTTGACATGACATCCACCAATACCATTGACGGTGGTGCCTGCGGTGGATCCGAATCATCACCGTCTTGACGAGAACTTCCGACCTTACTCGATGAGCGGGTACGAGCCATACTGCACAATGAATTTGGGATCAGTCAAAGTTCGATCTCAGCAATAAGTTAAGATAAGGAAAGGATGAACATGTCAAGAACTATGTGAAACTATAACAATATTCATGTTCGCGCAAATTTTCAAACATATGCTTCATTGAGGAACTGTTCTGCTCGAAATGACCAGTCTGGAGGAATCTGAGAACTTCATCAGGTTATAGGCACAATCCTGCTTTGAGGTGAACAACAAAGTTGTAGTTCACTTCCTGGCCTTTCCATAATGTATTTATTTTCCTCAATATAAGTTCTGGTTAATGAGATATGAATTTCCAAATTTGACAATGTTCCCAGATTTTCTGAGAAATTTTGATAGCACCACCTTTGTATATGGCAGTTTTGTTGACAGTTTTTCATATAAAAAATATCCAAATTTGACAAAACTGTAAATTACAACATTGTCACATATGTCATCTAGTTTCCAGAAATATATCATATGCCCTCATTCGATGTTTCTACTGAGAGTTATGATAAAATTGGTGAGAAGTACAGAAACTATTCCAGTTTCTCTCCAGTTTTGACAGGTTTTGGAATTTTCAAATGTTAGCCATGATCCAGGTGGATTCTGCTCTGGTCATGAACAGAAATTATTTATAAGACTCAAATACATTTCTAACCATGTATGGAACACCTTCATGGGGTAATTCTAACAGGAGATATGACCTTTCAAACTGGAGCTAAGTTTCTGCCAGAATAACCCAGGAAAGAACTGAGGTTTACAGTTTTGGTCCAAATTTCATTTTTATTATTTCAAGATAGGAATCTGCTTTGGATATTAACTTGACACTTTTCTGGCGAGATAAACCTTCATCACGGATTTTAACCGTAGATGTGCCGATGTAACCTGAATGCAATGCCGGTACTACGTCCTCACCAAATAAAAATCTTAAGCCGTTATTCCGGCATACATCTCAATGGTGGCAGTAATGACGTTCACTCGCAAATGTTTTCTACTCGACCTACGAATAACGCAGTTAGCGTACCTTCTACTACACACAAACGATAGATCAAACATGTGCTACCGTACGGCACAGCCCGCACGGGCGAACAGTTCACAATAATATATATGAAAGTAAAATCATTTGTCCCGTATCATTCCATACGGGCCGCCTCGAGTTAAGCCACGTCTCGAGGTACATGACCGGGTTTTCTACCACCCGACGGGGTCCCACGTCTTTGTATAGTGCTGCACCAGTAGGGGGGCGCATCGAGTTATGTCCCACCCGACGGGGGCTCCCAGTAACTTTGAAGCACACTGGAGTACCGCTTGTCATATGTTCTAAAAAACATGGAAAGTTTCAGAGACTCATATTGACATTTCCGTGCCAAGCCACAAAAATAATGACATGCTACCTCTCGCACGGTGAGCTTACTGCAATTGATCCACTTGCGGTGGCGTACCTTACCTCTTACCTGACGTCGAAGCGTCGTTACATAATATAATAACACATATGTTAGCTTTGCCACCTTAAGTAACTGATACTATAATAGACCTTATGTGGGCATAATAACCAATCCCCACTCGATTACTTCATAGTTTTCAAAAAAAAAAAATAGGCACTTTTCAAGCGTGCTATTCCCAATACGGCTCTGATACCAAACTGTGGGGACTGGGGTCCACACATTCTAGGAATCGCATTGGGTGGTTCCGTGCAATGCGGCACCCAACAGCACACAAGAAAAGCCTCACAAAATAACCAACATAAATATTTTATTACGCAAGATAATTCTCTTTTACAACATAATATACAACACAGCGGATTATTTTATACTCACACTCTCAACTAGCTATGCACACGAGAATGCCGCCATGCCCGCGGACGCTTCTCACTAGCAACACGGAATAGAAAGCAGCGGCAAGGTTTGCATGATAGATACATCTCGACATGCCGGAGGTATCACGGACAACCACAACATAAGCGTATGCTAGTAATACCTGCAAAAACCACAACATAGCAACCGCGAGCACAAGGCTCAGGAAGACTTAACCGTCTCACCTAAACATGAAACTCTACACGCTGGAAACTTTAAAGACTGGGAAGCTTAATTTCCAGGAATGGACTCGCCGAAAGTAAATCCTTAGTGGTCAATTTTAAAATAGCATACGCGATCCATGGGCATAGCATCATCGTGAATTCCACAATCAAACAAGAAACGCTTCATCCATAATGATACTTGCTCAAAGTTGCATAAGCCTTATCCAAGTTAAATGTTTGGAAATTGTAAATTTGATTATGCTATCTCTATAGCAGCCAAGATTTCAATACAAAGAATTATTCATAGCAGCATATTCATAATCTTTCCACTTCTCTTTCTTACTACGTCAAGACTTAGTGTCCAAGTATGCTCAAATAACCACGAGCGACACTGATTGCAACCAGTAGACACCCGGACTACACGAACCATACGCCCATACTCGGAGTTGCAACAGCACACTTCACTAATGTCGTACGCAAACACCTTTCCCAAGACTAACCCATATCAAAATAGTTTGATCGACCCAAATAGCGAGCTCCCTCAAGTTACACCTCCGTTGTGAGATGTTCATGAGCGAGTTACCTCCCACTGTACTAACAGCTGACAGCTTAAGCCGATTGAAGAGGTTCCAACATAGGATCCTCAAGGTACATAGGTTTCATGGGTTCCATATAGCTAGTATGCACCCGGTACAGTTCAAACTTGTCCAACAGGGCCAAGAACGAGATGGGCCTTAACTGACACAGACGGGGCTACCAATCCATCTCCCCAACACCTGCCTCACCATTACCGACCAAGGCACGATGTGGGCAAACCAACCTACACAAATCCCCATCCACGTCTCATATTAAAGAGTGAAGTCTATAGTAACCTCTCGCGAGTAGGTTTCACTCACTCGACTTCTCTCGCATGTAGAATTAAACTACTTGACTTGTGGTCGATAAAATATGACCAATCTCGCGAGTAGTGTCCAACATACTCGACTTCTACCGATCTTCTTACTTAACATTAAGCATAGCAATAATAATATGATGGAGTCTTATACTACCCATCCACTCCAAGGATTATTTGGTCATGCATGTGGAGTATTCAATCAACATAGACCTAATGCACATATCAAGTGTATTCAGTACAATGTGTATAAAGCAAAACTTTAAAAGGCACTTAAATGCAAACCGGGGCTTGCCTTTTTGATGCAATTAAAGTCAGCGACGATCAGTTAGTATTCTTCGATGAGAAAATCACACCACACTAGAATCACTATAGAAATCCTCATCTCCGGGTTGTGCTTCTTGTTGGCCACCTTCGTCGCAAACACTATCGAAATAATATGCAAATAGAAGATTGTAATTTATTATTATAACAATCGAAGTGGATTATAACTCAAGAAGGATTAATATTAGTTAGGACTTGAAGTTCTGTTGCTAGACTGGACAACAACAGAAGGAAACAAGATGACATAGGCAATGGACTTAAGAAGTGAAATAGATATTGTTTTGTACATAGGGATGTGGTCCCAATTTATACAGGTTCAACAGATTCTGTGTATCTGAGAAAATTACAGGGAGTTCACACGGTCATGTAGGAATAACAAGGTAAGTTTCAGATACAGCAATTGGATATATTGGTCTACAAAATTTCTTAAGTGTTTAGCCTTTTCTGAATTTTCAAAGTAATTCTGGAGGTCTATCATGGCTACCAGTGGTTGTACCATATATAGGGGGTCTCATTGGTTCATCGAAATTTTTTTTCACCATTTTCTAAGCTTCTTACAGGGAGAAATTGATTTTACAAGTTTGTATAATTTACTGAAAAGGATTCTGTTGAGTTTGGGTATTCTATGACCAGTTAGGAAAAACCTCCAGATTGAACTAGTTTATTAAAGTCCAATGAACTGAAATTTTTACAGGTATTCCGAAACTTACTGAAAAACATTTTGGCAAAATTTCAGATTTTTCTGTGAAGTGAATCATAAGATAAAAATCAAACATGATTTTGCTTTAAAAGGCTCTACTGGAAAATCTAGGGATTTTCATGAAGATTGGGTTATAGTTCTGGTTATTGAGGATAAATATAAAACCAATAAAGTTGGTTTGACAAATTTTGAAGCTTTATACTGAGAGATATTCAATTTAGAAGTTTGCACAAGTTTCTGTATAAATTATAAATGAATTCGACTATTTTTATGTGCATAGAGAATACACAGGTGATCAGACCATGTAAATGAATTATAATGATCCTGAAATAATTACTTGTGTTCAAGGATATTCAAATTAAGGCTCTGAGATATTTGGTAATTTTCCAAAGAGCAGAACTATAGGAATTAATTCTATAAGCATTTTGTTTATTTTAATTATGGAGCAATTGGTATGGAATTTCATACAATTTCAAGTGCACCACTGCAATGTACTATTCATTCTGGTTCTAACAAAATTATTTGGGATTTTTTGGACATTTCTACCGGCCATGGTGAATTTCCAAAAATTGAGTAGTTTCTGCAATTATTTCTCTATTGGAAATTGACTGGACCGTTGACAGTGGGTCCCACTATTTAAAATTGGGCATTGGGATAGAAGCAAAACAGGGGTCCACAAAGTATTCCTGCAGCCACACTTGATCCCGCGCCACAAACTGATCCACGGTTTGGCAACAGGGCCTGACAAGTGGGGCCAGCCTGGGGTCTTCTTCAACCTCGGGCAGGGGCCGACGGCAGCGCCCGACGGCGGACCCGGCTGCGCTCCTCGCCGGTGGCTTTTCCCCTGCGTCTCCCTGCCCCCAAATGGCCGACTGTGCCTAACTCCACACGGGAAGAACGCTGGTGTGGTCGGGGAAAGCCAAGGATGGCCGGAAACGGTGTCTCCACGGCGGCTGCGGTCGGCAAAGCTCCGGCGAAGTCGCACGGTGTATAGAGAGCACCATAGCACTCGGGGTTTGATCGAAAGGCACCAGTGGTCGATGGGGAACAACAATATTATCTAGAATTGGGGAGAAATCAACTGCAAAAAGGATTACACCGGTGACGTAGGTCGAAAGCTTCGGCCGTCGCAAGAACTCGGATTCTAGCGAGTATGGTGGATGAAAATCGAAAATGTTTGATCCTAAAGGTCCGTAGGGACATGAGGATTCTATTGTCTAGTTTAATTAGAAAATTTTTAGACGTGGAATCTGAATTCCTAGGCCAAACTCTCTCTGTTCTTTAGAATGGCCGACGTAAAAATTTGAACTCCGGCCTTACGGTACGGTGAACGGACTAGAACTCTCGGGGACAGCATGGAAAGGTTGAAGCGAACCTTATTGCGGCCGGAGTGAGTCGGGAGGAAGTCCGAGATGGCCGGGCGTCATTGAACAGGGGCAGCGCCAATGTTTCTGAGCTTCGGGAATGAAATACTTGCTCTGCTCGTGTTGGGGAGGCCAAAAGCGACGCAAGCTATTCATCGAGCAGATAGAGACGACGTCGCACAGCTGGCTGTGGACAGGCTGTTGAGATGAGGTGGCACATGCAAATGGAGTGGTGTCACCATGGGAGGAGCAGAGAAGTGGAATACGCTCCGTTGAGCTCATACACTCTATGACAAGTGGGTCCCACAGCCTCCTCCACTCAAACCTTCTCTGTACAAAGAAATATCCTACCAACTTGTGTCCAACAATTCTAGAAACTTTATGATACCCTCATCTGAAGGTGTAGAAATTGATTCTGAAATCAGATTGCTGATTTGACAAAGTTTCGAATGAATTCAGATTTGAATTTGAATTCGAGTTGAATTCAAAGAAACTATTGAATTAAATAGCAAACTTGCTTCTAAAATTATGAAAATTTGCAGGGGAACTATTTGGAATATTTGAAAGCTAATGCTGAGCTCATATTTTTATTATTGCAAATTTGAACATGAGCTAAATTTGAATTTTTTATTTTTCTCAATTGAGGTTTAGATAGGTTTGAATTTTTTTCAGATTCAAATGTTTATTTCTTTTTTCCCTCCAAATTTCAATATCTCCCATCTCAACTTTGCATTCTAATTTAGGGCTTTTACAAAATATAATCTTCCTGGTAGCCCAGCTCACCACCTACATCAAGTCCCATAAAAAATAATCGACCAGAGAGGGTGTTCTTCAAGATTTCCCCATCGCAATTTTTGAGAGCTCGGTTCACCGTCGAGAACACAATTGCGCCTAGTTTTCTCTCGATTGGTGGCCAATTCCTCATTCCTTGGAGCACCACGATGCTCTAGGATGTAAGAGCGCTCGATTTGGGTCATTTCAGTAGGAGTTCAACATCAGCCATGCCAAGGCCGCCGAAGTTGCCATCGCCGGCGAGGTTCTGCTTGCCGCCAGCCATCGCCAAGGTGCTCCATAGGTGTTTTTTTGCTCCTTGGAATCAATCCCCACAACAGATCAATGTTTGGTTGAGCATCGAGGTGGGAACATGTGGGTGCCATTGTTTCCCATGTTCTGAGTCGACCTGACACGAGATTGAAGACAACCCTGTCAAGTGGGACCCACTGAATGGCTGTTTAAACCATTTTCTGGTTCAGAAGCTATGTCAATCTTGAAAAAACTATATATCCTCGAATTCTCAGTCAAAAATCTTCAAAGAATTTTTTGTTAGAAAGCTTATTACCTCTAGTTTCTAGGTGTAGCAGGGTTTGTCATGAAAGTTCAAATTATTGTCTGTATAATTCATTTCCTCCAAACACCTAGGGAATTTTCACAGTCTATCCTTGCACTGGAAAAATCCCAAACATTACCAGAATATCCATTAGGTGTTATTGAGTTCCATAAAAAGTTTCATGACCATTGGACCTGTATAATTTACCCATATCCCATTTTTATCTCTGTTGTTGGTAATTAACACAAAAATTTTTCCAGATTCAGATTCCAACTTTAAAATTCAATTCATCCTAGTAGGATTGCTCAACTTATTCGAAATAAATTATGGTAGACTCATATTGATCCCAATTTTGCATTGGTGCAATTGGTGTAACATGAAAGTGCCAGAATTTTCATAATTAATTCTTTTGAGCTAACTGCTAGTGAAATTAATTACTCCTGTTCTGCTACTTAGAAAATTCTCTATTTTGGTCAGAATACTCATTATATTACATTTAGTCTCTAGTGAAAATTTCAAGTTCATTGGACTTTATTTACTTGACCAAACAGTGTTCAAATCCCCTATGATCAATAGAAAATGCAGAAATATACAAAAATATTTCCAGATTTTACCCCAAACTTGCAAAATCAATTCCTCCCTGTAGGAAGCTCAGAAAATTAGAAAACAAATTTATTTAGATCCTGTTGGAACTCCTATACCAAGATCATTTACTCTTAGCTATGTTAAAGCTACAGATTTAGTATCAAAAATCGGAGAAGCCTTTTACTTGTTGTAATTTTAGAGAGAACAAGCTTTTTTTGAACATCAACAATTCTTGGTCTAGATCTTCCTCATAGTACCTAGTATCCTCTGTAAAAATCCCAAAGACAATTAAAATCATTTAGCAACAGAAAATGTATTTATAATTTGATTCATATAGTTCTATGTCACTTATATACTTTCATATTATGCACATCATATAGTGACCGAGATCGAGGATGAGCCAGAGGCCTTTGACAGCAGACTCCATGAAACTAACTTCGATACTGACTCGTAGCCAGGCAAGCCATGGTTTGCACTTAAGAGATTTTGCAAATTTTTCATTTGTATCACTATTAAGTCTATAGTTTGAAGTGCATTATGTCTAAGGTGTATTGATACTCCAATTGCATGACCCACAATCCCATGGAGTATTTGGGTAGCTGTATAGATCGACATATCGAATTGCCATGCTAATGCTATATGGAATCTGGTAGAAGTCGAGTAGTTGGAATCTACTCGCGAGATAGAGCTATCGTCACACAAGATTGATTCATATTTAGAATGCCAATGTATTTGAATATGAGACCGTGCAGTGGCATAGGAAGCAGCGAGACATGGTATCACATGCATAGCGATGCCTGTGTCGATTGAGGACCGATCTATGTGCGGCCCCACTGAGCAAGTTTGAACTGTATCAGATGCATACTAGCGATATAGGAACCAGGAAACCGACGTAATTGGTTAACCTGGGTGTCGAGGCTTACTTTACCGTTTTTATAGGAATGGGTTGAGGGCGGCAAAGTGTAAACCTGTCGGCGGGCACAGACACGCTCCACGCGGGGACCTTCTGCCTGTTACGGAAGGACCGGTTCAGCATTTGGATTTCCTTTGAAAGGTTGCTACATATATCATAGTATTGAAGTGTGATTCGACCCACTTCTGAAATGGGTGTATGTGACATGTTATCCGGGTTTCTACTGATTGCAATCACCGTCCCACGGGGTTATTTGAGTGCCGCTTGTTCAATGTGTCATGACATAGTAAATATAGATAAAGCTAGAAGAATATGACACCATACGCATAGAAATCGAAGTTCTTATGGCCGCCGGTTGAAAAACCGCGGGTCATCATCGAACTTGTATTTGCGCCCATTTCCACCTCAATATATGTTCCCTTTGGTCATCCTGAGTATCCCAGGGTGCTCTCCGATCTTTTACCGAGTGGTTTAGGCCTTTGCCGAGGCGAATTCATGTTGGTCGAAACCCTAATCGCCGTCGCGCGAGCTTTTTCGGCCATCCATCGGCGTCGTGAGGATCGCCATCGTGTTATACGGCCAAATGTACGTAGAGGCGGCGAGTTTTGACGGCGGGCGTGCCGTGTAACGGTCGCCGACGAGCCATCACCGTCGGGCACCGCCGGGGCCAGCGAGGGCTCCGCTGGCTTGAGGTGGAAGATGACACTGTGGGGCCCAGCGGTCAGCCTAATACGGCGCGCCCCGGATCAGCTGCGGCCGAGGATACCGTGTGGCTACATCCGTGAACTTTATAACCCCGGTGTTGCTTCGACCCGATTGGCCCATTTTAAATTCTATGGGCCCAGCCAATATTCAAACCTTTTCCAATTGAAATTTAAATTCTAGATTTAGTTTCCACTTCGAAAATTCATATGTCCTAGTATAATTGTCCGAAAATTCCCAAATAAATTATGTTAGAACCAGCATGAAGAATAATTTCCAGTGCTGCACTTGGAATTTAATTAAAGTCCATATAAATTCTCCATAATTCAAATCAGAAAATGCTTATAGAATTAATTCCTATAGTTATGCTCTTTGGAAATTTACCAAATTTTTCCAAAACCTTAACTTTAATATCTTAGAAATCCAGTAAAAATCTCAGGGTCATTAGAATTCTTTTACATGGTCTGATCACATGTGTATTCTCTATGCACATAAAATTAGTCAAATTCATCTATAATTTGTACAGAAACTTGTGCAAACTTCTAAATTTAATATCTATCAGTGTAAAGCTTTAAAGTTTGTCAAACCAACTTTATTGGTTTGATATTTATCCACACTAACCAGAACTACAACCTAATTTTCATGAAAATCCCTAGATTTCCCTGTAGAGCCATTCAAAGCAAAATCATGTTTGATGTTTATCTGATGCTACACTTCATATCAATGTCTGAAATTTTTCCAAAATGTTCTTTACTAAGTTTATGAATTCCTGTAAAAGTTTCGGCTTCATTGGACTTTATTAACTTAGTTCAATATGAAGAATTTCCTAACCGGTCACAAAATGCCCAAAAACAACAGAAACAATTCAGTAAAATAACCCCACTTGTAAATTCAATATCTCAAAATATAATGCTTAGAAAATTATGAAACAAATTTTCATAGAACCAGTGAGACCCCCTATGTATGTACAACCACTGGTAGCCACGATAGACCTCCATAATTACAACCAAAATTCAGAGAAATCTAAACACTTAAGAAATTTTGTAGACCAATATAGTTAATTGTTGTATCTGAAACTTGCCTGGTTATTCCTCCATGATCATATGAAATGCCTGTAATATTCTCAGTCTTAGGGGATATGTTCAACCTGGATAAATTGAGACCCCATCCCTTTGTACAAAACAATATCTATTTCACTTCATATGTCCATTGCCTAAGTTCATCTTGTTTCCTTTCTGTTGTTGTCCAGTCTAGCAACAGAACTTCAAGTCCTAACTAATATTAATCCTTCTTGAGTCATAATCAACTTCAATTGTTATATTAATAAGTTGCAATATCTTAATTGCATATCATTTTGATAGTGTTCGCGACGAAGGTGGCCAACGTGAAGCACAACCTGGATGAGTGGAAATTCTCTTTTGAATCTGCTGTGGCATGAATTCTCGACAAAGGCTACTAACTGATCGTCGCTGATTTTTATTTCAATCGAAAGGCAAGCCCCGATTTGCATTTAAGTGCCTTTTTAGAGTTTTGCTTTTATACACACTGTATTGAATACACTTGATATGTGCATTAGGTCTATGTTGATTGAATACTCCACATGCATGACCAAATAATCCTTGAAGTGGATGGTAGTATAAGACCCCCTCATATTATATGGCTATTCTTAATTTTTAGTTAGAAGATCGGTAGAAGTCGAGTATGTCGGAAACTACTCGCAAGATTGGTCACATTTTACAGACAACAAGTCAGGTAGTTGAATTCTACTTGCGAGAGAAGTCGAGTGAAGGAAACCTACTCGCGAGTTGTTACCATAACATTAACTCTTTAATATGTGACGTGGACGTGGATTTGTGTAGGTTGGTTTGCCCACATCTTGCCTAGGTCGGTAATGGCGAGGCAGGTGTTGGGAGGTGAATTGGTAGCCCTGTTGGTGTCGTTTAAGGCCCGTCTCGTGCTTGGCCCTGTTGAGCAAGTTTGAACTGTACCGGAAAGCATACTGGCGATATGGGACCCAGGAAACTGATGTACCTTGAGGATCCTATGTTGGAACCTTTTCAATTGGCTTAAGCTGTCACCTGTTAATATAGTGGGAGGTAACTTACTCAAGTACATCTCACAGCGGAGGTGCACCTTGAAGTGAGCTCACTGTTCGGGTCGATCAAACTGTTTTTATGTGGTTGAATCTGGGGAAAGGTGGCTGCGTGCGACATCACTGGAGTGTGCCGATGCATCTCCGAGTATGGGCGTACGTGTCGTGCAGTCCGGATGGTTTTGATTCGAATCACCGTCGCTCACGGTTATGTATTGAGCATACTTGGTCACTGAGTCTTGACGTGGTAAGAAAGAGAAATGGAAAGATTACAAATATGTTGCTATAAATAATTCTTTGTATTGTAACCTTGGCTGCTATAGAGATAGCAGAATTAAGTTTATAATTTCCAATCATTTAAACATGAATAAGGCTTATGCAACCTTGAGCAAGTATCATCGTGGACGAAGCATTTCTTTTTTGATTGTGGAATTCACGATGATGCTATGCCCATGGATCACGTATGCTACTTAAAACGGACCACTAAGGATTTACTTTCGGCGGGTCCATTAATGCAAATTTATCTCTCCAGTCTTTAAAGTTTCCAGCATGTAGAGTTCCATGCTTTAGGTGAGACAGTTAAGTGTTGATGAGCCTTGTGCTCATGGTTTCTATATTGTGGTTTTTGCAGGTATTATTAGTTTATACTTATGTTGTGGATGCCCATGAAACCTCGAGCTTGTCGAGATGTATCTTTCACGGAAACCTTGCCGCTGCTCTTTTATTCGTGTTGCTAGTGAGAAGCGTCAACTGGCATGGACGACTTCTCTGGTGCATAGCTAGTTGAGAGTATGAGTATGTATATTCGCCTGCGTTGTATATTATGTTGTAAAAGAGGATAATATTTTGAAATAAAATTTTTGGGTTGGTTATTTTGTAAGACTTTTCTTTTGTGTTGTTAGGTGCCGCATCGCAAGGCACCACCCAATGCGATTCCTGGAATGTGTGGACTCCAGTCTCCACAGCTTGGTATCAGAGCCGTATTGGCAATAGCACGCTTGAAAAGCACTTATTTTTGAAAACTACGAAGTAGTCGTGTGAGGATTAGTTATTATGCCCACATAAGGTCTATTATAGTATTAGTTAATTAAGGTGGCCAAGCTAACATATGTGTTATTATATTATGTAATGATGCTCTGACGTCAGGTAAGAGGTAAGGTATGCCACCGCAATCAGATCAATCGCGGTAAGATCACCATGCAAGAGGTAGCATGTGATTTTTTCCGTGGCTTGGCACGGAAATGTCAATACGAGTCTCTGAAACTTTCCATGATTCTGATGACATATGACACGCGGTACCCCAGCGTGCTTCAAAGTTAGTGGGAGCCCCCGTCGGGTGGGACATAACCCGATGCGCTCCCTACTAGTGCAACACTATGCAAAGATGTGAGACCCCGTCGGGTGGTAGAAAACCCGGTCATGTACCTCGAGACGTGGCTTAGCTCGGGGCGGCCCGTATGGAATGATATGGGACGAATGTTTTTACTTTCTTATATATTATTGTGAACTGTTCGCCCGTGCGGGCTGTGCCATATGGTACCATATGATTTATCAGTAGTTTGGGTGTAGTGACAGGTACACTAACCGCTATATTCGTAGGTCTAGTAGAAAACGTTTGCAAGTGAACGTCACTACTGCCACCGTTGAGACGTATGCCGGAATACCGGCTCAAGATTTTTATTTGGCGAGGACGTAGTACCGGCGTTGCATTCGGGTTACATCGGCACATCGACGGTTAAAAATCCACGCCGAAGGTGTAGCTCGCCACAAAGGTGTCAAGTTAATATCCAAAGCAGATTCCTATCTTGAAATGATAAAAATGAAATTTGAACCAAAACTGTAAACCACTGTTCTTTCCTGTGTTATTCTGGCAGAAACTTAGCTCCAGTTTGAAAGGTCATATCTCCTGCTAGAATTATCCCATGAAGGTGTTCCATACATGGTTGGATATGTATGTAAGTCTTCTTCATAATTTCTGTTCATGACCAGAGCAGAATCCCCCTGGATCATAGCTAAAATTTGAAAATTCCAAAACCTGTCAAAACTGGACAGAAACTGGAACTGTTTCTGTACTTCTCACCAATTTGATCATAACTCTCAGTAGAAACATCGAATGAGGGCATATGATATATTTATGGAAACTAGATGAGATATGTGACAATGTTGTTATTTGGAATTTTGGCAAATTTGGATATTTTGTATATCAAAAACTGTGGACAAAACAGCCATATACAAAAGAGGTGCTGTCAAAATTTCTCAGAAAATCTGGGAACATTGTCAAATTTGGAAATTCATATGTCGTTAACCAGAACTGATATTGAAGCAAATAAATACATTTTGGAAAGTCCAGGAAGTGAAATACAATTTTTTTGTTCACCTCGAGGCAGGATTTTGCCTCTAACTGGATGAAATTCTCGAAATTCTCCAGACTGGTCATTTATGGCAGAACAGTTCATCATTGAAGCATAAGTTTGAAAATTTGCGCGAACATGAATATTTTTATACTTTCACAAAGTTCTTGACATGTTCATGTTTTCCTTATATTCACTTATTGCTGAGATCGAACTTTGACTCATCCCAAATTCATTGTGCAGTATTGTCGGTGGTCGAAACCGGCAGATCTCCCGACACTACTATTAGTTGTACGTGGAGTTTATAATTCGGTAATGGGCACGCGGAGATTCAAGAGATAGTGGCAAATTGACACATGGGTTTACGTGGTTCGTGCTGCCTGAGCGTAATACCCTACTCCACGGGGTGTGTTGATGTTGTATTGAGCGAGTAAGTATGTGTGTGAGGCGTGTGAGAGTCTCTGAGTCTGAGAGAGGTCCCCTATTTATCGTAGACCAGTCCTTTTATAGCACAAGGACTCGTCGTTACACTGTAAGCCTGGCCCGACATGTGGCCCTTGCGGTTACTAATGTTTAATACATAGTAAATGGGGTTAATTACCCTTAATAGCGTGGTAACAGGCCTTAACAGTGCCGTTACTGGTATTAAGGGCCTTCCGATTTTGTGTCATTAATATGGTATTAATGATACTTAATCGGGTCTTGAAGTCCTTGATTGTCCCTTGAAGGTCCCAGCCGTTGGGGGGTCCACCAGTCTGATTGTTAAGGTTGAAGGTTCGATAGTTAGGACACGTGGTACCTCTGGAGCTTACCGTCGTGGACGTGTAGGTCCGGTGCTGTTGGACACGTGTCGGTACCGGAGTTTCCCGCTGTCTGGGTTAGGTCTGGGGGTGCCATACTGGTATCCAGTCCGGAGCTTTCCAATGTGTGGGAGATAGCTCCGGTCTTATGATACACGTGGCGACCCTGGGACTAACCATGTCAGGGAAGCAGGTCCGGAGGTCTTCAAATCTAGTAGATGGAGTTTCCTTGTGATCTTCGCAATCCCAAGGGGTATCCGGAACGCAGGGTACCGACAGTGGCCCCCTGGGCCCACATCTGGGAGAGACCTTTTGGATGAAGTCATTCTGTTGGAGGTGGGTCCATTCTTCGGTTTTCGAGTCGTGTCTTCAAGGGTCTTCGGATGTGCCGTTGGCGGTAGTTCGTAGTTAAACCACCGTCGCGTGGCATATCACGGACGCGGCAGGTGAGATCTTAGCGTGTGAATCTCACGCAATTGAAGGTCGCCGGTTCCCGATACGAAAATCGTATCAGTTCCGCGCGCCCTGTCAGGCCGCCGCCTTGGGGTTTCCCGCCTTTCATGATGACAACTGTTCGCCTGGGGTAAGGACCTCAACTTGATCGTTGGGGTGGTCCCGGGCCCCCTTGTCATTGGCAGGGTGAATTTTTTGAATGGTATCGTTGGCTCCTCTGCGTTTTCCATCCAAGCGTTGCGGGGGCTTACTTAAGAAGGAAAGCACGCACGGTTTGGGGGTTCTTTATGCCTTTCATTCGAACTTGCACTCAAACCCTCCAAACTTTCGCTTGCTTTTCATCTCTCGCCTAGTTGTGCTGCGATGGAGTTGGGTCTTCGCCAGAGCCGACTGAAGACTGACGGTGATTTGAAGAAGGTCCGAGCCCTCATGGGGTGGTCCCCTGACTTCTTCAACCACCTGGTCCGCGCCGACAAGCTTCCTTTTGTGAAGGAGCACGCCGGCGACATGGTGTACTTCTCCGCGTGCACCATGGTGGGACTGATCCCACCTTTCTCCTCTTTCTTCTTGATGCTGCTAGACTTCTATGGTCTGCAGTTGTACCACCTTGGCCCCCACTCCATTCTTCTAGTGTCGATCTTTGTCCACTTCTGCGAGATGCGGGTGGGCATTCCCCCCTGCGTTGAGCTCTTCCGCACCTTCTTCAGTGTCCAGACCACCGGCAAGAGTGATGAGTACCTTGGCTTCTATTATTTTGCGAAGCGCAAGAAGTGCCCGTACAAGTACTTGCGATCGTTCCCCTCTGGGAAGTGGGACGACTGGAAGAAGGATTGGATCGTCATCAGGGTGGAGGAGCATGAGAAGCTGGAGTTGCCTGAAGGCCTCCCCGACGTCTACACTGCAGCTTGGAGTGAAGCTCCAGTGTTATCGGACGCCTTCAACCTTGCTCTGACCAGGATCCGCCAGTGCGTAGAAGGAGGAGTGACTCCTCTGACGGTATTTTGCAACTTCCTTACCAACAGGTGGGCTCCGCTGAAGAAAAGGGAGAAGCTTGCTTGGGCCCTCAACAGTGTGCTGGACGGCGACCGGCTTGAGACCGGTTTGAAGTCCAACATGGAGGGTGCAACTTTGGAGTTTCACCTCAAGAAGTTTCAGCACGGCATCGATGTCGAGGGTGATGACTTGACTCCGCCAGCGGCTTTTCTCCCTCTGAACATGGAGGCGGAGTTCAGCAGGGAAATCCGGCGGACGATGCCGGTACTTGACGACCTTGGTGTCGTTGAGAGGCGTTTGATCACCGGGTTGGCGATCTTCGGAGCTTCCGAGGGTGGTCCCCCTTCCTTCTCGGAACATAGAGTTGAAGTCGTGGGCAAGGGCAAAGAGTTGGCCGAGCCCTCGAGCTGCAAGAGGAAGCTGAAGCATGCCGACGGGAGGTCCGTCAGGCCTGCTCCTTCTGCAGCGACTCCTTCTCCCGGGAGGGGAAGGTCTTCATCGGCGGCAACTACTCCAGCATCAGCATCTCCCCGGGGTGATAGCTCCGGCCATGCGGCTCCAGTACCAGGGCCAGCTGAAGGTTCTAGGTCCGGAGGTCCTTCCCAGTCGAGGGGGGCCTCAACCAAAGTGACACCGACAGCAGCAGCGAGCTCCGGGGAACCTTCCGGAACCACCATGCCAGTGGCGACAGGGTCCGGCTCCGAGCGTCCGGAAAAGAGGTTCGTGCTAACTGGTCCAAAAGCCTTCCGAGGTAATTTTTGATTTTTTACCTCAGTTGATTATTTTTTGGTTGTAACTGTGTTTTGAGTTTCTTCGTCCTTCATCAACAGAGTGCCCAAGAAAGGGGTTGAAGCTTCGGTTCCTGCAGCAACAGTTAAGGCTATGCAGGCGGAAGCTCCGACATCGATTCCAGCGCCGCCCCAAGAGGTGGCTGAGGCTGCGGCAGCTCCGGCACCGGCTGTCGTGGTCTCAGACCTCGACTCATCCCCAGAAGCTCCCGTGGTAGCGCCGTACCACGGAAATGAAGATGTAACAGCGGCACCAGCCACGAAGTTTGAAGCTTCGGGCTCGGATGCTAAAATGATGGACGCTCCGGCCTCAGAGCTGGAGGTAGCTGCAATTCTGGCCCTAGAGCCGAATGATGTTGAAGCCCCGGCAGTCGAGCCAGTGGTTGATGAGGACCCGACGTTAGAGCCGGGTGTTGATGAAGTTCCGGCACTTGAGCCGGTTGTCGAGGAAGCTTTGGCGGTAGAGCCTGTTGCGGCAGAAGTTCAGACGGTAGAGCCGGTCGTCGAAGAAGTACTGGTGCCTGAGCTAGTTGCTGTAGAGGTGCCGGCGCTCGAGCCCATGGTGGTCGAGGCGTCAGCACTGGAACCGGCGGTGGAGGTGGCGCCAATGTCGGAGCCGAACGTGGCTTCAGCTCCGGTGGAGTCTTCTACGCCTGCCCCTTAAGCAATGGTCCCAGAGTTGCCCGCACCTGAGCCAGGGTGCCAAGATGAAGCTGTCGGCCCCTCGCCAGAGGGGCCAGTTGTTGGTGACCTGGCGGCGGGACCTTCAGAGCCAATTCCGGAGGTCGAAACTTCTACTGCAGGACCTTCCTCGGTGGCGGCCGAGGCTATCCTGGAGGATGGCCCAAGTGCTGTGGAAGCTCAAGGAATCGCTCTTCTAGAGTGGGACCCAATTTTTGTCACGGAGAACCTGCTGGAACCGGCAGAGATGACCCCGGCAGGTCCTGACCCGATCCCCCTAACGTTGTCTATTGACAACGCCTGCTCCAGTCTTCATCAGGTCCAGCTGGCTTTCTACCACGACAGCAAGGCCCTTGAGGAGGAGCGCCAAACTCTTAGGAGGTGGCGCAACCGGCTCCATTTCAAGACCAAGCTGGCGCAGTCGAGGCTGGCTGACGACAAGGAGTGGGTGCAGAGGGAGAAGGTCTGCCTGGAATACTGGGGTAAGCTGTTGGATGACAGGGAAAGCATGACGCGATCCCTTGACAACCAGTCCCGGGTCATCTATGAACAGGCCAAGGCTGCTAATAGCGCCGCGGATGATCGCCAGGAGAGGCTCGATGCCATCCACGCCAGTCTCGTCAAGCGTCGAGAGGCTCTTGAGGTGCGGGAGAGAAAGCTTGAGGAAGAAGAGCAAAAACTCCTGGAGCTGCGGGACGATGTCATGAAGAGGGAGGAAGATCTCACTCAGAGGCTAACTCTGGGTGACAAGAGTCTCGAGGAGCACACCAAGAAATTGCAGGAGCGCTACGAGAGAGAGGAGAAGAAGGCCTGGGAATGAGGGCAGGAACTCCACAGGGGGGAGAACGCCATTGTTGCCAGGGAGAAGAAAGTGCAGGGCCAGGAGAAGGACCTATTCACCGCCGGAACAAGATCCACCTCCAAGAGGAAGATCTTGGAAAACTCAAAAGGCAAGTTGCTGAAAAGATTCAGCAGAACGCCAAAGAGGTTGAGCGCCTTGCCCCTGAGAATTCGGAGCTTGCAGCGACCAGAAGATCTCAGGCGGAGATGCGAGGCTCAAGTCCCAACAAGTTTGTGACTTCCTGGGCAAAGCCAACGATGCCCTGATGCCAATGGGTTTTAGTCCCGTGCGTCCGGATGATCCGGGGCCGGAGCTGGACCTGGCGTTGCAGGTGTTTACTTCGGCAGGCAACAAAATTACCAAGATGGGCGATGTCATCGCGGACCAGCTGGATACTAAGGGACAATCCCTAGCGAAAGACGTCGCATAATTCGTGCTAACGTGCTACACAAGCCAGGACCGTCAATTCCCCAGGACCCGATGCTTGAAGGCCTCATCGAAGGAGAGGGAGAAGCTTCCCAACCCAGCGTATCAGAGGCTGCCCAGAAGGTCGCATCGTTCTTCCATAGGGTCTAGGACCATCTCTTTGTAGCTCCCACTTGTATCCTCTCTTCTTTTTCTCCAATTTTGTAATCTCTTGTCTCTAGATGAATGAAATCCAAATTTTTTGTGAATTTCATTTTTTGTCTTCAACACCTTTGTCCCACTTGGCCCCCTGGTAGATGTACACAATTTGATTGTGAACATGTACCAAGAGGATGTAACAGTTGTAGAACGTAGGTTCAAAGTCTTCAATAGTGAAGGCCCCCTGAGGTTGTCGAAGCTTAGTGGCTCCAACATTGACCATCGTTGAAACTTAGTAGCTCTGGCAGTAGTCTCCATCAACGTGTAAAGCATCGATGGTTAGTCCTCTGGGGTGTCAGAGCTTGCTGGCTCCGGTAGTGACCTCTGTCAATACGTGGTGTGTCGACAGCAGACTCCACTATAGAGTCTTCCCACCATCTTTTCTTCACGTTGACGGCTGGGCCCCTAGCTTTAACGGAGCTGAGTAGCTCCAGCGATGCTCGCTATCAATGTTTGAACATCGACCACAAGCCGCGTGGAGGATGTCGGAACTTTGGCAGCTCCGGCTTCATTCACCATAATCATGAAATATTTATTTTTCCTGCACACTGAAGTCAAGAAAAATAGTAAAATCCATTTTCCTATCTATAACTTCATTGTGACTTACTATTCCTGAGAAATTTTTAGATCGAACACAATTCTAAATACAATCAAGTGCACTACCTTGTTTCCTTCAGATTCGATCATTTCTGGAGTCGCCTTACTTCGGCCTGACGGGGTGTAGGTAGAGTGGCGTACTTTGGGTGCATGACCAAGATAAGTCGATAGCACACTCCGGCCCTAGATTGGCTTGGCGGCATTCAGACGAGTAGACCATCAACAATGTTTGGACCCGGAAGAATAGACAATGCAACTCGAATTGTACATGAACTGGTCGAGCTAAAGTTTCTTAAGAACTGCACAAGTTTGTTATAGACAAGAAAGAGAAAAATAAAAAATGTTGAGCCTGTACAAAATAAATGCATGTGGAGTCTGTTTTCCCACAATAATGTCTTTCATTATAGGTCCAGGGTACAGGGGAAACAAGTACACTCTTAGGGTGCACAACCAGGCTAAGTTTGTTTCGTTTCTCGTTTGACCCAAGGTAGCTAGCTACACTTTTCGTTCTGAGACTGTGACAAGTGTTGCATGGACGTTGCGGACCTAACGAGGTAGGTCCGGCTGTCCTCCCGGTGGAGCTACCCGACTCTGTACAATGACTCTATAACATACATCACATGTAATTACAGACTCACCTCTGTGATATTAAGCGTAGAACTTACGGAGGTGCTCGATGTTCCAAGGATTAGGGAGAGGTGTCCCATCCTCGTTTGCCAAGCAAACGCATCCAGGACGGGATACTTTGATCACTCGGATGGGTCCTTCCCAGCTGGGGGAAAGTTTGTTTAACCCTTCTCTGGATTGTATTCTTCGTAGCACCAGATCGCCTTCCTCAAGCTGTCGGCTGTGAACATGCCGTTGGTGATAGCGCCGAAGAGCTTGGCGGTATCGGGCTTTCCAAACAGCTGCTCGGCACCTTCCCTCTTCAAGGAGGTCAAGGTCTTCACGCCGGAGCTGGTCCTGCGTGGCTTCGTCAAAGGTCCGGACCCGGAGCGACCCCAAGGTGATTTCCGGAGGAAGGATTGCTTCAGCTCCGTACACCAGGAAGAAGGGTGTCTCTCCGGTTGACCGGTTTGGAGTTGTCCTGTTGGCTCATAGAGTGGGCGGAAGCTCTTCGATCGAGTTGGCTCCATGTTTTTTCAGGCGCTCATAAGTGCGTGTATTGAGTCCTTTTAGGATTTCTACATTTGCTCTCTCGGCTTGGCCATTGCTTGTCGGGTGAGCTACGGAAGCGTAGCTGACTTGAAAGCCGAGATCTTCGTAGTATCTTTGGAAAGCAGAGCTTGTGAATTGGGTCCCATTATCTGTTATGATTTTGTTTGGGACTCCAAATCTACATATGATGGACTGCAAGAAGTTGATAGCTGATTGCTTGTTTATTGTCACAACTGGAGTTGCTTTCGGGCATTTAGTGAATTTTTCAATGGCAACATAAAGGAACTTGTAACCTCCGACGGCTCTTGGGAAAGGTCCCAAGATGTCCATCCCCCACACAGCTAAAGGCCATGTAGCAGGTATCATTTGTAGAGGCTGAGACGGTGTGTGAATTTGTTTCGCATGAAACTGGCATGCTTCACATTTCTTCACCAGCTCAGTTGCATCCTGGAGCGCTGTAGGCCAGTAGAAGCCATGCAGGAAGGCTTTACCAACCAGCGTGCGGGAAGATGCGTGGTTCCCACACTCGCCTCCATGGATTTCTGTGAGGAGCTCACAGCCTTCTTCCCTTGTGATGCACCGAATTAGGACGCCGTTGGCACCACGCCGGTAGAGATCCCCTTCTACCAACGTGTATCTTTTAGCCAATCTGACTATCCAGTCAGCGGATACATCATCGTTAGGAATGATATTGTCTTTAAAGTAGCTCCGGATCTCCGAGATCCATGCATCGGAGCTTCACTGAGCATTTGAGTCTTGCGTGCTGGGTTGCTCGGAGATTCCGGCAGCACCTACGACCCTTGATGGCTGCCATGGTAACAGGGCCATTGGGACCGCCAGCTTCAGGATGTTGGTCTCTCCCCCCTTCGCTCAGTTCGGCGGGTTGAGCTGTGGGTTTTGACAACCTTCGGACGAAGGTTTTGTCGGGAGCCAGAGCTCCGGTTGACGCTTTCGTCAAGAGTTCGCCAGCTTCAGCGTTATGGACACGGTGGACATGATGGAGGTCCAGGACTTTGAAGTCTTTTTGAAGCCTCTAGACTTCAAGGAGATAAGCAGCTATTTGGGAATTGTTGCAGGAGCATTCACCCTTCACCTGTATAATGATGAGCTGCAAATCTCCCTTGACCAACAACTGCTTGACACCGTATGATAGTGCCACCTTTAGTCCGTAAATGAGTGCT
This sequence comes from Tuctoria greenei, assembly GCA_036927565.1. Classification (NCBI taxonomy): domain Eukaryota; kingdom Viridiplantae; phylum Streptophyta; class Magnoliopsida; order Poales; family Poaceae; genus Tuctoria; species Tuctoria greenei. Next base: position 195,830,735 of record JAYESD010000002.1, read on the forward strand.
TCATACTCCGCCATGTTGTTGGTTGCCTTGAAGTCAAGGAGTACCATGTATTTTACCTTCTCCCCGGTTCGAGCGGGGAGAAGGACTCCAGCTCCGGCCCCCTGCTTTTGCATGGAGCCGTCAAAGTAGAGAGTCCAGTGAGGCTCGGTGAAGACCGGAGCCTTGAGTTCCGGCTTCTGCTCACTAGGGCCCCCAGGGTTTGATAGAGAGGGGGTCCATTCTGCCACAATGTCTGCCAATGCTTGACACTTGATCGCTTGTCTTGGGACGAATTCAAGATCGAATTCGGCCAATTACGCTACCCACTTTGCAATGTTCCCAGTGTAATTGGGATTATGCAAGATTGCACGCAGTGGATAAGAGGTCACCACTGAGATCTTATGAGCTTGGAAGTAATGGCGAGGCTTCCTGTAGGCGATAAGAACTGCATAAAGCAACTTATGCACCTCTAAATATCGAGTCTTGGCGTCATGAAGTACTTCGCTGATGAAGTACACTGGGCATTGGACTGTCCAGACCCTCTCAGAGGGGCCTGGAGCTTCCTCCTCATCGACCCAGACCCTCCTGGAGGTGTCCGGACTTTCTTCGGGGACCTCCGGGTCCTTGTTGAAGGAATCTGGAGCTTCTTTTGGAGTGACCCGGACCCTCCCGGAGGGGTCCGAATCCTCTTGTTCAACAAGAGTAACTCCTTGTAGATCTAAGTCTGTGGGCTGGGACCCAGACTCGCCTTCAGGAACCTCCTGACCCTCCCGGAGGGGTCTAGATTCCTGAGCATGTGAGGGTTCTGGTCTCTCAGCAACCAGGACCATGCTAACAACTTCGTCAGTTGCCGAAATGTAAAGCAGTATAGGCTCACCAGGGTTCGGAGCTACCAAGGTTGGTAGAGTGGTGAGGAGCTGCTTTAGCTCTTGGAACACCTTTTCTGCTTCTTCGGACTATTGGAATGGTCTGGACTTCCTCAACAGCTTGAAGAAGGGAAGTGCCCGTTCCGCCAGTCTTGAGATGAACCGGCAGAGGGCGGCTAGACATCCAGTCAGCTTCTGGACGTCCTTAATGCAGGCTGGTGGCCTCATATCTTCAATGGCTTTAATCATTGCCATATTCGCCTCTATGCCTCGGTGGTTTACCAAGAATCCAAGAATCTTTTCAGAGCTAACCCCAAAGACACACTTGTCTGGGTTCAGCTTCGTGCGAGTGACTCGCAACTAGTCGAACACAGCTAGCAAGTTGTCAAGAAGTGACTCCTTGTCCTTGAATTTGACGACGATATCATCAACATACACTTCCACTACGTCTCTGATGAGTTCTCCAAAGGTTTTGTACATAGCTCGTACAAATGTTTAGGCTGCATTCTTGAGACCAAATGGCATGGCAGTATAACAATACAATCCATCTACTGTGATAAAAGAAGTGTGCTCTTTATCTTCCCTAGACATTCTTATTTGATGGTACCCAGAATATGCGTCTAGGAAACACAGAAATTCACACCCGGAGGTGGAATCCACTATCTAATCTATTCTAGGTAGCGGGAATGGATCTTTTGGGCATGCCTTATTCAGTATTGTGTAGTCGATACACATCCGAAGCTTCCCGCCGGCCTTGGGTACAACGAATGGGTTTGCCAGCCATTTTGGGTTTTTCAATCATGGCAAGTACAGCGATTTAGTTAATGCTGCTCTCCTACAAGAAAAGGAAGATATTTGTCTTTAAGCGGAGAAGAGAAAGCGGAGTATTCCGCATGGCAACACTAGTGTTGTTGCTCAGAAATATCGATTGGTATATCGTTTGCCATTCGATCAAAAAGGGAAGCCAACTGTCCGACCATCATATCCATGTCGCCCGCTGCTTGCATGAAATTTTGAATCACCCCCACAGCAGCAGCACATAAATTCTTATCCATCTCCACCGCAGCCAGAGATACATAGTTTTCATCCACAAGTCAGCGCTGAACAGACTAAATATCCGTGCTTCACTTATGGTATTGTGGGTCACTTTACTAAATATTGTCCAGAGAGAAATCAAAGCTGCAGCCAGCCATTATTTCAACATTCAAGTCAGTTTCCCGATCAGCAGCAAAAGAAATCAAAGCTTGACAGTATCCACTATACTACCATTGAGGTTGTACCGGAAGGAGGACCTGTGTTAGCTGGAATGTTCACTCTCATCCATATTCCTATATTATTCTTTTTGATTACGGTGCTACACATAATTTCATAAGTCAATCCTTTGTGTTCAAGCACCAGCTTCTAGCCATTACCACCAAACATCGCTATCTTATGTCCTCACCCGTAGGTAATATTACCGCAAGTGATGTTATCTCCCAAGCACCATTATGTCTGGGTGTGGTAGAATGTATCCCACTACTCTTATCATCCTTTAAGGTCAAAAGATTGACGTAATCTTGGGAATGTCGTGGTTAAGCAGCCATGAAGCTGTTCTAAACATCAGTCCTCGCACCGTGGAGCTCAACTCTTCATCTCACGGACACCACACCTTAATTCTTGAGAACATGGTTCAAGAAAGTGCAGCAGTGTATCATTCTGAAACAAGTAAGTTGGAAGACATTCCAGTGGTATGTGACATCCCATATGTATTCCCTGATGATCTGTTGGGTATGCCGCCCGACCGAGATGTGGAATTCAAGATTGAACTAATACCGAGAACTACACCTATCTCACGACGACCATATAGAATGGCACCTAAGGAGTTAGCTGAATTAAAGGAGCAGATGAATGACTTATTGAGTAAAGGTTTCATTCGTCCGAGCTCATCACCTTGGAGATGCTCGACTCTCTTTATCAAGAAGAAGGACAAGACATTGAGGTTATGTGTGGGTTATCGTCCCCTTAATGATGTGACTATCAAGAACAAGTATTCACTACCACGCATTGATCTGCTCTTTGATCAATTAGTGGGTGCTAAGGTATTTTCTAAATTGGATCTTCGGTCATGTTATCATCAGATTAAGATACGACCAGAGGATATACCCAAGACAACATTCTCAACTAGATATGGACTTTATGAGTATTTGGTTATGTCAATTGGTCTCACAAATGCACCAGTGCATTTCATGTATTTGATGATTTCAGTATTCATGCTAGAGTTAGACAAGTTCGTCGTGGTTTTCATCGCTGATATTTCGGTCTACTCCAAGTCAGAAGAGGAACATACCGAACATCTCAAGATCGTGCTTCAACGACTGCATGATCACAAGCTATATGCCAAATTCAGTAAATGTGAGTTCTGGATTAATCAAGTTCCATTCCTTGGTCATATTATTTCAATGGAAGTCATAGCTATGGATCCGAGTAAAGTGGTACAAGTGTTGAAATGGAAATCTCCAACATTCGTACATGAAGTTCTTAGTTTATTGGGTTTAGCGGTCCATTATCAGAGATTTGTTCCAAGTTTCTCAAAGATTTCTAAACCTATGACAAATTTATTAAAGAAGGGCAGCAAGTATGTATGTAGTGAATCATGTGAGGAAGCCTTCAAAACTCTAGTGAAGCGTCTCACAACAGCCCCAATCTTGGATCAACCCGATACAACAAAATCGTTTGATGTTTACTGTGATGCATCCGACATCGGATTGGGCTGCTTACTTATGCAAGATGGAAGAGTAATTGCATATGGATCAAGATAAGTCTGAAATCATGAATACAATTACCCGACACATGATTTAGAGTTGGCAGCAGTAGTTCTTGCACTGAAGATGTGGAGGCACTACTTAATAGGAAATCTAGTGCATCTCTACACATATCATAAAAGTTTGAAGTACATATTCACTTAGAAAGAATTAAATATGAGACAACAGAGATGGTTAGAGTTAATCAAAGACTATGAACTTGAGATTCATTATCATCCCTGCAAAGCCAATGTGGTTGCCGACACACTTAGTCGAAAGTCTCACGTTCATAATTTGACCATCAGTCCTATGGAAGAAGATGAACCAACTATACTTGTAATTCCTTATGGAGCTTTGTATAACTTTGCTCTCATACCTACCATCAGGGAGGTGATTGTAGAGGCTCAGAAGAAAGATAAGGGAACGTCTCATATTCAGAGGAGACTTAAAATTGGAGAAGTGAAATGTTTCTGAGAAGACGAACGAGGAACTTTATGGTTCAAAACTCGAATAGTGGTAACCCGGGACATGGAACTGCGGAAAAAGATTTTGGATGAGGCTCACTTGTCCAAGTATTCCATCCACCCAGGAAGCAATAAAATGTATCAAGATCTCCGTACTAAATTTTGGTGGACGCGTATGAAGAGAGAAATAGCAAAGTATGTGTCCGAGTGTGACACATGTCGGAGAGTGAAAGCTGACCACATGAGGAAGAGCGGACTGCTGCAACCACTGAAAATACCAGCATGGAAATTGGAGGATCTGAGTATGGATTTTATTGCTGGATTACCTCTCACCTTTCACAAGCACAATTCCATTTAAGTGATCATTGACCAGTTAACTAAGTCAGCACACTTTATCCTAGTGCATATGGCATACAATGTGAAGAAATATGTGGACCTATATATATCAAGAATTATGTGCTTACATGGAGTTCCCCACACCATTGTATCGGATAGAGGATCACTGTTTGTTGCTCGACTCTGGGAGCTGCTACATGCATCATTGGGGACGAAGTTAATTCGTAGTTCCGCATATCACCCTCAAACTAACGGACAAACCGAGAGGGTAAAGCAGAGACTTGACGATATGTTGAGAGCATGTGTCATACACAACGGTAAAAATTGGAATGACCATTTACCGTTGGCGGAATTCTCACACAACAATGGATACCAATCTAGTATCAAAATGGCACCCTATGAAGCTCTCTACGGCAGGAAGTGCCGCACACCACTCAACTGGTGCGAATCTGGTGAACGAGTGGTATATGGAATTGATCTGGTAAATGAAGCCGAAGAGCAAGTAAAAGATATTCAAGCTAATGTAAAAGCTGGTCAGTCTTGGCAAAAGATTTATTCAGATAAAAGGCATCATCCTTTAAGCTTTAACAATAGAGACCACGTGTATCTCCGTGTCTCTTCGATGAAGGGAATTCATCGATTTGGAGTAAAAGGAAAGTTGGCTCCACGATTCATCGGTCCATTTGCTATCACTGAAAGATGTGGTCCTATTGCACACAGACTGGAGTTACCAATGACTCTAGCTGGTTTTCATGACATTTTCCATATATCCCAATTACGAAAATGTCTCAAACCATCTACCGACATCCACATTGAAGAATTGGAAGAATTGAAACCGGATCTAACCTACGTTGAGCATCTGATCCGGATTATCGATGAAAAGTCTCGTGTCACCAGGAATCGGACGATGCGGTTTTATAAAGTTCTATGGAGTAACCACACCATCGAGGAGGCAACCTGGTAGAGTGAAGATTTTCTTCTCACAAAGTATCCGGACAAAAATTTTGAAGGATAAAAAGAATTTAAAAGGGAATGAGAAAAAACAAATTAATTCAAATGCCAAATGAGTAAATTAAAAAAAAACTTAGTTAATTTTCAAATGAAGTTAACATGAAGATTTAGTTCACCAATAGATTCCAAATATTCCAAATAGTATCTCTGCAAACTTTCATAATTTTTTAAGCAAGTTTGCTATTTAATTCAATAGCTACATTGAATTCATCTCAAATTCTAATTCAAATTTGAATTCAAGTGAAAAATTGTCAAATGAACATTTTGATTACAGAATCAATTTCTGCACCTTAAATTTACTCTACCATAAAATTTCTAGAACTTTTGGACACAAGTTGGTGGGATATTTTAGTGTCCAAAGAAGATAAAGATGAATAGAGGGGTGGGACCCACTGGTCATAGGTTCAAATACGCCCCTGCTCTTCCCATAGCGCCACCTCCCGGCATGCAACTGCCACAGAGCTTCTTGCACTATGGAGGTCGCCTCCAGCTGACCCCAGCTCGTCCTGAACTCCTCCTTATCTTCTTCTTAGCACCCAAGTTGAGTTTTTCCTCCTTGTTCCATTCCCTGGCGCCACAGCTTCACTCCCGGCGGGTTCTTCCCCGCCTTCTCTGTTCTTTGGTTTTGCTGACGATTGAGCCTGTGCCGCGTCGAGGTACAAACATAGAGTAGTGGCACAACCTTCCTCTCTATCTTTTCCATCGATTGGTTCATTGTTTCATGACTTGTGTTGGTTGTATTTCGAGGTTTTCTCGCCGCCGACGTGGAGGCCGCCCAGAGGGTCCTCTCTGCTGCTCTGTGGAACCGCAGCTACAGCAACGATCAAGCTTCAATCCTATAAGGAAAAAGGTTCACAATCACGTCTAGTTCATGCTCACAAAGTTTCAGCTTCCGTCATAGCTTGTAGCTCGTGTTTTCATCGAAGAACCGACGCTTAGTACTTTTGCATGCCTTGGTTCTTCGCCCAAATTCGGTTTGCACGTGCAATATTTCTTCAAATTGCCTAGAAAGTAGCTTCTAGACATTCTCGCACACACCCTAGCCAAAATGACCAAAAGTTATCGAACATACGCTTAGGAATCGAAGTTCTTGCGGCGGCCGGTTGAAAAACCGCGGGTCGTCGTCGAACTTGTATTTGCGGCCATTTCCACCTCTATAGAAGTTCACTATGGTCATCCTCATGCTCCCAGGGTGCTCTCCAGTCTTATACCGAGTGATTTAAGCCCTTGCTGAGGACAATTCGTGTTGGCCGAAACCCTAATCGCTGCCGCCGCCGTCGCGTGAGCTTTTCCGGCCATCCATCGCCGTCGTGAGGATCGCCATCGTGTTCTACCACCAAATCTAGGTAGGGGCAGCGAGTCTAGAGGGCTGGCATGCCCTGTAAAGGTCGCCGGCGAGCCATCGCCAATGGGCACCGCCGCAGGTCCAGTGAGGGTGCCGTTGGCTCGAAATAGAAAGTGACACCGCGGGGCCCAGAGGTCAGCCTAATACGGCGCGCCCCGGATCAGCTGGGTCCGAAAATCCGGTATGGCTACATCGGTGAACTTTATAACCCCGGTGTTGCTTCAATCCGATTGGCCCATTTTAAATCATGTGGGCCCAGCCAATATTCAAACCTTTTCCAATTGAACATTAAATTCTAGATTTAGTTCGCGCTTTGAAAATCCATATCTCGTAGTAGAATTGTCCAATAATTCCCAAATAAATTTTTTTAGAACCAGCATGAAGAATACTTTCCAGTGGTGCAGTTGGAATTTTATGTCCATAAAAATTTCTCCATAATTCAAATAAGAAAAATGCTTATAGAATTAATTCCAATAGTTCTGCTCTTTGGAAATATACCAAATTTTTCCAGAACATTCATTTTAATATCTTTGAACTCCAGTAAAAATCTCAGGGTCATTAGACTTCATTTACATGGTCTGATCACCTGTGTATTCTCTATGCACATAAAAATAGTCAAATTTATCTATAATTTGTACAAAAACTTTTGTGAACTTCTAAATTGAATATCTATTAGTATAAAGCTTATAAATTTGTCAAACCAAATTTATTGGTTTGACCTTTATCCACACTAACCAGAACTACAACCCAGTCTTCATGAAAATCCATAGATTTTCCTGTAGAGCCCTTCAAAGAAAAGTCATGTTTGATTTTATCTGATGCTTCACTTCATAGAAATATCTGACATTTTGCCGTTCTTTACTAAGTTTATGAATTCCACTAAAAGTTTCAGCTTCTTGGACTTTATTAACCTAGTTCAAGCTGAAGAATTTCCTAACTGGTCATAGATGCCCAAAAACAACAGAAATAATTCAGTAAAATAACCCCACTTGTAAATTCAATATCTCATAATATAATTCTTATAAAATTATGAAACAAATTTTCATAGAACCAGTGAGACCCCCTATGTATGGTACAACCACTGGTATCCATGATAGACCTCCAGAATTACAACCAAAATTAGAGAATGCTAAACACTTGAGAAATTTTGTAGACCAATATAGTTAATTGCTGTATCTGAAACTTGCCTGGTTATTCCTCTATGATAATATGAACTCCCTGTAATTTTCTCAGGCTCAAGGGATATGTTCAACCTGGATAAATTGAGACCCCATCCCTTTGTACAAAAAAATATCTATTTCACTTCATATGTACATTGCCTAAGTTCATCTTGTTTCCTTTCTGTTGCTGTCCAGTCTAGCAAAAGAACTTCAAGTCCTAACTAATATTAATCCTTCTTGAGTCATAATCAACTACAATTGTTATATTAATAAGTTGCAATCTCTTAATTGCATATCATTTTGATAGTGTTCGCGACGAAGGTGGCCAACGTGAAGCACAACCTGGATGAATGGAAATTCTCTTTTGAATCCGCTGTGGCATGAATTTTCGATGAAGGCTACTAACTGATCGTCGCTGATTTTTATTTCAACCGAAAGGCAAGCCCCGGTTTGCATTTAAGTGCCTTTTTAAAGTTTTGCTTTTATACACACTGTATTGAATAGACTTGATATGTGCATTAGGTCTATGTTGATTGAATACTCGACATGCATGACCAAATAATCCTTGAAGTGGATGGTAGTATAAGACCCCCTCAGATTATATGGCTATACTTAATGTTTAGTTAGAAGATTGGTAGAAGTCGAGTATGTCGGAAACTACTCGTGAGATTGGTCACATTTTATCAACCACAAGTCATGTAGTTGAATTCTACTTGTGAGAGAAGTCGAGTGAGGGAAACCTACTCGCGAGTTGTTACTATAACATTAGCTCTTTAATATGAGACATGGACGGGGATTTGTGTAGGTTGGTTTGCCCACATCGTGCCTGGGCCGGTAATGGCGAGGCAGGTGTTGGGTAGTGAATTAGTAGCCCTGTTTGTGTCGGTTAAGTCCCGTCTCGTGCTTGGCCCTGTTGAGCAAGTTTGAACTATACCGGAAAGCATACTAGCGATATGGGAGCTAGGAAACCGATGTACCTTGAGGATCCTATGTTGGAAGCTTTTCAATCGGTTTAAGCTGTCGGCTGTTAGTATAGTGGGAGGTAACTTACTCAAGTACATCTCACAGCGGAGAGGCACCTTGAAGTGAGCTCACTATTCGGGTCGATCAAACTGTTTCGATGTGGTTGAATCTGGGGAAAGGTGGCTGCATGCAACATCAATGGAGTGTGCCGATGCATCTCCGAGTATGGGCGTACGTGTCGTGCAGTCGGGGTGTTTTTGATTCGAATCACCGTTGCGCGCGGTTATGGATTGAGCATACTCAGTCACTGAGTCTTCACGTAGTAAAAAAGAGAAATGGAAAGATTATGAATATGTTGCTATAAATAATTCTTTGTATTGTAACCTTGGCTGCTATAGAGATAGCAGAATTAAATTTATAATTTCCAATCATTTAAACTCGAATAAGGCTTATGCAACCTTGAGCAAGTATCATCGTGGATGAAGCGTTTCTTGTTTGATTGTGGAATTCAAGATGATGCTATGTCCATGGATTGCGTATTCTACTTAAAACGGACCACTAATGATTTTCTTTCGGCGGGTCCATATATGCGAATTCAGCTCCCCGGTCTTTAAAGTTTCCAGCATGTAGACTTCCATGCTTTAGGTGAGACGGTTAAGTCTTGCTGAGCCTTGTGCTCATGGTTGCTATATTGTGGTTTTTGCAGGTATTATTAGTTTATGCTTATGTTGTCATGGTCCGTGAAACCTCGAGCTTGTCGAGATGTATCTTTCATGTAAACCTTGCCGCTGCTCTCTTCTTTGTGTTGCTAGTGAGAAGCATCCATGGGCATGGACGACTTCTCTGGTGCATAGCTACTTGAGAGTATGCGTATGTATATTCTGCTGCATTGTATATTACGTTGTAAAAGAGCATCTGAATGTGGCCTGGGGGGGGGGGGTGAATAGGCCTTTTGAAATTTGTTGGAACCTGCAACACTTGACCACCAGATCAAAACCAGAGATATCGGACTAGTCCGGTAAAGTGTGGACTACTCCGTCGTGTACCGACTAGGTTGATTAAGTTTGATCAATTAATTTGATTCTACGATGTATGTAGCGGAAATATACAGTTAATTGAAGTGTTGCAAGATTATGGACTAGGATATATCACAATTCAATCTTATACTTAATGATTCATTGTAAAGTAACAATATTGATTCAAACCATAGATTGTTGTGATGAATAAGAACGATGAACATAAAGCAAGAACATAAATGATTTATCTCGTGGTTCGGCTCCCACAAAGGCAACCTACATCCACGTTGAGGAGTCCACAAAAGGATCAGGTCTTCTCCAACCCTACCCTCGTCGGATTGCCACGAAGGCCAATCCTCTTCCACTTATCACAAAGGGGTGAATAAAAAAATTCAAGGGACCTTCTCACACGTTGAGGGCTCCCCTAGATTACAATGACAAATCCACCAAGAACACACTCAAAAGATTACAATGAATATCACAAGAGTGTGTTAGGAAATCAAACCAAGAGCTCAAGAGTGATGAAATGTGTCTCTCCAATGTTCCAATGTGTATCCTCAAGGGATTGATCTTTTTTGCTTTAAATTTCCTGCAGAGATGTGTTTTTGAGGCCCTTGGGAGGGTTGACGACGCTAGGGTTCGAGAGAGTTTAAAGTTGGGCCGTGCACCTCTATTTATATGGGGTTTCTAAAAGTGATGGTTAGGGTTTAGAAAGATCGGACTAGTCCGTGGTGGACAACGGACTAGTCCGTTGTGCTATGTGTAGCAAACCCTAAGTGTCCCAAAATATCGGACTAGTCCGGCTAGGAGTGGACATGTCCGATTTCGCTTCTGGAAATCTTCGGACTAGTCTGATAGTCATCGGACTTGTCCGGGCAGTGAAACACTAAGTGGTTATGAGAACAAGTACGCATTTGGAGGACTTGTCCGATTTAGGTCAGAGAGAATTTTGGACTAGTCCGTGCTAATATCGGACTTGTCCGATTGACATCAGAAAGATATCAGACCAGTCCGGTGTGTGATCGGACTTGTCCGATTTTTTGTGACTTGTGAAGTGTTTTGAGGACTAGTCCGCACTGGGAGGACTAGTCCGATTCTAGTCAGAGAGTTATTGGACTAGTCCGATGGATATCGGACTTGTCCGATCTTGTGCAGAAAGGATATCAGACTAGTCCGGTGTTAGTCGGACTAGTCTGGTCTTGTATGAGTTTGTGCAATGTGTGTGTTTATTTGTGATTGAGCTCCTGGGGTGTGTTTCCTTAACACACTCCACACACAATGATCTACTAATCTTGTTCCTTGAGCTCTTCTCCACATTGCTCCTCACTCTCCCTTCTTTTTGGCACTTTGCTTATTTTCACATTAAAACCTGTGCTCATCTCAACAAAATAGTTAGGATCTCATTTTTTTGTCATAAATCATCCAAAACCCACAAGAGATTCCTAGATGCACTTTCAATCTCACCCTTTTTGGTGATTGATGACAACCAATTGAGATTTCACAAAATATGATAAAAATTGAGATTTTCATAAAGTATGCACATATGAGTCTAAAATACATCAAGCAATGAAAACATAATCCATATGTGCAATCTTTATGGTGGGATGCATGACTAAGTACATTGAAACAATGAGAATGACATAATTGACATTAATCAACCAAAACCAAGCATATATGTCATTCTTGGAGCAACAACACGGTTTTAGAAAAATTACTTCTCAAGTTGAACAAAATAATGCATCACAGGACCATAATCATCATAAGAACATAGTAAAAGCTTTACAACCCACAAAATTTTCAAAAAGCATAAAAGAGAGCTCTCTCCTTGCATCCTACAGCTAAGACTAAAAGCTTTACAACCCACAAAATAGTCAAAAAGCATAAAAGAGAGCTCTCTCCTCACATCCTACAGCTAAGACTAAGACTCCCCCTCAACCCCCCCCCCCTTTGGCATCAAGACACCAAAAAGAAGGAGAGGAGGGACGTAAAGTCTTCACTCCTCGCTGTCAGTCCTCTCATCGTCTTCATCTTCGTCTTCGGGCTGATGAGGAGGAGGAGGAGGAGGTGGAGGTGGGGAGCCGCTCGAGCCCCCAATGCCAAAGTAGGCAAGCTCGGAGGGGGTCAAGGGCCCAAGCTCGGTGATGTCAGGGTCGGAGTCCTCAGAAATTACTGGAGATCCAATGGGGTCGGTCTCCAGCTTCTAGCAAATCTGCTTCACATTGGCCTTGACATACATCATGTCTTCCTTTTTCTTCTTGTTCAGCTTGTAGGCCCTCACTTCGGCCTTTTTGTAGGAAGAAAAGAGGATGCCACTTGCATATCTGTCGACTGTTGGAGTCGGCAGATCCCCTGTCACTACGAAAGTGTGGAAGGAGTTTGAGGTTCGGTTTGGGCGCGCGGAGACTCAAGCAGGTGAAACGCGATTGGACACGAGTGACACAGTCGTTTACGTGGTTCGGGCCGCCTGAGCGTAATACCCTACTCCACAGGTGTGTGTGTGTGTTGTATTAACTTGTGAGCTTCAGAGTGTTTGAGAGTCCTCCTTTCGTGTATCGTCGGTTTGTCCTTTTATAACATAAGGACAAACCGTTACGAGTCACCCCGGCCCGACATGTGGCCCTAGCGGTTATTAGTATTGATACACGAGATTAATTGTTGTTAATAACCCTGTAACGGCTCCGACAGTGCCGTTACAGGTGTTAAGATCGTCCGATTAATTATCATTAACGTGGAATTAATGGTAATTAATCGGGTCTTGAAGTCTGCGGCTGTCCTTTGGAGATCCGGAGCCGTTACAACGTCTCCCGGGGGTTTTAAGCAGCTAGCTCCGACGTATGGACACGTGGCAGCTTCGGAGCTTGCTTGGGAGAAGCGGGAAGCTCCGGGGTGGCCTGGCACGTGTCAGGTCCGGAGCTTCTCTCGGTCAGGGGTTACCTCCGGAGGTGCCGTTTCAGTACCTAGCCCGGAGCTTCACCCTTGTGGGTAATAACTCTGGTCTGTCAGTACACGTGGCAACCTAGAGGTTAACCATGTTGGAGAAGCGGGTCCGGTCACATCTGGCGAGTGGGCCCCCGAGGGTCTTCAATTTGAGTAGATGTCCTTCCCTTGAGATCTTTGTAACCTCAGGGGGTGTATGGTTTTTAGGGTACCGACAGTGGCCCCCTGGACCTACCTCCGGGGAAGGCTAACGGGATGAAGTCATTACGCCGGAGATGGGTCCACACTTGCGACTCTTGAACTGGGTCTTCAAGGGTCTTCGGAGGTGCCTTTGGCGGGGCTTTACGGTTGAGTCCCGACGCGTGGCGCACCTCAGGCGGCAGATAAGATCTTTGACGTGCGGATCTCTCGCAATTGAAGGTCGTCGGTTCCCGATACGAAAACCGTATCGGTTCCGCGCGCCTTGTTAGTCCGCCGCCTTTGGGTTTCCCGCCTCGTGATGACAACTGTTCGCCTGGGTAAGAGCCTCGACTTGATCGTTAGGGTGGTCCCGGGCCCTCTTGTCATCGGCTGGGTTGAATTCTTGAGTAGTATGCTTGACTCCCCTGCAGTTTCCATCCAAGCGTTGCGAGGGCTTACTTAAGAAGGAAAGCGCACCGTCGGGAGTTCTTTACGCTTTCCATCTGTTCTTGCGCTCAAACTCCCAACTCGTGCTTTGCTTCTCTTCTCTCGCCTAGCTGTGCTGCGATGGAGTTGGGTCTGCGCGAGAGTCGTTTGAAGACGGAGAGCGATCTGAAGAAGGTCCGAGCCCTCATGGGGTGGTCGTCGGACTTCTTCAACCGTTCAGTCCGCGCCGGCGGGGAGCTTCCCTTTAAAAAGGAGCACTCCGGTGAAATGGTGTACTTTTCATCGTACGCCATGGTGGGGCTGATCCCACCGTTTTCTTCCTTCTTCTTGATGCTGCTGGACTTCTATGGTCTGCAGCTATACCACCTTGGCCCTCACTCCCTCCTCCTTGTGTCCATCTTTGTCCACTTCTGCGAGATGTGGGTGGGCATCCCTCCTTGCATCGAGCTCTTCCGCACCTTCTTCACCGTCCAAACCACCGGCCGAAGTGACGAGTACCTTTGCTTCTACTACTTTGTGAAGCGCAAGAAGTGCCCGTTCAAGTACCTCCGGTCGTTCCCTTCCGGGAAGTGGGATGACTGGAAGAAAGATTGGGTAGTCGTCCGGGTGGAAGAGCACGAGCGGTTGGAGCTGCCAGACGGTCTGCCCGGCATTGACACGTCGGTGTGGAGCGAAGTTCCGGTGCTGGCGGCAGCTTTCGACCCCATCCTGTCCAGGATCCGCCAATGTGTGGAGGGAGGACTGACTCCCCAGGCGGTGTTCTGCAACTTCCTGTCCAACAGGTGGGCACCGCTGAAGAGGAGGGAGAAGCTCGCCTGGGCCCTCAACAGCGTGATGGACGAGGACCGGGTCGAGACCGGGTTGAAGTCCAGCATGGTGGGGAAGTCCTTGGAGTTTCACCTCAAGAAATTCCAGCACGGCATCGATGTTGACGGAGAGTACTTGACTCCGCCGCCGGCTTTCCTCCCCCTGAACGTGGAAGTTGAGTTCAGCAGGGAGCTCCGGCGGAAGATGCCCGCGCTTGACGACCTTGGCGTCGTCGAGAGAAGATCGACTGCCCGGTTGGCGATTCCCGGGTTGTCGGAAGGCGGCTCCACCCCTGTCTCTCAGCCAAGAGCTGAGGTCACCGGCAAGGGCAAGGAGCTGGCGGAAGAGCCGGAGAACCGGAAGAGGAAGCTGCGACATGCTGACGGAAGGTCCGTCGGGCTTGCTATTTCCCCGCCAGTTCCCCGTCCTCAGGAAGGAAGATCCTCTGCCGCTGCAGCGTCTGTCCCCGTGGTGGGGTCTTTTTGGAGCGCTACTGTTCCGGCGGTGGGATCCTCCCGGAGTGCGGCTGTCCCCGTGATGGGTCCCTCCGGAGGTGCCAGCTCCGGACAGGCGACTCCGGTTCGAGAAGCGGTGAGGGCCTCCAGGTCTAGGAGTTCCTCCCGGTCAAGGAGAGCTCCGACCCGGGAAACGCCCGCGGCTACGGCAAGTCCTGGGAGTCTTCCCGGAGCTCCTACGCCGACCGTGGCCAGCCCGGAACGTCCGGGAAAGAGGTTCCGCGCAAGCTGGTGCGTGAGCCTCCCAAGGTAATTTTTCTTGCTTACCTCAATTAACTTTTAATTATAGCATCTGTTTGCTCAATTTCTTCATTCTTCATCTGCAGCGTTCCCAAGAAGGGGAGTGAAGCCCCGCCCTCAGCCACAGTGTCTGAGGCTGCGAGGGCTTCTGCTCTAGCCCCGGTGCCGCCCCAGGCGGAGGCTGCGACAGCTCCGGCGCCGGCTGTCGTGGTCATGGACCTCGACTCGTCTCCAGAAGTTCCCGTGGTAGCGCCGGACCACGGGATTGAAGATGCGCCAGCGGCACCCGCTCCGGAGGTTGAAGCTTCGGGCCCTGGTGCTGCAGAAGTAGATGCTCCGGCTGTTGAGTCGGAGGAAGTAGAGGTCCCGGCTTCGGAGCCGGAAAGTGCTGAAGCCCCGGCGGTTGAGCCGGAGGTAGCTGAAGCCCCGGCGTGCGAGCCGGAAGTTGAAGTGGTTCCGGCAATTGAGCCGGTTACTTCCGAAGCTTCGGTCGCAGAGCCAGTAGCTATTGGAGCGCCGGCTGCAGAGCCGGTGATTGTGGAAGCGCCGGCTGCAGAGCCGGTGATTGTGGAAGCGCCGGCTGCAGAGCCGGTGGTCGAAGAGGCGAGGGAGCTTGAGCCTCCCTCAGAAGAAGCGTCCCGGCCGGAGCCAGTGGAGGCGACGACGTCGATGGTACCCGTGGCGCAGCCAGAGTGCCTGAACGAAGTCGCCGGCCCCCAGCCTGAGGGGGCGAATGAAGATTTGGTGGCGGGACCTTCTTCGGTGGCGACTGAGGCCATCCCGGAGGAGTGCCCTAGTGCCTTGGAAGCTCGGGGTTCCGCTCTCGTAGAGTGGGACCCAATTTTTGTAAATGAAGACCCGCTGGAACCAGCGGAGGAGGCCCCAGAAGGTCCGGAGCCCATCTCGCTGTCGATGTCCATTGACAACGCTTGCTCCAGTCTACGCCAAGTCCAACTAGCCTTCTTCCACGACAGCAAGGTTCTTGAAGAGGAGCGCCAAACCCTTAGGAGGTGGCGTAATCGACTCCAATTTGAGACAAAGCTGGCGCAGTTGAGGATTGCTGAGGACAAGGAATGGATCAGGCAGGATAAGGTCCGCCTGGAGCTCTGGGGTGAGATGCTGGACGAGAGGGAGAGCATGACTCACAACCTCGACGCCCAATCCCGGGAGTACCATGACCAAGCTAAGGCTGCTAATGATGCGGCCAACGCTCGGTTCGATCAACTCGAGGCCATCAGTACCACACTCATCAAGCGCCGAGAGGCACTTGAGGGAAGGGAAAAGCGGCTCGAGGATGAGGAGCAAAAACTCCTGGAGCTACGGGACGACGTCTTGCGACGTGAAGAGGAGCTCGCCGAGAAGACAGCTCTGGCGGACAAGGTCCTCGAGGAGCGCGCTAAAAAATTGGAAGAGCGCTGCCTCGAGGAAGAGGAGAAGACCTGGGTGCGGGGGAAGGAACTCTACGAGTACGAGTGTGCCCTTGTCGCCCGGGAGAAGAAAATAGAGGCTAGGGAGAAAGACCTGGTCGACCGCCGGAACAAGATCCACCTCCGGGAGGAGGAGCTCGGAAGACTTGAGAAGCGGGTTGCTGCGAAGATTCAGCAAAACGCCAAAGAAGTCGAGCGTCTTTCCCGCGAGAATTCGGAGCTGGCGGCGGCCCGGAGGTCCCTGGAAGAGATGAAGGGCCTTAGGAAGACGGACTCCCTGCAAATTTGGGAGTTCCTGAGCAAGGCCGATGATGCGCTAGCGCCGATGGGTTTCAGCCCCATGCTCCCGGATGACCCGGAGCCGGAGCCGGACCTTGCGTTGCAAGCGTTGAGCGGTGCGGGCAGCAAGCTCTCCAAGGTGGGCGACGTCATCGCGGACCAGCTGGAGGTCGAGGGGCAATCCCTGGCTAGGAACGTCACAGAGTATGTATTGACGTGTTACACTAGCCGGAACCCTCAATTCTCTCTGGACCCGGTGCTTGAAGGCCCCGTCGAAGGAGAAGGCGAAGCTACCCGAGCCAGTGTGTCGGAGGTCGCTCAGAAGGTCGCTGAGTTCTTCCATAGGGTCTAGGACTATCTTTCTTAGCCTTTATTTGTATCTTCTCTTCTTCCTCAATTTTGTAATCCCTTGTCTCCAGATGTAATCTCCGGTCTTCTGATGAAATGAAATCCCCAATTTTTCGTGAATTTCATTTTTTGTCTTCAACATCTTTGTCTTCACTTGGCCCCCTGGTAGATGTGCACAATTTGATTGTGGACATGTACCAAAAGGATGTTGAGTTTTGTTGAAGACAAATTTGCTTCGAACTCGTATAGTTTAGGTCCGAAGTTTTCGATAGTGAAGGTCCCTTGAAGTCGTCGGAGCTTAGAAGCTCCGGCACTGTCCATCGTCGGAGCTTAGTAGCTCCGGCAGTAGCCTCTACTAACACGTTGAGTGTCGATAGTTAATACTTCAAGGTGTCGGAGCTTAGTAGCTCCGGCAATGACCCTTGCCACGCCTGGTTTGCTGGCAACAGACTCTAGTGATAGAGTCTTCTCACCATCTTTAAGTTAACGCCGGTGGGAGTCGGAGCTTGGTTAACTCCGGTTTTTCTCCATCAATATTGGGTTTATTTTTCCTGCACACTTAAGCCAAGAAAAACAGTAAAATTCGTTCCTTATCTATAACTTCGTCGCGGCTTACGGTTCTCAAGAGAATTTCAAGTTGAACACGATTTTTAGTATAATTGGATGAATTGTCTTTTCTTTTAGATCCAATTGTCCATGGACCCACCTTACTTTGGCCTGCCGAGATGTAGGTAGAGTGGCGTACTTAGGGTGCTTGACCAGGCTAAGTCGATAGCGCACTCCGGCCCTAGAATGGCTTGGCGGCTTTCAGGCGAGTTAGCCACAGACGATATTTAAATCTAAAAAATCCGACAATTCAACTCGAATCGTACGTAAATCGGTCTAACTAGAATTTCTTAAGAATTGCACGTTTCTGTTATAGACAAGAAAGAGAAAAATAAAAATGTCGAGCCTTATGCAAAAATGAATGCACGTGGAGTCTATTTCACATGAAGATGTCTTTCATTATAGGTCCGGGGTACAGGGGAAACAAGTACACTCTTAGGGTACGGAACCAGGCTAAGTGTGTTCGGTTTCTCGTTTAACCCAGGGTAGTTAGCTACACTTCTAGTCCGGAGACTGTATCAAGTGTTGCATGAGCTTTCCAAACCTTTCGGGAAAGGTCCGGCTGCTCTCCCGGAGGAACTACCCGACTCTGTACAATGACTCTATAACATACACTTCAAGTTACTTAAGACTCACCTCCGTGGAATTAAGTGTAGAACTTACGGAGGTGCTCGATGTTCCAAGGATTTGGGAGAGGTGTCCCATCCTCGGTAGCCAAGCGAACGCTTCCGGGACGGGATACTTTGATCACTCGGAAGGGTCCTTCCCAGCCGGGGGAGAGTTTGTTTTGCCCTTCTCTGGATAGTATTCTCCGTAGCACCAGATCGCCTTCCTCGAGCTGTCGGTTGTGTACATGCCGCTGATGATAGCGCCGTAGAGCTTGGCGGTATCGGGCATTCCGAACAGCTGCTTGGCACCTTCCCTCCTCGAGGAGGTCTAGGTCTTCACGCCGGAGCTGGTCCTGCGCGGCTTCGTCGAAGGTCCGGACTCGGAGGGAACCCAAGGTGATTTCCGGAGGAAGGATCGCTTCAGCTCCGTACACCAGGAAGAAGGGTGTTTCTCCGGTTGCCCGACTTGGAGAAGTCCTGTTAGCCCATAGAGTGGGCGGAAGCTCTTCGATCCAATTAGCTCCGTGCTTTTTCAAACGCTCATAAGTGCGCGTTTTGAGTCCTTTAAGGATCTCTGCGTTTGCTCTCTCGGCTTGTCCATTGCTGGCAGGATGAGCTACGGAAGCGTAGCAAACTTGTATGCCGAGGTCTTCGCAATATCCTTGAAATGCGGAGCTTGTGAACTGAGTCCCATTATCAGTGATGATCTTATTTGGGACTCCGAATCTGCTCACGATAGATTGTAGAAAATTAATTGCAGATTGTTTGTTGATCGTCACAACAGGAGTAGCTTCCGGCCACTTGGTGAACTTGTCGATGGCGACGTACAGGAACTTGTAACCTCCGACGGCTCTTGGGAAGGGTCCCAAGATGTCCATCCCCCACACAGCGAAAGGCCACGTGGGAGGTATCATTTGTAAGGGCTGAGCAGGTGTATGAATTTGCTTTGCATGAAATTGGCATGCTTTGCATTTCTTCACTAGCTCAGTAGCATCCTGGAGCGCTGTAGGCCAGTAGAAACCGTGCCGAAAGGCTTTTCCGACCAGCGTGCGGGAAGACGCGTGGTTCCCACACTCACCTCCATGGATTTCTGCGAGGAGCTCGCAGCCTTCTTCCCTTGTGATGCACCGCATTAGGATGCCGTTGGCACCGCGCCGGTAGAGATCCCCTTCTACCAACGTGTATCTTTTAGCCAATCTGACTACCCGGTCAGCGGATACATCATCGTCAGGAAGGATGTTGTCTTTCAAGTAGTTCCGGATCTCCGAGATCCATGCATCGGAACTGACTTGAGCATTTGAGTCTTGCGTGCTGGGTTGCTCGGAGCTTCCGGCAGCACCTACGACCCTTGATGGCTGCCATGGTAACAGGGCCATCGGGACCGTCAGCTTCGGGATGCTGATCTCGCCCCCTTCGTTCAGTTCGGCAGGCTGAACTGTGGGTTTTGACAACCTCCGGACAAAGGTTCCGTCTGGAGCCGGAGCTCCGGTTGACGCCTTGGTCGAGAGTTCGTCAGCTTCAGCGTTGTGAGCACGCTGAACATGGTGAAGGTCTAGGACTTTGAAGTCCTTCTGAAGCCTCTGGACTTCAAGGAGATAAGCAGCCAGCTGGAGATTATTGCAGGAGCATTCACCCTTCACCTGTTTGATGACAAGTTGTGAATCTCCTTTGACCAGCAACTGCTTGACACCATATGATAGTGCCACCTTTAATCCATATATGAGTGCTTCGTACTCCGCCATGTTGTTGGTTGCCTTGAAGTCAAGGTGCACCATGTATTTCACCTTCTCCCCGGTTGGTGCGAGGAGAAGGATTCCAGCTCCGGCTCCCTGCTTCTGCATGGAGCCGTCGAAGTAAAGGGTCCAGTGAGGCTTAGTGAAGACCGGAACTTGTGGTTCCGTCTTCTGCTCGCTGGGGCCCCCAGGGTTTAATGGAGAGGGAGTCCATTCTGCCACGAAATCTGCCAATGCTTGACTCTTGATTGCTTGTCTTGGAATGAATTCGAGGTCGAATTCAGCCAGTTCCGCTGCCCACTTTGCTATATTCCCAGTTGAATTGGGATTATGCAGGATCGCTCGAAGTGGATACGAGGTTACCACCGAGACTTTGTGAGCTTGGAAATAGTGTCGAAGCTTCCTTGAGGCAATAAGAACTGCGTAAAGCAGCTTATGCACCTCTAGGTATCGAGTCTTGGCATCATGTAACACTTCACTGATGAAGTATACTGGGCGTTGAATGGTCCGGACCCTCCCGGAGGGGTCCGGAGCTTCCTCTCCATTGATCCGGGCCCTGTCGGAGGGGTCCAGACTATCTTCGGGGACCTCCGGGTTCTGGATGGAGGAACCTGGAGCTTCTTCAGGAATGACCTGGATCCTCTCGAAGGAACCAAGGTCCTCTGAAGTGGCTTCTTGTGGGTTCAAGTCTGGGAGCTGGGACCCAGACCCGCTTTCAGGAACCTCCGGATCCTCCCGAAGGGATCTGGATTCCTGAGTATTGGGTAGTTCCGGTCTCTCCGCAACCAGAACCATACTGACGACTTCGTCAGCAGCTGAAATGTAAAGCAATAAAGGCTCACCAGGGTTCGGAGCTACCAAGACTGGTAGGGTGGTGAGGAGCTGTTTCAGCTCCTGGAATGCCTTCTCTGCTTCTTCAGACCATTGGAATGGTCCGGACTTCCTTAGTAACTTGAAGAAAGGAAGTGCCCTTTCCGCCAGTCTTGAAATGAACCGGCTGAGGGCCGCTAGACATCCAGTTAATTTTTGGACGTCTTTGATGCGGGTTGGTGGCCGCATGACTTCAATGGCTTTTATCTTCGCTGGATTAGCCTCTATGCCCCGGTGACTTACCAGGAAACCAAGAAGCTTTCCGGAACTAACCCCAAATACACATTTGTCTGGGTTTAGCTTCGTGCGAGTGGCCCGCAGCTTGTCGAAGACAGCCTGTAAGGTGTCCAAGAGGGACTCCTTGTTCTTGACTTTGACCACGATGTCATCAACGTACACTTCCACTATGTCTCTGATGAGTTCTTCGAAAGTTTTGTACATTGCTCGTACAAAAGTTGAAGCTGCATTCTTGAGACCAAAAGGCATGGCTGTGTAACAATACAATCCATCCACTGTGATGAATGAAGTATGTTCTTCATCTTCCCTAGACATCCGGATTTGATGATATCCTGAATATGCGTCTAGAAAACACAGTAACTCACACCCGGAGGTGGAATCTACTATCTGGTCTATTCTAGGTAGTGGGAATGGATCTTTTGGACATGCCTTATTCAGTGTGGTGTAGTCGATGCACATCCGAAGTTTCCCGCCGGCTTTAGGCACCACGACTGGGTTTGCCAGCCATTTTGGATGGTAGACTTCTCGGATGAATCCGGCTTCGAGCAACTTCTTCACTTCTTGTCGAATGAAGTTCTGTTGCTCTACAGATTGCTTCCGAGGTTTCTGGTGCACAGGCCGAGCGTCGGGGTAAATCTTCAGATTGTGCTCAATCACTTCCCTGGGGATCCCAGGCATTTGTGACGGTTGCCAAGCAAACACGTCAACGTTAGCCCGGAGGAAAGTGATGAGCGCGAGTTCCTATTTGTCGTTCAAGCCACCCGATATGCGGGTAGTTTGAGTGACATCAGAACCAATTTGGACGACTTTGACGGGAATGTCGGTGTCGCCGCTTGGCTGCACACGAGGTGCAGAGGTCGAGCCTCGTTGACGAATGCTCGGAGGTTGTGGAGCTTGCTTCTGTCTGGAGTCCTCCTCTTGCGCTGTGGTGAGTGCGTGGAGTTCCTCCAGAGCAGTTACTCCGGCAGTGCGATCTCCACGGATCCGGAGAACGCCTACTGGTGTTGGCATCTTCAACACCAGGTATCCATAATGAGCAGCTGCCATGAATTTGTACAAGGCAGGTCTACCCAAAATGGCGTTGAATGGTAAGTTGATCTGAGCGACGTCGAAGATCAACTTTTCGGTGCGATACTTCTCCCGGGTCCCGAAGGTAACAGGGAGAGTAATAGCTCCGAGTGGGGTTATGGCCCCCGGACCTACTCCGGAGAAAGGTCGAGAGGGCTGGAGGTCCGAAGGTCGGAGCTGAAGCTTAGTGAAAGCTTCGAAGCTGATGAGATTAAGCCCCGAACCTCCATCTACCAGGACATGATGGAGCTGGATGTTGTTGATGGTGGGAGATACCATCAAGGGTAGCTGGCCAGCTCCGACCATGCTTTGAGGACAGTCCGAAGCATCAAAAGTGATGGGTGTATCCATCCACTTTCGATGTGGCTCCGGTCTGGCTGTAGGAGCTACAGCAGCCATATCTCGTCGCATAGTCTTGATGACACGACGAGAGGTGATGTCCCATGATCCACCAAAGATGGTGTTCATGGTTTTTCGACGCTCGTTGTCGGAGACGTCGGAATCATCGTCGACGGAGGTGTAGACGGCTTTCAAGACCTTTTTGGGGTCCTGAAACCCTAACTCCTCTTCAGCCGGAGCTTCATCGACCTTTTGTTTTCCCTCCCTCTGTCGGAAGGGAGACCCTTCCCGGCGCTTGTGGTAGCGCTCGACAAGGTTTTGGACCTCCCGGCAGTCCTCCAGTCTGTGGCTGCTCGTTTTGTGAATGGGGCACCACATCTTGGATTTGCCACCGTCTTCAGAAGACGGTCGAGGTCGCTTCTCGGGGCGTGGCCCCCGGCCACCAGGAGTTGCAGCGGCTGCAACGTTGGATGTGCCGGCCGACGGCTTCTTCTTGCCGTTGGTCTTCTTTTTCTTCTTGCCACTCCCGGAGGTAGCGGCTTCTTCTTTGGAGGATTTTTTATGATCCTCCAGGGCTGGTTTGGAGTGCATTTCACGGCCCTCTGCAGCTCTGGCACATTTGTCAGCCAGGCTGAAGAGCTCCGTGACGCTGGTGATCTCTTTGATCGCCAGCTTCTCCAACATCTTCTTGTCTCGTACACCCTGTCTGAATGCCACAATGACAGAAGCGCTTGAGATAGAAGGGATTGTGTTACGTACCTGAGAGAATCTCTGGATGAACGACCGCAAAGATTCTCCTCCTTTTTGCACAACCGCAAAAAGGTCCAGTTCAGTGCCCGGACGGGTGTATGAACTCCCGAAATTGGCGGTGAACTGACGGCACAGCTCCTCCCAACTGTCGATAGAGTTGGGTGGAAGGCTCATAAACCAGGACCTGGCGGTCCCAGTTAAGGCCACTGGAAAGTAATTGGCCATTACGGCCTCGTTTCCTCCAGCTGCTAGGATCGTAGTGGAGTATATCTGTAGAAATTCTACGGGATTAACAGTCCCGTCGAATTTTTCCGGCAAGTGTGGCCGGAACTTCTGTGGCCATCTAACCATGCGCAGGTGCATGGCTAGGGCGGAACAGCCTCCTCCTACTCCTTCCAGGGTAGAAAGGTCTTGAGCATCTCGTCTTTCTCGAGCTCGCTCGATGTGGACACGGCCATCCTGTTGGCGGTATCGGCGATCAAGCTCCGCCCGGAGGTCGTGTGTCGAAAGCCGAGATGCAGTATGGGCACGTCGTGCCCCAGAGGGCAACGACGTCACTTGCTGTGACGCAGCCCTTCTCCGGTTGTTGGAGACATGTGGACAAAGTCTTCCAGACAACGTTCGTCGCTGCGACGGGGCCCGCCCTGAAGGGGGTGGACCCTGGTTATTGAGGCATTCGGCCGCTGCTGCGACCAAATGCTCAATATCAGCTCTCCATTGCTCCATGGCACCTTGAGATGCATCCGGAGGTGGTGGTCGCTGGAGGAGAGCACGCGCTGCATGGAGCGCGTGTTCTGGGTTGTCATGACTTGCCGGCGCAGAATGTGACGCCGGTGCACCATCATGTCGTCCGGCATGTCTTGCCGGAGAAGATGGTGGTGGTGGGAGTGTGACTCCCGCTGGAACTGAGGCTCCTGCCGGTGGCTGCATGTTGGAGGGATTGCCTCCGACAGCCTGAGCAGCAGGTTGCCCGTTGGATGATCCAGCCGCAGAATTCACCATTCTTGAAGATCTCAGGCACCCCCTACCTGGCGCGCCAACTGTCGACTGTTGGAGTCGGCAGATCCCCTGTCACTACGAAAGTGTGGAAGGAGTTTGAGGTTCGGTTTGGGCGCGCGGAGACTCAAGCAGGTGAAACGCGATTGGACACGAGTGACACAGTCGTTTACGTGGTTCGGGCCGCCTGAGCGTAATACCCTACTCCACGGGTGTGTGTGTGTGTTGTATTAACTTGTGAGCTTCAGAGTGTTTGAGAGTCCTCCTTTCGTGTATCGTCGGTTTGTCCTTTTATAACATAAGGACAAACCGTTACGAGTCAGCCCGGCCCGACATGTGGCCCTGGCGGTTATTAGTATTGATACACGAGATTAATTGTTGTTAATAACCCTGTAACGGCTCCAACAGTGCCGTTACAGGTGTTAAGATCGTCCGATTAATTATCATTAACGTGGAATTAATGGTAATTAATCGGGTCTTGAAGTCTGCGGCTGTCCTTTGGAGATCCGGAGCCGTTACAACGTCTCCCGGGGGTTTTAAGCAGCTAGCTCTGACGTATGGACACGTGGCAGCTCCGGAGCTTGCTTGGGAGAAGCGGGAAGCTCCGGGGTGGCCTGGCACGTGTCAGGTCCGGAGCTTCTCTCGATCAGGGGTTACCTCCGGAGGTGCCGTTTCAGTACCTAGCCCGGAGCTTCACCCTTGTGGGTAATAACTCTGGTCTGTCAGTACACGTGGCAACCTAGAGGTTAACCATGTTGGAGAAGCGGGTCCGGTCACATCTGGCGAGTGGGCCCCCGAGGGTCTTCAATTTGAGTAGATGTCCTTCCCTTGAGATCTTTGTAACCTCAGGGGGTGTATGGTTTTTAGGGTACCGACAATATCCTTTTTGAGGAGCTGCCCTAGTGGTGGGGGCAGCCCTGGCATCTTCACTTGACCTTGCTGGAGCCTCAGGACTGGAGGCTGGAGATGGAGCAGCCTGTATACTTGGCTCTGAGGCATCTGGGGCCTCAATTGAAGGTGCTCCACATCTTTCACAAACTCTATGCTAGTGAATTTATCAATCATAAACCTAAGATAGGGAGCATAGCCACAAGACCTGTTGGATGTGCATGAAATGTTCACCATGTCATTCCAAATGTAGTCAGCCACATCAAACTGACGATCCTAGCTTATCACTCTCATCAAGGTCCAGAGATAGACCTGCACACTCCCAGCATCTCCATCCTTGGGGGCAATTGTCTTCCTCAAAACTCTGTTCAACACCACAAAGAATGGCTTCATGTTCTTGGTGGAGGGAGAGTTGAACTTCGAGTTAAGCTCATGGAGGAATTTCATCCTGTCCTTCTTAATGACACCTATGTTGTGGATGATCAAGCAGTCAGGTCTTGAGGTGTCAAGGTGGAGAAGGCTTGCAAATCTTCATGAGTGATACTGTACTTGGATTCGTGAGTCATCCAAGTAACACTCTCTTCATCTTGACCAGAGAAATGGCAAGTTGCAAAGAACTGCGCAATCACTTCATCATTCCAATTGTTCCTGAAGGATAAAGATCCTTCAGGCCATGCCTCTCAACTGCATCCACCACTTCAATAAACGGGGAGCAGCCCTTCTTCTCAAAATGTGCCCAATCAATCCATTGACTGCGCACTACCGGTGTCTTCATGGGGAGGTACACAGATTTGTAGAAATCTGCATGGAAATTGCTCCAAAATCTTCCATCGACAGCTTGCTTCAGACGGCCATACCAATCAATATTTCTGAACTTCGCAGCCGAGTCGCTGCCCTTCCCATTGAATCTTTATCCAGTGGGTCCCTGACCTCTTCCCTTGGAGCATGCAGCTTTAGGAGGCCGACCGGGCCCGTTGCTATTCCCTTGTTCTTGCCCTTAGCTTGGCAAGGGCCACTTGTTGCTGTAGCAGCCTTGGAAACCGGCTTCTTTGCCAGCACCCTTTGACGAACCTGAGGAGGAGATGGAGCTGGCTTGGAAGGACGCTCTTGGCGTTTCTTGCCAAGGCTCGTCGAGGGTTGAGGTGCAACCTCGTGGTCCATCTCGGCCTCGAAATCGGAAATCTTGTCGTTTGAGCTCGACATGCCCTGAGAATGAATTGTGTAAGGCATGGATAAGAATGGATGACAAGGAATTGAATGTATGACAAGAGAATTTGCATTGAGGAATTAAGGTTAGGGTTGAGTCCAGAAAAATCGGACTTGTCCAGTGTACAGGCACGGACTAGTCCGGGGTCACCGGACTTGTCCGTACATGGACCGGACTAGTCCGGTATTCATCCTAAAAAACCTAACTTATGAGACAAATGGACCATCTCAATGCAAAATTAGCCTAACAGCAATGTAATACATCAAGGACACTAGTATTAGGTGAAAGAAGCTAGGCTATTCGATCAACAATGAATAAAATAGGGATTTCTAGGGTTGGTGCGAAAATTACCAAAGAAATCGCTTGAAACTTGGAGATGAGGGTGTTGAAGTCCGGACAAGTCCGTGAACTTCAATCTATGAGCAAAGAAGCTTGATTCCCGCCCAAATGCAAAGCTTTATGGTGGAGAAAGCAACAAATCGCCTTGGGAGCTCGAGCGCGAAGAGAGAGAACGCGTGAGGCAAGAGTGAGGTAAAGGAATTAGGGTTTGGCGGCGGCTAGGGTTATGGAAACGAAAAATCGGACAAGTCCAGAGATGACCGGACTAGTCCGAACTTTTCCAGAGGCTATATCGGACTAGTCCGTGGTCTGCCGGACTAGTCCGGGCTAACCAGCGCTCTATGGAAAAGTCTGCATGGGCAGATTAGTCCGGGTAACCACAGACTAGTCCGTGGTAACCAGGCAAGAACTTCTTAGCCCATTCATATATATTTGAAGGTACATATTTAGAAAATAGGGAGGCAAATCAAATCAAATAATCTTGATGAATATGATCAGTAAGCATACAACAATCAAGCAATGACCATAATTCATCAAGATCTAGTAATTGACATAGTTTTTAGGAGAAAATTGAGAGAGATGATTTTCACAAACCAATCAACATATTTTGAGGAATTCATACAGGTATGCAACATTTCAAGCCACACTATGAGTATCAAGGATATTTAGTTCATTTCAGAGTTCACAAAAGCGCTCTTCATCAAGTGGCTTGGTGAATATGTCGGCCAATTGCTTTTGGGTGTTGACATGAGAAATGGCTATATCTCATTTCATGGAGTGGTCTCTCAAGAAGTGATGCCTTATGTCTATGTGTTTGGTTCTAGAGTGCTCAACGGGATTATGGGCAATTTTAATGGCACTCTCATTATCACAAATGAGTGGAATACGGTTCATATTGTAACCGTAATCCCTTAGAGTTTGCCGCATCCAAAGGAGTTGTGCACAACAACTCCCGGCTGCAACGTACTCCTCTTCGGCTGTGCATAAGGCAATGGAGTTTTGTTTCTTGGAGGACCAAGAAACTAGGGATCTACCTAGGAATTGGCATGTGCCAGAGGTACTTTTTCTGTCTGCTTTGCATTCGGCATAATTTGCATCGGAGTAACCAATGAGATTGAATTTGGAGCCTTTTGGATAACAAAGACCAAGGTTGGGTGTATGAACTAAGTATCTCAAGATCCTTTTTACGGCTGTCAAGTGACACTCCTAAGGATTGGCTTGAAATCTTGCACACAAACATACACTCAACATAATAGCTGGCCTATATGCACATAAATAGAGTAGAGATCCAATCATGGAGCGGTATACCTTTTGGTCAATGCTAGGTCCATCTTCGTTAAGATCCAAGTGGCCATTCGTTGACATGGGAGTCTTTATGGGCTACACCTTGTCCATCCCAAACTTCTTGAGTATGTCTTGAGTGTACTTTATTTGGCTTATGAACGTCCCTTCCCTTTGTTGTCTCACTTGGAATACCAAAAAAAGACTTCAGCTCTCCCATCATAGACATCTCAAACCTGTTTGTCATAATTCTACTAAATCCCTCACAAAAAGATTTGTTAGTTGAACCAAACATTATATCATCAACATAGATTTGACAAACAAAAAGATGATTGTCAAAATTCTATGTAAACAGTGTATAATCTACTTTGCCAATATTAAAGCCATTTTCAATTAAGAAATCTCTAAGACACTCATACCAAGCTCTAGGAGCTTGTTTGAGGCCGTAGAGAGCCTTACGCAATTTAAATACGTGGTCGGGGAACTCTTCATCTTCAAACCCGGGGGGTTGCTCCACATACACCTCCTTCCTGATTAGTCCGTTGAGGAAGGCGCTTTTCACATCCATTTGATAGAGCTTGAAATCATTGTGAGTAGCATATGCAAGTAATATTCTAATAGATTCAAGTCTAGCTACGGGAGCAAAGGTCTCATCGAAATCCAAACCTTCGACTTGCGAATACCCTTTGGCCACAAGTTATGCCTTGTTCCTTGTTACCACCTCGTGTTCGTCTTGTTTGTTGCGGAAGACCCATTTGGTGCCGACGATGTTGGATTTGTGTCTTTTGACTAGTTCCCACACCTCGTTTCTCTTGAAATTGTTGATTTCTTCTTGCATGGCAACTACCCAATCCGGATCTTTCAATGCATCCTAAACCTTGCATGCTTCCAAAAAGGACACAAACGAGTAATGCTCACAAAAATTAGCTATGCGAGATCTAGTAGTTACCCCCTTTTGGATGTCGCCGATGATGTTGTCGATTGGGTGATCCCTTTGGAGGCATTGGTGTACTCTTGGGTGTGGTACGTGCTGTCTTGAATCTTCATGATCATCTTCTTCTCCCCCTAAATGATTGCCTTTGTTGACTTTTTGATCATCTTTACTTTCTTGAAGTTGATATTGTATGGAAGCTCCCCATTGATCATTGCTCTCCTCTTGTGGTTCGTTTTCCTCATGGATATGTAGAGGTGGCTCTTGTGGTCGAACTTAGCCTAACGCCATTCTTCTAAATGCTTGCCAAGGAGCTTCTTCTTTATCTAGCACACATGGATCAACTTGCTCTTTTGGGAGCCATTAGTTTCGTCAAACACTACGTCACGTGCTACTTCAACAAGTCCGGAGGTCTTGTTGAAAACGCGACAGGCGTAAGTGTTCAAATCATAACCAAGCAAGAAACCTTCATCGGACTTTGAAGTGAACTTTGATGTCCTAGGCTTCTTGTTCAAGATATATCATGGAGAACCGAAAACTCGAAAATATGAAATATTAGGCTTGTTACCGGTAAGTAGCTCATAGGATGTCTTCTTGAGTAGTCGATGAAGATAAAGTCGATTTATGGCGTGGCAAGCGGTGTTAATCGCTTCTGCCCAAAATCGATCTGAGGTCTTGTACTCATCGAGCATTGTTCTTGTGGGGACCAGGGTCCACACATCCGAGGATCTCATTGTGTGGTGCCGTGTGATGCAGCACCTAACAGCACACATGAAAAGGATACCAAAACATAAAAAGTTTTCATTTCATAATAAGAAGAGTTTAAAAAAGAGTGTACAACAGAAGTACACACGCAACGGAAAATACATGCTCATAATATCCCCTAACTAAGCAGGAGAGAAGCGGTCCATGCCCTAGGACGATTCTCACTCGCAACATGAAGAACATTCAGCAGCGGCGTGGTTCACATGAGATTTATCTCGACACCTCGAGTCTCATGTACAATCTGAACAGCAGAAATAAAACTAATACCTGCAAAAATCATTAAAGCGCAAATGTGAGCATAAGGCTCACCAAGACCAACCTGTCTCACTAGACATATGCAGGGGTGAATACTAAGCATAGGTAAGGAACAACATAAATAGACTCGCCTACAAGTGGATCCTTATAATCATATTTTAAGTAGAAAATGACATTCTTCAGGCACGGCACATCTTAGACTCCACAATCAAACAAGAAACGCTTTGCCGATGATATGCCATGCCCAAAGCACATAATGCTATTACAGGTAAAGTATGGGGAAACTGTAAAGTTTTTATTGTACTATCTCTAAGCCATACAAGGTTGCAAAGCAATTATAATTCAATACAACGATTCTTCTGACTTCTTCAGTATTTACTACATCACGGCGCAATGAACAAGTGGTACTCTATTACCGCGCGGGACGGTGATTGCAATCAGGACACACCCGGACAACACGACACGTACGCACGTTCAGAAGTGTCAGCGAGTACATCAGTACCTACGTAACACTTTAGTACTAGTCGTATATGGCCACCTTACACAAGCAACCCAAACGCCGAACCCGTCTCACCTCCGCGAACAGAAGGCCTCCGCACGGAACACCTCTTGTGTCCGCCGACCGATTTAGACCTTACTGTCCTCAACCCACCCCTATCGATGGTGAGTTAATGGCCTCGACATCCTAGTTATCATGTTAGGTCAGTTTACTGCAGCCCATATATCCAGTATGTCACCGGTATAAGTCAAGCTTGATCCAAGGGGCCGCATACAGACGGGCCTTAATCGACACAGGCAGGGCTATGCGACCGAGACTCCAATTCTCGTCGCTTCCTATCCATCCCCTGCCCAGTCTCAGATTCATTATATTAAGCCATTGTCTATCTAACAAATCCTGTGAGATATGTCCTACATCTCTCGCGAGTAGATTCCAACTACTCAACTTCTACCGGATTTCCTATACATTAGCAAAGCAGTTACTACAGGTCAAACTATAACCCGTTCCAACCAACCCCTGGGATTTGTGGTCATGCAAGTGGAGTATCAATCACCCTATACGTAATGCATATGAAACTTCAGACGTAAGGTGAGAAATACTGCAAAACTCTGTAAACCTTTTAAATGCAAACCAGGGCTTGCCTTGTTTGTGACTCTATAACAATGTCAGTTGTTATTGGCTTGGTCTTCCTTCGAAGAGTCCGCCACCAAACATCAAGTTGGAACACCCTAGCCTTCTCCTCCAAGCGAAGTTTCTTGTCGATCACCTATCAGCACATTCCTATCGACATGATATGCATATAAGTAATTAATTAATTAAGTAATTAAGTAATTTAATAATAGACTCCACGGGGTTGTGTAAACCTTAAGATTGAGGAGTTTGACTAGGAAGGACAGATATGCCTCTGTTGTGTGGGTAACCAGAGGATGAGTCAAGGTGGGCATAATAGTGTTAGTATGAACTGAAAGATACAACATAAAGCTACATTGCAACTTAGCATACCACACTTGAAGCTATGCCACGCAAGATTGAAAATTATGAATGGTGAAGAAGTGTTGGGCGGAGAAGTGTAAGGACGACCCAAAAATCAAGGTGGGACATCTGAAAGTGCATCTAGGTTCCCCATGGGTTTTGGATGATTGATGACGACAATTAAGTCGCTAATGAGCTCATATGATCTTGGCACAGGTGTGGACTCGATCGGAGACGCAAACCCTCAAAAAGGAAAAGGATGGAAACAGAGTCGACTCGAAGCGTAGAAACTAGGGTTTCTAGCGTGTTGAGTTAGACTAGCCGTAGAAATAGGAGGGTGTGTGCGTAAAGTGCAAAGAGATCAAAGTAGGAGCTCAAGAGTAGTGGTTGAGGTAGAAATCCTATTTGAAGTTGAAGTTAGAGTAGTCTAGCAGGAGTGGCTGGACTAGTCCGCTCCTGGCCAGACTAGTCCGTTTTCACACGGACCAGAAGGTCCTGTGTGACTTCGGACTAGTCCGTAGTGGACCAGACTAGTCCGGGGTACCCCTTGAAGTGGAGTTTTGGGACTAAGTCCTAGCGAGCGGACTTGTCCGTTTTGGGGCGGACCAAAAGGTCCTGTGTGAGATCGGACTAGTCCGTCCGTGGGCCGGACTAGTCCGTGGTGCCGAGTGCAGAGAGGTTTTGCGACTAAGTCTGGGTAGGCCGGACTAGTCCGCCCTTGGGGCCGGAGTAGTCCGTGGTCTCCAGACTAGTCCGTTTCCACACGGAAAAAAAGGTTCTATGTGAGATCGGACTAGTCCGGTGAGGGCCGGACTAGTCCGTTGTCGAAGTTACCATTTGAATTTGAAGTTTGGCAGGTAGCGTGACGATTGCCGCGCAGTGCGACAGTTGTCAGAGGAGTCAGTGGTCCCCTAGGCCGGACTAGTCCGGGTCTGAGGCCGGACTAGTCCCCCCTTTTGCTGAAGTCAGCAGTATGGGCTTGGGACCTCTATAAATAGAGGTCCCCTGGGTTCTTTTGAACCAACTCATGAACAAACTTGAACCCTAGTGCCGCCACAGCCAACTTGGAGCACTCTTAATCCTCTTTCTTGCCAACTTTCTCTCTAAAACTAATTCTTGAGTGGATTAGGGTTTAGTGAGGTGGAGAAGAGGAAGAACATCGCGCTTGTGCTCCTGGTTTGATCTCTTGCACTCATTGAGTCTTTGTGAGCTGTGTGTTGAGTGTGTTTTGCGTTGTTGATCATCTTTGTGGTGTGGGAGCCTCAGATTGTGAGAATCCCCAATGAATCTTGTATTCGCACTTTGAGATAGTGAAGAACCAAGTTAGGCCCGTGCGGTAAACTTGGTGAGGGAAGGGTTGGTGAACCCGGTCCTTTGTGGACTCCTCAACGGGGACGTAGATTCTTGTGTGGAATCGAACCTCGGGATAAAATCCTTGTGTCTCCGTGTTCTTCGCAATTTGTTTATCGCATTCTTCGTTCTAGGGTTGCTAGTCTTGTCTTGCGCTTCACATTGATATAATCTAGTTGAAACTTGATTTACTCTTGTGTTGGTAATTTCTAAACTTGTCATAAACATATCCTCACTTGTAGCCTCGAGAAAATCCCCTTAAAACTTGCTAGAAACACTTTTTAGGTTCTTCACGCAGGCTGACCGGACTAGTCCGCCCCAAGACCGTACTAGTCCACCCCCTGTGATTTAATCTCGTTTTATTAAGTCATTTGCAGGTCGATTAGCCTATTCACCCCCCTCTAGGCAACTTTCAATTGGTATCAGAGCAGGACTCTCCACAAGAGTCTAACAACTCGGAGAGATGGCCGGAGTGGTGTTTGAAGAGGTGTCGACCAGTGATTCTCAACCGACACGTGAGGAGACAATGGCTTATCAAGACAAGCCAACGGATGATGAGGAGACTTGCCAACTCAAGGCGAAGCTCCGGGAGAAGTTGAAGATTGTCGTGGTTGAGCCTTCAAGCTCATCAAGTGGTGGCGGCGGGGTCAACTACAACCGCGAGGGTTCAACTATGAACGCCTTGCCGCCAACAACCACTATCTCTCCATCCCATTGGGGAAACCTCCTCAATTCGATGGAACCGACTACGGGATGTGGAAACACAACATGAAGATCCACCTCGTGTCACTCAATACGGCATTGTGGCAAATTGTCATGACCGGGGTGGAGGATCCCGAAGGATGAGGACAACATCACGCAAGAACAAGCCATCCTCATCCACCGCAACGCTCAAGCTGCAGGTGTGATCATCTCATCTTTCTCAAGAGATGAGTTCAACCGCGTCGATGGTCTTGAGGTGGCCAAAGACATACGGGACACCCTCAAGACGGCGCATGAGGGAAATCGGGTGGTCAAGGAGGCCAAGATCGAGCTCATCGAAGGAGAGCTTGGGAGGTTCGCCATCCTGGATGGTGAATCCCCCCAAGACATGTACAACCGATTGAAGATTCTCATCAACAAAAGCCGATCATATGGCTGCACCAAGTGGACTGACCACGAGGTTGTGAAGAGGATGATCTGGGCATTCATGCCTAGGAACGTTGTTCTTTGCTCCATGATTCGAGAAAGCCCGGACTTCGCTAAAATGACTCCGGAGGAGGTCCTTGGTAGGATCATCAACCACGAGATCATGGAGAAGGAGGCGCTCTTCTACAACAACCTTCAAAAGTTCACCGCCTCCAAGATGAAGAATGTTGCACTTAAGGCAACACCCTCCTCGAATGAGCAAGAGGAAAGCGATGAGGAGAGCCTCGACAACGATGAGGAAGAGGCCTTCTTCATCAACAAATTCAAGAGGATGATGAGGAGGAAGAAAGGTGGATACAACCATGAGGGCAAAGGGAAGGAAAGAGCAAGGCCCAAATCAAAAAGGGCTTGCTACAATTGTGGCGAGTACGGTCACTTCATCGCTGATTGCCCCCATGAAGAAGTGAAGAAGAAGAAGGAGGGCAAGCCTCAAGAGAAGAAATTCTTCAGGAAGAAGAGGCCCTCCGGACAAGCTCACTTGGGCAAGGAGTGGGACTCTAACGATGAGTCGTCCTCCGAAGAAGAAGAGGAGAAGATGGCTACTATAGCCATCGGGAGGAGCTCCAAGGGAAGCAAGCTCTTCCCCAACCTCAACAACGACTAAAAACCAATTTGCCTTATGGCAAAGGAGGGAAGGAGAAAGGTAACATATCACTCCTCCTCCTCCATTTCCTCTCATGATGAATTTGATAGCGCTAGTGAGAACGAGCATATGTTTAAGGACATAAGCAAAAGCACCCTACGTAGGATGAAGGTTCTTATGGATGAGATCTTTGAGAAGGAGGATCTCATTAACAGACAAGAGGACATGCTCATCCTTGAAAAGGAGAGATGTCAAGAGCTCAACGAGCTCCTTGAGCTTGAAAGAGAGAAGAGCAAGGCATTGGAACACGAACTTTCTCTAAGTAAGAAAACATGTTCAAGTCTTGAGGAGAAAACAATTGAGCTCAAGGACGAACTTGGGAACTTGTCAAAAGTTAACAAGATCCTTGAGACTCAAGTTGAGTCTCTCAAGAACAATGTAGCCTCTTCCTCTAAGAGCTCAACCTCCTCAAAGGCCTCATCCAATGCAACCCTGCCTTGCAAGTGCTCTAACTTAATCCTTAAGCTTAAGGATGAACTCAACTTAGCGCAAGGCAAGCAAGCACCTAAGGGTGCCATCTTTGACAAGGAGAAGGTGGCGTATGCACGAAGTGCATACACCAACACAAGACCTCCCCATGTCAAGGATGGTCTTGGCTATACTAGAGGTGGAAGGCACAACGCCAAAACCTCTAAGTATGACAAAGACATGATTGTCTTTGTTAAGGGGAGTTCATCCACAACTAAAATTTAAAAGAACTCACCCTCTAGGAACAAAATGCCTAAATCTGAACCGCATCCTCTATTCCATGATTTTGATGCATCTTATGTGCTTATGAGGAACAAATATGGCAAGGTGTTTGCTAGATATGTTGGGCCACTCCGCAAGAGCCCCAAGCCTTGCGTGTGGGTGCCCAAATGCCTAAGCACTAACGTAAAAGGACCCAACTCCGCTTGGGTACCTAAAAGGAAGGCATAAATTTGTTTTGTAGGCTTACTCCTCAGGCGGATCGAAATGGGTGTTGGATAGTGGATGTACCAACCACATGACCGGAGAGAGGAGCATGTTCATAGAGTATGAGGAGAACAAGGACCCAAGTGAAGGAATCTTCTTTGGGGATAATAGCCAAGGGAAAATCCTTGGCTCCGGTAAAATTGCTATCTCCTCTTCGCATACTTTGTCTAATGTTTTGCATGTTGATTCCCTAGACTATAATCTCCTATCCATATCACAACTGTGTGATAGAGGATATAAATGTGTTTTTTCTTGTGAGGGTGTGAACGTTCTTCGAGAGGGTAATGACTCGATAGCCTTTAAGGGAGTGCTCAAGGGAAAGCTCTATCTTGTGGACTTTACCACGGATAAGGCTCAACTTGACACATGCTTAATGGCGAAAGCCAACATGGGATGGCTTTGGCATAGAAGGCTAGCCCATGTTGGAATGAGGAACCTTCAAAAGCTCCTTAAAGGAGAGCACGTTCGTGGCTTAAAGGATGTGGTATTTGAAAAGGATAGGCCATGTAGTGCATGCCAAGCGGGAAAGCAAGTAGGAGCTCAACACCCCGCTAAGAATGTCATGACGACAACTGGACCTTTGGAGTTACTCCATATGGATCTTTTTGGCCCATTGCTTACATTAGCATCGGTGGCAACAAGTATGGCCTAGTCATCGTTGATGACTTCTCTAGATATACTTGGGTGTTCTTCTTGCATGATAAGAGTGAAACCCCCGGTGTCCTCAAGAAATTCCTAAGGAGAGCTCAAAATGAGTTCAACTTAAGGATAAAGGCTATAAGGAGTGACAATGGCACCGAATTCAAGAACATGCAAGTAGAAGAGTTCCTAGATGAGGAGGGCATCAAGCATGAGTTTTCCGCTCCCTATTCTCCTCAACAAAATGGAATTGCCGAAAGAAAGAATAGGACGCTTATTGAGATGTCAAGGACGATGCTAGATGAGTACAAAACATTAGACCGGTTTTGGGCGGAAGCGGTTAACACCGCTTGCCATGCCGTAAACCGATTGTACCTTCATCGCCTCCACAAGAGGACTCCCTATGAGCTTCTCGTTGGTAAGAAGCCCAATGTTTCTTACTTTCCTGTCTTTGGTAGCAAGTGTTATATCCTCAACAAGAAGCCTAGGACTTCGAAGTTTGCTTCAAAGTCCGATGAGGGTTTCTTGCTTGGATATGACTCAAACACACATGCGTACCGTGTGTTCAACAAATCCTCCGGAATTGTTGAAATAGCACGTGACGTGGTGTTTGATGAAACCAATGGCTCTCAAGTGGAGCAAGTTGATCAACATGCCATTGATAAAGAGGAACCTCCACTAGAAGCTCTAAGGAGAATGGCACTTGGAGATGTTCGCCCACAAGAACCATCCCAAGGCCCAAGTGACCATCATCATTATGAAGCAGGTCAAACCCCCATTGGACAAGTTGGAGATCCACTAGATGCTCCCCAAAATGATAATGGGAATGAAGATCAAGGGGGAGGCATGGATCAAGGGGGAGACCAAAGTGAAGAAGATGAAGCAAGTGATTCAAGAGCTCAACCTCCGCATCCTCGTGTTCATCAAAGTGTTCAACGGGATCATCCCGTTGACAACATTCTAGGAGATATCACAAGAGGAGTAACAACACGTTCACGTGTTGCAAACTTTTGTGAGCACTTCTCCTTTGTATCATCCTTGGAACCCCATAAGGTTGAAGATGCCTTAAGAGATCCGGATTGGGTAGTTGCCATGCAAGAGGAGCTCAATAACTTTGAAAGGAACAAGGTTTGGGAGCTTGTCAAGCGCCCACAAGCTAATGTTGTTGGAACCAAGTGGGTGTTCCGCAACAAACAAGATGAGCATGGTGTGGTAACTAGGAACAAGGCACGACTTGTGGCAAAAGGGTACTCACAAGTTGAAGGATTGGATTTTGATGAGACATTTGCCCCCGTAGCTAGGCTTGAGTCAATTCGGATATTACTAGCTTTTGCTACTCATCATGACTTCAAGCTCTACCAAATGGATGTTAAGAGTGCATTCCTTAATGGCCCAACCAAGGAAGAAGTTTATGTAGAGCAACCTCCAGGGTTTGAAGACCAAGACTATCCTAACCATGTTTACAAATTGCGAAAGGCTCTTTATGGCCTCAAGCAAGCTCCTAGAGCTTGGTATGAGTGCCTAAGAGACTTTCTAGTTGAAAATGGTTTTAGGATAGGCAAAGTGGACTATACCCTTTTCACAAAGCACTTCAACGAAGATCTTTTTGTGTGCCAAATATATGTGGATGACATCATATTTGGTTCCACAAATAAGGTGTTTTGTGATGAGTTCTCCAAGATAATGACGGAGAGGTTTGAAATGTCCATGATGGGTGAGTTAAAGTTCTTTCTAGGATTTCATGTAAAACAACTCAAAGAAGGGACGTTCATAAGTCAAACTAAGTATACTCAAGATATTCTAAGGAAGTTTGACATCGATAAGGCAAAACCCATCAAAACCCCTATGGGGACAAATGGACACCTAGACCTAAATGAGGATGGTCCAAGTGTGGATCAAAAGTTGTATAGGTCTATGATTGGTTCACTTCTCTATCTTTGTGCATCTAGGCCCGATATCATGCTAAGTGTGTGTATGTGTGCACTCTTTCAAGCGGCACCTAAGGCTTGTCATTTGACCGCCGTTAAAAGGATCTTGAGATATCTAGTACACACACCTTCCTTAGGACTTTGGTACCCCAAGGGATCTAAGTTCAACCTCATTGGATATTCCGATGCGAACTATGCGGGGTGCAAAGTTGATAGGAAGAGCACATCGGGTACATGCCAATTCTTGGGTCGATCTCTAGTGTCTTGGTCCTCCAAGAAGCAAAACTCTATTGCTCTCTCCACCGCCGAAGCGGAATATGTTGCAGCCGGAAGTTGTTGTGCACAACTTCTTTGGATGCGACAAACCCTTAGGGATTATGGGATTAACTTGCGCAACATTCCACTCTTGTGTGACAACGAGAGTGCCATAAAGATAGCCCATAATCCGGTGGAGCACTCTAGGACCAAGCACATAGACATACGACATCACTTCTTGAGAGATCACTCAATGAAGGGAGATATTGTGATTTCTCATGTGAGGACGGAACATCAACTCGCGGATATTTTCACCAAGCCTCTTGATGAGAAGCGTTTCTGTGAACTAAGAAGTGAGCTCAACATTTTGGATTCTAGGAATGTGGCTTAAACCACATTCCTCACATTTTTGAGCTATTTCGAAAAACTCTTCTCTATCTTAATTTCTCTTCAAAAACTGTTTGAGAAAACTTTTTCTTGGAAATTGATCATGTTTTTATCATTTTCTTCTTCAATAATCATGTTTGTGTTGCTTGTAATCCATAAGGACCAATAGTGTGTGTGCAACTCAAAAACATCGCTTTTCAGCCCAGTCTGACCGGACTAGTCCGCCCCTGTGGACGGACAAGTCCGGGTCTAGACTAGTCCGCGGCTGGTCCGTGGCCCGGACTAGTCCCCCCCAACACCGTACTAGTCCGGCCCTTGGGGACTTAAACCCCAGGGCAGCCAAAACCCTTCCTCTCTCTCTCACTTCCACTTCTCTCCCTCACGCGCGCTAGAAACTGCCCTCTTCGGCGATTTTTCGCTCCAACCACCAAATCTCGATTCCAATCCGTGCATTGGAGTCTTTGGGAGTGAGGGATCGTTTCCCCGCGCTTCACCTTCGCAATCCATCGTCGATTTCGTCGATTCTCGCGGATTTGAGAAGGTATTCCCGCTTTTTCAAAAACCTTCCCCATTTTTTATTCTTGAGGTTTTTGATAGGAACACCTTCATAGATATTGCTCCATATACCTTTGTGATCACATCATAGGAGTATTACGCGCTGATTTGAAGATTTTTCGATGAATCGATTAGGGTTAGGGTTTATCCTGCGCAACCCGGACTAGTCCGGCCCCTGGCGGACAAGTACGCCTGGCGGACTAGTCCATCCCTAGGGCGGACAAGTCCGGTTTGCGCAGAGCAAACCCTAGTCCTAGTCTTCTCTCGAGACTTCTTCCGCAATGCTTCTTTCTCCTTGGACTCATACCTTCCTTTCTATGTACCTTCAGCAGCATGTCGAACTCGGAGCGTTCCCCTTCTCGTCTCAACCCCGCGGGCGAGGAAGAACGCCCTGAGACCTATCGGGGACGCACCGAGGAGAGAGGGGCTGAAGTGCCCCGGGAGGGCCGCACCAAGGCTCAGATCGTCGAAGCAAGAACGAAGGCTGCCCTCATTAAGGTGCAGAAGGAAAAAGAAGAAAGGCGGCTGAAGGCCCTCGAAGCCTCCAAAGTAGTTGCCACCATCTACAATGAAGAAGAAGCCTTGGCACGAGCAACTGCAGAATCCCTGAATGAGCTAAGGAGGAAGAAAAGGCAAGACAGGGAGGCTCACAACTACAGGGCCGCTGAGGCCAATGCCCCTAAAAGGAAGAAACTCGTCACTGTTGGCGAGAAGACAAAGGGCAAGGAGCAAGCCCAAAGGGAAGAAGAGCCAAGGGTCGAGCGTGACCCTAAGAAAGGAAAGGCTCCGGCTCCAGTCGAGCCGAAGAAGAAGAAGCCCTCCATCAAGGTGCCAGCCAAGAAGGCACCCGGAGGAGTTATGATTCGTGAAAAAGGGAAGGCTCAAGCTGTTGGTCCTCTTGTGATGCACAGTCCAGCACGCAACCCAAACCGTCAGCCCAATCTCTCAGCAAACACATTCAAGGGAAAAGGAGCTGAGAAGGCAAGGAGGCTCAGAGATGAGAATGTCTATAGGTATGAGAGGTCCACCGCCGACCCTCAGTTCTGGTGTGACTTCCATTGCGATTACGATCGCACAGTCTACCAGGCCATGAAGAAGCCAGTGATCCAGGCTCAATGGGTGGACTGGACCTATATGGCCAAGAAGAAACACGAGGCGTTTGACGCAGTGATCGAGGAAGCTGAGCGCCACGGAATCAAGGACATTCTTGGATTCAAGTATGACTGGAATGAGGAGGTCATAGTACAGTTCTATACCACAGTTCACTTCCATTCTCGTGGTGACTGAGCCATCACATGGATGACCAACGGTGAGTAGTACTATGCCACCTTTGAGGTGTTTGCTCAGGCTCTTGGTCTGGAGAGTCACCTGGACCATGAGATCATTATCTCCAATCTCAAGGCCATGGACAGGGATGACATGAGCTATATGTACCCTCCTCACGTCCGGTGTGAAGCTGGATTGGCCAGGAACATCCTCCCGTTCTACAGCATCCTTAACAGGATTCTCAGGAGGACAGTGGCTCCCAAAGAAGGGGATGCAGGGATCATCCAGGGTCACCTCAGGCACCTGTTGGCTCTCATTGATGGACATGAGATGTTCAACCTTGTAGATTACATCTTTGATGATATCTACAACATCTCACACACACCCAACCGTGCCTGTGGCTATGCCCCATACATTATGTGTCTGATCGAGAAGGTGTCCGGGCTTGTGTTTGTGAAGGACACCACTCACCAGCCTCTTCGACCCTAGATGCCACCTGCTGTCCCGATTCCTCCGCGCCAGAAGAACACGGATCCTCCCTCTCAGCCGAAGAAACCTCGTGGTGGAGCCTCTCATCGTGCCTCTCACTCACCCGGTGGCTCCTCTAGCAGCGGAGTCCTCAAGTTTCTTCGGTCCATCTTCACCTCGTGCCGCAAAGCTGAGGTGCGAGCTCAGCGGACTGAGCGCTACGTGAGGAAGCTCTGCGACAAGATGGAGATTCCGATGAGCCCTGAGGCCTCCGACGACGAGCTCACTTCATACCCCCTTCTCACCCCCAAGGAGTTGGCACTCTTGGGTGAGACGGAGGGTACCTCCACACCGGGCTCCGATGACGACGACGACGACGATCATGAGGAGGACGTCGAGGACCCGGAGGCCACGGAGAGCGACTCCCGCGACGGCGATAGTGACGAGGACGAGGACTAGCTTTTGGGTCCTTGTCCCCCTCTTCTTTTCCTTTTTGGTGCCTTGATGCCAAAGGGGGAGAGTTAGGGGGAGTCAGTCCTTTGTGTGTGTTTGTGGGAAGTAGCAGTCTTTTGTGTGGTGTGTTCTTGGCATTTGGACTCTTTTGTAATTTATTCATACTACTTGGGTGTTTACTTTTGTGCAAGACCTGTTAATGTTGTTCAATATCAATATAATGTTCCTATTGCCAATCTTTTGATTATATTGATGCTTTTTATGTCTTGTCACAATTGTTGAGCACATCACGTAGGCACCCCACCATAACGTGTGTGGGTATGACAGATCTCCTCCACCTCTTTTACATGCTGCATACATTGAGGGGGAGTCATTCATATGCACACAAGTTATGAAAACCAAAATTTATACTCTTAATTGTGAAGGACTTGATGTGTTGTCATCAATCACCAAAAAGGGGGAGATTGAAAGTGCATCTAGGTTCCCCGTGGGTTTTGGATGATTGATGACGACAATTAAGTCGCTAATGA
This sequence comes from Tuctoria greenei, assembly GCA_036927565.1. Taxonomy (NCBI): domain Eukaryota; kingdom Viridiplantae; phylum Streptophyta; class Magnoliopsida; order Poales; family Poaceae; genus Tuctoria; species Tuctoria greenei. The sequence goes on from JAYESD010000002.1 coordinate 195,872,795, forward strand.
GCTCATATGATCTTAGCACAGGTGTGGACTCGATCGGAGACGCAAACCCTCAAAAAGGAAAAGGATGGAAACGGAGTCGACTCGAAGTGTAGAAACTAGGGTTTCTAGCGTGTTGAGTTAGACTAGCCGTAGAAATAGGAGGGTGTGTGCATAAAGTGCAAAGAGATCAAAGTAGGAGCTCAAGAGTAGTGGTTGAGGTAGAAATCCTATTTGAAGTTGAAGTTAGAGTAGTCTGGCAGGAGTGGCCGGACTAGTCCGCCTTAGGGCCGGACTAGTCCGCTCCTGGCCAGACTAGTCCGTTTTCACACGGACCAGAAGGTCCTGTGTGACTTCGGACTAGTCCGTAGTGGACCGGACTAGTCCGGGGTACCCTTGAAGTGGAGTTTCGGAACTAAGTCCTAGAGAGCGGACTTGTCCGTTTTGGGGCGGACCAAAAGGTCCTTTGTGAGATCGGACTAGTCCGTCCGTGGGCCGGACTAGTCCGTGGTGCCGAGTGCAGAGAGGTTTTGCGACTAAGTCTGGGTAGGCCGGACTAGTCCACCCTTGGGGCCGGACTAGTCCATGGTCTCCAGACTAGTCCATTTTCACACGGAACAAAAGGTTCTATGTGAGATCGGACTAGTCCGGTGAGGGCCGGACTAGTCCATTGTCGAAGTTACCATTTGAATTTGAAGTTTGGCGGGTAGCGTGACGATTGCCGCGCAGTGCGACAGTTGTCAGAGGAGTCAGTGGTCCCCTAGGCCGGACTAGTCTGGGCCTGAGGCCGGACTAGTCCGCCCTTTTGCTGAAGTCAGCAGTATGGGCTTGGGACCTCTATAAATAGAGGTCCCCTGGGTTCTTTTGAACCAACTCATGAACAGACTTGAATCCTAGCGCCGCCACAACCAACTTGGAGCACTCTTAAGCCTCTTTCTTGCCAACTTTCCCTCTAAAACTAATTCTTGAGTGGATTAGGGTTTAGTGAGGTGGAGAAGAGGAAGAACATCGCGCTTGTGCTCCCGGTTTGATCTCTTGCACTCATTGAGTCTTTGTGAGCTGTGTGTTGAGTGTGTTTTGCATTCTTGATCATCTTTGCGGTGTGGGAGCCTCAGATTGTGAGAAGCCCCAACGAATCTTGTATTCGCACTTTGAGATAGTGAAGAACCAAGTCAGGCCCGTGCGGTAAACTTGGTGAGGGAAGGGTTGGTGAACCCGGTCCTTTGTGGACTCCTCAACGGGGACGTAGATTCTTGTGTGGAATCGAACCTCGGGATAAAATCCTTGTGTCTCCGTGTTCTTCACAATTTGTTTATCGCATTCTTCGTTCTAGGGTTGCTAGTCTTGTCTTGCGCTTCACATTGATATAATCTAGTTGAAACTTGATTTACACTTGTGTTGGTAATTTCTAAACTTGTCATAAACATATCCTCACTTGTAGCCTCGAGAAAATCCCCTTAAAACTTGCTAGAAACACTTTTTAGGATTCTTCACGCAGGCTGACCGGACTAGTCTGCCCCAAGACCGGACTAGTCCGCTCCCTGTGATTTAATCTCGTTTTATTAAGTCATTTGCAGGTCGATTAGCCTATTCACCCCCCCTCTAGGCAACTTGCAACATCGAAAGCTTGAGTATGAGTGGAGTGTACAAGACGAAGGTCGTGATTTAGCAGTCGACCAATGAACTTGACTTAACTCATAAAGGAGTAAACCTAGTTATGTGAGAAGTGCTGTTGTAGGGTCCTGACTTAGGATGAACCATGATGGAACCTAACAACACTTGGGACTGAATTGAGATCAACATGGCTTGGACTAACGTTGCAAGAACCGATCAGGTGCTTACACGACGACACTAATGTAGTGTCTCCCGCAAGCTTGTCCAGGTGAGCTCGGTAAGCTCTTGGGACATAAACATGATGCGAGACCTTGCCGTGAAGGCATGCATTGCCATCTCGAGAAGATCGCCTTAGCGACGTCCACAACACCCCGGACTCGTCAAAGGGGTGAGCGGAATCCTGAACACCACCTTTTGAGTCTTAAGGCTAGTGATGTCGACTCAGTTGTTGATAAGCGACTCGATGAACCTGCTCTCGATGAAACGGCAAGCCTAGTTATGAAATTTTTCGGACAGTTAGGAAACATCATCAACACGAACAGGAAACTCTTATCAAAGGTTCCCCTTGGTCTAGTTTTCCTTGTCGGTTGCAACGTTCTCGCCTTACTCAACCATAGGTCATCGATGATCTCCAACATCCGTGGTTTGACCTAGAAGGCATGTTCTCAAGCACCTTGGCTACACCTAGGACTCGATCACCCTCACATCGACTAAAACCTATTTTGGCTTGGCAACTATTGTCTGATGAGTCGTGCTTGTGTTCTAGCACCACACACATCACATGCATCCATCATCTCGATGCCAGGGCACGATGACGACTCGTAGCGTCACGACGACGTCATGTGGTCACCGACATCGATGGGGCTCATGGTGGAGCATCACGAGCACGCACGGACAGGCCAACATGATACAAACGATAATGGAGGTCAACTTGGGGATTTCTATAGGAATGATATCAATGCGGAAAATGGACGTATTGCTTGACGACACATGAGTACCATTAGCGATCACCACGAACGGACTTCGATGACGTCAAGGAAGACATTTCAGGGCAAGGATCACCTTGTAGGCATTTTGCCGAACATCTTGGGTGTGTTCTTGATTTCGTCACTTCATAACTATTCGAAGTGTATCTTGGCACTTAGGCTTGTCGGTTGCAACATCATTCTACCCTTGCATCACAAACCAGTTCTAAGCATCAAAAAAGTTGGTTCTTTCCTCGTGAACATTTCATCGAACACCTTAGATGCAGTCACTAATCTAATCAATCTTGCACAATCAAAGCTAATCTTGGACCAGTGGTCGATACCATTGTGTCAAAGGTGTGTTCCTGCATATCCTCTATCACAAACATCACTTGCTTTGCTGCCAGAACGTGGCTACAGAGCAGAACATCGTGACAATGTCGAGGGGGAGCAGACAAGCACGGCCACGAGCAGCAGGCGGGATGGCGCTGCAGGAGGTGGGACATCGTCGAGCTAGGAGCGGCCAGCTGCAAGCCGGAACATGGACATTTGGTTGGTGTGGCACGGCGCGACAACTGTCACCTCGATAGTTCGAGACTATCCTCGCATGGATTCTTGGTTGCTTGCTTGGTTTTGCATAGGTCCTTATAACTTAATGTGGTATTTCCCTTGACATGAGTTAAGATAGTTTACGAGGTCAAACAATAATCATTAACCTCATTTGATGTTTAGTCAACCATAGGATTCCTTAGCTGTAGCATAAGAGTAGCAAAGGACGCAACACTCTTATTTGGTGAAAACAGCAGGAATACGAAAGATATGGCGACTACAAGATTTTTGGTTATATCAACATCTTCAAACAATAGAAATAGAAGATGAAGACCCTTTGCAGTGGCACACGAGGATTTAAGGATTCAGCATCCTCATATGTTTCAACACAGCAAATAACTCAATAATATGGTATCTACAAGGTAATTAGTGTAGCAAGGTTACCATATAACACCACAAGATCTTAGATGGACCCAAAGAGTTTCACGAGGTTGACAATCGAAAGGTATCCTCGCGAGTAGGTAGATTTCATGGGTTTTACAAGGTTGACCATCGAACTGATGACCACTCGACGACAAACGATATAGTTGCAACAATCAAGGTACTTGAACCTAACAAGTCAAGGATGGAAGTTCAAGTGTTTGTTTAGTTGCAAGTGAGGTTGAGGAATCGGTTTCCCAAGTATTACTCAATGGAAAGGAGATCAACAATGTAAGAAGTCAAATGAATATTTTGAAATGATCGTAGTCATTAGACACCTTAGAATAGTTTGAATAGGGTACACAGTCTTGCTCTAAATTTTAGTATTATCATGCATTCTATCATTGGTGTTACATTGATAATGATGCTTCATGATGCATCATATGTTGTATGGTGCAATGAATATACACATGGTATGGTGCAAATGGTGCACATGCATGGTGCAGTAGCTTTTATTATTTGAGCAAGACTAAATGAACCACACCCACAAAACTCAAGTACTGTCTGATGATTTGCAAGGATTGGATACCGTGGTCGTGAAAGACACTCAATGAGTGGCTTTCCTTTCATGACTCGACCACAGTTAAGGAATTCATAACAAAACGACTCATAAGGAATGTGGAAACTATACCACGTTACCTCGACCTTTCAAAAGCTTGTTCATGTACTACTCAACTTGATTGTATCTTCATCAGGAGAAAAACAACTGACTATATGTCTCTAGTGATGCTTCACTTAACTTCGGTTCGATCTGGTAAGACGAACTGATATCCTTAGCGATCACTTTAGTGGAGTTGAAGTCACACTTCTTCTTAGAGTAATTCAATCTGGTGGTGGATGTTGTATCCTCTTGGAGATGTGATCTTAATTGATCGTCTTCATGTTGACACGACTCGTTGTAACCAAGGTTGATGGTTGAACACTACCATTACTTGAGTGCTCACCTTCCCCCTTAAAGTTTCAAACCAGAATGTCGAAGCGTACTTCAAACAATCCTCATGGGAAGATGAGATGTAATTCGAGTAATTGCGACCTGCGTTAAACATCACAAGACGTGATGTGGCAAGTCACATAAATCAAACACTAGTATGCCTATCCAAGGGAAAAAAAGTTCCAATGAGTTTAACACTCCATTCAACTTGGTAAATAGTTAAGTCCTAACTCTTGGTCGGTTACGACACTCCTCGAGTTGAAATAGAGAACCGAATGCCTAACAAAAACAAAAAGGTTCAAACTGGCCAGGCTATGGTGACAAATGACCAGTCTGGACTCAAACTCGATTTTGATCCAGTTAATGGCAAAATAAGATCTTGAGGTGAATAACAAAGTTAATGTACACTTCAAGACCTTCCAAAAAGTATTTGTTTGCCTCTATATCATCTCTGGTTTGCAGGTTATGCTATTTGAAAGTCAGCAGAATTTTCTGCACTTTCAGCAGAACCTGCTTAAAAAATAGCACTTTTGATCTAAAGTTTTCAGGCTGTTCTGATGGAAATCTGGAAATATTCTTATCTACAAAGTTGTATCCTATGTAATCAGATTTCCAGAATGTACTTACTTGTCTCCATATAATTCCTGGTTTAAAAGATATGAATTTTTTAATTTGGGTAAAATTTCAGCATTCAGAATTTGAATTCAGTTCAGATTGACCACTCTGCATTCAAACTGCATTTGGAATAGGTATATGACCGATTCAGGTCTGTAGCCAATTTCAAAAATTGTAACTGACTCTCTAAACTTTCCAACGGTTACTCGTGCGACACCATTGGATCAAGAGTCTGCGAGTTATGGATTAAATTCCGAGGTGTACAGATTGCTGTCCAGTTTGGGTGTGGCCGGACAGTCTCTGCGATTATCCAAATTTCACCCACTTAGAAAAGAATTTTGGTCTTGAGCAGAAAAATGAACTTTTAATGTACTCCCACAAATTTCTAAGGAGTATTTACTTGCCCTCGTAGCACTTCTGGTTGAGAAGATATGGCATTTGCAAGTTGACAGTTTTTCTGAAAATTTGGACAGCACCTCCTTTGTTTAAGGCTGATTTTGTCCACAATTTTTAGATATAAAAATATCAACATTTGAAAAAATAACACATATAAAACTGGTTGCATACATTCTAAGGATTCCATAAATGTAAAACCCGAAGCCATTCGATGAATCTACTAGAAACCACGACCCGAACAGTAACTGAATATATAGCAGTCCATATTCTGGACTGTTTCTACACCTTAAAGGATACTTCGATTTAGACTTGGTTATTGCGTGTTTTAGACTTCGTGTTGAATAGGAAGTTGATAGAGTACTCTTTAAGCTTTCCAGGCATGTATACATATACCTAGGTTGCATTTCTAGTTTAAGAGTTATGGCTGTTCAAAATCAGAATTTTTCTGGCTGTTTCAGATAGCACCTATATACATGTACTATCTTCAACTCCAGATTCTAATTAGTTCTAAACTGAATTTGAGGTAACATTGAATAACAAAGTGGTAGAATAGCTCTTCCCCTTTCCATAAATGTATCATAATGGAATAGAAGAGCTTTCTACAAGGAGCTATGGCAAAAATTCAGATGCTGTCTTACACAGTTTCAGAACAGCAGCTGAGTTAGTTAGAGAGGATTTTCACCATATTACAATGGTCTTTTGGCTTTGGGGTCCATAGAAAACATATAGAAGACTTCAAAAGATTTTCAAAAAGTATTCATTTACATCCAGAGCCCTTCAGGTTGATGAGATATGGATTTTTAAAGTCAGGTCAATTCTGTTGGAAAACAGAAATCACCGGCTTCGAAACACAAGAATTTGGGGAACAAACTCAAATTTTGAAACTTAGCTCAAAACTCAAGTCCGATGGCTAGAACTTGATTCACCACTAATCATTTGCTTCAGAACTAAATGGAATCTTAAAAGAGACTTGACGACCTTCTTATCCATAGCATATCACTATCGATCTTCATGCTTAACCAAAGTCTTACTCCGACAAAGTCGAGCTAAACTCTCGCCAGGAACAAAGAACTTTGGTTCACCTACTCTTGAAGAGAAACATTTTCTATTGTCCATAAGATACCAACATATGATACTTGGATCTAAATATGAATATGAAGCCATTTCTTTCATGGGGGATGGTCAAAGTATCAAATGTGATACTGATGGTACTATGTGCCTTACCAAAAGAAAAGTCTAACCCGGTATATCCGGATACGTCTATAGGTGGTCCTAATATCGATCACTCATAAACGTATTCTACACGGGTCGCTACCGGAGTTAGTCTACCTACAGAAGACAAACAATCCCCTTTCACACCTTCACACCTCAAGGGCGGCACGGGGAAACACGACAGGCAGTCAAAATAATATATATGAAAGTAAATGCAGATGACTCTGGTGTGAATCGCCCTCGAGCGAAGTCATGTCTCGAGGTACATGGTTGTACTATGCCTGTACAGCAAATACTCCCGCACGAACCGTCTTATACACGCTCGGGTATACGTGTTTCGAATGATCCCATAGAACATGAATAGTTCTAGAGATGCATACTATCGGGTTATACACCACCCGACGGGGGGCTCCCACTAATTTTGTGTCACGCTGGGGTACCGTGTGTCATATGTTCTTAGAAACATGGAAAGTTTCAGAGACTCGTATTGACTTTCCGTGCTAAGCCATGGAAATTTCACATACCACATCTCGTATGCAGAGTTTACCGAGATTGATCCACTCTCGGTGGCGTACCTTACCTATTACCTTGAAGACGGAGCGTCGTTACAGAATAGTATAACAAGTAAGTTAGTTCACCACCTTTATAACTTATACTAGTTATAGTCCTTAATGGGCATATAGCTAATCCTCACTTGACTACTTTGGAGTTTTCGAAAATAGGCTCTTTTCGAGTGTTCTATTCTCAATGAAGCTCTGATACCATGTCTGTGGGGACCGCGATCCACACATCCGAGGATCTCATTAGGTGGTGCCATGCGATGCGGCACCTAACAGCACACATGAAAAGGATACCAAAATATATAAAGTTTTCATTTCATAATAAGAAGAGTTTACAAAAGAGTGTACAACAGAAGTACACACGCGGCGGAAAATACATACTCATAATCTCTCCTAACTAAGCAGGAGAGAAGCCGTCCATGACCTAGGACGATTGTCACTAGCAACATGAAGAACATTCAGCAGCGGTGTGGTTCACATGAGATTTATCTCGACACCTCGAGTCTCATGTACAACCTGAACATCAGAAATAAAACAAATACATGCAAAAATCATTAAAGCGCGAACGTGAGCATAAGGCTCAGCAAGACTAACCCGTCTCACTAGACATATGCAGGGGTGAATAATAAGCATAGGTAAGGAATAGCATAAATAGACTCGCCTACAGGTGGATCCTTATAATCATATTTTAAGTAGCAAATGACATTCTTCAGGCACGGCACATCATAGACTCCACAATCAAACAAGAAACGCTTTGCCGATGATATGACATGCCCAAAGCACATAATGCTATTACAGGTAAAGTATGGGGAAACTGCAAACTTATTGTTGTACTATGTCTAAGCCATACAAGGTTGCAAAGCAATTATAATTCAATACAACGTATTCTTATGACTTCTTCAGTATTTACTACGTCACGGCGCAGTGAACAAGTGGTACTCTATTACCGCAAGGGACGGTGATTGCAATCAGGACACACTCGGACAACACGACACATACGCACGTTTGGAAGTGGCAGCGAGTACATCAGTACCTACGTAACACTTCAGTACTAGTCGTATATGGCCACTGTCGGTGGTTTTGATCCGGCAGATCTCCCGACACTACTAAAAGTGTTTGCGGAGTTTGAAGTTCGGTGTGGGCGCGTGGAGATTCAAGAAGGTGAAATGTAAAATGACACAGGAGACACAAAGATTTACTTGGTTCGGGCCGCCTGAGCGTAATACCCTACTCCACGGGCTGTGTTGGTGTTGTATTGGATGTATGAATTCAACTCAGGTGATGTGAGTTGAGAGCGCGTGTGATCCGATCAGACCAGATCAGGTCACATCAGCTCAGATCAGATCAGATCAGATTAGATCTCCTCTATGTATCGTCGGCCTGTCCTTTTATAGTACAAGGACAGGCCGTTACAAGTTGGCCTGGCCTGACATGTGACCCCGGCGGCTACTAATATTGATACACATTTGATGCGCTTAATTACCCTTAATGACCGAGTTACAGGCTTTGACAGCGCCATTACTGGTAATAAGGGTCGTCCGATCGTTTGTCATTAACATAGTATTAATGACACTTAATCGGGTCTTGAAGTCCTTGATTCGCCTTTGAAGATCCGGATCCGTTGTGGATTCTACCGGCGGTTTGAGGCTGAAGATCCGACGGTTGGACACGTGGCAGCTTCGGAGCATACTGTGGGGAACAGATAGGTCCGGTGCCACCAGACACGTGTCAGTTCCGGAGCTTCCCTCGGTCTGGGGTTAGGTCCGGGGGTGCCGTTATGGTACATAGCCCGGATCTTCCCCCTTGTGGGCGGTAGCTCCGTTTTGATGGTACACGTGGCGACCCTGGGACTAACCATGTTGGGGAAGTGGGTCCGGTTATATCTGACATGTGGGCCTCCGAAGGTCTTCAAATCAAGTAGATGACATTTCCTTGAGATCTTTGCAATCTCAAGGGGTATACGGTACTCTAGGTACCGACAGTGGCCCCCTGGGCCCACCTCTAGGGAAGACCCCTTGGGTGAAGTCATTCTGTCGGAGGTGGGTCCATTCTTCGACTTTTGAGCCAAGTCTTCAAAGGTCTTCAGATGTGCCGTTGGCGATAGTTTTGGAGTTAAATCCTCGCCGTGTGGCATATCCCAGGTGCGGCAAATGAGATCTTTGGCGTGCGGATCTCACGCAATTGAAGGTCGCCGGTTCCCGATACGAAAATCGTATCAGTTCCGCGTGCCTTGTCAGGCCGCCGCCTTCGGGCTTCCCACCTTTCATGATGACAACCGTTTGCTTGGGTAAGAACCTCGACTTGATCGTCGGGGTGGTCCCGGGCCCTCTTGTCATCGGCAGGGTGAAATTTTTTAATAGTATTTTTGGCTTCCCCGCGGTTTCCATCCAAGCGTTGTGGGGGCTTACTTAAGAAGGAAAGCACGCACCGTCTGTGGTTCTTTATGCCTCTCATCTGAACTTGCGCTCGAACTCCCAAACTTGTGCTTGCTTTTCCTCCCTTGCCTCGCTATGCTGTGATGGAGTTGGGTCTCCGCGAGAGCCGTTCGAAGACCAAAAGTGACCTGAAGAAGGTCCGGGCCCTCATGGGGTGGTCCCCGAACTTCTTCAACAACCTGGTCCACGCCGGGGGAAAGCTCCCATTCGAGAAGGAGCACGCCGGCGAGATGGTGTACTTTTCTGCGTACGCCATGGTGGGGTTGATCCCACCTTTTTCCTCCTTTTTCTTGATGCTGCTAGAATTCTATGGTCTTCATCTGTACCACCTTGGCCCCCACTCCATTCTTCTAGTGTCTGTCTTCGTCCACTTCTATGAAATGTGGGTGGGCATCCCCCCCTGCATTGAGCTTTTCCGGACCTTCTTCACCGTCCATACCACCGGAAGGAGTGATGAGTACCTTGGCTTCTACTACTTTGTGAAGCGCAAGAAGTGCCCATTCAAGTACCTCCGGTCATTTCCCTCTAGAAAGTGGGACGATTGGAAGAAAGACTGGATAGTCATCCGGGTGAAGGAGCATGAGAAGCTGGAGCTGCCCCAATGTCTCCCCAACATCGACACTGCAGTCTGGAGTGAAGCTCCGGTGCTGTCGGATGCCTTCAACCCTGCTCTGACCAGGATCCTCCATTGTGTGGAGGGAGGATTAACTGCTCACGCGGTATTTTGCAATTTCCTGGTCAACAGGTGGGCACTGTTGCAGAGGAGAGAAAAACTCGCTTGGACCCTCAACAGTGTGATGGACGACGACCGGGTCGAGACCGGGCTGAAGTCCAACATGGAGGGGGCGACCTTGGAGTTTCATCTCAAGAAGTTCCAGCACGGCATCGACGTCGCGGGTGATGACTTGACCCCTCCACCAGCTTTCCTCCCTCTGAACGTGGAAGTACAGTTCAGCAGGGAGCTCCGGCGGACGATGCCGGTGCTTGACGACCTCTGTGTCGTCGAGAGACGATCGACTTCTAGGGTGGTGATCCCTGGGGCTTCTGAAGGTGGCTCTGCCCCTGCCTCGAAGCCAAGGACCGAAGTCGTCGGCAAGGGCAAGGAGCCGGCGGCCTAACCCTTGAGCCAGAAGAGGAAGCTAAAGCATGCTGACGGAAGGTCTGTCAGGCCTGCACCCTCTGCAGCAGCTCCTTCTCCCCGGAGGGGGAGGTCTTCTACAACTGCAGCAACTATACCTGCAGCAGTGTCTTCCCAGGGTGCTAGCCCCGGGCATGTGACTCCAGTACCAGGGCCAGCTGAGGTCTCTGGGTCCGGAGGTCCTTCCCGGTCGAGGGGGGCCTCGACTAAGGAAATGCCTGCCGCTGCAACAAGTTCCAGGGGGCCTTCTGGAGCTACCACGCCGGCGGCGGCCATGGTCAGTCCAGAACGCCCGGGAAAGAGATTTTGTGCAAGCTGGTGCGGAAGCCTTCCAAGGTAATTTTTAATCTTTACCTCAGACAATTGTTTTGTTGTAGTAACTATTTTTTAAGTTTCTTCATCCATCATCTGCAGCGTCCCCAAGAAGAGGAGTGAGGCTCCGCCCTCAGCCACAGCAGCTAAAGTTGTAAGGGCGGAGGCTTCTGCTCCTGTCCCGGTGCCGCCCCGAGTGGTGGCTGAAGCTGCGGTAGCTCCGTCGCCAGCTGTCGTGGTCATGGACCTCGACTCATCCCTCGAGACTCCCGTGGTAGCACCGGACCACGGGAGAGAAGATGCGCCAGCGGCACCTGCCCTGGAAGTTGAAGCCCCGGGTCTTGATGCTGAGCTGTTGGAAGCTTCGACCGCTGAGTCGTAGGAAGCAATGATTCCGGCCCCAGAGCTGGAAATTGTCGAAGCCTCGGCAGTTGAGCCGGAGGTTATTGAAGTCCCAGCGAGCGAGCCGGATGTTGAGGAAGTCTCGGCAGTTGAGTTGTCTACCTCCGAAGCTCCGACCTTAGAGTCGGTTGCCACTGAAGCTCCAGCTGTAGAACCGGTTGCAGTTGAAGACCTTCTGGTGCAATAGCCAGTTGAGGTTGAAGCTCCGGCCTCATGGCTGGTTGTTATTGACCTTCCGGCGCCCGAGCCGGTCGTTGTGGAGGCATCAGCACTCAATCCCATGATGGTCGAGGCGCCAACACCCGAGCCACCAGCAGAGGAGGAGCCCAGGTCGGAGCAGGAAGTAGCCCCTGCTCTGGAAGTGATGAGGGCGAAGGTGCCTGCTGCTGAGCCAGGGTGCCCTGATGAAGTCACTGGCCCCCGGCCTGAGGGGGGAATAAAGACCTGGCGGCAGGGCCTTCAGAACCACTTTCGGAGGTCGAAACTTCTTCTGCGGGACCCTCCTCGATGGCGACTGAGGCTATCCCTGAGGACGGCCCTAGTGCCGTGGAGGCTCAGGGGACCAATCTTGTGGAGTGGTACCCAATTTTTGTAAGCGAGAACCCGCTGGAACCAGCGGAGGAGACCCCAACAGGTCCGGACCCTATTCCCCTGTCGTTGTCCATTGATAACGCTTGCTCCAGTCTGCGTCAAGTCCAGCTGGCGTTCTACCACGACAGCAAGGCTCTTGAAGAGGAGCGCCAAACCCTTAGGTGGTGGCGTAATCGGCTCTACTTCGAGACCAAGCTGGCGCAGTCGAGGCTGGCAGACGACAAGGAGTGGATCAAACAGGAGAAGGTCCGCCTGGAATACTGGGGCAAATTATTGGATGATAGGGAGAGCTTGACTCATGCCCTCGACACTCAATCTCGGGCCATTTATGAGCAGACCAAGGCAGCTAATAGTGCGGCTGATGATCGCCAAGAAAGGCTTGAAGCCATTAACACTAGCCTCATCAAGCGCCGGGAGGCACTTGAGGAGAGGGAGAAGAAGCTCGAAGACGAAGAGCAAAAACTCCTAGAGCTGCGGGATGATGTCTTGAAGAGGGAGGAGGAGCTCGCCGAAAAGGTGGCTCTGGCTAAAAAGGGCCTCGAGGAACGCACCAAGAAGTTGGAGGAGCGTTGCGTTGAGGAGCAGGAGAAGGCTTGGGTGCAAGGGCAGGAACTCTACAAGAAAGAGTGTGCCATCGCTGCTAGGGAGAAGAAAGTTAGGGGCCGGGAGAAGGACCTGGTCGACCGCCGGAACAAGATCCACCTCCGGGAGGAGGAGCTCGGAAAACTCGAGAAGCAAGTTGCTGAAAAGATTCAGCAAAATGCCAAAGAGGTTGAGCGCCTTGCTCGTGAGAATTCTGAACTGGCGGCCGCAAAAAGATCCTTGGAGGAACAGAAGGGCTTGAGGACTGCGGACTCCTTACAGGTTTGGGAGTTCCTGAGCAAAGCCAATGACGCACTAACACCAATGGGCTTCAGTCCCGTGCGTCCGGATGATCCGGAGCTAGAGCCGGACCTGGCGTTCCAAGCGTTGAGCTCGGCGGGTGACAAACTCTCCAAGGTGGGTGATGCCATCGCGGACCAGTTGGAGGCTGAGGTGCAGTCCCTGGCAAAGAACGTCGCAGAGTATGTGCTGACGCGCTACACCAGCTAGGATCCCCAATTTCCTCTGGACCTGGTGCTTGAAGGTCCCGTCGAAGGAGAAGGTGAAGCCACCCGAGCCAAAGTGTCGGAGGTTGCTGAGAAGGTCGCCCAGTTCTTCCACAGGGTCTAGGACCATCTCTGTAGCTCCCACTTGTATTCTCTCTTTTTCTTCCCCAATTTTGTGATCCCTTGTCTCCAGATGAATGAAATCCACAATTTGTTAATGAATTTCATTTTTTGTCTTCAACACTTCTGTCTTCACTTGGCCACCTGGTAGATGTACACAATTTGATTGTGAACATGTACCAAGAGGATATTGTATTTTGTTGAAGACTCATTTGCTTCGAACTTGTAGAGTTTAGGTCCGAAGTCTTCGATAGTGAAGGCCCCCTGAGGTTGTCGGCGCTCAGAAGCTTCGGCATTGACTACTGTCGGAGCTTAGTAGCTCCGGCAATAGTCCCTATCAGCACGTAGAGCATCGATAGTTAGCCTACGGGGCGTCGGAGCTTAGTAGCTCCAGCAGTGACCTTTGCCAACGCGTAGCTTGTCGGCAGTAGACTCCGCTTGTGGGGTCTTGTCACCATCTTTTATTCTGTGTCGACGGCTGGCCCCCCTAGCTTTGCCGGAGCTTGGTTGCTTCGGTAATGCTCGTTTTCAATGTTTAACATCGATCACAAGCCACTTAGGGGGAGTCAGAGCTTTGTTAGCTCCGGCTTTTCTCCATCAACGTGGATTCTTTATTTTTCCTGCAGACTGAAGCCAAGAAAAATAGTAAAATTCGCTCCTTGCCTATAACTTCGTCGCAGCTTACGATTCCCAAGAAAGTTTTAGGTCAAACACAATTCTGAAAACAACCGAATGTGTTGCCTTCTTTCTTCCAGATCCAATTGTACTTGGACCCGCCTTACTTCGGCCTATCGGGGTGTAGGTAGAGTGGCGTACTTAGGGTGCTTGACCAGGCTAAGTCAATAGCACACTCCAGCCCAAGATTGGCTTGGCGGCATTCACGCGAGTGGGCCATGAACAATATTTGAATCCAAAAGAAATGATAATACAGCTCGAATTGTACATGATCTGGTCGAACTAAAATTTCTTAAGAATTGCACAACTTTGTTATAGACAAGAAAGAGAAAAATAAAAAATGTTGAGCCTGTACAAAATAAATGCACGTGGAGTCTGTTTCACATGAAGATGTCTTTCATTATAGGTCTGGGGTACAGGGGAAACAAGTACACTCTTAGGTTACAGAACCAGGCTAAGCGTGTTTCATTTCTCGTTTGACCCAGGGTAGCTAGCCACACATTTAGCTCTGAGACTGTGACAAGTGTTGCATGAACTTTGCAGACCTTCCGTGAAAGGTCCGGCTGTTCTCCCGGAGGAACTACCCGACTCTGTACAATGACTCTATAACATACACCTCAAGTTACTACAGACTCACCTCCATGATATTAAGTGTAGAACTTACGGAGGTGCTCAATATTCCAAGGATTTGGGAGAGGTGTCCCATCCTCGGTAGCCAAGCGAACGCTTTCGAGACGGGATACTTTAATCACTCGGAAGGGTCCCTCCCAGCTGCGGGAGAGTTTGTTTAACCTTTCTCTGGATTGTATTCTCCGTAGCACCAGATTGCCTTCCTCGAGCTGTCGGTTGTGTACATGCCGCTGATGATAGCGCCGAAGGGCTTGGCGGTATCGGACATTCCGAACAGCTGCTTGGCACCTTCCCTCCTGAAGGAGGTCTAGGTCTTCACGCCGGAGCTGGTCCTGCGTGGCTTCGTCGAAGGTCCGGACCCGGAGTGACCCCAAGGTGATTTCCGAAGGAAGGATTGCTTCAGCTCCGTACACCAGGAAGAAGGGTTTCTCTCCAGTTGACCGGTTTGGAGTTGTCCTGTTGGCCCATAGAGTGGGCGGAAGCTCTTCAATCCAGTTGGCTTCATGTTTTTTCAAGCACTCATAGGTGCGCGTTTTGAGTCCTTTCAGGATTTCAGCATTTGCTCTCTCGGCTTGGCCTGCTTGCCGGGTGAGCTACGGAGGCGTAGAAAACTTGAATGACGAGGTCTTTGCAATATCCTTGAAATGCAGAGCTTGTGAATTGGGTCTCGTTATCAGTAATGATTTTGTTTGGGACTCCAAATCTGCATACAATGGACTGCAAAAAGTTGATAGCAGATTGCTTGTTTATTGTCAGAACTGGAGTTGCTTCCGGCCACTTGGTGAACTTCTCAATGGCGACATACAGGAACTTCTAACCTCCGACGGCTCTTGGGAAAGGTCCCAAGATGTCCATCCCCCACACAGCGAAGGGCCATGTAGGAGGTGTCATTTGTAGAGGCTGAGCCGGTGTAGGAATTTGCTTTGCATGAAATTGGCATGCTTCACATTTCTTCACCAGCTCAATTGCATCCTGGAGTGCTGTAGGCCAGTAGAAGTCATGCCGAAAGGCTTTACCGACCAGCGTGCGGGAAGACGCGTGGTTCCCACAATCGCCTCCATGGATTTCTGCGAGGAGCTCGCAGCCTTCTTCCCTTGTGGTGCACCGCATTAGGACGCCATTGGCACCGCGCCGGTAGAGATCCCCTTCTACCAACGTGTATCTTTTAGCCAATCTGACTATCCGGTCAGCGGATACATCATCGTCAGGAAGGATGTTGTCTTTCAAGTAGCTCCGGATCTCCGAGATCCATGCATCAGAGCTAACTTGAGCATCTGAGTCTTGCGTGCTGGGTTGCTCGGAGCTTCCGGCAGCACCTACGACCCTTGATGGCTGCAATGGTAACAGGGCCATCGGGACTGTCAGCTTCGGGATGCTGATCTCGCCCCCTTCGCTCAGTTCGGCAGGCTGAGCTGTGGGTTTTGACAACCTCCGGATAAAAGTTCCGTCAGTAGCTGGAGCTCCGGTTGACGCTTTCGTCGAGAGTTCGTCAGCTTCAGCTTCCAGTGGAGGTCTAGGACTTCGAAGTCCTTCTGAAGCCTCTTGACTTCAAGGAGGTAAGCAGCTAGCTGGAGATTGTTGCAGGAGCATTCACCCTTCACTTGATTAATGATGAGCTGTGAATCTCCCTTGACCAGCAGCTGCTTGACACCGTATGATAGTGCCACCTTTAGTCCGTAGATGAGTGTTTTTTACTCCACCATGTTGTTGGTCGCCTTGAAGTCAAGGTGTACCATGTATTTTACCTTCTCCCCGGTTGGTGCGGGGAGAAGGATTCCAGCTCCGGCCCCCTGTTTTTGCATGGAGCCGTCGAAGTAGAGGGTCAAGTGAGGCTCAGTGAAGACCGAAGCCTTGTGTTCCGGCTTCTGCTCACTGAGGCCCCCAGGGTTTGATGTAGAGGGAGTCCATTCCGCCACAAAATCTGCCAATGCTTGACTCTTGATTGCTTATCTTAGAATGAATTCGAGATCGAATTCGGCCAATTCCGCTGCCCACATTGCAATATTCCCAGTTGAATTGGGATTATGCAAGATTGCTCGAAGTGGGTAAGAAGTTACCACTGAAATCTTGTGAGCTTGGAAGTAATGGCGAAGCTTCCTGGAGGCGATAAGAAATGCATAGAGCAGCTTATGCACCTCTAGGTATCGAGTCTTGGCGTCATGAAGTACTTCACTGATGAAGTACACTAGGCACTGGATGGTCCGGTCCCTCCGGAGGGGCCCGAAGCTTCCTCTTCATTGACCTGGATCCTCCCAGAGGGATCCGGACCTTCTTTAGGGACCTTCGGGTCCTTGCTCGAGGGACCCGGAGCTTCTTCAGAAGCGACCTGGACCCTCCCGGAGGGGTCTGGGTCTTCTGAAGTAACTTCTTGTGGACTCAAGTCTGGGAACTGGGACCTAGACTCGCTTTTAGGAACCTCCGGACCCTCTAGGAGGGGTTTGGATTCCTGAGCATGGGATAGTTCTGGTCTCTCCGCAACCACGACCATACTGACGACTTCGTTAGTTGATGAAATGTAAAGCAGCAAAGGCTCACCAGGGTTCGGAGCTACCAGAGTTGGTAGGGTGGTGAGGAGTTGTTTTAGCTCCTGGAATGCCTTTTCTGCTTCTTCAGACCATTGGAGTGGTCCGGACTTCCTCAATAACTTGAAGAAGGGAAGTGCCCATTCCGCCAGTCTTGAAATGAACTGGCTGAAGGCTGCTAGACATCCAGTCAGCTTTTGGACATCCTTGATGCGGGCTGGTGGTCGCATGTCTTCAATGGCTTTGATCTTCGTCGTATTAGCCTCTATGCCCCGGTGATTTACCAGGAAACCAAGAAGTTTTCCGTAGCTAACCCCGAAGACACACTTGTCTGGGTTTAGCTTTGTGCGGGTGACCCGCAGCTTGTCGAAGACAACCTGTAAGGTGTCAAGGAGTGACTCCTTGTTCTTGACCTTGACCACGATGTCATCGACGTACACTTCCACTATGTCTCTAATGAGTTCTTCAAAAGTTTTGTACATAGCTCGTACAAATGATGAAGCTGCATTATTGAGACCAAATGGCATGGCTGTATAACAGTACAATCCATCTACTGTGATGAAAGAGGTATGCTTTTCATCTTCCCTAGACATTCTGATTTGATGATACCCAGAATATGCGTCTAGGAAACACAGTAATTCACACCCGAAGGTGGAATCCACTATCTGATCTATTCTAGGTAGTGGGAATGGATCTTTTGGACACACCTTATTTAGTGTTGTGTAGTCAATACACATCTGAAGCTTCCCGCCGGCCTTGGGCACAATGACTGGGTTTGCCAGCCATCTTGGATGGAAGACTTCTCGGATGAATCTAGCTTCGATCAACTTCTTCACTTCTTGTCGAATGAAGTTCAGTCGCTCCACGGATTGCTTCCAAGGCTTTTGATGCACGGGCCGGGCGTCAGGGTAGATCTTCAGATTGTGCTCAATCACTTCCCTGGGGATCCCAGGCATTGGTGACGGTTGCCAGGAAAACAGGTCGACATTAGCCTGGAGGAAAGCGATGAGCGCGAGTTCCTATTTGTCATTCAGTCCCCCCGATATACGGGTGGTCTGAGTGGCATCAGAACCGATTTGGACGACTTTGACGGGAATGTCAGTGTCGCCGCTTGGCTGCACACGAGGTGCAGAAGTTGAGCCTCGTTGACGAATGCTCGGGGGTTTTGGAGCTTGCTCCTGCCTGGAGTCCTCCTCTTGCGCCGTAGTAAGCGCATGAAGTTCTTCCAGAGCGGTTACTCCGACAGTGCGATCTCCGCGGATCCGGAGAACGCCTACTGGTGTTGGCATCTTTAACACCAGGTAGCCATAATGAGCAGCTGCCATGAATTTGTACAAGGCAGGCCTACCCAAGATGGCGTTGAAAGCTAAGTTGATCTGAGCAACGTCAAAGACCAACTTCTCAGTGCGATACTTCTCCCGGGTCCTAAAGGTAACGATGGGAGTAATAGCACTGAGTGGGGTAATGGCTCCCGGACCTACTCTGGAGAAAGGTCGAGAGGGGTGAAGATCCGAAGGTCAGAGCTGAAGCTTGGTAAAAGCTTCGAAGCTTATGAGGTTCAGCCCCGAACCACCATCTACCATAACATGGTGGAGCTGAATGTTATTGATGGTAGGAGATACCATCAAAGGTAACTGGCCTACTCCAACCATGCTTCGAGGGCAGTCCAAAGCATCAAAAGTGATGGCTGTGTCCATCCACTTCCGATGAGGCTCCGCCCTGGCTGTAGGAGCTAAAGTGGCCATGTACTGACGCATTGTCTTGAGGACGCGGCGGGTGGTGATGTCCCATGATCCACCAAAAATGGTGCTCATGGTCTTCCGACGCTCATTGTCAGAGACGTCAGAATCATCGTCGACGGAGGTGTAGACGGCCTTCAGGACCTTTTTAGGATCCTGAAAACCTAACTCCTCTTCAGCTGGAGCTTCGTCAACGTTTTGTTTTCCTTCCCTCTGTCAGAAAGGAACTTCTTCCCGGCGCTTGTTGTAGCGCTCGGCAAGGTTTTGGAACCTCCCGACATCTTCCAAACTGTGGCTGTCCATATTATGAATTGGACACCACATCTTGGGTTTGCCACTGTCTTCAGAAGACGGTCGAGGTCAGTTCTTGGGGCATGGCCCTCGGCCACCCGGAGCTGCAGCAGCTGCAACATTAGATGCGCCGGCCGACGGCTTCTTCTTGCCGTTGGTCTTTTTCTTCTTCTTGCCACTCTTGGAGGTAGTGGCTTCACCTTTCGAGGATTTCTTGCGATCCTCCGGAGGTGGTTTGTAGTGCATTTCACGGCCCTCCGCAGCTCTGGCACATTTGTCGGCCAAGCTGAAGAGTTCCGTGACACTGGTGATCTCCTTGATCGCCAGTTTCTCCAACATATTCTTATCCCGTACGCCCTGTCTAAATGCCACAATGATAGAAGCGCTAGAGATAGAAGGGTAGTCTTTGGTACCTAAGAGAATCTCTGGATGAATGATCGCGGGGATTCTCCCTCTTTTTGCACGACTGCAAAAAGGTCCAGTTCGGTGCCTGGTCGGGTGTATGAACTCCCGAAGTTGGTGGTGAACTATCGGCACAACTCCTCCCAACTGTTGATGGAGTTGGGTGGAAGGCTCATAAACCAGGACCGGGCGGTCCCAGTAAAAGCCACTGGAAAATAGTTGGCCATTACGGCCTCATTTCCTCCAGCTGCCAGGATAGCAGTGGAGTAAATCTGAAGAAATTCGACGGGATTAATGGTCCCGTCAAACTTCTCTGGTAGGTGAGGCTGGAATTTCTGTGGCCACCTGACCATACGCAGATGCATGGCCAGGGCTAAACAGCCTCCTCCTAATCCTTTAGGAGCAAGAATGTCCTGAGCTTCTCGTCTTTCACGAGCACGCTCGATATGGACTTGGCCGTCTTGTTGACGGTATCGGCGATCAAGCTCCGCCCGGAGGTCATGATTTGAAAGCCTTGATACCGTGTGAGTGCGTCGCGCCCCGGAGGGCAACGGTGTCACTTGATGTGATGCAACACGTCTCCTGTTGTTGGAAACGTGCGGACCAAGTCTGCCAGACAAGGTCCGTCGCTGCGACGGGGCCCGTCCTGAAGGAGGAGGACCCTGGTTACTGATGCGATCGGCTGCTGCTACAACCAAATGTTCCACATCGGCCCTCCACTGCTCCATTGCATCCCGAGATGCATCCGGAGGTGGTGGGTGCTGAAGGAGAGCACGTGTTGCATGGAGCGCGTGTTCTGGGTTGTCATGATTCACTGACGCATTGATTGACATCGGTGCACCATCGTGTTGTGCAGCTTGATTTGCTGGTGGAGGCGGCGGTGGTGGAAGTGTGACTCCTGCTGGGACTGAGGTTCCTGCTGGTGGCTGCATATTGGAGGGATTGCCCCTAGTAGCTTGAACAGCGGGATGACCATTGGATGATTCAGCAGCTGAGTTCACCATTCTTGAAATCTCAGGTGCCCCTACCTGGCGCGCCAGCTATCGGTGGTTTTGGTCCGGCAGATCTCCCGACACTACTAAAAGTGTTTGCGGAGTTTGAAGTTCAGTGTGGGCGCGCGGAGATTCAAGAAGGTGAAATGTAAAATGACACAGGAGACACAAAGATTTACGTGGTTCGGGCCGTCTGAGCGTAATACCCTACTCCACGGGGTGTGCTGGTGTTGTATTGGATGTATGAATTCAACTCAGGTGATGTGAGTTGAGAGCGCGTGTGATCCGATCAGACCAGATCAGGTCACATCAGCTCAGATCAGATCAGATCAGATCAGATCAGATCTCCTCTATGTATCGTCGGCCTGTCCTTTTATAGTACAAGGACAGGCCGTTACAAGTTGGCCTAGCCCGACATGTGACCCCGGCGACTACTAATATTGATACACATTTGATGCGCTTAATTACCCTTAATGACCGAGTTACGGGCTTTGACAGCGCCGTTACTGGTAATAAGGGTCGTCCGATCGTGTGTCATTAACATAGTATTAATGACACTTAATCGGGTCTTGAAGTCCTTGATTCCCCTTTGAAGATCCGGAGCCATTGTGGATTCTACCGGAGGTTTGAGGCTGAAGATCCGACGGTTGGACACGTGGCAGCTCTGGAGCATACTGTGGGGAACAGATAGGTCCGGTGCCACCAGACACGTGTCAGTTCCGAAGCTTCCCTTGGTCTGGGGTTAGGTCCGGGAGTGCTGTTATGGTACATATCCCGGAGCTTCCCCCTTGTGGGCGGTAGCTCCGGTTTGATGGTACACGTGGCGACCCTGGGACTAACCATGTTGGGGAAGCGGGTCCGGTTATGTCTGACATGTGGGCCTCTGAAGATCTTCAAATCAAGTAGATGCCATTTCCTTGAGATCTTTGCAATCTCAAGGGTATACGGTATTCAGGGTACCGACAGCCACCTTTCACAAGCAACCTGAACACTGAACCCGTCTCACCTCCGCGAACAGAAGGTCCCTGCACGGAACACCCCTTGTGTCCGCCAATCGATTTACACCTTACTGTCCTCAACCCACCCCTATCGATGGTGACTTAATGGCCTCGACATCCCAGTAATCAAGTTACGCCAGTTTACTGGAGCCCATATATCCAGTATGTCATCGGTACAAGTCAAGCTTGTTCGAAGGGGCCGCATAAAGACGGGCCTTAATCGACATAGGCAAGGCTATGCGACCGGGACTCCAATTCTCGTTGCTTCCTATCCATCCCCTGCCTGGTCTTAGATTCGTTATATTAAGCCATTGTCTATCTAACCAATCCTGTGAGATATGTCCTACATCTCTCTCGAGTAGATTCCAACTACTCGACTTCTATGGGATTTCCTATACATTAGCAAAGCAGTTACTACAGGTCAAACTGTAACCCGTTCCAACCAACCCCTAGGATTTGTGGTCATGCAAGTGGAGTATCAATCACCCTATACGTAATGCACATATGAAACTTAAGACGTAAGGTGAGAAATACTGCAAAATTCTATAAAGCTTTTAAATGCAAACTGGGCTTGCCTTGTTTGCGACTCTATAACAATGTCAGTTGTTATTGGCTTGGTCTTCCTTCGAAGAGTCCGCCATGGAACTTCAAGTTGGAACACCTTGGCCTTCTCCTCCAAACGAAGTTTCTTGTCGATCACCTATCGGCACGTTCCTATCGACATGATATGCATATAAGTAATTAAGTAATTAAATAATTTAATAATAGACTCCACGGGGTTGTGTAAACTTTAAGAATGAGGAGTTTGACTAGGAAGGACAGATATGCCTCTGTTGTGTGGGTAACCATAGGATGAGTCAAGGTGGACATAGTAGTGTCGGTATGAACTGAAAGGTACAACATAAAGCTACATTGCAACTTAGCATACCACACTTCAAGCTATGCCACGCGAGATTGACAATTCTGAATGGTGAAGAAGTGTTGGGCGGAGAAGTGTAAGGACTACCCAAAAATCAAGGTGGGACATCGAAAGCTTGAGTATGAGTGGCATGTACAAGACGAAGGTCGCGATTTAGTAGTCGACCAATGTACTTGACTTAACTCATAAAGAAGTAAACCTAGTTAAGTGAGCAGTGCTGTCGTAGTGTCCTGACTTAGGATGAACCATGATGGAACCTAACGACACTTGGGACATAATTGAGATCAACATTGCTTGGACTTAAGAAGTCATTACAAGCACTGTTAACCTAGCATGAGTACCAAGACAACGTTCAAACCGCTTTTAGGTAAACCAGTTGCTACGACTAACGTCGCATGCATCGATCAGGTGCTTACACGTTGACACTAATGTAGTGTCGCACGCAAGCTTGTCCAGGTGAGCTCGGTAAGCTCTTGGGACTTAAACATTATGCGAGATCTTGCCGTGAAGGCATGCATTGCCATCTTGAGAAGATTGTCTTAGCAACGTCCACAACACCCCGAACTCGTCAAAGGGGTGAGCGGAATCCTGAACACCACCTTGTTAGTCTTAAGGCTAGTAATGTCGACTCGGTTGTTGATAAGCGACTCGACGAACCTGCCGTCGATGAAACGGCACACCTAGTTAAAAAATTTTGTGGACGGTTAGGAAACATCATCGACACAAACAAGAAACTCTTATCTAAGGTTCCCCTTGGTCTAGTTTTCCTTGTCGGTCGCAACGTTCTCGCCTTACTCAACCATAGGTCATCGATGATCACCAACATCCGTGGTTTGACCTAGAAGGCATGTTCTCAAGCACCTTGGCTACACCTAGGACTCGATCACCCTTACATCGACTAAAAACTATTTTGGCTGGACAACTTTTGTCCGAGGAGTCGTGCTTGTGTTCCAGCACCACACACATCACAAGCATCCTTCATCTCGATGCCAGGGCACGATGCTGGCTCAAAGCGTCACGACGACGTCATGTGGTCAATGACGTCGACGTGGCTCATTGTGGAGCATCACGAGCACGCACGGACAGGCCAACGTAATACAAACGACAAAGGAGGTCAACATGGGGATTTCTATAGGAATGATACCAATGCGGAAAATGGACGTATAGCTTGACGACACATGAGTACCATTAGCGGTCACCACGAACGGACTTCAATGACGTCAAGGAAGACATTTCAGGGCAAGGCTCACCTTGTAGGCATTTCACCGAACATCTTGGGTGTGTACTTGATTTCTTCACTTCATCATATTCGAGGTGTATCTTGGCACTTAGGCTTGTCGGTTGCAACATCATTCTAAACATCAACAAAGTTGGTTCTTTCCTCGTGAACATTTCATCGAACACCTTAGCTGCAGTCACTAATATAATCAATCTTGCACAATCAGAGCTAACCTTGCACTAGTGGTCGATACCATTGTGTCAAAGGTGTGTACCTGCATATCCTCTATCACACACATAACATGCTTTGCTGCCAGAACGTGGCTACAGAGCAGAACGTCGAGACAATGTCCAGGGGGGGCTGACAAGCATGGCCACGAGCAGCAGGCGAGATGGCACTGCAGGAGGTGGGACATGAGCGAGCTAGGCGCGGCTAGCAGCAAGCCGGAACATGGGCACGCGGTTGGTGTGGCATGGCATGACGACCGTTGCCGTGGCGACGCGGCGCGGTGTGGCCGACGCTGGAGAGGGTGAGGCGCTAGCGGACATAAAGGAGACGAACAGCGGGTGTGCTCGACGCGGGTGGCGGCGAGACACGGCAGGGGTGCGGCATGGTGCTCATGGCCAACGGGCAGCATGGAGCAGACAGAGGGCAGTGCTCGGAGGAAACTAGGGTAAAGCATGGCCATGGCAGGCACGAGCGGGCATGGGATTGGGGTGGAGCTGGGCCCCAGCGCACAGGGCACGACAAGAGCGCGGTGTAGTACAGAAGATGCGCATGGTGCGCGCGGCGTCAAGACGCCGGCCGACGAGCAGAAGCCGGTTGGAGCGGCTGGTGCGGCTGCGGATGTGGCGAGGGGGCATGGGAGCACGCGGCACAGGGACGGCACCGGAGGCGGTCGGTGGGTGACCGGGAGATGGAGCGAGCGGCCAACGTTGAGCCGACGCGGTTGCAGGCGGGGGCAGCGAGCAGGGAGCTCGAGTGTGCGGGCGTGCGGCGGTGAGGAGCACGGCCAGGTAGGGCGCGCGGCCTAGGAGACGAGGAGGCGGCCGGCGGGGAGGCACGCACGGCCAGGGAGCAGCGAGGCGACGGCCGACGGGAGGAGCAGGCGGCCGTCGCCGTGGCTGGGCGCGAGCGAGCAGAGGATAGAACGAACGGGTTTTTGTTAGCCTTGGGTTCACGGTACGAAGATAAGGGCCGATTTGCATAGCGGTGGCACATGCATGTGTCTGCGTGGAGGCAGGGGAGGAAAGAGAGAGCATGTACCGACCTAACCTGTGGGGACCACTTGTTGGACCCACCTCCCTCATTCCTCTTTCCTATTTCAATTAGGGCTAGCAAACATGCTTCAAAAATATTCAACTTTGGCCCAATGACTAAATAAAATGTGAAGAATTTTATGGTGCAATCAGATTTTAGAACTGAGCAAGTTGAATTTTGAACTCAGGTTTGAATTTGAATTCAAGTGGTGATACTTGACTCAATGAAATAAATAGTAGATTAGGTTCAAAAATCCTGAAACGTTGAAGTTACCCTTTTTGAACCATAAGGGATCTCGGGAAAAATTTGGAGTTTATTTGGACAAGGTTAAGCACAAAGTTTAAATTTGAAGTCGACTATGATTAAACTCTCAGTACGTGTCCAATAAATGGAAAACATGCTTCAAAAATTTTTGAAACTTTACCGAGACTCAATTTGGAATATTAGAAGGTCATGGAAAAATTTACAGCCTTAGATTTGAATTTTTTGAATGTCCCATATTAGGGTTGGAATAATTCTTTTTTCTTTCTCTCTATTTTGTTTTATCTTCTCCTTTAATTTTTCATTGAAATGTGAATACATGGAAATTAAGGATTTTACACCTTAAGTTCCAATATACATTAGCATCCATGTTCTATATGTAAAATTATAACAAGTTCCTAATTTTAGTGAACATTGGTTAACTCATATGGTTCGTGTGAGTTTGGATTTCCAAGTCCATTTTCAAAATTTTTAAGTTCGCATTTTTGCGTTTTTGTACTTCTGAAAAGCGGGCTTTTACAGTTCTTGCCATCTCTATGAGTGTTCGGTTCTTTCTTTCAGCAACTCCGTTTTTTTGTGGGGAGTACGGAGATGAAAACTCGTGCTTTATGCCTTCTTCATCTAGGTACTCCTCCACTTGTGTGTTCTTGAACTCTGTGCCATTGTCGCTTCGGACGTTCTTGATTGTCAACGAAATGCATTTTGAGCTCGCTTGAAGAACTTCTTGAGTATTCCTTGTGTTTTTGACTTGTCATGCAAAAAGAAAACCCAATTGAAGCGAGAAAAATCATCAACAACTACAAAACCATATTTTTTACCGCCGATGCTTATGTAGGCAATTGGACCAAATAAGTCCATGTGAAGTTTCTCGAGCGGTCTTGTTGTAGTCATGACATTCTTGGCGGGGTGAGGTGCTCCAACTTGCTTCCCAGCTTGGCACGCGCTACAAGGCCTGTCTTTCTCAAACACAACATCCTTTAAACCTCGGATGTGATCGCCATTGAGGAGTTTTTTAAGGTTCCTCATACCAACATGCGCTAGCCGTCTATACCACAGCCAACCCATGTTGGTTTTTGCAATCAAGCATGTGTCAAGTTCATCTTTATCCTTGTGGAAGTCAACAAGATAAAGCTTTCCCTTTAACATACCCTTGAATGCAATGGAACCATCACTCCTCCTAGAGACGGTCACACCCACGTTAGTGAATAAGCAATTATAACCTTTGTCACATAATTGAGATATGGACAGTAGGTTATAATCTAAGGAAACAAAATGTAATACATGAGAAAGAGTGTGTTGTGGGGATATGGCAATTTTACCGGTACCGAGCACCTTTCCTTGACGATTGTCTCCGAAGTAGATGCCCTCGCTTGGATCCCCATTTTCTTCATATTCATCGAACATTCTTCTTTCTCCCGTGATATGGTTGGTGCAGCCACTGTCTAGCACACACTTAGATCCACCGGAGGAATAGGCCTGCAAAAACAATTTATGCATTGGTTTTAGGTACCCAAGCTTGCTTGGGTCCTCGGAGGTTAGTCACAAGAGATTTGGGCACCTACACATGAGACTTGGTGTTCTCATGGTGTGGTCCAACATAATGAGCATAAACCTTTCCATAATTACTTTTCATTAAGACATAGGATGCATCAAAAGTAATGAAAAGTATCTTTTGTTGTTTGTACACAAGACTAGTCTGGGAGGCTGGACTTGTGTGGACCCTGACCGGACTAGTCCGGCGGCCATGCGTGTTGCACTCATTAATTTTTGATTTTCTAGTTTGGAAGACTCCTCCCTTTACAAAGACATTGCTATCCCTGTTATTCTTATGGCTTCTACCTTGTTGCTTTTCACCATAAGAGTAACCAATGCCATATTTGACATTTGGTGGTCTTGTGACCAAGTATGCACTACGTGCATATTTGATTTTCTCCTTGTAAGATATGCCACTTTGGGCAGGATGCTTATCCTTTGTAGAGGTTGGCTTGTCTTTCAAACTGGTGTCAACTTTATTACATGTAAAGTAGAAACAACTTCAGTTTTAATGGGTTGAGAAGGTTAAATTGAAGAGGATGAAGGTTCACCTTGCTTTAGTGACTCAACTTGCACTTCAAGGCTCTTGTTAACCTTGATCAGGTTAGCAAGTTGGTCCTTGACTGTAGCATTTGAGTCGGTTTACTCCAAGTAAGCTTCCTTGCTTGAAGCTAACTCAAGCTCTAGTGATTTGCTTTGCTCCTTTTCAAATTCAAGAAGTTTGTCATGTTCGACATATTCCTCTTTTTGGGAGATAATCATGTCTTCTTGACAGTGTATTAACCTCTCCTACTCAACAAGTTGATCAAGTAAGAATTTCATTTTAGTGGCAGTTTTCCTATCTAATCCAATAAGCATATCTTATTTATCACTATTGATTTCATCATCGCTAGAATAGGAATGCACAGAAGGGGGTTTGGTGTTTACCTTGCGTTTACCTTCCTTTGCCATGAGGCAAGTGTCATTTCCCTTCCATGTGCCAAGTGTAGAGAAGAGAGTAGACTTCTTGGATGTCTTCTCGATGGCTATGCTAGCCATCTCTTCTTCTTCGGATGATGAGGACTCATTATTTGAGTCCCACTCTTTCCCTATGTGCGCTTGTTAGGCTTGTTTCTTCTTCTTGAAGAATTTCTTGGGTTGAGGCTTGGCTTCTTTGGTCTTCTTCTCATTCTCATCATATGGGCAATCAACTATAAAGTGGCTATACTCACCACAATTATAGCATGCCCACCTCAACTTTGGCTTTGTTCTTTCCTTGTACTTTCCTTCGCTTGATTTAGTACCTTTTCTCTTCTTCATAATTCTCCTAAATTTTTTCATGAACAGTATCATGTCTTCTTCATCTAATTCACTGCTCTCATCATCACCATCTTCTTCTAGCTGAGCTTCTCGAGCTTCTTTAGATAGGAGCTTGAGGGTGGACTTCAAAGCAACCCCTTTCTTCTTTGCCAAGGTGAGGTCGGCAATTTCCTTGACAATGCTTTGCTTGTTTTTCCATCATCTCGAAATTGATGATTTTTCCAAGTAATTCATCCGGAGTCATTTTCTTGCATCCGGGGCTTTCTCTAATCATTGAGCATAAGGTGACGTTGCGAGGCATGAAAGCTCTAAGGATGAGATTCACCACCTCGTGGTCATTCAACTTCTTGCTTCTGTATGATCGAACCTTGTTTATGAGTGTCTTTAATCAGTTGTACATATGTTGGGGTGACTCGTCTTCTTCAATTGTGAATCTTCCTAATTCGCCTTCGATCATTTTGATCACATATGTAGGTCACCTTCATGTGCAGTTTGCAATGTGTCCCATATCTCCTTAGCAATCTCGAGTCCATCCACCATGGTGAACTCGTGCCGACTGAGCGAAGAGGTAATTACTGCTATGGCTTGAGCATTTTGGTGAATTGGCTGCTCTTGGCTTGGTGTGAGTTCTTCGTCGTCGTCCGGGATATCTATTTCTGTGCACACAATATGCCATAGACTTGGATTGAGAGAGATTAGATGCATTTTCATATTTTGCTTCCACATTGAGTAATAACTTCCATCAAAATGTGGGGATTTTCCAAGTGGGATAGACAAATAATGGTTATTGTTGGAATTGAGACAATCATAGTTGATAGGATATCGGGAGTAGTCGGTGTGACTACTCCCCTTCTTCTTCTCTTCAATCTTTACTTTCCCTTTGGAAAGTGTCTTCTTTCTTAGGAGCGCCTTTAGTTCCAGCATCTGCTCATCGTCGTCCTTGAAGTCTTGAATGGCTACGAAGCATCTCCACCTTTTGGTTCTCGTCATCATCAACCTTTTCTTGGTTGTTGCTCTTGTGAACGTCCTTCATGTCCGACATGATCTCTTCGAGCGTTTAGTCTCTTTCTTGAAGAACCAGGCTCTGATACCAATTGAATTTGGCCTAGAGGGAGGGTGAATAGGTATTTGATTATACAATTAATTTGATTAGTGTGTACCAACTAGGTTGATTAAGTTTGATCAATTAATTTGATTCTACAATGTATGCAGTAGAAATATACAGTTAATTGAAGTGCTGCAAGATTATGGACTGGGATATATCACAATTCAATCTTATACTTAATGATTCAACGTAATGTAACAATATTGGTTAAAACCCTAGATTGTTGTGATGAATAAGAACGATTAACACAAAGCAAGAACACAAACGATTTATCCCGTGGTTCGGCTCCCACAGAGGCAACCTACATCCACGTTGAGGAGTCCACAAAAAGGATCGGGTCTTCTCCAACCCTACCCTCGTCGGATCGCCACGAAGGCCAATCCTCTACCACTTATCACAAAGGAGTGAATAACCAAATTCAAGGGGCCTTCTCACACGTTGAGGGCTCCCCTAAATTACAATGACAAATCCACCAAGAACACAGTCAAAAGATTACAATGAATATCACAAGAGTGTGTTAGGAAATCAAACCAAGAGCTCAAGAGTGATGAAACGTGTCTCCCCAATGTTCCAATGTGTATCCTCAAGGGATTGATCTTTTTGGCTTTAAATTTCATGGAGAGATGTGTTTTTGATGCTCTTGGGGGGTGTGACGGCGCTAGGGTTCGAGAGAGTTTAAAGTTGGACCGTGCACCTCGATTTATATGGGGTTTCTAAAAATGACGGTTAGGGTTTAGAAAGATCGGACTAGTCCGGTGTGCTATGTGTAGCAAACCCTAAGTGTCAAGAAATATCAGACTAGTCCGGCTAGGAGCGGACTTGTCCGATTTCACTTCTAGAAATCTTCGGACTAGTCCGATAGTCATCGGACTTGTCTGGACAGTGAAACCCTAAGTGTTTATGAGGACAAGTCTGCACTTGGAGGAATTGTACGATTTAGGTCATAGAGAATTTCGGACTAGTCTGTGCTAATATCGGACTTGTCTGATTGACATCAGAAAGATATCGGACCAGTCCGGTGTGTGATCATACTTGTCCGATTTTGTGTGACTTGTGAAGTGTTTTGAGGATAGTCTGCACTGGGGAGGACTAGTCCGATTCTAGTCAGAGAGTTATCGGACTAGTCCGATGGATATCAGACTTGTCTGATCTTGTGCAGAAAGGATATCGGACTAGTCCAGTGTCAGTCGGACTAGTCCGGTCCTGTATGAGTTTGTGCAAGTTGTGTGTTTATTTGCGATTGAGCTCTTGGGGTGTGTTTCCTCAACACACTCCACACACAATGATCTACTAATCTTGTTCCTTGAGCTCTTCTCCACATTGCTCCTCACTCTCCATTCTTTTTGGCACTTTGCTTATTTTCACATTAAAACCTATGCTCATCTCAACAAAATAGTTAGGATCTCATTTGCTTGTCATAAATCATCCAAAACCCACAAGGGATTCCAATATGCA
Organism: Tuctoria greenei; assembly: GCA_036927565.1. Lineage (NCBI taxonomy): Eukaryota > Viridiplantae > Streptophyta > Magnoliopsida > Poales > Poaceae > Tuctoria > Tuctoria greenei. The sequence continues at coordinate 195,903,479 of JAYESD010000002.1, forward strand.
CTTTCAAGATCATCTTGTGAAATAAAATATTTGAGTTGGTCATTTTGTAAGACTTTTCTTGTATTTTGTTGGGTACCGTATAGCACGGCACCATCAAGCAACAACGAAGTATACTCCTAGAATGTGTGGACTTCGATCCCCACAAAATCAAGCAAATCAAGGAAGGTACCTTTGTACATCAAACGAAGTATACAAGAGACCTTCTCAAGCGCTTCAACATGGACAAAAGCAAGCCTCTTAGGACACTAATGGGTACAACAACGACACTTGAACTTGATGAAGATGGTGACCCAGTCGATCAAGAAGAATATCGAAGCATCATTGGATTACTTTTGTACCTTACAGCATAAAGACAGGACATATAATTCAGCATATGTCTCTGTGCACAGTTCCAAGCTTCCCCGCGTACTTAACATTGTCAAGCCGTAAAAGAATTCTCAGATACTTACATGGAACTCAAGAATTTGGCATTTTTCTTCCTTCTTCCTTAACTGTTACTTTGAAAGCTTTCTCGTATGCTGATTTTTGGGTTTGTAGAATTTATAGGAAAAGTACTTCGGGTGCCTGTCATTTTCTTTGTAATTCACTTGTTGCTTGGTCCTCTAGAAAACAAAACTCAGTTGCACAATCCACAACAGAATCTGGATATGTACCTGCTGCTAGCGCTTGCTCACAAATTATTTGGACCGTTCAAACTCTTAAGGACTATGGGTTTGATCTATATAGTGTTCCATTGTTTTGTGATAAAACTAGTGCTATTTGCATTGCTAAAAACCCTGTGCAACATTCTAGAACAAAGCACATTAACATTAAGTATCACTTTCTCCGTGATAATGTTGAAAAAAAGAAACATCGTGCTTTACCATGTAGATTCCAAACAACAATTGGCTGACATTTTTACAAAACCTTCTGATTTCACTCTTTTTTTGTTACATTCGTAAAGAAATAGGAGTTATGCATCCTCATGGATTAAAATTAGGGGGAGTTTTGAAACATAGGATGTCTATGCATGAATCTAAATTTAAAATAATACGAGCATAGTATTTCACACATATATGACTTTGTGATTCCATTTACATGCTGAAAGTTCTTACTACATTACTCATGTTATACATTTTGTAGTTTTTGCTATGTCTAGAAATTGGAATAATTTTACAACAAATATTGTCATGGTCAAACTTTCTTGCTATTTTAAACTCGTTGCATGCTCACAAGTGCTTTAAATCATAAAGAATTAATCAAGTAATCAACTCAAATATTGAGCTTTTATGGTCAAATAAATATTCGGAAAAGATCAATAGAATATACATGCATCGCACTTCTTCTTTTGAGATGGCTTCTCACTGCACATAGATATGAACTCGGAAGGAGTTTTGTATGACTAAAACCATGTCCTTAAGCTTCTAATTGTCAAATGACATAGGCTTGGCTTGGTTGGTTACAATAAGGCAGATGCGGCATATAATCTCTTGAAAATGTCATATGTTCCAAATTTGTACTTAAATGAAAATAAAATTGCAGAACAAGTGTCATGCTTTCGAGTCTTGAAATAGTTAAGTTTGTGAGATCATGACTTGCTTAAATTGAAAATTACACTTGATCTCTACCATGGCTTGCACTACTTTATGTATCTCATTGATGAGATATGTAAGTTACTTGATAGTATGACTTGGATGAGCTTTGTTTATATGTATACGTTATAATATGCTTATAACAAATTAAAATTTCTCTTTTGAACAATGCTGAATACATTGTCAAAGGGGAAGAAATTGATCACACATTGCACATATTCACAAGTGTTTTTGGCACGATTCTTCTTAGAGGGGAAACTTTTTTCTTCTCATTTTATTTCTGATTTACGAAGGGGGAGAAGTATGTATAGGACGAGAATTTTGTTTTCAAATCTTTTCATGTGAATAAGCCGATGTTCGGATTTTAAGTGGTGTTGCCAATGCATTCATCAAGGGGGAGATTGTGATACCTATGTGTGTTGCATACATCGGCTTTGACGGTAAGAGTTTTGGATACTTCCAAAACACCTTTTTGAACAATGTCCGACTCTAGGCCCGAGCTCCAACAAGGTCCAACAATAGGTCTGACTTGTTTTGGGTAGCTCCGGCGAGGTCCGACGTAAGGTCCGACTTGCTTTGGCTAAGTCTGACATGTTTTTTGCTAGGTCCAGCGCAAGGTCTGACTAGCTTTGGTAAGCTTCAGTGCTAGGTCATGCTAGCTTTGGTAAGCTCCGACGCTAGGTCCTGGTAGGTTTGGTAAGCTCCAGCTCAAGGTCCGGTTAGCTTTGGCATGGTCCACAGCTTGATCGCAGTGGTTCTGCTTTTAACTTGAAATGCTTCGAACTTGCTTTACATCTATGGAAAGTTTGCTTAGTATTCTTTTACTACATTTTTGGTGTGTTTTGGTGGTTATGGTTGATATCTTTTTGATAAGGTTTGTAACATGCTTATGTGAGGTGCTCACCTAAAGTGTTGTGGTTATTAGAACTAACGAGAGTCAAGTCGAGGACTTGTGCTCGGAAGTATTGGATGTTTGTTCATGTGCAGGTGTTGCTTGATTTCAAGACATGGCTGGTGACGGGATCCATTGAACTAGTCTTAGGGAGAAGATGAGGTTCAATAACCAAGTTCGGAAGGAATTGTAGTTGAGTTGATCGGGAGGTCGCACAACATGGTTTAATCAAGAACAATGCATATGAAGGTACCGTGGACACCGTTTGGAAGGTGTTTGTATGTTTGCAAGGAGTGCATGGACGTGGATACATGTTTCCAAGACGTGATGAAGAGATATGAACGTAAATAATTGGTTGGAAAGGTCCAACAGACTAGGTTATAGACTCAGACTGCGGTTGGGTCGTGTTTGACTCAAATATGGGAAGATTTTAGTTGGTTATAATAGGATTTCGTGTGGGTCACGAAGCTAAGTTGTTTTAGGAATGTGGGATACATTCCTAATGGATTTGGAGGTCTTAAGATTGCTTCTATCTGCGTATAGAAGAGTCTTGAGCGGTTATGGAAAGTTTTGGTTGAATTTGAGTAGGATTTGAGTCCTTGTTAGGTTTGGGTTCGCCTAAGGGCTGATTACCTCCAAAGCTCGTGGTGCACTACTTTGGGGCTGTTCCTTTTGTGTTTTGATCAATAAAATTCGTAGTCTAAAGGAGCTTTTGTGCCATGTTTGTCCAACTTGTTTCATACAAGTTTTTCTCGTCGAGTTTCTTCACAGCACTACCTCGCTTTGGTGGTTCTATCATAACTCGAGTCTTACAGATCCAATTGACGTGATTCTTTTTGGGTTGTCTTAACAACTTGATTATCTATCATATATGAAAATTTCACGGTCATTGGATTTGTGGTTTTGGATCTACACGAGTTTCATTGAAGGGTTGCATATCTTTTTTTTCTCGAGTAGAACAGATTGACCTTCGTTCAATCTTTCAATCGTAACATGAGTTTTTTTTTTCAACGGTTTTTCATGATTCCTGTTGTCGTGTCTTCGTGACTTGATTATCCACAATCTATACTGGTTTTGTCACAATTCATCACCTTAGATTAGTCAAACACACGATTTCATAAAAAAATGATTTTCTACCGAGGGATTTTTGTTGCTTCCGCTAAAAAAGATTTAATCTACTATAACCCCCCGTCTGGTAGCTTTTCACGTGCTCTTCGATCCTACAGTTTTATTTTCCCCGCTGCATATTTCAGTTTTCTTAGCAAGTTGAAAATCTTATATTCTCAACTATTATTTTTTATATCTTTATTTTATACAAAAGGAAAATTGTTGGGTTTCGAAAAAAGGGTTTTTATCTAGAAAACAATTTTTTGAGCTGCAAATGTGGCATTTCACCAACGTGCTAATTTTATAGCAGTTGGGGAGCCACCTGTCAAAAGGGAGAACAGGGGGGCTTTTGACGGCTGTTATATGCAATTTTCACCCGTCAATATAACTCAATTATGTGAAGGAAGTATCATTTCTTGCACACATCACCTTCTATCTAACCTATTTCAGATTGTACTTGGAAAAATTGGAGCATGAATGTATTTTATACAGAATTGAAGTGAAACAAGGGCATGAATCATATAAAATATCACCCCAACCAATCAAGTTGTAGGGACCGGAGTCCCGACATTCCAGGAATCGCAATTGGGTGGTGTCGTGCGATGCGGCACCCAACAGCACACAAAAAAGGTACATCATATTACATAAAACAACATAATATTATACAAACTTCATCTTTTACAAAAAATATACATTAAAATACACTACAGTGGAACATAAGTTCATAACTCTCGACACTCAAGCCTAAGCTATGCAAGTCATTCCGTTCAGCCTGCAAACGGAATCACACTAGCAGCACACAAATTACATCACGGCGGCGTGCAGGGTTCCCACTCGGTCGTATACCCCGACAGGGGCAACGCCTCGCAAGTGAACCCTTCATCATATACGTCATCATCTGCATCAAAAACTTAAAATAGCAACCTTGAGCACGAAGGCTCAGCAAGACTTAACCGTCTCCGCTAAGCATGGAACTCTATATGCAGGATATACGTAATATAGGACAGAAGTTTGCAATAAAAGACTCGCCTAAATATTAGTCCTTACTTTCAGCTTTTAGCAGCAAAACAAGGATTCGTGAATCTGAAAAATTAGTGAATAACCTGTTCTAAACATACAAGTATCAATACATAATTATTCCACAAAGCATGATTCAATAATTTCCAGCTCCAAGTAATTAACTATATCACGACTCAGTGAACAAGCGGTACTCAGGAATGGTGAGGGATGGCTACTCGAATCGATATACACCTGCAGGGATACGCAAATAGCATGACACATACACCCGTACTCAGAGCTGCGAAGGCACACTACACTGATGTTGTATGCGGCAACCTTTTACCTGCTACCTACACATCAAACTGGTCCCACCGCTACGAGTAGGAGGCCCCCACACGGAGTACGATGTACCCGCTGGCAGGTTTACACCTTGCTGCTCTCAACCCGCACCTCTAAGGCTGTGGGGTATGCCTTGACCCTAAGGTGGACAAGTTACATTGGTTTATTCGGTCCCATATATCCAGTATGCCTTCGGTACATTCAAACTTGCTCAACAGAGCCCCACACGGATCGGTCCTTGATCGACACAGGCACAGCTACAGCTCACAGGCCCCTATGTCCTGCTGCTCCTACTCCATGCCCGGTCACATATTTAACCAAATAGTGAATCTCTAACTTGACCAATCCCGTGTGAACCCAAATTCTGAACTCGCGAGTAAATTCCAACTACTCGACTTCTACCGAAGCAACTATAACGTCAAGCATAGCACGGACACATCGAGGACTTAACCAACTACTCTTCTCATGGGTTCTTTGATCATGCATGTGGAAAACTCCAAGAAAACTTAGACTTAGTGCACATACATGCTAAGCCAAATAGTGTGAAACAAATAAAAGTTTAAAACGCTATTAAATACAAACCAAGGCTTGCCTGGCTGCGAGACGAGATTAAAGTTAGTCTCCAAGCTGATGACTTCCATTGGCTCTTGGGTCTCCTCGAGCTCGGCAACTATTTAATATGCAAAGAATAATGCAAATGAATAAATATTGGTATTATTGCATAGCTGAATGGAAACACAATTGAGTGTATTAAATAATGGCCACTGGTTATGGAAATTTTGATAGTGGACACTAGGTGATATGAGTGAGGTTCTGACCAAAATTGGCTAAGTTTACGGAAGTCTCTATTGTATAAAATTCAAAGTAGATATACCATTTCCTGAATTTTCATGGGCAATATGGGACTTTAACATGGCCAAAAGTTTGTTTTATGTTTAGAGGAGGTCAATAGAGACTCAACAAAATTAGTTTCATATTCTTCTAAGCAATATACAGTGAGATATTGAATTTACATGTTTGGACAATTTGCTGAAAAGTTTCTGGACATTTTAGAATTTTTGGGTACATATAGATTTCAAACACAAATTGGCTATTCAAATCAACTCATAGATGAAATATTTATTGGATCTTACTTTTACTGGATCTTAAGGGAATTATTTGTAATGATTTGGCCAAGTTTGGGAATTATTTAATGCATGGAGCACCAGGAATTAATTTCAATAGCATTTTGCTTGATAGAATTATTGAGGACAAATTAATGATTTTCATACAGATACAACTGCACCACCAGAAAGTATAGAACATCCTGAATCCAATAAAATTTATTTGTAAATTGTTGGACAATTATTCTTGGAGATATTTATTTTTAAAATTGGAATCAAATCGGGTATTAAATTTAAATGGGAAAGTTTGAATAAAGACAAGGGACCCACGGGTTTAAAATGGACCAATCAGATTTAAGCCACACGGGCCACAGATATAATGGGCGTGGCCACACTGGATCCAATGCCGCAGCAAATTCGGAGCACATGCCATACAGGCTGACAGACAGGCCCCACAGGGCCTTCTTCAACCTCACGCCCGTGGCGCTGAGGCGCGGCGCGCGGCTGCGCCTGGCTGTGGCCACTCGCTGCAGCCCATCATAGGCCATCTCGGCCTCCCTTACTTGCCGCCCCAACCTAAAAATAAATGGGGAACACGCTGGAGCAGTTACCACCGGCGATAGATGGCCGGAGAGGGACACCCGACGACGGTGGGAGAACCTAGGGTTCCGCCCATGTCGGTCGGGCCCTACGTTGGATTATTTCGGACGGGAAAACTTCAGAGTGCTTCATGGAAGCATGGTGAGCATGATTATGGACACAAAGGAGAGAAAAACATTGGAATACGGTGGCCATGATGAACCGGCGAGGTGAAAAATTGGCGGTTAGGAAAACTGCTATTCCGGCTTGGTTACTCGATGAAACTCGATGATTCTTCTTCGAGGTGAAGCGCCCGGATGTGTAGAAGATAAAGCCTCACATCCACAAAGAATTGTTACACATAGAAAGCAAATTTAATTGGAGACCTAGCTAGGTTCATGCACGAAGCTCGTCGGAAGAAATGGAAATACGCGGCTACGGTCCATGGCATGGGCTCAAATTTTACCATCATCAATAATACGCAGAGGCGAACCTTTTTGCTTCATGGACCGAGGCGGGATGATGGCTGTATCGTTGGGGCACCCAGGGAGCAGAGGCGCGGCCAGGAAAACAGAGGATGGCAGCCACGGTTTCAGTTTCTAGAGCTTCGGGGGTGGCCTAGCTGCACAAGAAAATGATCACATAGCTGTGCAACATGCTGGGGAGTAACTCAGTGCGAAGAAAATATACCGGTGGTCCTCGCTGGATTTTGACAGGACAGGAAGAACTTCGATGGGGAGCAAGAAATGGAGCCTGGGTGGTGAAACAGAGAACAGTGCTTTTGTGCTGGGACTTGGAGAAGATAAGGAGGAACCCTGGGGCTTGCTGTATGCAGCTGGATTCAACTCAGGGAGAAAGCAGGCAAGCAGGTAGCTGCCTGGAATTGCATGGCGTGAGGTGTTGCCCTGGGATGAAAAGAACAGAGCATTCTTACATAGACAGGTGGGTCCCACATTTTGCTCATCCTCATCCCCTCACTGGACAGTCCAATACACACCCCTAATTTGTTCCAAAATTGCTAGATATTTGTGGGGAGGCCAAATTGAATTTGGAGACTTTGATTCTGAAATCAAATTGTTGATTTGCCCAAGTTTCATTCGAATTCAAACTTGAATTTGAATTTGAGTTGAATTTAACGTAGCTACTGAATTAAATAGCCAACTTGCTTCAAAAATTATGAAAGTTTGCAGGGAGACTATTTGAAATATCTGGAAACCAATGGCCAGCTTAAATCTTCATGTTAAACTCATTTGAACAGTAGCTAAGTTTATTTTTTTGAATTCCCTCTTTTGGAGTTTGAATTACTTTGTTTTTCTCATATCCATTTTATTTCTTTTTATCATTCAAAATTTTTAGTCCTAACTGAAGTTTGTATTATGGAAACTAGGGCTTTTACATTCCTCCGCCCTTAAAAGAATCTTGTCCCGAGATTACGATGAAGAGATGGAAGTAGGAGAGAAACTACAGGATATGAGCCGATAAGAAATCCGGATAGTTGGAGCGGAGATATTTTTCGGATTCCCATGTCGCTTCTTCAGTGGTATGGTTGCTCTATAACACTTTATAGAACCACAGCGTGCGGTTCCGCGTCGTTCGAGCCTTCTCATCGAGAATCTGAATTGGATGTTCGGAGTATGTGAGATCCAGTTGCAACTTGCCGATTTCATCCGTGTGGACTGCAGCTGTGAACTTGAGACATTTCCGAAGCTGAGATAATTGGAAAATGTTGTGGATACCAGAGAGAGATGCCAGCAATTCCAATCTATAATACACTGGTCCGGACTTCTCCGTAATAGCAAACGGACCAATAAACCGGGCAGCTAGCTTTCCTTTTACTCTGAACCGGTGATATCCTTTCATAGGAGACACGCGTAGGTATACGTGGTCCCTAACATCGAAGTGCAGTGGGCGACACCGCTTGTACGCATAATTATTTTGTCGATATCTAGCCACTCTCATGTTCGCTTGAATGATATGAACTTGTTCCTCGGCTTTGTTGACTAGATCAATCCCGAAAGTCACTCTTTCCCCGGACTCACACCAATTCAGCGGGGTGCGACATTTTCATCCATAGAGAGCTTCATATGGTGCCATCTTGATACCGCTTGGTAACCATTGTTATACAAGAATTCTGCCAACGGCAAATGATCATCCCAATTTTATCCGTGGTGAATGGCACACGCGCGTAACATGTCTTCAAATACTTGATTCACCCGCTCAATTTATCCATCAATCCGTGGGTGATATGCGGAGCTTCTAATCAGTATAATACCCAATGAGGTATGCAGCTGCTCCCAGAAAAAAGCAACGAACAGCGAGCCTCGATCTGAAATAATCGTGCGAGGAATGCCGTGTCGGCACACGATTCTTGATATGTACAACTCAGCATATTTCTTGGCATTCAATCCGACATTTACCGGAATGATGCATGCTGATTTGCTTAGTCGGTCAACAATCACCCAAATTGAATCATGCTTCTGGAATGTGCCGACGATGAAATCCAAACTCACATCCTCCCATTTCCGATCCGGAATATTCAGCGATTGCAGCTCCCCCGCTTTCTTCATATGGTCGGCCTTCACTCGCCGACACGTATCACACTCGGATCAGTACTTAGCAATCTCACGCTTAATCCGTGTCCACCCAAATTAAGTCTTCAAGTTTTGATACATTTTATTGCTGCCCGGATGAATAGAATATTTTGACAAGTGAGCCTTGTCCAAAATTTTCTTTCGAAGTTCCATGTCACGGGGAACTACAATCCGATCCTTGAACCATAGAGTACAATGTTCATCTCTTCGAAAGCACTTCATCTCACCGCTGTCCATTCTCTTGAGTATGTGAGACATACCCTTGTTCTTCTTTTGAGCTTCTATAATCTCATCTCGGATTGTGGGAATGAGGGAAAGATTTCATAAAGCTAAATATTGAACTACGTATAGACTTGGTTCTTCTTCTTCTATAGGCATGATGGTCAGTTTATTTACATGAGATTTGTGGCTAAGCGCATCAGCAACTATATTAGCTTTGCTGGGATGATAATGAATATCAATCTCATAATCCTTGATCAATTCTAACCATCTTCATTGCCTCATGTTCAGCTCCTTCTGAGTGACGATATACTTCAAACTTTCGTGGTCGGTTTAGAGGTGAACCAGATTTCCAAGCAAATAATGCCTCCACATTTTTGGAGCAAGCACTACGGTAGTGATCTCCAAGTCATGAGTAGGATAGTGCTGTTCATGATTGTGGAGCTGCCGAGATCCATAAGCGACCACACGTCCTTCTCGCATAAGAACGCAGCCAAGGCCGATGCCGGATGTGTCGCAATAAACATCAAATGGTTTCGTTGTATCCGGCTGAGCTAAAACCGGGGCTGTTGTGAGATGCTTCACCAATGTTTGAAATGCCTTCTCACAAGCCTAACTCCAAATATATTTGGTGCCTTTCTTCAACAGCTCCATCATAGGTTTAGCAATTTTTTAGAAGGTTGGAACGAACCTCCGATAATATCCCGCTAAACCGAAAAAGCTTTGGACTTCATGTAAGGACTTTGGAGATTGCCATTTCAGCACTTGAACAATTTTACTTGGGTCCAAAGTGATGCCCTAAGATGAAATAATGTTTCTCAAGAATGGCACTTGACTGATCAAAAATTCACACTTGCTGAATTTTGCATAGAGCTTATGGTCTCGCAATTGTTGGAGCATGATATGCAAGTGTTCAGTGTGTTCTTCCTCCTATTTGGAATAAACAAAGATGTCTTCATGAAGACCACGATGAACTTATCCAACTCTGGCATGAACACTGAGTTCATAAGATACATAAAGTGGGCTAGAGCGTTGGTGAGACCAAAAGACACGACGAGATATTCTTATAGTCCATATCGCGTCGAGAATGCCATCTTCGGTATATCTTCCGTCCGAATTTTGATTTGATGATATGCAGACCGAAGATCCATCTTGGAAAATACCTTAGCACCCACTAATTGATCGAAGAGAATGTCAATGCGAGGTAGTGGATACTTGCTCTCTATAGTCACATTATTTAGCGGATGATAATCCACACATAACCGCAACATTTCATCCTTCTTAACGAACATCGGGGAGCAGCCCCAAGGTGAGGAGCATGGGCAAATAAAACCTTTGTCCAACAGCTCCTTGAGATGTTCCTTTATATCAGCTATCTCATTGGGCGCCACTCGATAAGGTCTTCGAGAGATCGATGTTGTTCCTGGCGCAAGTTCAATCTTGAACTCCATGTCATGTTCGGGCGGCATGCCAGGTAGATCATTGGGAAACACATCGGTATATTCACGGACCACCGGAATGTCTTCCAACTTAATGGAATCAGAGTGGTATGCTGCTGCAATTTCTCGAATGGGTCGATCAAGAATGAGAGTATGTGGACCGTGTAGTGGAGAATCCAAATGAACGGTTCGAGGAACGATGACCAAAACAGCACCGTTGTGAAGTAACCACGACATTCCTATTATGACATCCATCTTTTGGCCATCTAAGATAATGAGAGTGGTTGGATATATTTTTCCAACATGCATAGTAGTGCTTTAGAAATCATACTATGAGCTGATATTTTCCCGCCCGGGAACAAACCATGTATGGAAATTTTGTAGGAAATATTTGTAGTTGGTGCTTCACAACATATGAACTACTAATAAAATTGTGGGTGGCTACAGAATCAAAAAGTATGATAATGGGGTGATCGATGAGAGTGAACGTACCCGCGAGTACGGATTTGCCTTCTGGTATGTCCTCAATGGCGATGTGGTGGACGTTGCTGGGTTTGCGATTTGGTTTCTTGGGCTGGTTGCGGGGTTGATTGGCACCCTGATACGATGCTTGTCCGCTGGTTTGCTTCTTTAGACAGTTGTAGGAAAGATATAGTACGTATATTGGGTCGGACACGCCCACAATTGTAGTACGTATATTGGGTCAGACCACCATAGACCGGAGGACGGAAACCCGGTGCACACTGCTGCTGTCGGGGTGCACGAGGTATCATCATCTGTTGCTGCTGTGGCAGGGGTGGTCGGAAGCTTGGTGCGTTGAACGGGCGGCCACGGAATATAAGCGGTCATGCCGGTGGCTGCCACCTTTGACCGGATAGTGATCGGTATGCCATACGGTACTTTTGTGGAGCTCCACCTCTGCTGCCCTGCGGAGCACTCCTCTTCTTCCCAGTCACCAGCTCACGGGTTGCATCTTCTTGTACATTCGCTGAATTGACAAATTCATTGAATGTGCCACGATTGAACAAAGGGAGCTTGTCCTTCATTTTAGCATTTAAGCCTCTATAGAAGCATTCCCGTTTCTTCTCCTCCGTGTTCACATGATCCGGCGCATACAACGCCAAATGGTTGAAAGCCTTGGAGTACTCATGAGCACTGATCCCGCCTTGCTTGAGTTCAAGAAATTCTTGAAGCTTGCATTTCATAATCTATGGAGGTATGTGATAGGCGCAGAACGCCTCCTGGAATTCAGTCCATGTTACAGCGGACCAGCCGGCAGAGAGGCGACGTAATTCGCCCACCATGCTGTGGGGACCAGAGTCTACACATCCGAGGATCTCATTGGATGGTGCCGAGCGATGAAGCACCTAACAGCACACACGAAAAGAATACCAAAATATACAAAGTTTCATTTCATAAATATATATTCAGAGTTTACAAAACAGTGTACATCATAAGTACACACACAGCGGAACTACATACTCATATTCTCACTTATCTAAGCACAAGAGAAAACGTCCATGCCCTAGGACGCTCCTCACTAGCAACATGACGATCATTCAGCAGCGGCGTGGTTCACATAAGATTTATCTCGACACCTCGAGTCTCATGTACAACCTGAACAGTAGAAATAAAACTAATACCTGCAAAAATCGTTAAAGCGCAAACGTGAGCATAAGGCTCAGCAAGACTAACCCGTCTCACTAGACATATGCAGGGGTAAGTACTAAGCATAGGTAATGAATGGCATAATGGACTCGCCTACAAGTGGGTCCTTATAATCATGTTTGAAGTAGCAAATGACATTCTTCAGACATGACACATCATAGACTCCACAATCAAACAAGAGGCGCTTTGCGGATGATATGACATTCCCAAAGCACATTATGATATTACAGCTAATGTATGGGGAAACTGTAAACTTTTAATTATACTATCTCTAAGCCAAACAAGGTTGCAAAACAATTATAATTCAATATATCATATTCTTCTGACTTCTTTAGTATTTACTATGTTACAACTCAGTGAACAAGCGGTACTCTATTACCGCGAGGGACGGTGATTGCAATCAGGACACACCCGGAATACACGACACATACGTCCGCTCGGAAGTTCCTTTCACGGTACTCCGCTCCCACGTCGTATGTGGCCACCTTACACCTGTCATCCCAATGTCGAACCAGTTCTACCGTCCTAAAAGTAAGGTCCCTAACCGAGCACGTCGAAGTTGCTCCTTAGAGGTTCCCACCTTACGATCATCTTCCCCTGAAGGACGGCGGTATAAGTTTCGACACGAGGGTGCCCGAGTTACATCAGTTTAATGGACCACATTAATCCATTATGTAACCGGTACTCTTCAAACTTGCTCAACAGGGCCGCACACGAGACGGTCCTTAACCGACATAGATGGGGCTACAACCAACCTCCACATTTGCCTTACCATTACCGGCCCAGGCCCAAATGTGGTCGCAAGCATTGTCCCTCTCATTCGGGACCAGACAACCTTGCGCGTCCCGTCCTACAGGAACATCCCCGTCCACATCTCCAATTATTAAGAGTGAACATTTTGGTAACATCTCGTGAGTAGATTCCCCTACTCGACTTCTCTCGCAAGTATAATAAACTACTTGACTTGTGGTCAATAAAATGTGACCCTCTCGTGAGTAGATTCCAACTACTCGACTTCTACCGAATTTCCTATTCATTAGCAAAGCAGTTACTACAGGTCAAACTGTAACTCGTTCCAACCAACCTTTGGGATTTTTGGTCATGCAAGTGGAGTTTCAATCACCCTATACGTAATGCACATATGAAACTTAAGACGTAATGTGAGAAATACTGCAAAACTCTGTAAAGCTTTTAAATGCAAACTGGGGCTTGCCTTGTTTGCGACTCGATTAAATGTCAAGGGTCAGTGGCTTGATGCTTCACAAACAGGTCCTCTTCTACTCCTTTCTGTCACGGCGTCTATCGCAATGGATATGCATACAACACATAATATACTTTAATAACATAACTAATGAATATGCACACATTATGCAATGTCATACTCATAAAGGAATTATGTTTGTAAATCAAGAATGAATAAGGTGTACTTTTGTGTATTAGATTGGATTTGGGTAGGTTAATTTGATATTACTTCATATTATAAGAATGTACATAAGAATTTTCTATATAGTCATGGATATAAGGAAAATATACAGAAATAAATTCTTATGCAGATGAGTTCTATTGGCTCTGATAATTTGACTCTGGTATAAAGATGTGATGAATAAATTCTCATAAAAATTTCAGAGAATTTGATTGGAGAAAATGATCTACAAAATTCTATCAAGCTTTCATCATTTAGGAATTTGCAGATAAAACCTGAGGTTTTATCATGTCCATAAATGGCACAGCTAGATAGTAATGATCAAAAGGAAACTACCAAAACTGGTTTCACAATTTTTCAAGCCTCCTACCGGAAGATATTGAATTTACAAGTCCCTATGAATTTCTGGATTTAATTTGTTATTTTCTGAAATTATAATTAACCTAGGCAAAGACTGTGAATTAAACCCTCTTAAACAACTTTGTTATGCTTGAAAATTTTACTGTAGCTTCTACATAACAAAATGATCGGTTAGGTAAGCTTCCAGAATTATCTGAATAGAATCCAATTTTCTATATTTTCCACAAGGTATTATACTAAGTGATTTATAGAATATTCTCTATGTCTTTTTATGAAGATTGGGATGGACCACTGGAAAGTACAGATCCTAAGGAGAATTAAAAAATGTGCTTCATCTAATTTGGAGCATCCTAGCCAAAGTTATAGCATTTCAAAATTTAGGCATTTTCTGGAATTCTTTTTGAATGAAAAAAGACAATCCCTCTAATCAACTGACACGTGGCCTCTAAATCTTCCCACCCAGCCGATGCCACACCGGGCCACAGAGTTTAATCGCGTTGGCACACTAAATCCCGGCGCCACAAAAAATCCCACGGGGGTGTATCTTCTTCTTCCCCCTGATTCTGGCAGCCCGTGGCAGCGCCATGGCCGGAGGCCGGCCGGCGACTCGTCGGAGCACGCCGAGCTACCTTCCCCGAGGCTGGAACTTGCCACCCGGGGGTTTTCGATCCTCAGGAACTCACTGGTGGCATCGGATTTGACTGACACGCACCGGAAAACTGCCTACACCGGCGACTGGCGGAACCCGACGATCGGCGACGGCGTTCTCAGTGTACAAGGCATGGGAGAAGCTGCTTTTTTGCTCTGGAAGCTTTGTGGTGCTTCCCTGATCATTGGCCTACACTCCAATAGCTTGAAAATTGGTCAGAGTATGGGGGCACCATGGAACCGATTCTAGGCGGCGGCGATATTTGAAATTCCGGTTAGCCGGAGTGGGGATATGGCTAGCTAACGGCTCAGGAAGGAGCGCGCGCAAGTGTAGAGGCTGGGGGCGGCTGGAATTGTGAAGATACTCACCAAGGAGGAAGAGCTCCACGTTGGAACAGAGGTAGGTCGACGGCGCGCCGGAAGAAAAACTCGCGATTCCCTCCGGGATGCTAGGTCCGGCGGCAGCCACGGTTCAGGGATGTCGAGAGGGTATGAGCGCGCACCAAAGCGAAGCTTTGCTTGAGCGGGGGCTGCTGTACTTTGGGCGGCCGAGTGGAGCGACGTTGGAGCAATGCGGGAGGACGAAGAATAGCCGAGCGCTCGGTTCCTTTTATACCCGACCGATGGAGCGGGGCAGGTGGCGTCATGGCCCTTCGTGGCGCGCATGCACGCGAAACGCATCGAGCTGGAGAGCTGCCTTGTGGTGAGTTGGAGAGGTGCTTGACGCCCTGTGGCCATCGCTGGGACGCGCGCTCGTGACACAGAGCAAATAGCCTTTGGGATCCTCTTACAGGTAGGCCCCACTCTGCTCTTATCCCCTTAATTCTTTTATTTCTTTTTGTTACCCAAGCCTAGATGTGATAAGGACTCTAAATTCAGAAGAGGATTGGTCCTGTTATATTTGAATGGTTTGACAAATTTGAATATCCAAATTGGCCAATTTGAAATTTGAATTAGATTCAAATTCCTATTTATATGTTTTATGTATGTATTTTAATCTCCTCAATTATTGCCTTTTTAAATGGTCATGGGTTTCCAATAATGTGCTCAATAATTAGTCCACTACAGAATTGAAATTGAACTCTTAATTTGAATATATTTCTATTCCACTTATCACATGTTTGGTTCCCTGCAAATTTGAATTAGATTCAAATTCATTTTTTATAATATATATGCATGTCATTTAATTTTTCCCCCAATATTAATGTATATAATGTCCTATGCTTTTAATTGACTAACTGATCAAATGGAGAATATATTTTTTTACCTTGATCATTGATTTGAATATTTTGTACCTTTCCATATATACTTTTATTCACACATGTTTGTTTTATTTCTTTGATTTTTCCCTTGTGATCAAAGCACATAAATTCTGGTGTTTAAATTTAAAATTCAAGACCTTTGGAAATTTCAGCTTAGCTGAATTCAAAATGAATTCTAGGTTTTATCTAGAGCTTCACATTAACATTTTTACTCATGTCCATATGAATTTATTGGCTCTCATATGACCTTAGTCTTCAATGTACATGTTTAAAACTATTATTTCATGTGCCATACATTGGAGACACAAGCTTCCAAAAGTTTGGGATTTTACATTCCCCCCCCCTTAAAAGAATCTTGTCCCGAGATTATAAAAGAAGAGGAAATGTCGGAGTGTATCATCGTTGATACGATGATAGCAACTCCGGATAGTTGGAGCGAAGATAGTCTTCACTCTCCCATGTAGCTTCCTGGACGGTGTGGTTATTCCATAAAACTTTATAGAACCACAATGTCTGGTTTCTTGTCTCTCTCGTCTTCTCATCAATAATCCGTATCGGTTGTTCAACATAGGTTAGATCCGGCTTCAGTTCTTCCATGTCCTCAGATATGACTTCTGTTGGAGTTTTGAGACACTTCCTTAACTGAGACACGTGGAATATGTTGTGTACTCCGGACAAGGACGTGGTTAGCTCCAGCCGATAGGCTACGGGTCCACATCTTCCCGTGATGGGAAATGGCCCGATAAATCATGAAGCTAGCTTTCCCTTTCCTCCAAAGCGATGAATTCCTTTCATCGGAGAGACACAAAGGTACATGTGGTCTCTGACGTTAAAGATCAAGGGACGACGTTGCTTGTCAGCATAACTCTTCTGCCGAGACTGAGCTGCTCTGAGGTTTGCCTGAACTAGGTTAACTCGTTCTTCAGCTTCATTAGTGAGATCCACTCCGAAGATCACTCTCTCTCTCCAGGCTCACACCAATTGAGTGGTGTGCAGCACTTCCGACCGTAGAGAGCTTCAAAAGGTGCCATTTTGATACTGGACTGATAACCGTTGTTGTATGAGAACTCTGCCAACGGTAAATGCTCATCCCAGTTCTTTCCGTGATCTATGGCACATGCCCTTAGCATATCTTCTAGGATCTGGTTCACCCTTTTAGTTTGTCCATCAGTTTGAGGGTGGTGTGCTGACCTTCGGATTAACTTAGTTCCCATTGATGCGTGTAGTTGCTCCCAGAAACGAGCAACAAACAACGATCCTCTGTCAGAGACGATGGTGCGGGTAACTTCGTGTAAGCACATGATCTGTGACATATACAGCTCAGCATACTTCTTTGCATTGTACGCCGTGTTCACTGGAATAAAGTGTGCTGACTTGGTTAATCGGTCTACGATTACCCAAATAGAATCGTTCTTGTGGAACGTGAGAGGCAATCCAACAATGAAGTCCATACTGAGATCCTCCCATTTCCATGCAGGGACACTTAAAGATTGTAGCGGTCCCGCTTTCCTCATATAGTCAGCCTTCACTCTTCTGCATGTATCACACTCGGACACGTACTTTGCAATCTCTCTCTTCATTCATGTCCACCAGAATTTCGTTCTAAGATCTTGATACATCTTATTGCTTCCTGGATGGATTGAATACTTTGACAGGTGAGCTTCATCCAAGATCTTCTTTCTGAGTTTCATGTTCCGGGATACTACTATACGATCGTTGAACAAAAAATTTCCTTGTTCGTCTTCCCGAAAACATTTCACCTCACCGTCTCTCATTCTCTTCCGAATGTGAGACATAGCCTTGTCTTTCTTCCGAGCTGCAATAATCTCCTCTCGGATTGTAGGTCTGAGAGCAAGATTATATAGAGCTCCGTAGGGAACCAACTGTAAACTTGGTTCTTCCTCTTCGTCTAGAATTATGGTTATGTTGTGAACATGAGATTTCCGACTCAAAGCATCGGCAACTACGTTTGCTTTGCCCGGATGGTAATGGATCTCCAGTTCATAGTCCTTTATAAGCTCTAACCATCTTCTTTGCATCATATTCAAATCCTTTTGAGTGAATATATACTTGAGGCTCTTGTGGTCTGTGTAGAGATGTACTTGATTTCCCATTATGTAGTGCCTCAACATTTTCAGTGCCATTACCACAGCAGCCAACTCCAAGTCATGAGTCAGATAATGCTGCTCATGAATCTGGAGTTGTCTTGATCCATATGCAATTACACGTCCTTCTTGCATCAAGACGCATCCTAGACCAGTGCCTGATGCATCGCAATAAATATCAAACGGCTTTGTCGTGTCTGGTTGAGCTAGAACTAGTGCCTTAGTGAGATGTTTCTTCAATATCTGGAATGCCGCTTCACAGGCTTCACTCCAGACATACTTGTTTCCTTTCTTCAGCAATTCCGTCATAGGCTTAGCCACTTTGGAGAAACCTGGAACATATTTCCGGTAGTAGCCAGCTAACCCTAAGAAACTTCTGACCTCATGGATGGAGGTCGAAGATTTATATTTAAGTACCTGTACCACTTTGCTTGGATCCACAGCAATACCGTCTGCTGAGATAACATGACTCAGAAATGGTACCTTGTTAATCCAAAATTCACATTTGCTAAATTTGGCATATAGCTTATGGTCTCTCAATCGTTGAAGCATGATATTCAGATGTTCGGCGTGTCCTTCCTCTGATTTGGGATAAACCAAGATGTCATCTATGAAGACCACCACGAACTTGTCCAACTCCGACATGAATACTGAATTCATTAGATACATGAAGTGAGCCAGTGCGTTGGTGAGACCAAAAGACATGACAAGATACTCATATAGCCTGTATCTTGTTGAGAATGCCGTCAAAGGTATATCTTCAGCCCGTATCTTGATTTGATGATAACCGGACCGAAGATCCATCTTCAAAAATACCTTATCACCCACTAACTGGTCGAATAGAATATTAATCCGTGGCAGTGGATACTTGTTCTTTATAGCCACAGCATTCAGCGGACGATAATCGATACATAACCTTAGTGTTTCGTCCTTCTTCTTCATGAATATCACTGAGCATCCCCAAGGTGATGAGCTGGGACGTATGAATACCTTCTCAAGTAACTCATTCAACTATTCTTTTAGCTCCGCCAATTCCTTGGGCGCCATCTTGTAAGGTCTTCGAGATATGGGTCTGGTTCCTGGTATTAACTCAATCTTGAATTCCACATCTCACTCAGGTGGCACGCCTAGCAGATCGTCAGGAAACACATCCGTGAAATCCCGAACAACTTAAATGTCCTCTAGCTTTGTGGCTTCCGTGTTATACACCACTAGACGTTGTGGTGTCACATTCTTCAGAACCAAAGTATGCTGCCCATGCCTTTTAGAATTCAGTTGCACTGTATGAGCACTGATTGAAGATTGCTTCATGATGTGTCAACCAGGTCATTCCCAAGATAATGTCAATCTTCTGCCCGTCCAATATAATGAAGGTGGTCGCATAAATCCTACCATCCAAACATAGAGGTGCTCGGGCAATAATCTGGTTGGTTGACATTTTTCCTCCAGGTGAATTTATTGTATATGGTGTTGATAGCGTTGTTGATGATAATTGACGCTTCAACCCAAACTCCTTACTGATGAAATCATGTGTTGCTCCAGAATCAAATAACACAAATGCCGATTGAGCATTTAAGCTGAACATACCCGCTAACATGGGTTCTCCTACTGGAATATCCACG
This sequence comes from Tuctoria greenei, assembly GCA_036927565.1. Taxonomy (NCBI): domain Eukaryota; kingdom Viridiplantae; phylum Streptophyta; class Magnoliopsida; order Poales; family Poaceae; genus Tuctoria; species Tuctoria greenei. The sequence continues at coordinate 195,923,406 of JAYESD010000002.1, forward strand.
ACAGCTATAAAGTTGAGGCTGCCGGCTTTCATCTTCTTCTTTTGCCTACGAGATTGAGTATTTCTCGGAGGAGCAACTTCTAGACTGACGTCTTGTTTAGCTGCAGGACCTTCTAGAACTAAATGCTCTTTATCACCACCACTATGTACTGTCCTAAGCATTGCCTACAGTGGAGTAACTTTTCATGCCACTCGTGGAGGTGGTGCACAAGAACTCACTTGCTGCTGCATCTCAGGTGCTTCAATCCACTGCAATGGTGGTGACCAACTCTGCATCGGTGGCTGTCTTGCAACTACCCGAACTTCCGGTTCGGCTGGTAAATGATATACCAGTCGATATTTCCGAGGAGTACCACTAATATCATCCGTTGATGTGATGCTCTTCCTCATGTCCGCCTGATAACGAATAGAAGCATCTTCCTGCCATATAGCGTTATTGACCAATTCATTATAGTCTCCTTTGTTGAATAGGACAAATATTTCATGAAGCTTGGCATTCAAGCCCCGGAGAAATCGGTCACACCTCGAAGCTTCTGTCCTCACATAGTCTGGTGCATATTGTGCCAACCGGTTGAATTCTCTGGAGTACTCAAGAGCACTCGTCCCCCCTTGGGTCAATTCTGCAAACTCTTCAAGCTTCGACTTGATAATCCCCCTCGGAATATACTGAGCACAGAACGCATCACGGAATTCATTCCAGCTCACGTGATGTCCTTCAATGGTCATGGCGAGATACTCTGCCCACCAAGCTCCAGCAGATCCATGAAGCTGCTGAACTGCAAAGTCCACCTTCTGATACTCGTCACACAACAGAGTTTAGCTTCAATAATCCGGATACAATGATGTGCCTCTAACGGATCTGTTGCTTCCGTGAAGACAGGCAGTTGAGTTTTCAGAAAATTCAAACAAGAACTTTCATCCAGATCCCGTTGTCATGATGCTTGAATAAAGCCTTGTTGCACCAATGTCTAAAGCAACTGGTTGTTCTCACGATGAGACTCAACCATTTGTGCCATAACCTCCGTCAATCGGGTCGACGGCGGTTCTTGCGGTCGAGTCGAGTCATTTCCGCTGTGACTAGACTCTCCCATTTCAGCGCCGGAACGAGTGCAAACCATACTGCAAGAATGACCAATTACGGTTACGTTCAAAGATTGAATGACAGTCGATACTTGCAAACATTAACCGTATATGAATCATAAAACTTTTGCAGCATATTCATACACGTTCAAACGACACTCTGATTCTAAACTTCTTCTAGACCTCTTAACGAGCTTTTTCCAATGCTCAAGTTTCATAAAATGAACATACATACATCTTGACATGTTGCACAACTTTGGCAAGTTTCAAACATGCCGATCCATAAACAAGTTTCCATTTCAATTGCATTGGCCAATCTGCTGTCCAAAATTGACCAGTTTGCAAAGAACTCAGATTCTACTACAGTAAAGAGTAGAATCAATCCTGAACTTGAATACCAAAGTTACAGACAACTTCATTAGATTTTGAAAAATTCTGAATTTGCTTCCTGATCAGATCTGGATCAAAAGTTATGATATTTCAAAATTGACAGAATTCTGGAAAATTTTCAACAGCACCTCCTTTGAAGTGGCTGATTTGAACATCAATTTCCATACAGTTCTGCCCCAAATTTGGAAAAACACTGGATTACAAAGTTGTAATACATAGAATAAGCTTTTTAATGGTGTAACCTAGGATCTATAGAAATTTTTCAACAGGAAGTTATGGTGGAAAAACAGGAAAATTCCAGAGAGGTTTTGACAGTTCTGTTTCCAGCAACAGTTTCTACCAATCTGGAATTTTTCACCAATTTGAAGATTGATTCAGTTCTGGCAGTCTACATACAAGTTGTGGATCACTTCAGGCCCTTTCCAAAACTGTATTACACATCCACATTGGTTAAATCTAGCAAGAGTTATGCCCTGTACAAATCCAGCAAAAATTCTGCCAGATAAACAGGGAACTCTGCTTTGGAATCTTTTTGAAAATCACTAAACTCCAATGGAATCTTAGTTCAACATCAGAGTTCTCTAGTTAATATTAGATTCTAAAACTTTCTTTTGGTTCTCAAATCAAGGTTTTACTTGTCATCAACAGAAAAGATTTTTGGGGTGAAGTAAGGTGTGAATGCATTACAACAATTATGTCGGTACTACGTTACCTCACAACTGAAAATCTTTACCGGATTCTTAGCCGGCATAACGTGCTATAGGTGCCACTAAAACGATCGCTCGCAGACGTATTCTAGTAGCAACACGTTCAACGTAGTTAGTGTACCTGTCACTACACTTAAACTACTGATCAATCATATGGTACCGTACAGTACAGTCTAGCCCGCACGGGCGATCAATTCACTAAAACATAAATTAAAGTAAAAACATTCGTCCCGTATCATTCCATACGGGCCGCCTCGAGTTAAGCCACGAATCGAGGTACATGACCGTGTTTTCTATCACCCGACGGGGTCCCACGTCTTTGCATAATGCTGCACCAGTAGGAGGCACATCGGGTTATGTCCCACCCGACGGGGGCTCCCACTAATTTTGTGTCACGCTAGGGTACCGCGTGTCATATGTTCTCGGAAACATGGAAAGTTTCAGAGACTCATATTGACATTTCCGTGCCAAGCCACGGAAATAATCACATGCTACCTCTCGCATGGTGAGCTTACCGCAATTGATCCGCTTGCGGTGGCATACCTTACCTCTTACCTGACGTCGGAGCGTCGTTACAGAATATAATAACACATATGTTAGCTTTGCCACCTTAAGTAACTTATACTATAATAGACCTTATGTGGGCATATAACTAATCCTCACTCGACTACTTCGTTGTTTTCAAAAATAGGCTCTTTTTGAGCGTGCTATTCCCAATGAAGCTCTGATACCATGTCTGTGGGTACCGGAGTCCACACATCCGAGGATCTCAATGGGTGGTGCCGAGCGATGCGGCACCTAACAGCACACACGAAAATAATACCAAAACATACAAAGTTTCATTTCGTAAATATATATTCAGAGTTTACAAAACAGTGTACATCAGAAGTACACACGCAGCAGAACTACATACTCATATTCTCACTTATCCAAGCATAAGAGAAAACGTCCATGCCCTAGGATGCTCCTCACTAGCAACATGACGATCATTTAACAGCGGTGTGGTTCACATGAGATTTATCTCGACACCTCGAGTCTCATGTACAACCTGAAGAGCAGAAAGAAAACTAATACCTGCAAAAATCGTTAAAGCACAAACGTGAGCATAAGGCTCAGCAAGACTAACCCGTCTCACTAGACATATGCAGGTGTAAGTACTAATCATAGGTAAGGAATGGCATAAAGGACTCGCCTACAAGTGCGTCCTTGTAATCATGTTTAAGTAGCAAATGACATTCTTCAAGCACGACATATCATAGACTCCACAATCAAACAAGAAACGCTTTGCCGATGATATGACATTCCCAAAGCACATTATGCTATTACAGCTAAAGTATGGGGAAACTATAAACTTTAATTATACTATCTCTAAGCCAAACAAGGTTGCAAAACATTATAATTCAATATATCATATTCCTCTGAGTTCTTTAGTATTTACTATGTCACAACTCAGTGAACAAACGGTACTCTATTACCGCGAGGGACGGTGATTGCAATCAGGACACAGCCGGAATACACGACACATACGCCCGCTCGGAAGTACCTTTCACTGTACTTCGCTCCCACGTCGTATGTGGCCACATTTCACCCGTCATCCCAATGTTGAACCAGTTCTATCGTCCGAAAAGTAAGGTCCCTAACCGAGCACATCGAAGTTGCTCCTTATAGGTTCCCACCTTACGATCATCTTCCCGCGAAGGACGGTGGTATAAGTTTTGACACGAGGGTGCCCAAGTTACATCAGTTTAATGGACCCCATTAATACATTATGTAGCTCGTACTGTTCAAACTTGCTCAACAGGTCCGCACATGAGACGGTCCTTAACCGACACAGATGGGGCTACAACCAACCTCCACATTTGCCTTACCCTTACCGGCCTAGGCCCAAATGTGGTTGCAAGCAATGTCCCCTTCATCCGAGATCTGACAACCTTGCGTGTCTCGTCCTACAGGAACATCTCCGTCCTCATCTCCAATTATTAAGAGTGAACGTTTTGGTAACATCTCATGAGTAGATTCCCCTACTCGACTTCTCTCACAAGTAGAATAAACTACTTGACTTGTGGTCAATAAAATGTGATCCTCTCACGAGTGGATTCCAACTACTTGACTTCTAACGAATTTCCTATTCATTAGCAAAGCAGTTACTACAGGTCAAACTGTAACTCGTTGTAAGGACCGAATGACCAAGAGGGGGGGGGTGAATTGGGCTTTCTTCGAAAAATTCTAAGTAATGAAACTTAATTTCTAAAGCCCAATTCCCTACGCAAACTATCTATGCATTCTACGAGATAGAAACTTCGTGGAATATAAAATGCATAACAGTAAGGGAAGGAGAAGGATGCAAACTCCCGAGGAGACAAGGATTTATCCCGTGGTTCGGCAAGATCGTCAAGATCTTCCTACATCCACGTTGTGGCACCCACCAAGGGGTTTTGCCACACCCAAGTCACCGAGACGAGGGACCTTCACTATTCCTCTTCGTTTGCCTCCCTTGGCAAGGTGGAGCTCAAGCCTTGTACAACTTCGACCTTCCGGGTTTCCACACATGCCTTGGCAAGCTCCAGAAGTCTTCTCACAGTTACAAACACCAAGGGCACTCCCTTGAGGCTCTCACACTATCCTGGAGAGTCCACTCACCCAGAATGGTGGCACACAAGCTCTCTCTCTAGCTAGTTCTAGCCTAAATCTTGGTGTATAGATGATCGAAATGGTGTGGAAGTGATTTCTCTTGGTCTTGAACGCTTGTGGATGTGTTGATGGTGTCTGGTGATCAAGACTTGATGAAATGACAGGATTAGGGGGTATTTATAGCCAGCCTCCCCGAAATTGCCGTTGGAAAAGTAGGCTGTCAGAACTTTACTGTGAACACCGGATGATCCGATGTCTCCCCTTTAGTTATCATTAGTCAAGTTACTTTAGCTGACGTCATTGTGTCAGATATGACCATTGTTAGACCGATGTTGATCCTGTCTTCTCATCGGATGATCCGGTGGCTCTTCCTCCAGAATTTTCTCAATCTTGATGCTTACTGGAGTAATCGACCGATGTGTGCTTCTCTGTACATCGGATGATCCAGTGCTACACTTGGTCCAATGATCTTGCAAACTGTACTTATGGACCGATGTTACTGAGCCATTCACATCGGATGATCTGGTGAGTACTTTGTTCTGAGGTCTTCTTCTTCAGCTGAACCAACTCGATCGATGTGTTGTTCTGAGGTATCATCTGTTGATCCGGTGAGTTGATTTTGTTTGCTTCGAGTTGTTTCTAAGTGATTCTTTTGTGTCTTGCTCGATTGACCTCTTAGACTTTGTTGAAAATGTATCTCTGATGATTGTCAAGCATTAAGTGTCATTAATTTTGGTTGAGTGACTTTGACATAAGAGCTTTCACTTCTTGTCTTGACATAATTGATTTGATCTTATTCATCGATTGTTAGGGGTCTCCAGTGACATATAAATTTCATTTTATTGAGTGATTATGGGGACCTTGCATTCACAAATTCATTAGTAAAATCCAATGGTTGTCATTAATCACCGAGACCATACCTCATGGGGGCCTAGATGCTTTAACTCGTTCCAACCAACCCTTGGGATTCTTGGTCATGCAAGTGGAGTTTCAATCACCCTATACGTAATGCACATATGAAACTTAAGACGTAATGTGAGAACTACTGCAAAACTCTGTAAAGCTTTTAAATGCAAACCGGGGGTCGCCTTGTTTGCGACTCGATTAAATGTCAAGGGTCAGTGGCTTGATGCCTCACAAACAGGTCCTCTTCGACTCCTTTCTGTCACGGCGTCTATCGCAATGGATATGCATATAACACATAATATACTTTAATAACTTAACTAATGAATATGCAGACATTATGCAATGTCATACTCATAAAGGAATTATGTTTGTAAATCAAGAATGAATAAGGTGTACTTTTGTGTATTAGATTGGATTTGGGTAGGTTAATTTGATATTACTTCATATTATAAGAATGTACATAAGAATTTTCTATATAGTCATGGATATAAGGAAACTATACATAATTAAATTCTTATGCAGATGAGTTCTATTAGATCTGATAATTTGACTCTGATATACATATGTGATGAAGAAATTCTCATAAAAATTTCAGAGAATTTGATTGGAGAAAATGATCTACAAAATTCTATCAAGCTTTCATAATTTAGGAATTTGCAGATAAAACCTGAGGTTTTATCATGTCCATAAATGGCACAGCTAGATAGTACTGATTAAAAGGAAACTACTAAAATTGGTTTCACAATTTTTCAATCCTCCTACAGGAAGATATTGAATTTACATGTCCCTATGAATTTCTGGATTTAATTTGTTATTTTCTGGAATTATATTTAACCTAGGCAAAGACTATGAATTAATCCCTCTTAAACAACTTTTTTATGCTTGAAACTTTTACTGGAGCTTCTACATAACAAAATGATTGGTTGGGTAAACTTCCAGAATTATCTGAATAGAATCCTATTTTCAATATTTTCCACAATGTATTATACTAATTGATTTATAGAATATTCTCTAGGGCTTCTCATGGAGATTGGGTGGGCCACTGGAAAGTACAGATCCTAAGGAGAATTACAAAATTTGTTTCAACTAATTTGGAGCATCCTAGCCAAAGTTATAGCATTTCAAAGTTTAGGCATTTTCTGGAATTCTTTTTGAATGGAAAAAGACAATCCCTCTAATCAACTGACACGTGGCCTCTAAATCTTCTCACCCAGCCGATGCCACACCGGGCCACAGAGTTTAATCGCGTTGGCACACTAAATCCCATCGCCACAGAAAATCCCAAGGCAGTGTGTCTTCTTCTTCCCCCCGACTCCGGCGGCCTGTGGCGGCGCCATGGCCGGAGGCTGGCCAGTGACTCATCGGAGCACACCGAGCTACCTTCCTCGAGGCTAGAACTTGCCACCTGGGGGTTTTCGACCCTCAGGAACTCACTGGTGGCCTCGGATTCGACTGAGACGCACCGGAAAATTGCCTAAACCGGCGACTGGTGGAACCCGACGATCGGCGACGGCGTTCTCATTATACAAGGCATGGGAGAAGCTGCTTTTTGCTCTGGAAGCATTGTGGTGCTTCCCTGATCATCGGCCTACACTCCAATCGCACGAAAATTGATCGGGGTATGGGGGCACCATGGAACCGATTCTAGGCGGCAACGAGATTTGAAATTTTGGTTAACCGGAGTGGGGATATGGCTAGCTAACGGCTCAGGAAGGAGTGCACGCAAGTGTAGATGCTAGGGGCGGCTAGAATTGTGAAGATACTCACCAAGGAGAAAGAGCTCCACGTTGGAACAGAGGTAGGTTGACGGCGCGACGGATGAAAAACTCGGGATTCCCTCCGGGATGCTAGGTCCAGCGGTAGCCGCGGTTCAGGTATGTCGAGAGGGTATGAGCGCGCACCAAACGGGAGCTTTGCTTGAGTGGGGGCTGCTGTACTTTGGGCGGCCGAGTGGAGTGACGTTGGAGCGATGCGGGAGGACGAAGAATAACTGAGCGCTCGGTTCCTTTTATACCCGACCGACGGAGCGGGGCAGGTGGCGTCGTGGCCCTCCGTGGCGCGCATGCACGCGAAACGCATCGAGCTGGAGAACTGCCTTGCGGTGAGCTGAAGAGGTGCTTGCCGCCCTGCGGCCAGCGCTGGGACGCGCGCTCGTGAGACAGAGCAAATATCCTTTGGGCTCCTCTTACAGGTAGGCCCCACTCTGCTCTTATCCCCTTAATTCTTTCATTTCTTTTTGTTACCCAAGCCTAGATGTGATAAGGACTCTAAATTCAGAAGAGGATTGGTCCTATTATATTTGAATGGTTCGACAAATTTGAATATCCGAATTGGCCAATTTGAAATTTGAATTAGAATCAAATTCCTATTTATATGTTTTATGTATGTATTTTAATCTTCTCAATTATTTCCTTTTTAAATGGCCATGGGCTTCCAATAATGTGCCCAATAATTAGTCCACTGCAGATTTGAAATTGAACACTTAATTTCAATATATTTCTATTCCACATATCACATGTTTGGTTCCATGCAAATTTGAATTAGATTCAAATTCAATTTTTATAATCTATATGCATGTCATTTAGTTTTTCCCCCAATATTAATGTATATAATGTCCTATGCTTTTAATTGACTAACCTGATCAAATGGAGAATATGTTTTTTTACCTTGATCATTGATTTGAATATTTTGTACCTTTCCATATATACTTTTATTCACACATGTTTGTTTTATTTCTTTTGATTTTTCCCTTGTGATCAAAGCACATAAATTCAGGTGTTTAAATTTAAAATTCAAGACCTTTGGAAATTTGAGCTTAGCTGAATTCAAAAGGAATTCTAGGTTTTATCTAGAGCTTCACATTAACATTTTTACTCATGTCCATATGAATTTATTGGCTCTCATATGACCTTAGTCTTCAATGTACATGTTTAAAACTATTATTTCATGTGCCATACATTGGAGACACAAGCTTCCAAAAGTTTGGGATTTTACACATGCGCCAGCGGAGCCGTGAAGCTGCCTCGCCACGAAGAGCACTTCTGCTGTTCGGTGCAATGGAGCAACCCAAACTTTGCTTCAGTTGTGCGGAGCCAGTTGTCCGCCTCAAGTGGTTCGTCGCCTCTGTGAAGACCGGTGGATGAGTCGCTAAGAAATCCGAGTCGGTGTTGTGTTGAGGCTGATGATTGCCTCCGTCTGGATGTCCCCGCTGACGGGACGTATCCTGCACGAGGGTTCACAGCAGCTCGTTCTGCTCGTCGCGCGAACCCACCATTGCTGCAATCACATCCGCCAATGTAAGCGGAGGAGGAGGTGGCTGTGGCAGTGTCGGCTATCACTGATCTTGAGTTCTTAGTTGCTGGGAGTCATCACCTCCCTGTGTTGAGCCACCGATCCCAACCGTGTTATGGGTGCGCACCAGTATCTAGTCACAACCATGAACCCAACATGAGACGTGATATCGTAAGATCAGTCAAGGATAAAAACAATAGTGTGCGTATTAATAACTAAACTTGCATAACGGTAACATATATTGATAAACTATAGACTTTATACAAAATACAACATCCCTGGACTAATTTTACAATAGCGATCTCCAAAATAATAAAATCCATGGATTGAAGTTCATTTCGACGATTGTTGGCCACAGCGGGACATTATGCGCGTTATCGTGCGAATACGCTCTCTTATCTTCAATATGATACAAACATGGTCACAAAAAGAAAAGAGGTTCGAGTGGGTCAAACCCTCAACTCTACTGAAAAATGGTTGAGTATCGACACCTGGTCTGTTACGACACTTCTTGAAGTGTGATCGAGGACCAGATTCATAACAACACAAAAAATATGTCAAACTGATGAAGTTTCTGTTGAAACCTGACCAGCTTGTACTCAAACACAAATTTAACCCAGTAAATGGAAGAATAAGATCTTGAGGTGAACTACAAAGTTGAACTAAAGTTCAATACCTTTTCAAAAAGTGTTGGTTGTCTTCCAGATCATTTCTGGTTGAGAAGATATGGCATTGTAAACCTGACAGTTTTTCTGGAAATTTTGACAGCATCTCCTTTGTTTATGCTGATTTTGGGCCACAATTTCCAGTTATAAAACTTCAAAATTTACAACAGCCACAGATTACAAAATTGTAATACAAATTAAAAGGATTCCAGAAATCCATTGCACCGTCCTGTTCGATTTTTCTAGAGTAAGATATGGTCAAAACAGTAAGGAGTCCAGAGAGGGTTCCAGTTTCTGTCCAGTTTGGCAGATCTTGGAACATTAAAATTTTGAATAGGATAGATGGGAATTCAACTCTAGAGTTGAACATAACAGTTTTAAAGGACTTTCCAAAAATTTCATACGTGTAATATACAGCTTAATTGGAGTTTGGTCTTGGTCATATGGTTTCTCAAAGTCAGGTGTTTTCCTGGCAGAAAACAGAACACCCTGTTTTTTAATCTGTGACTTCAAAAGCTACTCCAATTTTGAAAACTTAGTTCAAAATCAGAGCTCGATAGCTAATACACGTATTTTTACATCCTCTCAGTTCCATTTTCAGCAAGGTGGTTAATGAATCAATGGGATATATGTCGGTATTATATGCTTTACAAAAGTGAAAATTCTAAGCCGGTACTCCGGCATACATCTTAACGGTGGCCTTAATGACATTCACTCGCAAACGATTTCTAAGCACAATACAATGACGTGGTCAGTGTCGCTGAATAAGACACTCAATTTACAAAACACTCATCATGGTGATGTATAGCACAGCCCACACGGGCGATTATTTCAGGTAGTCACAATAATATATATGAAAGCAAGACATCCATCCCGTATCATTCCATACGGGCCACCCCGAGCTAAGCCACGTCTCGAGTTAAATGAACAGGTTTTCTACCACCCGATGGGGTCCCACGTCTTTGCATAATGATCCACCAGTACGAGGTGCATCGGGTTATGTCCCACCCGACGGGGGCTCCCACTAATTTTGAAGCACGCTGGGGTACCGCGTGTCATATGTTCTTAGAAACATGGAGAGTTTCAAAACTCATATTGACTTTCCATGCTAAGGCATGGAAACAATCACATGCTACCTCTCGCATGGCTTACCGCAATTGATCCGCTTGCGGTGGCGTACCTTACCTCTTACCCAATGTTAGAGCGTCGTTACATAATATAAAAACACATATGTTAGCTTTGCCACCTTAAGTAACTATGCTAATAATAGTCTTATGTGGGCTACTATCGATTCCTCATCGTAAACCTAAATTTTTCTCGTAATATGATCCTTTTTAAGCGTGCTATTCCTAATGCGGCTCTCATACCATGCTGTGGGGACCGGAGTCCTGACATTCCAGGAACCACAATTGGGTGGTGCCGTGCGATGTGACACCCAACAGCACACAGAAAAATGTACATCATATTACATAAAACAACATAATATTATACAAGCTTTTTCTTTTACAAATAATATACATTAAAATACACTACAGTGAAAGATAAGTTCATAGATCTCAACACTCAAGCCTAATCTATGCAAAAGTCATTCCGTTCAGCCTGCGAACAGAATCACAATAGCAGCACACAAATTACATCACGGCGGCATGCAGGGTTCCCACTCGGCCATATACCCCAACGGGTGCAACGCCTCACCTGTGAACCCTTCATCATATACGTCATCATCTGCAGCAAAAACATAAAATAGCAACAGTGAGCACAAAGGCTTAGCAAGACTTAACCGTCTCTGCTAAGCATGGAACTCTATATGTAGGATATATGTAATATAGGACAGAAGTTTGCAATAAAAGACTCGCCTAAATATTAGTCCTTACTTTCAGCTTTTAGCAGAAAATTAAGGCTTCATGAATCTTAAATTTAGTGAACAACCTGTTATAGACATACAAGTATCAATACATAATTATTCCATAAAGCATGATTCAATAATATTCAACTCCAAGTAATTAACTACGTCACGACTCAGTGAACAAGCGGTACTCAATAACCGCGAGAGACGGCCACTTGAATCGATATACACCTGCAGGGATACCCGAATAGCACGACACATACACCCGTACTCGGAGCTGCGAAGGCACACTCCACTGATGTTGTATGTGGCAACCTTTCACCTGCTACCTACACGCCAAACCGGTCCCACCGCTATGAGCAGGAGGCCCGCACATGGAAGTCTCTGTTGTATAGAATTCAAAGTACAAAAACCCTTCCAAAAATTTTCATGGGCAATCTGGGACTTTAACATGGGCAAAAGTTGATGTTATGTTTATTGGAGGTCAGTAGTGACTCAACAAAATTGGTTTCATAATTTTATAAGAATTATATAGTGAGATATTTAATGTACAAGTTTGGACAATTTGCTGAAAAGTTTCTGGACATTTTGGAATTTTTGAGTAGATATAGATTGGAAACACAATTTGGCTATTCAAATCAACTCAAATGGAGATGAAACTTTCACTGGGACTTAAGAGAATTATTTGGAATTATTTGGACAAGTTTGGGAACTTTTGAATGAATGGAGCATCAGTAATTAAATTCCATAGCATTTTGCTTCATGGAATTATTGAGGACAAATTAATGATTTTAAATCGGATCCATCTGCTCAACTGGAAAATATAGAACATCCTGGTTCCACCAAAATTTATTTAGGAATTTTTGGACAATTATTAGAGGAGATATTGATTTTTAAAATTGGAATCAAATCTGGAATTAAATTTAAATGGGAAAGTTTGAATTAAGACAGGGGGCCCATGGGTTTAAAATGGAACAATCAGATTTAAGCCACACAGGCCATAGATATAATGGGCGTGGCCACACTGGATCCAATGTCGCAGCAAATCCGGACCTCACGACACACAGGTCGACGGACGGGCCCCACACAAGGCCTTCTCCAACCTCGCACCCACGACGCTGTGGCGTGGCGCGCGGTGGCACCTTGCGGCAACCACTCGCCGGAGCCCGTCCTATGCCATCTTGGCCTACCTTACTCACCGCCCCCACCTAAAAATCAATGGGGAACATGCTGGAGCAATTACCACCGGCGATAGATGGCTGGAGAGGGACACCCGATGGCGGCGGCGGAACTTAGGGTGCCGGCCATGTCGCCCGGGCCCAATGGTGGATTATTTCGCAAGGGGAAACTTCAGAAAACTTCGTGGAAGCATGGAGAGCATGATTATGGACACAAAAAGGAGAGAAAAACTTTGGAACACGTTGTCCATGATGAACTGACGAGGTGAAAATTTGGCGGTTGGGAAAACTGCTATTGCGGCTTGGTTACTCGATGATTCTTCTTCGAGGTGAAGCACCTGGATGTCTAGAAGATAAAGCCTCACATCCACGAAGAATTGTTACATGTAGAAAGCGAATTTAATTGGAGACCTAGCTAAGTTCATACACGAAGTTTGTCCAAAGAAATGGAAATACGGGGGATACGGTCCATGGCACGACTCAAATTTTACCAGCGGTTAGAATACGCATAGGCGAACCTTTTTGCTTAAAGGACCTAGGCGGGATGATGGTTGTATCGTCTGGGCACCGAGGGAGCAGAGGCGCGTCTGGGGAAACAGAGGACAGCGGCGACGGTTTCAGTTTCTGGAGCTTCGGGGTTGGCCTAGCTGCGCAAGAAAATGATAACATAGCTTCGCAAGATATTGGGGGGGGGGGGGGGGGGGGGGTAACACATTGTGAAGAAAATTGATGAATACCGATGATCCTGGTTGGATTCTGACTGGACAGGAAGAACTGCGATGGGGAGCAAGAAATGGCGCCTGGGTGGTGAAACAGAGAACAAAGCTTTTGTGCTGGGACTTGGAGAAGATAAGGAGGAGCCCTGGGGCTTGCTGTATGCAGCTGGATTCAACTTGGGGAGAAAGCAGGCAAGCAGGTAGCTACCTGGAATTGCATGGCGTGAGGTGTTGCCCTGGGTTGAAAAGAACAGGTCATTCTTACATTGACAGGTGGGTCCCACATTTTGCTCATCCTCATCCCCTCACTGGACAGTCCAATCACACCCATATTTTGTTCCAAAATTGCTAGATATTTGTGGGGAGGCCAAATTGAATGTGGAGACTTTGATTCTGAAACCAAATTGTTGATTTTCCCAAGTTTCATTCGAATTTAAACTTGAATTTGAATTTGAGTTGAATTCAATGTAGATACTGAATTAAATTTCAAGCTTGCTTTAAAACTTATGAAAGTTTGCAGGGAGACTATTTGAAATATTTGGAATCCAATGGTCAACTCAAATCTTCATGTTAAACTTATTTGAGTAGTAGCTAAGTTTATTTTTATGAATTCCCTCTTTTAGAGTTTGAATTACTTTGTTTTTCTCATATCCTTTTTAATTACTTTTATCATTTAAAATTTTTAGTCCCAACTGAAGTTTTATTATGGAAATTAGGGCTTTTACAAAAGTGCCGACATGTGGCACCACATGGATCAAATGGCCATCAAACAGAATTATCCGATGCCATCAAACGGTGTACACCCTATACCAGTAAAGGGGACCCACCTGGAAGTCACCCACAAGAAAGCACTGACCGTTTGGAGGATTTACCAGGTTAGCCGACCCACCCTAGTCGTCCGACCTAGTCTTTCCTCCAAACTTGGTCAGCTTCCATGTATTGGCTCCTCCCGCTTGAAGAATTCGATAATGATTGATTCGCTCGCTTTTGGTTGCGAGGACCGACCCTTCTCTAGCTATAAATAGGACCTCCACCCCTCACTTCAACACACACCACCTGAGCATCATTATATTGTATACACTAGTTCTCTTAGTCCTTAGAGTAATTAGGCTATAGAGAGGAGAGCCTCTAGTCCCATCTTCAAGTTGGGAAAGGTATGGCTCATGTATCTTTTTTTATATTTGTGACTTTATTTATAATAAAGATATTATCTTTAGTCTTCTTTTATTTATATACTTGGATGATGGTTTCTTGTTTGATTGTGGATTCCATTTATGTGGTAGGAGTAGTCTTTTTGATTATGCCATATCACTCCTAATCTATCATCATAAAAACTACAAACCCCCACTATAGTCTAATTAGTTATGATATGATCGTGTTAATATGAATAACTTATGCTATGTCTTAGCATTGGTTTAATGATGTTCGGGTTATTCATTGCCTTAGAGAGGTACTTGTATTCACGCCACTAAGGTAATTACATAGTATGCTATTATGGTGCAAGAAAGTCAGTAGTGTTGTATGTCTCATAGACCGACAAATTGAAGAGGTAGACAGTAGGTGGTGACAGCCCTATCTGTCCTTTGTAATCCTTCACGTTCGGCTATGCCACAGGCTCTTGGCAGGAGTGGCTCTAGTATTGCTAGGGGTAAACTCGTGCCTAATGTGTTAAACAACATAGCACAAGGATTCACCATTGACATCACCATAGAAAATGTTGAAGTGTAGACTAAGACACTTCCCCCGGTACTACTAAAAAGTAGTCAGCGGAGGATTGTATTCGGGTGGAGCGCTAATCAAAATCATGAACGAGGGTGAAAACATAGGATCTTACATGGTTCGGGCCGCCTGAGCATAATACCTTACTCCACGGGATGTGTTTTTGTTGTATGAGTATAGCCTGTAATGAGTTGAGTGCGTCCGATCTTAGCTGAGATTAGATGAGCCTGAGTTCTACCGTGCAGTGCAACCCTTTTATATGCCATGTACAAACTATTACAGTGTGAGTTGTGGCCCGACATATGGCCCTGGCTGTAATAACTGCCCTATACACGATCTATGGTGTTATGGGTGGTTAATAATCGTGATAACGTGACTTAATGGCAGCATTACCGGTCATAATAGTCCCCTAATTCGTGCGTCATTAATATAGCATTAATGACGTGTTAACCAATTCTTGTAATAGCCAATTGATAGCCCTTGAACGTCCGTGCTGTTAGAGATCTCACAATCTTCTCGTTGCAGACATAGGTCCGGGCATGTGAAACATGGCAGCTCTAGAGCTTCGGTCTGTGGGGAGGCAGGTCCAGAGCTGCTGGACACATGGCAGCACCGGAGCTTCCCCTGTCTAGGAGGCAGGTCCGGCGCCCCTGGACACGTGGCCGTGATGGAGACACCCTATGACGGGAGGCAGGTACAATACTACGGGACACGTGTTAGCATCAGAGCCACCCTAAGGAGGGAGGCATGTCCGACATGTGACACCCGGTTCTAAAAATAAACCAAGCGTGAGGCATATGTCTGCCCATGACGTTTAACACACATACACAAGTGATTCACAATTGATAAACAGATATGAACCATGTCTCGAACAATAATACTAATTATAGCACCTTATTACAAACCAAATAGTCTCGAATACAAGCTCTAATAAAACTATAGCTGAAAAACTAAACACCAAGACTCCGAACTCCACGGGCAGGTTTGACGGCAAAAAACACGCCTAGAACTCCTCAAAGTCATCCTGGTACTTCACCTGGTCGCCTGCGTCTGAATTTGGTGGGGGAATAGTAAGGGTGAGCACATGTCATACTCAACAAGTGTGGGAAAGTATGAAATGTAGCTTAAACAAAAGACGGCAATAATAATGGATAATTGCATAAAAGTACATTAAAAACAGTTGAAAATGCAATTATATGATCATTGAGTGAGTTCCTTCCCAAATAACCCATATAACATCAATTTCGACTCAAATAACCAATACCAGCAATAATAAACAATAATCAACTCACAACTGCTCATATGTCTCAAATTTATCTATTCCATATACCAAAGCCAATTAAGTATCCAATACCACCCCCCAATTCAATTCCAGCCATTAAACTAAGTTAAAGTTCAAATTCCAATCATGTGTGGGTCCAAGTTGCTATTGACCGGTAGCACGACTATCATAATAGTTTTAGACACACTCAGCAGAGGTTGTACCACTTTACCGACAAGTTCGTGATTTCATCACCTTTAGATGACTATGGAATCTCAATTAGGCCATCTCACACTTGCTTAGGTGTGTGGCCAAGAGATCACAAAGTAGCTATACAAAGTTATTACTAGGACATTTAGATGCCACTGGGGTTTCATCAGTGGTGATGTCTCCAACTGAGCACACCCAACCAAGGGCCCCCTCTTGAGCCATTCGGATCCCAGGGTAGTCCCACCAATATCTAAAAACCCGATCTGACTACCCCTTCCTCGAGCATTCTTAATGGTCCAAACAGTAATGGCAATTCACTAATTAGTCAGCTAAGCCACACCCATACTTGGCCTTGTGGTGGCACTGTAAATCCTGGATGGTCGCTCTACGAACTGGTCCTTGGATCTAAAGCAAGCAAAACCACCAAAAACAGTCCAACCCATTCCACATAACCAACTTGCTTAGATCATAGGCACCATGTTACTAAAGGGTCATTATTACCAATTCTCATCATTCACATGTTCAATAGTTCATAATCATATAGTATAAGTGTTTCCCAAACCTAATTGAGCATTGTGAAGCAAAAAAGTGCAAAGTACCCTTCTCAGCTTTTTACATTGTGTTCAGGCGACAAGGGTGGCCATACAAAACTAGTAAACTCCTACAATTGGGTTTTCACATCAATTTCAATAAAACCATGCAATTTTGCAAACAAAACATCTAAAACAAGATCAATATGGTAAGGGATACTTGCCTTGCTCCTGAGCTTGATTTGGATCGAAGGCCTCGTAGTTCTGGTTCTGCAGGCCCTTGCAAGCACTCTCTACGTCAATTCCTTTTATTCAGAGCGACAAACATGGAAACACATGTTAAATTAAATAATGCTCATATAGTACTCAATATGCCATGATATGCATGATTAATGCAATTGTGAGGTAAACTTTTTAATGAGTTGCTATTAATGTTTACTAACTAGTTCTAATGGTCTTTAACGGGTTTTGATAGGATTGGAATTGATTCGAGTCAATTTGGAACTAACTCAGAAATTTACAGGTTCCAACACGGGACAAATTCGGTATAGGGGCCGGACTAGTCCGCCCTATATAGAACTGCAAATTAAGGTTTTTCAGTTCAGCAAGAATTGGGGTTGAATTGACGTAGAAACATAGAAATAGAGGGTATACCACATGTTTAGAGATCCAAAGATCAATGTTTTGACGTGAGACTTTGGATCTATGCAATTAGGGCTTGATGAAGATGAGTTGATGAAGAATTTGGATGAAGTGCATCAATTCGTCGAAGAGCCAATGAAGATCGATCTTGATTGCTCCTTCTCCCTCTTCTCCTTGCTCCTGGGCTCCTTCTTGATGTTGGCACGAGATCAAACGTGACAGAAAAGGGTTTTTCACAAAGGTGGGGTGGTGAGGGTATGGGTTTGCTTATATAAGGGTTGGAGAGGTAGGGTTTTGGGTGTATTCCAAGTGGAATTCGGTGGGGGGCATGTAGGGGCCAAGGTGGGGTCCACTTGGGCTCCTCTGAGGTTGGGCACGAAGTTCTTGGGCCTAAATTAGGCAATCACCCAAAAACAAATCGTGGGAAAATAATAGAATTCGAGTGGAATTCAGTAGGCCGGACTAGTCCGCACTAGGGACCGGACAAGTCCGTTGTGGAACAGAGGCTACATTGTACTAGATTTGGTGTATAGGGCCAGACAAGTCCGGGGTTAGCAAAAGAGAGGCTTCCAGATTGAAATTGGATTAGATCGGACTAGTCCGTTCTAAATAGGACAAGTCTGGGACAACATCAGAAGCTACATCGGACTAGTCCGTGGTTTGTGCTAGACATGTCCGTAGTCCTGAAGAAACCGAATTTCCGAACGAGAATAGGGACACTGGACAAGTTCGGATTTCAGCCTGAACAAGTCCGTACCCTATTAGACTTAAATCCTTGATGAAGCCTAAATTCATTTTAATCTTGTTTCTTTTTAGGTTGCTTAATGTTAAACATGTATGAGGATGTATGCAATGCATTATGCATGAAAATGAGGGTGTTACAAATCTACCCCACTTAAAATGAATCTCTCCCTCGAGATTTGATGCAAAAGGAAAGAGATTGGGAAATTCCTTCTTGAGATCATCTTCTCGCTCCCAAGTTGCTTCTGATTTTGTATGATGCTTCCATTGCACTTTGCACCATCGAATCATCTTGTCCCCTTGACGCTCTCCTTAGTTTCCAAAATCTTGATGGGTTGGTCGACATAGGTCAAATCTTCCTCAAGCTCCAAATCTTTTAATGGTACTTGTTTTTCCGGTACCATCAAGCACTTCTTGAGCTGAGAAACATGAAAGACATTATGGACATCGAAAAGATGTGTTGGCATCTCCAATTTATACGCTACTTCTCCCCGTCTGTCAGGAATCTTGAATGGTTGTATATAGCGAGGTGCCAACTTGCCTTTCACATTAAACCTCTTGTGACCTTGCATAGGTGATACTTTAAGATATATGAAGTCTCCCACCTAAAAAGATAGGCTTCTTCGTCTATGATCCGCATAACCTTTTTGTCTCAATTGAGTAGCTCTTAAGTTTTCGCGGATTGTCTAAACTTTCTTTTCGGCCTCTTGGATCACATCAAGTCCAAATACTTGAGTTTCCCCTGTCTCATTCCAAGACAAGGGTGTTCTACACCTTCTCCCATACAATGCTTCGTATGGTCACATCTTCAAGCTTGCTTGATAGATGTTGTTGTAGGAAAGTTTAGCATATGGCAGACTTTTGTCCCAGCTTCCTCCATACTTTAGTGCACAAGCCCTTAGCATGTCTTCCAAAATATGATATGTCCTCTCAATTTGTCTATCCATTTGAGGGTGATATGCAGAACTGAAATTCGATTGAGCTCCCATCAACTCATGCAGGTTCTGCCAGAACCTAGAAGTAAATTGAGAACTTCTATCGAACACTATTTTCCTGGGCACTCCGTATAAACACACTATTCTTCCCATATACAATTCTACAAACTTGGCTCCACTATAAGTAGTCTTGACAGGAATGAAATGAGCCGATTTCGTCAACCGATCCACAATAACCCATATGTAATCATATCCAGCTGAAGTGCGAGGCAACCCAACTATAAAATCCATACCAACCTATTCTCACTTCCATTCAGGAATCTTCAATCGCTGCAACAATCCAGCTGGCCTTTGAAGTTCAGCTTTGACTTGTTGGCATACATCACATAGTGCAACATATTCTGCTATGCCCCTTTTCATACCATCCCACCAGTAGCATGTCTTTAGATCCTTGTACATCTTTGTAGATTTTATATGGATGGATTAAAGTGAGTTATGTGCCTCCTTCAATATCAGATGTCGGAGACTCTTTTCATTCGGCAAAACAATCCATTTTCCAAGCCATGGAGTACCTTGGTCATCCTCATCAAATCTGAATTCTCTCCATCCTTGGGTTCTTTTATTGATTTCCTAGATTACCTTGTCCTTCGTTTGTCCTTCTCGAAATTTTTGATCCAGGGTTGGAATCACATCCATTGCTCCCATCTCATTCACAAATCCAGGATTCAACCGTTCGAACTCCTGGCATAGCTTGATGGCAATTCCCGAATTGTGAGTTGGTGTCTTGCTCCTTTTCGGCTTAAGGCGTCAACCACTACGTTGGCTTTTCCTGGATAATAATTCATTCCCATATCATAGTCCTCAATGAGTTCAAACCATCTTCGTTGCCTCAAATTCAGATCTGTCTGCGTGAATATGTAATTGAGACTCTTATGATCCGTATAGATCTCACATCTATGATCAATAACGTAATGTCTCAAAATCTTCAATGCATACGCTACAACTACAAGTTTGAGATCATGCGTCGGATAGTTCTTCTCATGTTTGTTCAACGGGCTGGATGCATAAGCTACTACTCAGCCTTCTTGCATCAACACACAACCAAGTCTTTGCCTTGAAGCATCACAGTAGATGTCGAAGCTCTTGCTTACGTCTGGCAATACCAACTCATGTGTTGTTCTCAGCCTCGTCTTTAGTTCCTCAAAATGGTCGTGACAAGCTTGAGTCCACTAGAAAGGCTTCTCCTTGATTAACATTTCAGCCACATGCTTTGCTATATTGGAAAAATCCTTGATGAACAGACAGTAATATCCAGCCATTCCAAAAATAACTCTTTATTTCCCTGACATTCTGCCGTGATTCCCACTTAAGCACATCTCTAACCTTTCCTGAGTCAACCGACACTCCTCCGCTAGATATGATATGGCCTAGGAATGATATCTTCCTCAACAAAAATTGGCTCTTGTTGAACATGGCATACAACTGATGCTCTCTCGATTTCTGCAAAGTCAACCTTAGGTGCTCTTCATGCCCCTCTTCACTTTTCAAGTAGACCATGATGCATCAATGAACACTACCACAAATTTATACAAATACTTCATGAAGACCTTATTCATGAGATACATGAAGTATGCAGGTGTGTTGGTCAATCCAAATGACATGACCGTGTACTCATAGGATCCATACCGTGTCCTGAAAGCTGTCTTGGATATGTCTGACGGCCTAATCTTCATTTGGATATTTCCTGATCAAAGATCAATCTTAGAGAATATTCTGGCTTCCTTCATTTGGTCAAACAAGTCCTCTATGTGGGGCAACGGAAACTTATTCTTGATTGTCACCTCGTTGAGAGACCGACAATCTACACACATTCTCTAGGATCCATCCTTCTTATCTACAGAAAGAACTGGAGCTCCCCATGGTGATGAACATGGGCATATAAAACCCATCTCTAATTGCTCTTGAATTGCTTCTTGAGCTCTGCTAATTCCTTAGGAGGCAACCTATACGTCCTCTTTGTTATAGGTGCAGTTACAGGTATTAAGTCAATGACTATCTCAATGTCACGATCAGGCGACATACCTGACAATTCTTAGGAGACACATCTAGATACTCCCGAACAATCGGAATTTCCTCCAAAGTTACTCCTTCTGCGTGATTCATCATTGCCTTCTCGGTTATCAACTGAACTACCCTGAATTCTATACTGACCCCTTCTTCATTTGTCAATTGAATTATTCGAGTAGCACATTGAATCAATCCGTTATGCTTCCTTAGGAAATCCATTCCAAGTATGACGTTCAGGCCGTGCGAATTCAAGACTATGAAGTTGGCAACGAATTCTACCCCCTTATGGAAATACTTACTTTTGGACATACTATATTTGTCCTCATCTCTCCTCCAGGAGATTTAACCAACAAAGTAAACTTCAGTTATGATATAGGCATGCTATGGTTTGGAACATACTTTGATGAGATGAATGACTGTGACAATCCATAGTCAAATAGTATGGTTGTGGGGTTGGAGTTTGAAAGGAACATATCAATCACAACATCCTTAGCTTGTTGAGCTTCGTCTGCAGATATATGGTTCACCTTGCCACGGGCTAAATTCTATAGTCCACGGTTGCCTTGAGTTGCTCCTCCATTGGGTCTTAGATTCTGTCTTGGAACATTGTTCATCTGACCTTGACCTGACCTTGGGCATTGATTAGCAAAATGTCTTGTCTAACCACATGCATAGCAAGTATTTACACCAGTGGCGCCAACAAAGTTAGGACGAGGCTGGTTCTGAGCATAGGCAGTCATATAAGAGCGTGGCACATGCTACATAGGTAAGCGAGGTGCTTGCATGGGCGGGCGTTGTTGCGTTGGCTGTTGCGGTCGTGGTGGATAAACAGGGCGGTATGTAGCAACAGACGGGTTTTAATATGGCGCAGCAGGTGGTGCATAGTGAGGACGGATATTGCTCCCTTGCGATTGTCCATGATATGGCATCTTCCTCTTGTGATCTAGCTCCATCTCATGAATCTTGGTTTGAACCACAATGTCTTTGTCAACCAGCTTCTGGAAGTTAGCATAGTCAGCATTGAGCCACTGAATCGGAATTTCATTGTTAAGTCCCCTCATGAACAGGTATTGCTTCCTGCTATTAGTGTTCATGTCCTCTGGAGCATATCTTTACAGTTGAGTGAACTTATTGAGGTATTCACTCATGCTTATCCTTCCATGCCTAAGGTTTTGAAATTCTTGTCCCCTCAGTATCATAACTCCATTTGTCACATAGTGAGATTTGAACTTCTCATTGAATTTAGCCCAGATGATTCTCTCTTGATTTTCATGGGCATTGCATAGGGATTCCCACAAGTCTGCAGCAGCTCCCATCAACTGGTGTGAGGAAAAAAGAACCTTTTCTTTGTCGCTGCACTAGACAATAGCAAGTTTCTTCTCAACAGACTTCAATGAGTCATCAGCTTCCATTGGATCTATTGCTTGAGCAAAGATAGGCGGCATGGTGCTCATAAACTGTACCAATCGATTGTGATGTGGCGGGGGTGGTTTTGGTGTCGACATGTGGGGATGATTGTTGTTGCGAGCTAGCAACTGTCCCATAGTCAGTATCATGGTCTACATGAGCTGGTTTTGCATAGCCAATAGCTGCTCGAGGTTGATAGCTCCCTGGGCAGGTCCTTGGTTGTTCTGAGGTGCTTCATTGCTCTCCTCCTAACCATTGGCATTCCTCTAGTTACGAGTCCTCGACATCTGTTGGTGAAAGAATAGTAGATACAGAAGAGTTTAAAATTTGAAAAGAAATGCCCCAACTATATGCAACATGGTATCTGTAAATAAACAACTCCTTTATTGATACTAATAACCATATTATAGGATGTGGACAAGTATCCCACAACTCTCTAGTACATGCGGATGTGGAAAAACGCTAGACGTCCCAGAACTCTCATCAGGCACACAAGCACAAGTACACACCAAGAAAATTCAGCACACCACACTAAATATGACTAAGGCGACCTAAACACTTTTCTAACTTCTAAACAGGAGACCTAGACTTAATTATGTAAGCTGTTGCTGTCCTGGCCATGAGGCGGCATAGGCGACGGCGGAGGCGAGGCATACATGGGTGCGCGCCAGGGTGAGTTGGCCGTCTATGTAGGTGCTAGAGAGGTTTCTACCCCATTGACCTTCACGGTGGCATGGACTTCCTCTTGCTTCTCCATGACGATCAACTTCTTACGGAGGTAACGGATCTCTTCCATAGCATCAGCATAGCAATTTCTTAAATTCACAATTACATCCTGAGATCTGTCAAAAGCATGAGAACTTACTTGAGCTCCATCTTGCCTTCTTAAGATCTCCCTTATCCCCTTCCTACTTTGCGGGTGCAGCGCAAAGCTAGTGTCTCCAATCAGCTCCTGGTAGATATGGAACAATCTAGTGAGCGCGTCCCAAGCAACATTATCAATAGCTTGCTCCCTGGTGGCTCTCTACGTGGATGCAAAGTTTCGGATGACCACCTCATCTACAGCAAGAACAGTAACTTGAGCCCTCCATTCATCATGTCTGTGGCAAGGAATTGTCTTGATGTAGTATTCTAGTGCATTTTGCATAAATCCAGGAGCTCCTTCAATTGTCTAGCTGCAAATCCTCCATCAGTGCCATCGGAACGGAATTCTCGGGCATCACGGTAAATCATGCATTTGTCCACCTTCCTGGCTTCACTATGCTGCGATGCATTCATTTGAGCTTCAGGTACCTCCTCTTGCGGTTCCTCCTCATCTTGGGCTCCATCTTCATTCACCTCATGTGTATCATCCTCCTATTCTTCGCTGTCATAGATTTCCAACATTTTAGGATCTTCCTCTTCCTCATCATCATCATAGGACTCCACTATTTCAGAGTCTTCTTCCATCGCATTGGAGTATTCATGTTTAACTTCTTTTGTGGGAAAATACACTTCCTCCTCCTCTTGGGCTGTTCCATTTGCGGCTCCTTGTGAGGCCTAAGTTTGCTTCCAAGTGGTGGCAAGCGAGCTCTCTTGTGGGCTGCCATTTTGGTGTGAGCCATCTACATGAAGACATGAGAAAATAGAGGAAAACACAAATATCAGTTCTGAAATTGCAGCAGCCATAAATTTAGATGAGAAGATGTGCATTTGCTCAAAAAGATGGAAAAATAGCAAAAATTGCAACAGCAGCAAAAACACAGTTTTTTCCAACTTTATATAGCAAGTGGAAGGCAAAATAGTGCCAAATAGGCTTATTTGGAATAAGAAAGAAGCCCTAAGTTATTTGTGGTGTCCCTTCTAACGAGGCATGCGTCTTACGGTCAAACACGGCTCTAACTCCAAATTGTGACACCCGGTTCCGAAAATGAACCAAGTGTGAGGGTTATGTGTGCTCAGGATGTTTAAGACACATACACAAGTGATTCACATTGATAAACAAATATAATCCATGTCTCGAATAATAATAGTAATAATAGTACCTTATTACAAACCAACTAGTCTCGAATACAAGCTCTAACGAAATTGCAGCGGAAAAATAAACACTAAGACTCCAAACTCCAAAGGCAAGTTTGACGGCAAAACACACGCCTAGAACTCCTCAAAGTCCTTCTGGTACTCCACCTAGTCATCTGCGTCTGGATTTGGTAGGGGGAATAGCAAGGGTGAGCACATGTCGTACTCAGTAAGTGTGAGAAAGTATGACATGTAGCTTAAATAGAGGACGTTAATAATTATGGCTAATTTCATAAAAGTACATTAAAAACAGTTGAAAATACAATTATGTGATCATCAAGTGAGGTCCTCCCCAAATAACACATATAACATAAATTTCAACTTAAGTAACCAATCCCAGCAATAATAAACAATAATCAACTCATAACTGCTCATATGTCTCAAATTCATCAATTGCATATACCAAAGCCGATTAAGTAACCAACACCAACTCCAAATTCAATTCTAGCCATTAAACCATGTTAAAGTCCGAATTCTAATCATGTGAGAGTCCAGGTTGCTATTGACTGATAGCACGTCTATCATGATAGTTTTAGACACACTCTGCAGAGGTTGTACCACTTTACTAACAAGTTCGTGATTTCATCACCTTTTGATGACTATGGAATCTCAATTATGCCGTCTCACACTTACTTAGGTGTGTGGCCAAGAGATCAGAAAATAGCCTTTACAAAGTCATTACTAGCATATTTAGACCCCACTGAGGTTCCAGCAGTGTTGATGTCTCCAACTAAGCACACCCAACGAACGACCCCCTCTTGAGCCATTCGGATCCCAGGGTAGTCCCACCAATCTCTACAAACCCAATCCGACTACCCCTTTCCCGAGCATTCTTAACGGTCCAAACAGTACTGGCAACTCACTAATTAGTCAGCCAAGCTGCACCCATACTTGGCCCCGTGGTGGAACTGTAAATCCTGGATGGTCGCTCCACGAACCGGTCCTTAGATATAAATCAAGCAAAACCACCAAAAAATTAGTCCATCCCATTCCCCATAACCAACTTGCTTAGATCCCTAGGCACCATGTTACTAAGGGTCATTATTACCAATTCTCATCATTCTCATGTTCAATAGTTCATAATCATGTAGTATAATGGTTTCCCAAACCCAATTGAGCATTGCAAAGCAAAAAGTGCAAAATACCCTTCCCGGCTTTCTACATAGTGTTCAGACGACAAGGGTGGTCATGCAAAACTAGTGAACTCCTACAATTGGGTTTTCCCATTAACTTTGACACAAGCATTCAATTTCGCAAACAAAACATTTAAAACGGGATCAATATGGCCAAGGACACTTGCCTTGCTCCTGAGCTTGATTTGGATCGAAGGCTTTGTAGATTTGGTTCTACAGGTCCTCGAAAGCACTTTCTATGGCAATTTCTTTTATTCCGAGCGACAAACATGCAGTTGATGGAGAATTTGGATTAAGAGAGTTAATTTGTCGAAAACTCGACGAAGATCGATCTTGATTGCTCCTTATCCCTCTTCTCCTTCTTCTCCTTGCTTCTATGCTCCTTTTGACGTTGGCACAAGATCAAAGGTGGCAACAAGGGGGTTTTCTCAAAGGTGGGGAGGTGAGGGTATTGGGTTGCCTATATAAGGGTTGAAGAGGTAGGGTTTTGGGTGAATTCCATGTGGAATTCGTTGGGGGACGTGTAGGGGCCGAGGTGGGGTCCACATGGGCTCCCTTGAGGTTGGGCAGGAAGTTCATGGGCCCAAATTAGGCAATTACCCAAAAACAAATCGTGGAAAAATAACAGAATCCAAGTGGAATTTAATAGGTCGGACTAGTCTATAGTAGGGACCGAACAAGTCCGTTCTGGAACAGAGGATAGCATCGGACTAGTCTGGTGTATAGGGTCGGACATGTCCGAGGTTAGCAAAATAGAGAATAGTCTGGTGTTCGAAATCGGACAAGTCCGTGACAATATCAGAAGCTACATCGGACTAGTTCGCAGTTTGTGCTGGACAAGTTTGTAGTCCTGAAGAAATTGAATTTATGAAGGAGAATAGAGACACTAGACTAGTCCAGATTTCAGGCCGGACAAGTCCGTACCCTGACAGACTTAAATCCATGATCAAGCCTAAATTCATTTTAATCTTGTTTCTTTTTATGTTGCTTAATGTTAAACATGTATGAGGATGTATGCAGTGCATTATGCAAGAAAATGAGGGTGTTACACAACATTACGGGACACGTGTTGCCTTCATACTGGAAGGTAGATCTCGACGCGTCTTCTGTTGTTCTGAATGGATACCTGGTACGTATGGTATTGATAGTAGCTCTCGGTCCCACCTCTGGTGAGATTATGAGGTTTCGATGCTGGAGGTGGGTCCATTATCTCTCTCGCATTGCCGCTTCAAGTTTCCAATTGGGACAAGCAACCTTTCTTGATTTTGTAGGTGAGGCGCATGACGAGCAGATCTCACGAAATTAAAAGTCACCAGTTCCCAATATGATATCTGTATCAGTTCCCAGTGTAATCTTTGTAGCCTGTGACGTCGCCGTCCTCGGGCTTCCAACTTCACATCATGACAACGGTTCACGTGGTGCGACTTTTTTACAAAGTGGGCCCGGGCCCGCTTATCATTGATGAGGTAACTTCACAGAGTGTGAAATAGTCCCGATGTAGTTGCCATCCAAGCATTGTGGAGGCTTAATAAAGAGAGAGGCGCTGCAAGGAGAGAAAACTCTTACGCACTGATCTATTCTTTCCATAGAGTTCTCTGCTTGAACCCTTGTGCTATGCTCCCACTTTTGCTCCATTTTGCAGCGATAGAACTCGGACTTCCCCCCAGCAAGATCTCGAGTGATGAAGACTCACTAGACTCGAGAAGCTCTGGAAAAGTGACTCCTTGAACAATGCCATTCGCCGCGGCAGGCTCACGTTCAAGAAGGTGTCCACCGGCAACATTGTTTACTTTTCGACGTACGCCATGGTCGGGCTGGTTCTGCTAGTATCAAACTTCCTGCTGATGCTGTTGGAGTCGTATGGACTCCAACTGCACCACCTCAGACCTCACTCTATCTTTCTGGTTGCGATCTTCATCCACTCCGGTGAGATGTGGGTGGGTATGCTGCCCTGCATCCCTCTCTTCTGGCCTTCTTCACTCTCAAAATGACCAACAAAGGTAACAACTTGTTGGGGTTCTATTGATTAGTAAAGCATAGAAATGCCGCGTACAAGTACATCAATACCTGTCCTTTCGGGAAGTGGGACACGTGGAAGACCGATTGGTTGGTGATCCGGGTGGACCCTCACGAATGGCTGGAGCTGCCATTAGGACTGTCGATGACGGATTTCAACTACTGGGTGGATCTCCCAGAGCTGTTTGAGGTGTACAAGCACGTGCTAACAAGTATTCGACAATTGGTGGACGGAGTGCTAACATCTCTGATGGTCCTCGACAACTTCCTGACTTACTGCTGGCACCTCTCAAGGAGCGAGAGTTCGCAACTTGGTCTTTCCATTGAGAAATGGATTTCCTCCTGATTGAAGTCGGCCTAGATACCAATATTAATTAGCAAGCTCTGAAGCTCCATTTGCAGAAGTTGAACAACGATGTTTTTTTGAGGGATGACCTCGATCTTCCAGGTGAGTTCTTGCAATTTAACATGGTTCCAGAGTTCAGGAGAGAGCTGCAGAAGAAGATGCCGTTGCTTGACGACACATGTCTTGCTATGCGTTAGAGGAGCACTCCGCCAGCAGGGATTTCAATCCTCAGAACATTAGAGGGCAAGGCTCCTGCAGCTTCAAGATAGAAGAAACCCGACTCAAGTTGGGGTAAAGGCAAGGAACCTGTCGACACCTGTAGTTGGAAGAGGAAGCTTACGTGGTCTGATAGTAGTTTTGTCAGATCACATCCGAAAGAAGCAGTGTCAGTGCCTCGCCCAACTCTCAAGTTGGTACTGGTAGTGCCTCCAGCATCGGCAGCTCCTTCGAATCTAGTTTCCACGGAGAGGACTAGGTCTG
Organism: Tuctoria greenei; assembly: GCA_036927565.1. Taxonomy (NCBI): domain Eukaryota; kingdom Viridiplantae; phylum Streptophyta; class Magnoliopsida; order Poales; family Poaceae; genus Tuctoria; species Tuctoria greenei. The sequence continues at coordinate 195,952,360 of JAYESD010000002.1, forward strand.
GCAAGTCTTCTTCGGTACCAGTGCCAGTAGCAGGCCCTGAATACGGAGTAAATCCCACGAAGACAGAGGTACCAGCTGATGTAGTGTCAGTGGCTGCCTCAACACCTGGGACAGAGCCCGGAGCAACTGCCACAATGACGATAGCAGGTTCTGACTCTAGGCATCCAAGGAAGAAATTGTGTGCAGACTGGAGCGGCAATATCCCCACGTAACAATCGTTACATGAACTTGAGTCTTGTTTTTTCTTTTTGCTTTTTCCTAAACTTTTTGTTCCTCTGTTTCCAGAGTATTGAGAGTGTCTGCTCTAGCACCTGCCAATGCCTCAGCCCTAGAGGCCATACCATACAGAGACAATGATATTGAAACGTCCCCTCTAGTTGTTCAGGAAGCCAACCTCACAACTCCGACGCCTACTAGCACTGAGACGACCTTGGCACTAGTGATCGAAGAAGAAGCCGCGCTAACACAAGAGAAAGTTTCAACTGCTCCGGAGCCAGCACCAGAGGTATGGGCACCAGTGCTGGAGTCTACGGAGGCTGGGGTTGAAGCTTCAACGGCAGCTTTAGAGATGACAGTGCCATTGGCTGAAGATCCGGCTGCGGGACCTTCCTCAGCTACGCAGATGGCTGAAGGTCCAACTGCGGGACCTTCCTCATCTGCACCGAAGGTAGATGAACTTTTGGAGATCAGCCCTGCCGATGTCGAGCTGTTGGAGTCCATGCTCGTGCCATGGGCTTCAACGGCTGTTTCACAAGACCAAGAGGAATCGGAGGACGAAACTCGAGTGAGCCCAGAGCCAATCCCTCTGGTGTTATCAATCAAAAATGCCTGCTTAAGCCTCCGCCAAGTCTAGCTTGCCTTTGACTATGAGTGTAAGTCTCTTAAAGAAGAGTGCGACACCATTAGGCGTTGGCGCTAACAGTTGTACTTCAAAATGAAGCTGCGCAGTCCCATCTTGTAGACTAGAAGGAGTGGGTGGTAGCGGAGAAGGCTCGGCGGACGCGTTTGAATGACGCGCTGAATGAAAGTGAGGTTGCCATAATGGTCCTCGATGAGAAGACTTGGGAGTTCTTTGAGCATGCCAGAAAATCAAAAAAAGTGACTGACAGTCGCTTGAAGAGTCTCGAAACTTAGAGGGATCAGCTCCTCAAGCGCCGGGATGAGCTTGACCATAGGGAGGATAAACTCCAAGAAAAAAAGTATGAGATCCATAAGTGGGAGGATGGACTCTATTAGAAGCTGGCATGAGACGAGCAGGACTTGGCTGACCGCCTGAAAAAATTCAAGTCCTCGTACAATCCAAAGAAGCACCAATTCTGTTGGCAGGAGAAGGAGTCAGCAAAAGAGATAATGCTGACTCTTCCATGGAGGATAATGTGAAGGCGAAGGACCTCGCAGAAAGGAGAGGCCACATACACATCTAAGAGAAGTAGATCGCTGACCAAGAGAAGTTGTTGGCTGAACAAATCCAGCAGCATGCTAAAGAGTTTGAGAGTTTCTCGAAGGATGGTTCTACGGAGCTCTCTTCTGCAAGGAGGTCGCTGGAGGAGCTCTGGAGCGCAAGAGAAATTGTGTCCCAGCAAGTCTAGGACTTCATTTGGCGATCAAATGATGTGCTGGTACCTTTGGGATTTAGCCCGGTCTGACTGGTTGATCCGGAGCCAGTGATGGACATGGCTTTGGTGGTGCTTAACTCCACCGGCACTAAGGTGGATGCTCTGGGAGATGTGGCTGCCGACTAGATCAAGACTAAAGGGAAGTCTCTAGCTAGGAACGTTGTGGAGTATGTGCTGACGTGCTTCCAAAGCTGAGACCCCTCGATGTCTCTAGCTCTGGTGGTCGAAGGACCCATCTCAGAGGATGAGGAAGCTGCCAAGGCTAGCATCCAAGAAGCTGCCCAGAAGGTTGCTTCATGCTTCGTGAGGAACTGCAGTAGCTAGAACCTTTCTTTTTTGTACCTTCACCTTATAAATATCCAATTTTGAATGAATGAAATCCTTTCAAATTCCATTTTTGTCTTCAACACATTGCCCTATATCTTGTTGGCCCCCTGGTAGATGTGTTCAATTGATAGAGGACATCTACCATATGGAATTGGACAATGTATTGGGAACTTGAATTCCCCCAACTCGTAGCCAGCATGATAGCTCTGAGGTCGAGTCTTGCTTCTGAAATCTCCAAGGACCCTTTGTTACATCAACGATAGTCCCTCTAGGCGTTGTTGGAGCTTTTTTGCTTCGACACCGCCCACTGTAAACGCGTAAAACGTCAACGATAGGCCCCATGGGAGTTGTCGGAGCTTGTTCGCTTCGATGGCGCTCACTATCAACGCATAAAACATTGACGTTGGGCCACCTAGGGGTTGTCGAAGCTTAGTTGCTTCGACAACGCCCACTGTCAATGCGTAAAACATCGACGGCGGGCCTCTTGGGACTTGTCGGAGCTTGTTCGCTTTGACAACGCCCACTGTCAATGCGTAAAACATTGACAATGGGCCTTCTGGGAGTTTTCATAGCTTGTTCGTTTCGACAGCACCCACTGTCAACGAATTGAACATCAACGGCGGGCCCTCTTGGCGCTGTCAGAGCTTAGATGCTTTGACAGCGCCCACTGTAAATGCGTGAAAACATCAACGGCGGGGTCCCCTAAAATTTATTAGAGCCTTGACTGCTTCGATGGTGCCCACTATTAATGCGTAGAATGTCCACGGTGGGCCCCCTGGGAGTTATCATAGCTTTGTTGCTTCAACAACATCCACCATCGCCATGCAGATTGCCGTCCATTGTTCATTTTTAATGCGCATAAGAGACACGAAAAGCAGTAAAATTCATTCTTGTCTATAGATTATTTGCGGCTTACTACCCTTTTTTGAATTTTAGATCCAAACAGACTCACTATGACAATATACGTATATTGATTAAACTTCCTTAGATTCAAATGCTTTCTAGACCCGCCTTACTGAGACCCACCAGAATAGGTAGAGTTGCGTACTTAGGGTGCCGGACAAGGCTAATTTGATAGCACACTCCGGACTTGTCATTGGCTTTGGTTTCATACGAGTAGACCATCTAGAAATACTAATATCCCATAGAATATTACCAATAAAACTTATATATAACATGAATCTCTAGGACTAAATTTCAAGTGGAATGCACAACGGTGCTATTGACAAGGAGGTAAAAGATGACAAAAATAATGATCTTACGCAAAATTAATGCACGTATAGTCTACTTGCACATAAATATATTTCATTATAGGTCAGAATAACAGCGGAGACAAGGACACACTTAAAGTACAGGACCAAGTTAAGTGTGCTATTCATCTTGTACTAACCTAGGGAAGGTAAAGACACATTTAAAGTACGGGACTAAGTTAAGTGTGCTTTTGATCTAAGACCAACCTGACTCTATTCATAGACTCTAGAAGATACATATGATGCAAATACAGACTCACCTTCTTGTAACTAAGTGTAGAACATATGAAGGTCCTCTATGTTCCACAGGTTGGGAATTGTTATCCCATCCACTGTTGCCAAGCAGACGCGTTCGAGATGGGAAACTTTGATGACTCGAAAGGTACCTTCCATCTGGGGGAAAGTTTGTTCATCCCTTCTCGAGTAAGTATTAGCCGTAGCACTAGATCACCTTCTTCCAACTGACGATTGCGCACGTACCTTTGGTGATAGAACCGGAGTGCCTAATGGTAGCGTGCGTTTCAGACAGCTGCTTGGCACCTTGACTCGTTGATGAGTTCTAGGTATTCATGTCGGAGCTGGTCCTGCGTGGATTCATCGAAGATCTGAACCCAAAGAGAACCCATGGTGATATCCGGAGGAAGGACTGATTCAGCTATGTACACCAAGAAGAAGGGTGCCTCTCCTGTTGATCGGCTCGCCCATAGCGTAGATGAAAGCTCTTGTATCCAGTTGGACACATGTTCCTTCGAGCGCTCATAAGTGCGTGTCTTGAGTCCCTTGATATTTTTGCGTTTGCTCTCTCAGCTTGCCCATTGTTTGCCAGATGAGCTACTGATGCATAGCTGACTGATATGTCGTGGTCTTCACAGTACTCTTGGAAAGTCGCGCTTGTTAATTGGGTTCCATTGTTAGTGATGACTCTATTCGGAACTCCAAATCTGCAGACAATGGACCTCAAGAACATGATGACAGGTTTCTTGTTGATTGTTACAACTGGAGTTGCTTCTGGCCTCTTCTAGAACTTGTCCATGAACTGGTACCCTTCGGTGGCTTTTGGGAAAGGTCCCGAAATGTCTATCCCCCACATAGCGAATAGCCACGTGGGAGGAATCATTTGCAGTGACCGCGCCGGTGTATGAATCTGCTTCGCGTGGAACTGGCATGCTTAGCACTTTTTGACCAGCTCGACTGCACCGTGGAGTGTTGTAGGAAAATAAAAACTATGCCATTAAACCTTACCGACCAGCGCGCGGGATGACATGTGGTTCCCGCAATCACCTCCATGGATTTCTGCGAGGAGGTCGTGGCCTTCTTTCCGGTAAATGCATCATATTAGAATGTCGTTGGCGCCACATCGGTAGAGATACCCTTCTACCGGTGTGTATCCTTTAGCCAATTTGATAATTCGCCCAGCGGATACAGCGTCTTCAGGAAGGATGTTTTCTTTCAATTAGTCCCGGACCTCCAGGATCCATGCGTCGGGACTGACTTGAGCTTCTGGATCTTGCGTGCTTGGTTGCTCAAAGCTTCCTACAAAGCATACGATCCTTGGTGGATGCCATGGTAACAGGGCCACCAGGACCGCCAACTTCAGGGTGATAGACTCACCCAAATCACTCAGTTTAGCAGACTAAATGACAGGTGTTGATAATCTTCTGATGAAAACACCGTCGGGTGCCTAGGCCCCGGTTGAAGCTTTCATCGAAAGATCATCAGCTTCAGCGTTGTTGAGACGCTGGACATGGCAGAGGTCCAAGACATGGAAGTGTTTCTACAACTTCTATACTTCATGTAGATATGCACCAAGCTGAGGGTTATTGCAACTCCATTCACATTTGACTTGCTTGATGATGAGTTGCATGTCACCCTTCACCAGCAGTTGTCGAATGCCATATGATAGTGCCGCCTTGAGTTCGAAGATGAGAGCTTCATATTCTGCCAATTTGTTGGCTATTAAGATCGGGACCTTAGGTTCCAGCTTTTGCTCATTGGGGACCTCTGGAGTTGATGAAGAAGGTGTCCACTCTGCCACGTAGTCAGCCAATGCCCGTCTCTTGATTGCATGTCGAGGTAGGAATGCAAGATCGAATTATGCCAGCTTCGTATCCCACATGGCAATATTTCCCGTCGAATTGGGGTTATGTAAAATAGCTTGCAGTGGAAAAGAGGTTACCACTGATATCTTGTGGGCCTGGAAGTAGTTACAAAGCATCCTTTAGGCGGTAAGAACTACGTACATCAGTTTGTGCACCTCAACGTACCGAGTCTTGGCATCAAGAAGTACTTTACTGATGAAGTACACTGGCTGTTGGACACTTCAGACCCTCCCGGAATGTTCTGAAGCTTCCTCTTCATCAACTCAAACCCTCCTAGAGGGGTTCAGATCTCCTTCTTGAGTAGTAGATACTCCCTCGAATGAGGGAGGTCGATCAACAAGCATCTTGCCTTTAAGATATGTGCTTGGGGGCTGTGACCCAGACTCGCCTTTAGGTAGCTCCGAACACTCCTGGAGGGGTCTAGGTTCCTGAGTCGAAGATGACTCTGGTCTTTCCGCAACCAGAACCATGCTGACAACCTCTGTAGTTCCAGCAATGTAAAGCAGAAGAGGCTCGCCAGGTTCCGAAAGTACCATGATTGGTAGTGTGGTGAGGAGCTGCTTGAGCTCTTGGAACACCTTTTTTGCTTATTCAGACCAATAAAGTGGTCCATAATTCCTCAATAGCTTTAAGAAAGGAAGCACTCGCTATGCCAGCCTTGAGATGAACTGGTTGAGCAAAGCTAGACACCTAGTAAGCATCTGGACATCCTTGATACAAGCTGGAGGCCGCATGGCTTCGCTGGCTTTGACATTGCCCAGATTTGCTTCAATTCCTCGGTGGGTCACCAAGAAACCACAAAGCTTTCTGTAGTTAACCGCGAAGACACACTTGCCTGGATTGAGCTTTGTGTGTGTCAGGCGTAGCTTGATGAAGACAGATTGAAGATTGTCAAGCTATGAGTCTTTGTTCTTCACCTTGACGACGATGTCATCGACTTGGACCTCAACTAGATCCTGAATAAGCTCCACAATGGTTTTGTGTATAGCTCGCGCAAATGTGGAGAGCGCATTTTTTAGACCATAAGGCATAGCTGTGTAGCAGTAGAGACCATCTACTGTAATAAAAGCAGTGTCCTCTTCATCTTCCTTAGACATTGGAATTTGATGGAATCCAGAATATGCGTCTAAGAAACATAGAAGCTCTCAGTCGGAGGTAGAATCCACTATCTGATCTATTCTTGGTAGTGGAAAGGAGTCTTTTGGACTCGCCTTATTTAGTGTGGTGTAGTTTATGCATCTAAAGCTTCCCACTGGCCTTTGGTACAACAGCTGGGTTTGCCAGCCATCATTGGTGATGAACCTCCCTGATGAATCAAGCGTCAAGAAGCTTCTTAACTTCTTCTAGAATGATGTTTTGCCGCTCAACATATTGCTCTTGGGGCTTCTGTTGTATAGGTCATGTGTCGGGGTATATCTTCATATGGTGCTCGATCACCTCCCTCAGGATCCCATGCATCTATGACGGTTTCCATGCAAACACGTCAACATTTGCTTGGAGGAAAGTGACGAGCGTGAGTTCTGATTTGTGAGTCATACCTCTCCATCTATGGATGGTCTGAGCGACATCAGAACAGATTTGGACGACATTGACAGGAACGTCAATGTCACCGCTTGGTTGCAGATAAGGTGCAGAGGATGAGCCACACTTGCGAGAGCTCGGTGATTATTGAGCAGGTTGCTCCTTGCCGGAGTCATCTTCTTGCGCTGTTGCAAGCGCATGAAGTTTCTCGAGTACAGTAACCCCAGCAGTTCGGTCCCCTCAGATCAAGAGGACGCCTGACGGAGTTGGCATCTTCAACACGAGGTAACCGTAATGGGCTACTGTTGAAGTTCCCTAAGTGCCATATTTAGACCGTCAACTCACCTCATAATTTGCACAAAATAGAAAAATAATATATTGGGGTTAAAAACTAATCAATTCCACAAGTGTTGGTGTTTATTTTTATGCAGGTGAATTTAGACCCGAAAATACCAAGACATGGAGGGAGTAATCCATAGAATTTGAATTCGATGAATCAAGCGACGCCACGTGTCATCACATGGATCAAATGGCCCACAAACAGAAGTATTTGAGGCCATCCAACGGTGTAGCATCCATATAAAGGGATGGAATCCACCTGGTAGGGACCTGGAGGAAGCACAGTCCCACTATTCGGCCGACTTGGTGTGGGCGCCACACGGCTTCGTTTCGCTTCACAAAATTGGTTTGGATCTCTTACCCCTAAATATGCATGCTACGTTACTGTTTGAGTTGATTTGATATTTAATATTGAATATATGAAGGCAATTCAAATCAACAATTAACATTTAAAACTTTGTAGTCAAAATTTGCTTGAGCCAAAAATTTGAATACTTTATATTTCGATTTATTACCTTGTTCATAATTCCCACAAGCATAATAGGAAAACATGTCATCTAAGTATTTGACTAGTGTGATATGGTAAATCAGTTACTTGCGGAGAAACTCCTTGCTTGAAATTGATTGTGATGTTTGCACAATTTGGAGTCTTGAACATTGCCTAATTCTCTCATTGGAAATTCAAATACCCACCAAGGCCATATGATACAAATTCTTGAAAAACCACGTGCATATGCCGTCTTGCCTTTCATTGAATTTGTCAAACTAATGACCCAATTGAGTGAGATGCATGAACCTTTGACTTAGAAATTATTGTGCACCCTATTCATGCAAAGCTTCTCACATTGAGAATTTGCATCCACCATTCATCCATCCAGTAAAGAAACTTCATACATTTTGGTCATCGAAATCTCCCTAGATAAAATAAAAAGGAGTAGAATACATGTCTACGGAATTCAAAAAAAAAGAGAGAGTAGCCATGTTTCATCTTGAAAGAGAGCAAATTCATGGAGTTCATATGTATCCATTCCATTCATGTGCGCAACGATTTCCTTTGTCTATTTGTTTGTTGCATAAGTCTCACATAGGATCAAGTTTTTGACTTAGTAATACATGAATTGCAATGTGTGCCACATTTATCCCTACCAAGCTCCAGATATAGCCATGTTTAGTATAGGGACAGAATTGGCACAACATGCCAAGGTGAGGATAAAACACTTTGAGAGACTTGAGAGGTTCCAAATTAGAGATAAGGGTAATTGTTTCCTAGACTTTCCGAATATAGAAAATCATCAAATCATTTTGGTAGGGGAAGATCCAAGGGAAGTACATTCCAACCATTCCATTCTTCAAACACCCGATATTGATGTGGTAGCCACACTCCACGAAGGGAATTCTTGAATTGAGGCATGGGTTGAAATATCTAGTATTCCCTTATAAGCAAATCTACGACAGCACCTTAGTTCTTTTTCTTGCCTTCACACGAGGATGAGCAAAGGACTAAGTGTGGGGCGTTTATTCACAGTCCTTAAGAGCCATATTTAGACCGTCAATTCACTTCGTAATGTGCACAAAAGAGAAACACAATGTACACTACAAGTATTCCGCCCTGATGCAATGATTGTACTGCAACGAATACTAAATCTTTGCAGCAAGCTTGGTCTTTTGCCATGATTCACTAGTTCGTGACATTAGCACCTATCGCCATGAAGTACGATCGTTGCATTCGGATCTGTTGCCATGATTGACTAGGCTGTTGCATTAGGATCTATTGCCACAAATCTTTTGCCATGATTCGCTAGTTCGTGGCACTAGCATCTATCGTCACGGAATACAATCATTGCATTAGGATTTGTTGCCACAATTCCCTAGTTTGTGGCATTAGGATCTATCGCCGCGAATATGTTGCCACGATTCATCAATTCGTGGCATTAGCATCTATCGCCACAGAGCACGATCGTTGCATTAGGAACTTTTGCCAAGATTTACTAGTTCATGGCGTTAGCATGTATCGCCACGGAACACGATCGTTGCATTAGGATTTGTTGCCACGAATTACCGGTTCGTGGCGTTAGGATCTATAGCCACAGAATAGAATTGTTGCATTAGGAACTTTTGCCATGAATTACAAGTTCATGGCGTTAGGATCTATTTCCACAGAACACAATCGTTACAGTAGGAACTTTTGCCACCAATCACAAGTTCATGACACTAGGTTCTATCACCACGAAACACGATCGTTGCATTAGGAACTTTTTCTAAGAATTACTAGTTCGTGGCATTAGCATCAATTGCCACGGAACACAATTGTTTCATTAGGAACTTTTGCCACGATTCACCAGTTCGTGGCGCTAGCATCTATCACCAGGAACACGATTGATGCATTAGGATTTGTTGCCACGAATTATCGGTTCGTTGCGTTAGGATCTATCACCACGGAACACAATCGTTGCATTACGAACTTTTGCCACGTTTCACCAGATCATGGCATTAGGATCTATCGCCACAGAACACGGTCATTGCATTACAAACTTTTGCAATGATTCACCAGTTTGTGGCATTAGGATCTATCGTCACGGAACACAATCGTTGCATTACAAACATTTGCCACGATTCACCACGATTCAATATCGGCTAGCTTCTAAGCTTGCTGCTAAATAGAATAGCGGCTTCTATATTTTCAAAAAAAAAAAACAAATAGTTCACGTACAACTAGCTCGCACAGTACCTATATAAAAAAATCATCATCTTCGCTGCCCCCCCACCCCCAATATTGGAAGTACAATACCATCATCATCGTCGTCGTCATCGTCATCATCATCATCTTCATTTTCTGATGGAACTCCATGTGTCTCAGACTGATCACATGTTCTCATTTGAAGAGCGGAAGCATCACCGGTTGCTCCCTCAATGTCATTCCTATCCCATGCTGTCCTATCTTCCTTTATATCAGTAATTAATCGATCATCAAATGTCTCAGCCTCCATCGTCTCAGTGACGTTATTTTCACTGTCTCCGGAGGGCATGGCAAAAAGGATTCGTAGCTTTGTTTTAACAACTGTAGCCCATTTAGGTTGCTTCACACTTTGAACGTAAAAAACTTGTCCTGCTTGGGTGGCTAGAATGTAAGCCTCATACATAAATTGAAAAAGAGTAGTGTAAACATCTATCATTCCGTATCGATCCATTTTGTAGCCTCTGCTTTGGCTCTGACCAAAATGAGGCCAATCAAACCAGTCAAATTCAAATAAAAGAACCTCTTGATTTTTTTCAAAATCAACAGAAATCATTGTCTTGATTACTCCATACCACTCATGATCACACCATCCCGAACAACAACACCACTGTTTTGCGTCCGTAAATCTTTTTCCACCTCTATTGTTCGAAAGAAGAAGCCATTTATGAATGATCGACTAAAAAACATGTCCGACGATCAGGTCCTATAGATAATGCATACAAATAATCGGTTACATTGCCTTCTTTGTGTAATGTCGTAATCTGTACACATTTATTAGTATAAAAGGGGTCATCGATAAACCAATACCAGAACACATATTTGTTCAATATGTCATCAAAGTAAAAACATGCATGTACTTGTTTCTGAAACCAATAAACAAACTCATCTCTATGGCGTTTTTCAACATCACAAGAATGAATCTTTTTCAGCTCTTCAAAATGCTCAATGAAAAGGGTACAAAATTAAATTAGCCATCTACAATAAGGATGATCTAATATAG